>OZ024730.1:28917960-30144627 GCA_964016875.1 Fallopia convolvulus
CCTTGGGTCTCTGTTCCCATCTTTACAGATTTTTCGTTGAAGACGACATGAATGCTTTCCTCTATCTTCTTGGTCCTCTTATTGTAGACCTTGTAAGCCTTGCTTTGTGATGAGTATCCCAGGAAGATCCCTTGGTCGCTTCTGGGGTCGAATTTGCCAAGATTGTCTTTGCCGTTATTGTGAACAAAGCATGTGCAACCAATTGTTCTCAAGTGTGAGATGTTTGGTTTTCTCCCTTTGATGATCTCATAGGACGTTTTGTTGATCAGGGGCCTTGTCATGGCTCGGTTCAAGATGTACGTAGCTGTGGAGATGGCTTCGGTCCAGAAGTACTCGGGAACTCCACTTTCAATCATCATGGTTCTGGCCATGTCCTCCAGGGTTCTGTTCTTTCTCTCGACCACTCCATTTTGCTGAGGGGTGCGAGGAGCTGAGAAATTGTGAGAGATCCCATTTTTCTCACAGAAGGTTAGGAACTCTGAGTTTTGAAACTCAATTCCGTGATCAGATCTGATTGCTTTCAGTTTGAGTCCCAAGCTTACTTCTGTTCTTTTGATGAAGGGTTCGAATTCTTCAAATGCTTGTGATTTTGCCTTCAAGAAAATAACCCAGGGGAATCTTGAAAAATCATCGATTAAAACATACATGTACCTTTTTCCACCGTAGCTAGCCGTTCTCATGGGACCACAGAGATCCATGTGAATTAGCTCTAAAGGCCTGGTTGTGCTCACCACCTTTTTGGGTTTGAAGGAGTTCCTGGTCTGTTTCCCTCGAACACATGCTTCACACATTTTGACTCCTTCGAGATTGATCCGTGGAAGACCAATGACCAGATCCTGTAGATAAAGCTTCAGGATTTGATTTACACCTACATGACCCAGTCGTTTATGCTAGAGTTCCGTGTCATCTTGGGAACTTGCAAGACACAGCTTCATTGGTGGTTCAAATTCTGTATCTACTACATAAACGTTGTTGTGCCTTCTTCCTCTCAGAATCACTTTGTTGGTCTTTTTGTTGATGACTAGGCATTTGTCTGAGTCGAAGGTGACAACGTTGTTCCCTTGATCACATATCTGGGCAACACTTAAGAGATTGTATCCCAGATCTTTCACCAAGTTGACATTGCTGATTTTGATTGATCTATTTAGCAATACTTCTCCCATTCCAAATATTTCTCCCTTGTTTTTATTGCCAAATGAGACGTGGCCTCCTTCAGCATGAGTGTGGAGTGAGATGAGGATATCCTTGTTTTCGATCATATGGTTCGAGCATCCACTGTCTATGAACCATGCATTGTTCCCTCTCACTGCCACCTACAAGGTAAAGTTAGTGTTTTGAGACCCAGGCAAGATGACTCTTTCCCGGTCCCTTGCAAGGGAAAATATTCTCATTTAAAACGTAGTCAGCGATGTTGATATCATGAGAGTTGGAGTTCCTTTGATGATTGACATGATGTTTTTGTTTGTTTAGGAACTCACGGTTTCTAAGGGTTTGGGCTTTCTTCTTGGGACATGCTTCCTTGTAGTGCCCATGAGCACCACAGTTCCAGCACATCTTGTAGTATTCTCCCAGGTAGTACTTTGGGTGAGGTCTCTGGATTCTGTTCCTATCCATGGTTTCCTTGTTGTACACCCGTGACCCGTTTCCCTTAGCAATTTGGACATAAAGTCTATGTCCAGTGTTCCCAGTGTAATAATCTCTCTCACCACCGTTCCCACTTTCTAGGACCCTGATTTTTTCTTCAAGATGAGCATTTTTCTGTTTCTCACATTGAAGTTCTAAGGCCCTACACTCATAGATTTCATGTTCACTCAGGGGTGACTTTCCATTCTTTGAGCATTCACCTTTGTATCCTATGCCGTGTTTGGTTGGGACAAACTTAATTTGTATCCTATGCCGTGTTTGGCTTCAAGATGGTCAGGAGTCCTACTCAGGTTTTGCAAGAGGGTGTTTTCATCTTTCTCTAGAGTTTTGATTTCATTTTCTAGATCTACGATGTGAGACACATGAGACTTGAGTTTTTCAAGAAGGGATATGCAGTTGGGACAAGGTTCAAGACTTGAAAGGATTTTCAACAGCTCAGGTTTTTCATAGTTATTTAAAGAATCAAGAACAATTCCAGTGGTTACCTCACTGGGTTGTTCCCCAGTGGTTTCTCCTATGGCCATGCCACACATGTCTGGGAGTGCCCATGACTCGGGATCTTCGTCTTCATCATCGCTCCAGGTGGCGATGTAAGCCTTCTTCCCTTGCCTCTGGCCGTCAGTTCCCTGTGGGCATTCCTTAGCGAAGTGATCTTTCTTGTTGCACTTGTAGCATGTGAGATCGGAGAGGTCCTTCTCCGCGGGTTTTCTTTGGGAACTCTGCCCTTTTCCCCAGTTTTCACTGTTCCTTTGAGACTTCCCTTTGTAGAAGTTTCGAAGAGCCTTTGTTATGAGAACTAGCTCCTCATCCTCTTCTTCTTCGGAGTCTTCGTGTTGTTCTTGGGTTGATTTGAGCATCTTCTCGATCTTGAGTGCGATCCCTCGATGAGCTCGAGTCTGTTCCTTATCATCGATCTTTCTCTTCTCGTGTCCTACTAGCTTTCCAAACACTTGATGGAGCATGAGTGTTCTATTTTCCGGATTTTCTTTGAACATTGTTCTCTCGTTTGCCCATTCTCCAGTCAATCCGTTGAAGAGTTGTTGGACCTTCATCTTATGGGTGATTTCTTCTTTGGTGATCCCCAAGCCTTCCATTTTGGTGCAAAGTCCTTCAAATCGGGACTGGTAGCTATCGACAGATTCTCCCATCTGCATTTGGAAGTTGTAGAACTCCCTTTTTGCATTCATCTGAAGATCTTCTCGGAGATCTGAGTTCCCAACGTGCATTTGTTGGATGGCTTCCCACATTTCCTTGGTTGTGTCAAGGTTTGCTACCCTGACACAGTCTTGTACGCACATGGACCTCTTCAGGTATTGTTTGGCTTTGTAGTTTGCCTCCATACACTTGTATTCGTTGGGTTCCCACTTGGAGAGGTCATTGACTATAGCTGGATCGATTTCGAAGTTGCCTCTCTCGATAACACACCAGGCTTGGTAGTCTTGGCCACGCATCCAATCCTTCATGTCGCGTTGCCAGCTTTCAAATCTTCCTGTAATAAGCCTTGGTGGCTTACTAGTGTTGTTCCCCACTTGAGTAAGTTCCTGAGCCATTTGATACCAGCGATGCTAACACAAATCTAGAGCGCAAGCTCTGATACCAATTGTTGGATCGTAAACGGTTAGCAAAGAGCTTGGGAACTGGCAATTAAGTTGTTCCCAAGGCAGCGGAAGTAAATAACCACAAGTAATAAAGACAGTAAAGAACGCAGTTCCTTTATAGAGGAACCCCACTACAACCAACTAGTTGTATGGGTAAACCTCTACCTCCGCTTGGAGGATTTTGAATGACTCACTTATATTAATTTGCTTTGTTCCTTAGTTACACAGCCGGATTCACACTTCTCTGTTCCTATGAGTTCTTCCTAACTCTAGCAACACTAGCAAATCCTCTCAACTGAGTTCCTAAGCTCACAACAGCAAAATACAAATAAGTCAGACCTTACACCGACTTCTCAGTTCCCTTGTCCTTGGGAACTTCGGCTTCACCGTCGTTGAGATCACACACTCGCCGGCGTGGACTTCTCTTCTTTTCTTTCCTTTTCTCAGATGTGGGTGTTTGAGAGTTCTGGGAGAAGTACTCAATCCGAGTACTATTCATTTGGCTTTAAAGTCCAAGTGAGCTTGGGCAGTCGCATCTTTCGTTTGTGTCCAAAATGCCCTTTGCTTGATGCCCAAGTTGTACTTTCTTCACATGTGACTTTGGTTTGAACTAGGTCAACTTCTTGGATCAATCGGACCGTTGGATGAATCGTGACAGTCTGATCCTCAGACTGTTCCTTTGGGCTGTCTCAGACAGAATCCCGCGATCTGCGCTGAACGGTCGTTGTCCTCACATGTTAGTTCCCATGTCTTGGGAACTGTCTTCTTCAGAGTTCCCTTAATGGAAACTCTTCATCGTTGTAAGCTTGTGTTCTCTTGATGGAGTTCCCACTTCATGAAAACTTTCCTCTTCAGAGTTCCCTTGATGGAAACTCTACATTGTGGCATGTTGTAGCTTTTGGTCATTCATAGGAGTTCTTGGTTGTACTTGTGTTCCTTAGAAATACTTGAACAAACCACATTAGTTCCTTATGGTGTTTGTCATTATCAAAACTTAAGACAATTACATCGTTGATCCGTTGTTTAGAACCAGAGGTCCCAACAACGTCCCAACAAAAAGGAAAAAAATCAAGTGAACTTTAAATATATCTAGGAAGCAGCATAAAAAATGAGGATAGTCTAAAGCAATTAAGCACATTCTGACTACAAAATCAAGAGCGATCGAATAAAAGCATAAATTCGAACCTAGAAACCGAAAGCCAGATTCAGGAGTGACATTTACATGGACATTTCATCGAACACTTGGCGTGCAATGTTAGATCACTAGTCATTTTTTAAAGGCCAAAGGACAAAAAAACAAGTGAACTTTAAAGACATCTAGGCATAAGCATAACGAATGAGGATATTATCAAGTCATTAAGCACATTCTACACTACAAAATCAAGACCGATCAAATAAAAGCATAAATTCCAACCTTGAAACCGAATTCCACATTTAGGAGTGACATTTACATGGAAATTTCATCAAACACTTGACGTGCAATGTTAGATCACAAGTCATTTTAAAGGCAAAAGAAGAAAAGCAAGTGAACTTTAAATATATCTAGGCATAAGCATAAAAAAATGGGTATAGTGTCAAGCCAATTAGCACATTCTGCACTACAAAATCAAGACTTGATCGAATAAAAGCATAACTTCGAACCTAGAAACCGAATTCACATTTAGGAGTGACATTTACATGGATATTTCATCGAACACTTGGCGTGAATTGTTAGATTACAAGTCATTTTAAAGGCAAAAAGAGAAAAACCAAGTGATCTTTAAAGACATCTATGCATAAGCATAAAAAATGAGGATAGTATAAAGCCAATAAGCACATTCTACACTACAAAATCAAGACCGATCTAATAAAAGCATAACTTCAAACCTAGAAACAGAATCCACATTTAGGAGTGACATTTACATGGAAATTTCATCGAACACTTGACGTACGATGTTAGATCACAAGTCATTTTAAATGTAAAAGGAGAAAAACCATGTGAACTTTAAATACATCTCGGCTTAAGCATAAAAGCCAATAAGCACATTCTACACTACATAATCAAGATCGATCGAATAAGAGCATAAATTCTAACCTATAAACCAAATTCCACATTTAGGAGTGACATTTACATTGACATTTCATCGAACACTTGGCGTGCAATGTTAGATCACAAGTCATTTTAAAGGCAAAAGGAGAAAAAGCTAGTGAACTTTAAATACATCTAGGAATAAGCATAAAAAATGAGGATAATATAAAGCCAATAAGCACATTGTACACTACAAAATCAAGACCGATCGAGTAAAAGAATAAATTCGAACCTATAAACCGAATTCCACATTTAGGAGTGACATTTACATGGACATTTCATCGAACACTTGGCGTGCAATGTTAGATCACAAGTCATTTTAAAGGAAAAAGGAGAAAAAGCAAGTGAACTTTAAATATATCTAGGCATAAGCATAAAAAAATAAGTATAGTGTCAATCCAATTAGCACATTCTGCACTACAAAATCAAGAGTTCATCGAATAAAAGAATAACTTCAAACCTAGAAACCGAATCCACGTTTAGGAGTGACATTTACGTGGACATTTCATCGAACACTTGGCTCGCAATGTTAGATCACTAGTCAATTTTTAAAGGCCAATAGAGGAAAAACAATTGAACTTTAAAGACATCTAGGCATAAGCATAAAGAATGAGGATAGTTTCAAGCCATTAAGCACTTTCTAAACTACAAAATCAAGACCGATCGATTAAAAGCATAATTTGAACCTATAAACCGAATTCCACATTTAGGAGTGACATTTACATGGACATTTCATCGAACACTTGGCGTGCAATGTTGGATCACAAGTCATTTTAAAGGCAAAAGGAGAAAAAGAAAGCGAACTGTAAATATATCTAGGCAAAAGCATAAAAAAATGAGTATAGTGTCAAGCCAATTAGCACATTCTGCACTCAAAAATCAAGACTTGATCGAATAAAAGCATAACTTCAAATGTAGAACCCGAATCCACATTTAGGAGTGACATTTACATGGACATTTCATCGAACACTTGGTGTGCAATGTTAGATCACAAGTCATTTTAGAGGCAAAAGGAGAAAAAACAAGTGAACTTAAAAGACATTTAGGCATAAGAAGAAAGAATGAGGATAGTATAAAGCCAATAAGCACATTCTACACTACAAAATCAAGACCGATCGAATAAAAGCAATAATTCGAGCCTAGAAGCCGAAAGCCACATTTAGGAGTGACATTTACATGGAAATTTCATCGAACACTTGGCGTGCAATGTTAGATCACAAGTCATTTTAAAGGCAAAAGGATAAAAAGCAAGTGAACCTTAAATATATCTAGGCATAAGCATAAAAATGAGTATAGTGTCAAGGCAATTAGCACATTCTACACTACAAAATCAAGACTTGATCGAATAAAAGCATAACTCCAAACCTAGAACCCGAATCCACATTTAGGAGTGACATTTACATGGACATTTCATCGAACACTTGGCGTGCAATGTTAGATCACAAGTCATTTTAAAGGCAAAAGGAGAAAAAACAAGTGAACTTTAAAGACATCTAGGCATAAGCATAAATAATGAGGATAGTATAAAACCAATAAGCACATTCTACACTACAAAATCAAGACCGATCGAATAAAAGCATAAATTCGAACCTATAAACCGAATTCTACATTTAGGAGTGACATTTACATGGACATTTCATCGAACACTTGGCGTGCAATGTTAGATCACAAGTCATTTTAAAGGCAAAAGGAGTAAAAGCAAATGAACTTTAAATATATCTAGGCATAAGCATAAAAAATATGAGTATAGTGTCAAACCAATTAGCACATTCTACACTACAAACTCAAGACTTGATCGAATAAAGGCATAACTTCAAACCTAGAAACCGAATCCACATTTAGGAGTGACATTTACATGGACATTTAATCGAACACTTGGCACGCAATGATAAATCACTAGTCAATTTATAAAGGCCAATGGAGAAAAAACAAGTGAACTTTAAAGATATCCAGGCATAAGCATAAAGAATGAGGATAGTATCAAGCCATTAAGCACATTCTACACTACAAAATCAAGACCGATCGAATAAAAGCATAAATTCGAACCTTGAAACCGAATTCTACATTAATGATTGACATTTACATGAACATTTCATCAAACACTTGGCACGCAATGTTAGATCACTAGTCATTTTTTAAAGACCAATGGAGAAAAACAAGTGAACTTTAAAGACATCCAGGCATAAGCATAAAGAATGAGGATAGTATAAAGCCAATAAGCACATTCTACACTACAAAATCAAGACCGATCGAATAAAAGCATAGATTCGAACATATAAACCGAATTCCACATTTAGGAGTTACATTTACATGGACATTTCATCGAAAACTTCGCGTGCAATGTTATATCACAAGTCATTTTAAAGCAAAAGGAGAAAAAGCTAGTGAACTTTAAATATATCTAGGAATAAGCATAAAAAATGAGGATAGTATAAAGCCAATAAGCACATTCTGCACTACAAAATCAAGACCGATCGAATAAAAGCAATAATTCGAGCCTAGAAGTCGAAAGCCACATTTAGGAGTGACATTTACATGGAAATTTCATCGAACACTTGGCATGCAATGTTAGATCACAAGTCATTTTAAAGGCAAAAGGATAAAAAGCAAGTGAACCTTAAATATATATCGAGGCATAAGCATAAAAATGAGTATAGTGTCAAGGCAATTAGCACATTCTGCACTACAAAATCAAGACTTGATCGAATAAAAGCATAACTTCAAACCTAGAACCCGAATCCACATTTAGGAATGACATTTACATGGACATTTCATCGAACACTTGGCGTGCAATGTTAGATCACAAGTCATTTTAAAGGCAAAAGGAGAAAAAGAAAGCGAACTGTAAATATATCTAGGCATAAGCATAAAAAAATGAGTATAGTGTCAAGCCAATTAGCACATTCTGCACTCAAAAATCAAGACTTGATCGAATAAAAGCATAACTTCAAACCTAGAACCCGAATCCACATTTAGGAGTGACATTTACATGGACATTTCATCGAACACTTGGTGTTCAATGTTAGATCACAAGTCATTTTAAAGGCAAAAGGCGAAAAAGCAAATGAACTTTAAATATATCTAGGCATAAGCATAAAAAATATGAGTATAGTGTCCAGCTAATTAGCACATTCTGCACTACAAACTCAAGACTTGATCGAATAAAAGCATAACTTCAAACCTAGAAACCGAATCCACATTTAGGAGTGACATTTACATGGACATTTAATCGAACACTTGACGCGCAATGATAGATCACTTGTCAATTTATAAAAGCCAATGGAGAAAAAACAAGTGAACTTTAAAGACATCCAGACATAAGCATAAAGAATGAGGATAGTATCAAGCCATTAAGCACATTCTACACTACAAAATCAAGACCGATCGAATAAAAGCATAAATTCGAACCTTGAAACCGAATTCCACATTTAGGAGTGACATTTACATGAACATTTCATCGAACACTTGGCGTGCAATATTAGTGTAACACCCCGTTAGCGGATACCTGGGGCATCACAAGGCTGTAGACCTCACAATGGGTCTACTAGAACAAACTTGACAACAAACGACTATTTTGGGACCTTGCAACAAAAGCACTGCGAGTAAATTCACCAAACCATCCAATCTAGAAGTTTAAACTCATTTCATAAAACTCATGCATGCAAAATCCATAATCCTATCAACATGACAAGAGACGCCAAAGCTAGTCAAAAGGCAAACACTCAACACAGACTCCCAAACAGAATCATTGTCAAAGCATGGTTTCATAGTCTAAGTAACCAAAAGACTAAAAGACTAAAGTCAATCCTCTACGACTCGACACGTTAAGACCGAGCTCCACCATCCGGGATGCAACCTCCTGGCACATTTTCCATGACGGAATCCTTACCTAAAAAACGCCACAAATTGATCACATTAGCCTACGGTCTCGATATGGGCTAAACAAGTAAATCAAATATGTAACAAAACATTTTTAGGAAAAATAAACTTGCATACATACATATATTTAAAGATGCACACACAATTACAGTCACAGTAGAATATAATTGTAGTCGAACAAGTATGGCCAAATGTGAAATCATTCATAACAAGGTCAATAAAGATGTCAACAAGTAAAAGTACATTGTCAATACATACATAACCATAACATACATTCTCTAAGGTCATCACTCAAGCATTTTAGACATTTCAAACAATATTCATCAAATGCAATAGCAATCCAACGTCATCCTCCATATATGGCACCCTCCGGCCTTTTATCTATGGCGCATGGTCAGGGCGCATAACTAAACCGTGCCCATTTTTCTCCGTTCATTCTTCTTTCCCCGGCTAAACCTCTACTAGAGCGTTTGCCAAAACAAGTTAGTTTATTTTTAGAAGGGGGTTCCTTCCAGCCGCATGACCATGCCCGGGGGCCACTTCATCTCCAACTTGTCCCGTGCTCCATGATCATACCGGTGGAACCCAGTGCACGCATAACGAAAACATTTAAAAGCGATTTCTATAATTCAAATATATATATAAGCACGTAATATGGAATCATTCCAAAATAAGGGCTACACATTCAATTTACTCGTTCAACGCATAACGAGTCGTAAACTAAGTAAGTCGGCGAGCGACTTACCTCGGAGGCGAAACACAACACGTAGCGAGGGAAGGGAAGCTCGAACAAGTCACACACGAGCGTTATGGAATCCTAACAATCAATAACCGAAACTATAACATTCGAAGGGAACGGAACACAAAACACCCCAAAAGCTAAAAGCTCTTTCTAAGTGATGATTATTGACCTAATTGATTTTAGGTGAATACTTACAATTTCCAACCCAACCCATTCTTGTCACCCGCTCGATTCCAATTTAGATTATTAGTTACTAGCATACTTCTAAAGTGATATTTTTACAATAATGATCTACTTAATCAATATAGTAGAATTTACACTAGTCACGTTACAAAGTTTGCTTTACTTGACTAGTTTGCTTTACACTAGTCAGGTACTAACCATTCCCCACGGACTCTATCAACTTAGAGTATAACTCGGGATAACTCTCTTGTATACTTGCCTCGGTTTCCCAAGTGACCTCCTCAACTCCACGCCTAGACCATTGCACTACGACTAAAGGAATCTCTTTGTTTCGTAATTTCTTCATTCGACGATCCAAGATAGCTATCGGTTGTTCAACAAAAGTATGATCCGGCTCGATTACCAACTCTTCATAACTAAGCTTGTGGTTGGGATCAGGAATGTATTGCCTTAGTTGAGACACATGAAACACGGGATGAACTCCTTCCAAGGATGGAGGGAGTGCCAAGCGATAGGCCAACTCTCCGACCTTTTCTAAGATCTCAAAAGGTCCAACGTAGCGAGGACTCAACTTCCCTTTAATCCCAAATCTCCGTACCCCTCGAGTAGGTGACACTCTCAACCACACATGTGCGCCCACATCAAATTCTAAGGGTCGCCTTCGTTTGTCAGCATATGATTTTTGACGACTCTGAGCAGTTAACATGCGTTCTCTTATCAAAGCAACTTTATCAATTGTCTCTTGGATCACTTGGGGCATCTCACCCACTCGGTCAGATGGGTCATCCCAACAAAGTGGCGTTCGACACTTCCAACCATACAATGCCTCATAAGGAGCCATTTGAATTGAGGCATGCCAACTGTTATTGTATGCGAATTCCACCAACTCTAAATTCTCTGACCAACCACCACCCCAGTCGAGGACACAAGCTCTTAGCATATCTTCAAGCGTTTGAATCGTCCTCTCTGACTGTCCATCTGCTTGCGGGTGGTAAGCTGTCGTGAAATGCAGTCTTGTACCCAACGCTTGGTGCACTTGACGCCAGAATTTCGATGTAAAACGACCATCTCGGTCGGATACTATTGTTTTTGGTACTCCATGTAGTCTCACTATCTGCTTTATAAACACATCCAATAGTTTAGGAACCGGCCATGTCTCCCTAATCGGTAGGAAACGTGCTGTTTTCGTCAGTCTGTCCACTACTACCCTGATGGCATCATGACCTCGACTGATGCGCAAACCTGTGAAGAAGTCCATAGATATGTCTTCCCACTTCCATTCTGGAATGGAGAGGGGTTGGAGCATCCCTCCCGGTCTCTGGTGTTCTATCTTAACTTGTTGACAAATCTGGCATCGTGCTACAAACTTGGCCACATCAGGTTTCAGGCCATCCCACCAGTAATGCTGCTTGAGGTCCTTGTACATCTTACTTGCTCCTGGATGTATTAAATAGAGCGTAGCATGAGCTTCTTGAAGGATTTTCTGTCTCAGCTCTTGATCACGGGGAACGCATACTCTCCCATTCAACCTTAAAATCCCATCTCGGATTTCAAAACCGGGTGCTTCCCCTTGACGCACCTGTTGACACAAGTCTTGAATCATCGAGCAAGCCCCTTGCTTTTGACGGATCCTCTTCTATCAAACTAGGTTGACAGTTCAAGGAACACAACTGGCCTTGATATCTCTGAACCCATACTTCAATCCCGTTTCTTATCAAATCCCTTTGCAAAGCGGGTTGAGCAGTCAAGCGAGACAACATCTGCTCCTGGGATGATTTCCTACTGAGTGCGTCAGCGACGACATTTGCCTTGCCTGGGTGATAAAGGATCTCAAAATCATAATCCTTAATCAGTTCAAGCCATCTGTGTTGCCTCATATTTAGTTCTCGCTGAGTGAAAATGTACTTGAGACTCTTGTGGTCTGTCATAATTTGGCAAGTTGTCCCATACAGATAGTGTCGCCAAATCTTCAAGGCGTGGATCACAGCCGCTAACTCTAGGTCATGTGTCGGGTAATTTAGCTCATGAGTCTTAAGTTGTCTAGAAGCATAAGCAATCACCCGATCCTTCTGCATTGACACACAACCTAAGCCAAGTTTCGACGCATCACTGTAGACCACATAACCTTCTGAGCCTTGAGGAAGTGCTAAGATGGGCGCAGAAGTTAGCCTTCTTTTCAACTCTTCAAAGCTTCTCTGGCAAGCCTCTGTCCATGTAAACTTGGTAGTCTTCTTGAGTAAATTGGTCAACGGTTGAGCTATCTTTGAGAAACCTTCGACAAACCTCCTATAATATCCTGCTAGTCCCAAGAAACTGCGTACTTCCTTTACATTCTTGGGAGGTTGCCAAGATGCTACGGTTTCAATTTTCATTGGATCAACTTTTACTCCATCCGCGGAGACGACATGCCCTAGGAATGTGACCTCAGACAACCAAAATTCGCACTTTGAAAGCTTGGCAAACAACCTGTGTTGCCTTAAAACTCCCAACACAACCCTTAGGTGATTAGCATGCTCATCTTGGATCCGAGAGTAAACCAAGATGTCATCGATGAACACTACCACAAACTGATCCAAGTATTCAATAAAGATCTTGTTCATTAACTCCATGAACACTGCTGGAGCATTTGTCAAACCGAACGACATCACTACAAACTCGTAGTGTCCATATCGTGTCCGAAATGTCGTCTTTGGGATGTCTTCATCTCGAATCCTCAATTGATGATAGCCAGACCTCAAGTCAATTTTTGAAAACACTACTGCTCCTTGCAGTTGGTCTAGCAAATCATCGATACGGGGAAGTGGATACTTGTTCTTGATAGTTATTCGGTTGAGTTCTCTGTAATCAACGCACAACCTCATCGATCCATCCTTATTTCTTACAAAAAGCACTGGAGCACCCCAAGGCGACGCACTCGGACGAATGAAGCCCTTTTCTGCCAACTCTTCAAGTTGCTTTTTCAACTCTTGCATTTCTACTGGCGCCATACGATAAGGAGCCCGCGAAACAGGTCTTGTCCCCGGCTCTAACTCTATGCTGAAATCCACCTCTCTGTGAGGCGGAAGCCCTGGCAACTCATCAGGAAAAATATCTTTGAATTCTCGCACGACAGAAATGTCCTCAATTCTCGGACTATCCTTGGTTTCTTGAAGGGCATAGCACCAATATCCTACACAACCCTCATTCAACAACTTGACAGCTTTCATAGCGCTAATCATAGTTCCAGACTTCTTAGGGTCATGCCCCCAAAACACATGTTGAGTTCCATCACTAGCGGTGACTGTCACTGTACGACTATGAATATCTAGAACAGCTTTGTATCTAGTCATCCAATCCATACCTAGAATCACATCATCATTTGGCAAGGCCATGACGATGAAATCTGTAACCCAATCCTTATCCCCAATGCGAATTGGACATTGAAGGATCTCTTTGTCCCCACTTATCTTACTACCATCAGGCAAACCCACAACAAAGGGAGTACCCACAGAACAAGTCAAATGCAATCTATCTACGCATGCAGTTGCAATAAAAGAATGAGTAGCACCAGTATCAAAAAGAATCTTAACAGGCTCAGATCGAATCCAAATCGTACCTGTAGTTGTCGGAGCATTTGGATCATCAGTTCTTTTCATCTCGAACACACGAGGTCGGTGGTTGGCTCCAGAACCCCCAACTGTGCTACCACGGCCTCTACCACGACCTTGACTTCGAGTAACATAAGTCTGAAGGGTAGGTTGTGATCGAATTCCTCCAGTTGGCCTAAGGGCAGGTGAGGATCCCTGAGATGGAGCAACACCTTTGTTGCGACAGAAGACAGCACGGTGACCCTTCTGTCCGCAAGTAAAGCAAGTTACCAATGGTCGAGTACAGGCATTCTTCAGATGATCATAGCCTCCGCAGTTGAAGCACTACTTCTGACCCGTTGCACCACTCGACCGTTGAGATTGGCCTTGTTGGTTTTGCCTCATGCTTGAGTTGTTACCTCCCTGAAGCATGAAACTCGGCCTCCCATCACCTTTGAATCCTGTTGTGGTCTTTTGCCTCTTGCCACTACCTTGAGTGACATCAGATCGCTTGTAAGCTGGGTGTGCCATCTCGTAAGCCATTGCCTTGTTCTGGTAATCTCTCAAGGTAGAACATTCGAACCCAGCTACATACTGCCTAATCTCCGGTCTCATCCTCTTGGCAAAAGCATGAATGCGTTGCTTCTCTGTGGTCACAGTGTCAGCCACATAAGTTAAATCTCTTTGAAACTTCAAAGCAGCTTCTGCCACTGAAATGTTCTCGGGCTTTGCATCAGCAAACTCTTGAGCTCGAGCGTCCCTTACAGCAGCAGGGCAAAATTCATCTATCAACATCTTAGAAAATTCTTCAAAGTTCACTTCATGGTCCAAAATCTGTAGAGACCACCAATCAAAAGCATTATCTCTTAGCAAACTCTGAGCTAGCGACACCTTTTGATTCTGGTGCCTTGATCGTGTTCAGAGCTGAAGTGACTTGCCTCAACCACAGCTCCACGTCCTTCTCATGAGCTCCATTGAAAAATGGAAGTTTCATATAACTGAACTCACGCAACCACCTGTCAGGTCCGGGGTCTTGACGACCCCTTTCAACCCGAACTGACTCTTCAGATACTCCTTGAACGGGTTGGGGCGGTCTCTGAATATTTGACACCCTAACTGGGGGTGCTGGTGGAACTGACATTCTAGATTGAGGCGCTCTCACAGCGGACCCTTGGGGGTTTGGTACTCTTGAATCAAACAGATGGGAAGCGGCAGCGACGGGGTTTGGTACTTGACCACCCCCAAAAAGATCTTGCAAGAAGGACAGAACTTGTTCTTGGACCAAAGACTGTAGCCCCGGTGGACCAGCGGGAGGTGCCTCTGCAGCTGGAGCAACTGGCGGCTCTTGAACATTGACATTAGCTTCAGACCTAGGCTCTACAAGCTCTTGGCCTCCAAATCTAGCATTACTCAGCACGACATCGGGTCCATCAACACCTAGCCCCGGATTAGCATTTCTGACTGGTCCCAGACTCTCTGTAGTTCCCTCAGCAAAGGGATTAACACGAGGCTCAACTGTAACTCCTCTTCCTCTACCTCTAGGCCTTCCTCTACCTCTACCTCTTGCCATTACTAAATGATACCTAAACATGATAAGTCACTTAGATTTTACAAGTAATAGCTATAATTAAACAAACAGAATGCTTACAAAGGTTCTTCCCAGATGATGTAGCGGTCTCGACGTGTTTTCCTACCTAAAATGCAGCATGCCTAAGAAAAATGGTTTTAAATTTTTCATAACTATAAATTGGACCTCACGAGCTCTTTTGTTAGGACCTAGTGCTCTTGTTGCCAACCTCGCTCTGATACCAATCTGTAACACCCCGTTAGCGGATACCTGGGGCATCACAAGGCTGTAGACCTCACAATGGGTCTACTAGAACAAACTTGACAACAAACGACTATTTTGGGACCTTGCAACAAAAGCACTGCGAGTAAATTCACCAAACCATCCAATCTAGAAGTTTAAACTCATTTCATAAAACTCATGCATGCAAAAGCCATAATCCTATCAACATGACAAGAGACGCCAAAGCTAGTCAAAAGGCAAACACTGAACACAGACTCCCAAACAGAATCATTGTCAAAGCATGGTTTCATAGTCTAAGTAACCAAAAGACTAAAAGACTAAAGTCAATCCTCTACGACTCGACACGTCAAGACCGAGCTCCACCATCCGGGATGCAACCTCCTGGCACATTTTCCATGACGGAATCCTTACCTAAAAAACGCCACAAATTGATCACATTAGCCTACGGTCTCGATATGGGCTAAACAAGTAAATCAAATATGTAACAAAACATTTTTAGGAAAAATAAACTTGCATACATACATATATTTAAAGATGCACTCACAATTACAGTCACAGTAGAATATAATAGTAGTCAAACATGTATGGCCAAATGTGAAATCATTCATAACAAGGTCAATAAAGATGTCAACAAGTAAAAGTACATTGTCAATACATACATAACCATAACATACATTCTCTAAGGTCATCACTCAAGCATTTTAGACATTTCAAACAATATTCATCAAATGCAATAGCAATCCAACGTCATCCTCCATATATGGCACCCTCCGGCCTTTTATCTATGGCGCACGGTCAGGGCGCATAACTAAATCGTGCCCATTTTTCTCCGTTCATTCTTCTTTCCCCGGCTAAACCTCTACTAGAGCGTTTGCCAAAACAAGTTAGTTTATTTTTAGAAGGGGGTTCCTTCCAGCCGCATGACCATGCCCGAGGGCCACTTCATCTCCAACTTGTCCCGTGCTCCATGATCATACCGGTGGAACCCAGTGCACGCATAACGAAAACATTTAAAAGCGATTTCTATAATTCAAATATATATAAGCACGTAATATGGAATCATTCCAAAATAAGGGCTACACATTCAATTTACTCGTTCAACGCATAACGAGTCGTAAACTAAGTAAGTCGGCGAGCGACTTACCTCGGAGGCGAAACACAACACGTAGCGAGGGAAGGGAAGCTCGAACAAGTCACACACGAGCGTTATCGAATCCTAACAATCAATAACCGAAACTATAACATTCGAAGGGAACGGAACACAAAACACCCCAAAAGCTAAAAGCTCTTTCTAAGTGATGATTATTGACCTAATTGATTTTAGGTGAATACTTACAATTTCCAACCCAACCCATTCTTGTCACCCGCTCGATTCCAATTTAGATTATTAGTTACAATAATGATCTACTTAAGCAATATAGTAGAATTCACACTAGTCACGTTACAAAGTTTGCTTTACTTGACTAGTTAAACAAAATAATATTCTCGTGATCAAAAGCTTAACTAATTAATTGTAATAACAACATGAGAACGCCATCTTAGCAACATCATAACAAATTAACAACATTAATACACTTAATAACCCAAATCAAAAGCTCTGGAATTCACTTGTGGACTAAAAGTCAATCAACACCATTCAATTGCTCTCCCACTAAAAACACTACTGTTGACCAAACTTTCCAACCAGAAGAGACAGAATTCGCAATTACAACCAGTAAGCCCACAAATTTTGACTAATCCTTTACCATAGAATCCAACATTAGCCCTAATTTCAACTGAAAGCAATCGGATTATTTAAATACAACAACCACCTTGAGAGGTTCGAACTTAATTGGTCGGAAACTCAATTACTAACCCATAACACATTTTTTTTTGAACATCTAAAACTCAGAATTAAGCCCGTTTACAACTCTAACTTACAGTCTAGAGGCAGATCTTCACCGCTAAAGCCGACGCCGATCGAGATGGCGAAAGTTGTCAGAGAGAGGAGAGGCACCGAGCAACGAGACGGAGGGGACGATGCAGGTCAGGGGTACAAGTACAACCTTGAATTCACGACGAGCGGGATCGAACCTGGTACTTGACGGTGGGAGCTCGAGGTCGTCGGACGGGCGACGCTCAGAGGAAAAGACGGACGCTTGGGCGAACACTAGTGGAAGGAAGGAGATCGCGGCTGCGACTAGGCTTCTCCAAGTCACCACTTGAAGGTAGTCACCGGAGCTGTGGAGTTCGAACGGAGGCGAGAAGGAAAGGAAGGAGAGAGAGGGCGAGTGAGAGGTGAGGGTGGCGGCTCTGCAAAAGAACGAAGATCGAGAAGAACAGTGGTCTCCTAAAAAAATTAGGGATAGAAAGTGGAAGAAAAAGATGGGATAGGTGGGAGAGTGATGGGATATGGCCCATCTGAATATCAGGCCCAAGAATACAAGCATTAGGATACAAAACTTTAAGCACGGGTATTATAGTTAGATCACAAGTCATTTTAAAGCAAAAGGAGAAAAAGCTAGTGAACTTTAAATATATCTAGGAATAAGCATAAAAAATGAGGATAGTATAAAGCCAATAAGCACATTATACACTACAAAATCAAGACCGATCGAATAAAAGCAATAATTCGAGCCTAGAAGCCGAAAGCCACATTTAGGAGTGACATTTACATGGAAATTTCATCGAACACTTGGCATGCAATGTTAGATCACAAGTCATTTTAAAGGCAAAAGGATAAAAAGCAAGTGAACGTTAAATATATCTTGGCATAAGCATAAAAATGAGCATAGTGTCAGGGCAATTAGCACATTCTGCACTACAAAATCAAGACTTGAACGAATAAAAGCATAACTTCAAGCCTAGAAATCGAATCCACATTTAGGAGTTACATTTACATATTTAATCGAACACTTGGGGCGCAATGATAGATCACTAGTCAATTTATAAAGGCCAATGGAGAAAAAACAAGTGAACTTTAAAGCCATCTAGGCATAAGCATAAAGAATGAGGATAGCATCAAGCCATTAAGCACATTCTACACTACAAAATCAAGACCGATCGAATAAAAGCATAAATTCAAACTTATAAACCGAATTCTACATTTAGGAGTGACATTTACATGGACATTTCATCGAACACTTGGCGTGCAATGTTAGATCACAAGTCATTTTAAAGGCAAAAGGAGAAAAAGCAAATGAACTTTAAATATATCTAGGCATAAGCATAAAAAATATGAGTATAGTGTCAAGACAATTAGCACATTCTGCACTACAAACTCAAGACTTGATCGAATAAAAGCGTAACTTCAAACCTAGAAACCGAATCCACATTTAGGAGTGACATTTACATCGACATTTAATCGAACACTTGGCGCGCAATGATAGATCACTAGTCAATTTATAAAGGCCGATGGAGAAAAAACAAGTGAACTTTAAATACATCCAGGCATAAGCATAAAGAATGAGGATAGTATCAAGCCATTAAGCACATTCTACACTACAAAATCAAGACCGATCGAATAAAAGCATAAATTCGAACCTTGAAACCGAATTCCACATTTAGGAGTGACATTTACATGAATATTTCATCGAACACTTGCCGTCGAATGTTAGATCACAAGTCATTTTAAAGGCAAAAGGAGAAAAACCAAATGAACTTTAAGGACATCTAGGCATAAGCGTAAAAAATGAGGATAGTATAAAGCCAATAAGCACATTCTACACTACAAAATCAAGACCGATCGAATAAAAGCATAAATTCGAACCTATAAACCGAATTCCACATTTAGGAGTTACATTTACATGGACATTTCATCGAAAACTTCGCGTGCAATGTTAGATCACAAGTCATTTTAAAGCAAAAGGAGAAAAAGCTAGTGAACTTTGAATACATCTAGGAATAAGCATAAAAAATGAGGATAGTATAAAGCCAATAAGCAGATTCTGCACTACAAAATCAAGACCGATCGAATAAAAGCAATAATTCGAGCCTAGAAGCCGAAAGCCACATTTAGGAGTGACATTTACATGGAAATTTCATCGAACACTTGGCATGCAATGTTAGATCACAAGTCATTTTAAAGGCAAAAGGATAAAAAGCAAGTGAACCTTAAATATATCTAGGCATAAGCATAAAAATGAGTATAGTGTCAAGGCAATTAGCACATTCTGCACTACAAAATCAAGACTTGATCGAATAAAAGCATAACTTCAAGCCTAGAAACCGAATCCACATTTAGGAGTTACATTTACATGGACATTTAATCGCACACTTGGCGCGCAATGATAGATCACTTGTCAATTTATAAAGGCCAATGGAGAAAAAACAAGTGAACTTTAAAGCATCTAGGCATTACCATAAAGAATGAGGATAGCATCAAGCCATTAAGCACATTCTACACTACAAAATCAAGACCGATCGAATAAAAGCAATAATTCGAGCCTAGAAGCCGAAAGCCACATTTAGGAGTGACATTTACATGGAAATTTCATCGAACACTTGGCATGCAATGTTAGATCACAAGTCATTTTAAAGGCAAAAGGATAAAAAGCAAGTGAACGTTAAATATATCTTGGCATAAGCATAAAAATGAGCATAGTGTCAGGGCAATTAGCACATTCTGCACTACAAAATCAAGACTTGAACGAATAAAAGCATAACTTCAAGCCTAGAAATCGAATCCACATTTAGGAGTTACATTTACATATTTAATCGAACACTTGGGGCGCAATGATAGATCACTAGTCAATTTATAAAGGCCAATGGAGAAAAAACAAGTGAACTTTAAAGCCATCTAGGCATAAGCATAAAGAATGAGGATAGCATCAAGCCATTAAGCACATTCTACACTACAAAATCAAGACCGATCGAATAAAAGCATAAATTCAAACTTATAAACCGAATTCTACATTTAGGAGTGACATTTACATGGACATTTCATCGAACACTTGGCGTGCAATGTTAGATCACAAGTCATTTTAAAGGCAAAAGGAGAAAAAGCAAATGAACTTTAAATATATCTAGGCATAAGCATAAAAAATATGAGTATAGTGTCAAGACAATTAGCACATTCTGCACTACAAACTCAAGACTTGATCGAATAAAAGCGTAACTTCAAACCTAGAAACCGAATCCACATTTAGGAGTGACATTTACATCGACATTTAATCGAACACTTGGCGCGCAATGATAGATCACTAGTCAATTTATAAAGGCCGATGGAGAAAAAACAAGTGAACTTTAAATACATCCAGGCATAAGCATAAAGAATGAGGATAGTATCAAGCCATTAAGCACATTCTACACTACAAAATCAAGACCGATCGAATAAAAGCATAAATTCGAACCTTGAAACCGAATTCCACATTTAGGAGTGACATTTACATGAATATTTCATCGAACACTTGCCGTCGAATGTTAGATCACAAGTCATTTTAAAGGCAAAAGGAGAAAAACCAAATGAACTTTAAGGACATCTAGGCATAAGCGTAAAAAATGAGGATAGTATAAAGCCAATAAGCACATTCTACACTACAAAATCAAGACCGATCGAATAAAAGCATAAATTCGAACCTATAAACCGAATTCCACATTTAGGAGTTACATTTACATGGACATTTCATCGAAAACTTCGCGTGCAATGTTAGATCACAAGTCATTTTAAAGCAAAAGGAGAAAAAGCTAGTGAACTTTGAATACATCTAGGAATAAGCATAAAAAATGAGGATAGTATAAAGCCAATAAGCAGATTCTGCACTACAAAATCAAGACCGATCGAATAAAAGCAATAATTCGAGCCTAGAAGCCGAAAGCCACATTTAGGAGTGACATTTACATGGAAATTTCATCGAACACTTGGCATGCAATGTTAGATCACAAGTCATTTTAAAGGCAAAAGGATAAAAAGCAAGTGAACCTTAAATATATCTAGGCATAAGCATAAAAATGAGTATAGTGTCAAGGCAATTAGCACATTCTGCACTACAAAATCAAGACTTGATCGAATAAAAGCATAACTTCAAGCCTAGAAACCGAATCCACATTTAGGAGTTACATTTACATGGACATTTAATCGCACACTTGGCGCGCAATGATAGATCACTTGTCAATTTATAAAGGCCAATGGAGAAAAAACAAGTGAACTTTAAAGCATCTAGGCATTACCATAAAGAATGAGGATAGCATCAAGCCATTAAGCACATTCTACACTACAAAATCAAGACCGATCGAATAAAAGCATATATTCGAACCTATAAACCGAATTCCACATTTAGGAGTGACATTTACATGGACATTTCATCGAAAACTTGGCGTGCAATGTTAGATCACAAGTCATTTTAAAGGCAAAAGGAGAAAAAGCAAGTGAACTTTAAATATATCTAGACATAAGCATAAAAAAATGAGTTTAGTGTCAAGTCAATTAGCAGACTTTGCACTACAAAATCAAGACTTGATCGATTAAAAGTATAACTTCAAACCTAGAAACCGAATCCACATTTAGAAGTGACATTTACATGGACATTTCATCGAACACTTGGCGCGCAATGTTAGATCACTAGTCAATTTTTAAAGGTCAATGGAGAAAAAACAAGTGAACTTTCAAGACATCTAGGCATAAGCATAAAAAATGAGGATAGTATAAAGCCATTAAGCACATTCTACACTACAAAATCAAGAGCGATCGAATAACAACATAAATTCGAACCTATAAACTGAGATCCACATTAATGTGTGACATTTACATGGACATTTCATCGAACACTTGGCGTGCAATGTTAGATCACAAGTCATTTTAAAGGCAAAAGGAGAAAAAGCAAGTGAACTTTAAATATATATAGGCATAAGCATAAAAACATGAGTATAGTGTCAAGCCAATTAGCACATTCTGCACTACAAAATGAAGACTTGATCAAATAAATGCATAACTTCAAACCTAGAAACCGAATCCACATTTAGGAGTGACATTTACATGGACATTTCATTGAACACTTGGCGCGCAATGTTAGATCACTAGTCAATTTTTAAAGACCAATGGAGAAAAAACAAGTGAACTTTACAAACATCCAGGCATAAGCATAAAGAATGAGGATAGTATCAAGCCATTAAGCACATTCTAAACTATAAAATCAAGACCGATCGAATAAAAGCATAAATTCGAACCTTGAAACCGAATTCAACATTTAGGAGTGACATTTACATGGACATTTCATCGAACACTCGGCGTGCAATGTTAGATCACAAGTCATTTTAAAGGCAAAAGGAGAAAAAGCAAGTGAACCTTAAATATATCTAGGAATAAGCATAAAAAATGAGTATAGTGTTGGATCGTAAACCGTTAGCAAAGAGCTTGGGAACTGGCTGTTTAGCTGTTCCCAAGGCAACGAAAGTAAAATAAACGCAAGTATTAAAAACTGTAAAGAACGTAATTCCCTTATAGAGGAACCCCACTACAACCAACTAGTTGTATGGGTAAACCTCTACCTCCGCTTGGAGGATTTTGAATGACTTACTTATATTAATTGCTTTGTTCCTTACTTACAACAGCCGGATTCATACATCTCTGTTCCTACGAGTTCTACCTTACTCTAACAACACTAATGAATCCTCTCAACTGAGTTCCTAAGCTAACAACAACAAAACACAAGTAACTCAAACCTTACACCGACTTCTCAGTTCCCTTGCTCCTAGGAACTTCGGCTTCACCGTCGTCGAGATCAAACACTCGCCGCCGGGGACTTCCCTTCTTCTTCTTTCTCTTTTCTCTGGTATGGGTATTTTTGAGTTCTGGGAGAAGTACTCAATCCGAGTACTATTCATTTGGTTTTAAAGTCCAGGTGTGCTTGGGCAATCGCATCTTTCATTTGTGTCCAAAATGCCCTTTGCTTGATGCCCAAGTTGTACTTTCTTCACATGTGACTTTGGTTTGAACTAGGTCAACTTCTTGAATCAATCGGACCGTTGGATCATTCGTGACAGTCTGATCCTCAGACTGTTCCTTTGGACTGTCCAAGACAGAATCCCGCGATTTGCGTTGAACGGTCGTTGTCCTCACATGTGAGTTCCCATGTTGTGGGAACTGTCTTCTTCAGAGTTCCTTTGATAGAAACTCTTCATCATGTAGACCTGTGTTCTATTGATCATTCCTTGGAGTTCCCATTTCATTGGAACTTTCCTCTTCAGAGTTCCCTTGATGGAAACTCTCCATTGTGAGTTTCTGTGTCTTTTGGTCATTCATGGGAGTTCTGGGATATACTTGTGATCCTTATAAATACTCGAACAAACCACATTATTTCCTCATGGTGTTTTTCATTATCAAAACTCGGAGAATGGCATCGTTGATCCGTTGTTTAGAACAAGAGGTCCCAACAACGTCCCAACAATTTCCCCCTTTTTGATGATGACAAACCCATCACAAAATAAGCAAGTATTCAATGAATGATATGCAAATGAGTTCCTAAGGATGATTCTGGGGAGCCACTTCGATTAAAACACTTAGATCTTACTTAGCTTTTTATGCAATTGGTCCCCCTTAGCTTATGCATGTTCTGTGATAGCTTAAACTTTTAACTCATCTCGCATTTTTTGTCTTTCCCCCTTTTGACATCATCGAAAACAAGCAATGCAATTATAAGGAAGAAAGGAACACGCATTCAAATTAAAGGCCAATTCATTACTTAAGACGATATGTACAAGGGGAACACAAGTACATTTTGTGGACATATTTGGATTAAGGGAAAAAGGAGAGGATAGATCATGGGACGGTAGGGAACAGGGCATCACAAAGGCGCGTTAGGACCTGTGTAAGTTTTTCTTATCCCCTTGCCAACGTCGCTTGGTCCCTAGCAATCTGGTCGAGGGTGTTGGCAATGCGAAGCAACACTTGAGAGTTCCCATCTTCGCCTGATTCCAGTTGAGCCGATTCCTCCACAGGCTCAGAGTGCCTCATCTTCTAGACCACTGAGATGTCCAGTTCCCTTTCAATCGTAACTTCTTCTTTGGAGACGTCGTAGAGACCCTCCTTGAGTAGAAGCTTCTTGATGAACCCTGAGTAGGGAAGAGAATGGGACTTGGACGCCATACACTTCTCCATATGCCCGAGAATAATTCTTGGAAGGTTGATGGGCTTCTTGAGGAGGAAGTGGTAGAGGAGTATAGCGTCGGGGATGTTGATGACTAGACGCTTCTCTTGGCAAGGGATCACCATATTAATGATGAACTGGTGAGCCAGCTTGGCAATTAGGGACAGATGATGGGTCGAGGTCCCTTGAGTGGTGACTCGGCCCTCATATATGGTGTTGTACACCTTTGCGCTGTTGAACTCTCCCCAGAGCTTGTTGCGCAACGCGCTGAGTCCGTGAACAGGGAATTGAAGCTGAAGGCGGATGGTAGATGTTGTGAATATAAACTCGTCGCCTTCGAGGGAGAGAGTTCCCTGAGTGCCGTCGTTGTGGACTACGAATTTGTTGTAGAACCGACGCACTTGTGAGGGATCTACACTCACGGGTTCTTTGTAGAGGTGCTCCCAGCCTTGGGCCTTGATCAGGTCCCACAGTTCCCCTAGTCCATTCTCGTAGAGCATCTCCTCAGAAATTATAAGAGGGGGGAGGAGTTTTCGGCGTTCATCCACAGGGAACTTCTTCGATTAAGATCCCTTTCCTCTTCTGGTGGTGCTCTTTGAAGTGTTCCCCCTAGAAACCGTTGTAGGTGCTTTCTGCTGAGGGGGTCCAGCCGCTTCGAGCAACAGCATGCGTTCCCTTGTGGCACGGGAACCCTCGGACACCACCAGTTGGTGCCCAGGGTTTGGGATCTTGGCGGGCTCCTTAGCAGCTAGAGCCTCTTTTTGTTCTTCGACCTCATCACTAGAGGTCCCTTCATCCTCGGAGGAGCTTGAGCTAGAGCCCTCCTCGTCATCTTCAGGATGACTTAAACTCGTCCCAGCACCAACAGCCGGTGTTGGGTTCCTTTGTTCCACGGGCTCTTCAGGAGCCACCTTTTCTGGGGACTTGGTCCCTTTATTAGTTGTTGCCTCAGTTGGGCAACTGTTGAGCTCGTCCTCTACAGCCTTGAGCTGGGTCTCCTCCTCTACAGCTCCCATGATGGGAGGAGGAGGATCCTTGGTCATTTTGCCGATGACAACGAAGAGAGGAAGGTCATCGTCGTCCGAAATGAGGACGACGACAGTTTTTGAGGGAGAGGGAAGTTTTGTGGTAGTTGGGGATGTGGTGGAAGAGGGGATAAGAGAGGAGAGAGGAGTGGAAAGTTGTGTAGGAGGGGAAAGAGGAGTAGAGACGGGTGCCTTGGGAGTAGGGGTCCCAGAGGCAGGGGTTTGAGGGATAGAAGTGTTTTGGGGTGATGAAGGAGGGGAAGGAGTTTTGTGGGGTGGAGATGGAGTTCCCTTCATTGTGGGAACAGAGGGAGGCGGTGGAGGAGTCTTTTGTTTTGGGGGAAGAGTTTTGGGAGGTCCCTCAATTATAGGAAGAGAGCGGGAAGAAGAAGTGAGTTGGCTTTGGGATTGGGAGGTCCCAGAGTCTGAATGGAAGACGAAGGGTGGTTTGGCCATACAGGAACTGTCCTTGGAGTAGTTCAAATAATCAACGAATTTGAAATGGGGCTTCTTCCTGGGCTCCGAGTATTCGGAGACCTCAGAGTGTTTGCGCTTTTTGGATTGTGAGGGGTCTTTGGAATGTTTGGATTTTTTGGAATGTTTGGATTTGGAGGGGTCTTTGGAAGAATGGCGTTTTTTGGATTTTCTGGGCTTCTCGTTTTTAGAAGGATGAGCATCTCCGAAACTGTCAAGAATGACAGTGTCGGAGGAGATGTTGG
The DNA here is from genome assembly GCA_964016875.1 of Fallopia convolvulus. Taxonomy (NCBI): domain Eukaryota; kingdom Viridiplantae; phylum Streptophyta; class Magnoliopsida; order Caryophyllales; family Polygonaceae; genus Fallopia; species Fallopia convolvulus. The sequence continues at coordinate 28,944,257 of OZ024730.1, forward strand.
TAGTTGGAGGAGGAAGAGATTCAGAGGTGGTGGCAGAAGAAGAAGTCAAGGCAAGAGTTTGCTCTGCAGGAGTAGGAGGAGGTAAGGGAGGGCTGATAGAGTTGTAGAGCCCTGCCATGAGAACGTCTCGCATGACAGGATCGGTTTCCCTCTCAATTTCATTTAGTTGGGTGATGAACAAGACTCTTGGATTTGCAAGCACCCAAGCTTTAACTTTATCCCAGGTGTGTGTGGAGGCCATGTGAGAGGAATTTTGGGAAGAGAGGAAGTTTGGAGGTTTCTTGAAAAAGAGAGTGAAAGGGATGTGGAGAAGATGAATGACAGAGGTTGAAGATAGAATAAGACCCCAAAAATGGCAAACTAGGGATTTAAGGAGAGAAGGGGCGAAGGGTAGAAAGGGAAGTGGGAAATCCTCGATAACCATTGCCCAATGAACGTGGGGCATCGTTTCAACTTTCGTAGCACGCCTCTTGACACGCGTCACGATCTCTAGGGAAGCCCTTTCAAAATTTGAATACTGGGCCCTTAATGCTTCAGAGTTTCTGACACAAAATCCCGCTTCCCAAGTGACGGTTCATCTTCTCAGAGGAGTCAGCGTTCCCTTGGTTGTGTGTACCAGTTCCCATGATCGTATCAAGGTCAGGGAGAGTGAAGTGGTTAAGGAAACTTCAAAATCATCATTTTGTGAGGCTAGGGAACTCAAAGGGAACCAGACAATTTACGACTCGATAAAGGAGTAAACATTTTGGCTCATGAGAAGCGTTTGTCTGATCCCTGGCTTAGGGTATGTTATATGATCAACCGTCATAGTGGCTTGTAAAGAGGGATAAAGGGAACTCTGGTTGATCATGTGAGGCCAAAAGAAATAAAGTTCCCTTGTACACATTTATCTTTAGACTAGTAATCATGGCAAAGTGAAAGCAATAAATCCAAGTTCCCTATCATGCATTCTTAGAAAAACTAGTCAGGCATTGAGGGAGACACAACAGGGACTTGTTTAGTTTAGAGTAATCATCCCTAGAAGCATTCGAAAACGCTGGTAGGGACCTCTGTCTAAAGCTTTAGTGAGACTGTCCGCAATTTGCTCTTCAGTTCTATAGTGTTCAATCAAGGTGTTCCCACTTTCAACATTGTCACGTAGAAAGTGATGCCTTATATCTATATGCTTGGTTCTAGATTGATGCACATGATTTTTGGAAATGTTTATGGCACTAGTATTATCACAGAGTATGGGAACTGGGCCAAAAGACATACCGTAATCCTGGAGTTGAGACTTAAGCCATAGAACTTGGGAACAACAAGATGCGGCAGCCACATATTCTGCTTCAGCTGTGGAGAGTGCCACTGAGTTCTGCTTTTTAGATCCCCATGAAACTAAGCATGACCCTAGGAACTGGTCCATTCCTGATGTGCTCTTTCTATCAACCAGGTGCCCTGCAAAATCAGCATCTGTGTATGCAATAAGCTCAAGGGAACTGTTCCTTGGGTACCAAAGGCACAAGTTATCGTTCCCTTTGAGGTACCTGAAAATCCTCTTCACCTCTTTCAGGTGTGATTCCATAGGGTTAGCTTGAAAACGAGCACAAAGGCATACGAAGAACATAATATCAGGTCTACTAGTTGTTAAGTAAAGAAGGGACCCAATCATACCTCGATAGTTTCTTTGGTCCACACTTATACCTGTTTCATCCGCATTCAGCCTTGAATTGGTGAGATGGGAGTGTCAATGGGCTTGGAGTGTTCCATCCCATACTTTACGAGCATTTCCTTGATGTATTTCAGTTGATGAATCTTTGTTCCCTCCTTAGTTTGAGATATTTGAAGTCCAAGAAGAACGTGAGTTCCCCAATGAGACTCATCTCAAACTCATTGCTCATGAGGTCCTTAAATTTCTCTACGAGAGTTTCGTTAGTGGCTCCAAAAACAATGTCATTAACATATACTTGCACAATCAAAATGTCTTTAGACTCTTTCTTTAGAAACAAAGTCTTGTCTATGGAACCTCGAAGGTATCCATGGGACAAGAGGAATTGAGCAAACCTGTGATACCAAGCTCGGGGAACTTGTTTGAGTCCGTAGAGGGCCCTCTCCAGGAAGTAGACATGGTTGGGTAGCTTCTCATCTTCGAATCCTGGAGGTTGGGCCACACATACTTCTTCCTTGAGATGTTCGTTGAGGAAGGCTGTCTTCACATCCATTTGATAGAGCTTGAATCCCTTGTGAGCAGCATAGGCAATTAGGAGTGTGATGGCTTCGATCCTGGCAACCGGTGCGAAGGTCTCATTGTAATCAATTCCTTCCTCTTGCCTGTAGCCTTATGCCACTAGTCTAGCCTTGTTCCTTGCTACAGCCCATGTATCATCGAGCTTGTTTCTAAAGACCCATCGAGTTCCAATGATGTTCTTGTTCTTGGGCCTTGGAACTAGCTTCCAAACTTTGTTCCTCTCGAATTGGTGGAGCTCCTCTTGCATAGCTTGGATCCAATCTGGGTCCTTCAAGGCTTCTTTGATGTTTTTGGGTTCCACCAATGACACAAACGCGTTAAAAGCACAAAAGTTATTGAGAGAGGAACGAGTTTGTACACCTTTATCATAAGGGGAGATGATGTTCTGAATGGGGGGTCCTTCTTTTGTTGAAAGTTTCTTGTACGGGTGGGTTCCCTTGCACTTGTGTCATCTTTAGTAGAGACTTCCTTTTCATGGGAACACTCGTCTTCAGCTTCTTCATTGAGTGTTTCTTCAGAAATTTCTGGCAAGATCCCTCTTTGTTCCCCCTGAACACTTGATTCTGGCAGGGTATTGTCTTGGGGAACAAGAGAGTTGGAGGTGTCTTGTAGTACTTGTGAGGAGGGAACTTCGAGGGAGATTTGATCAGTGAAAGTTGGATCTCCTTCGTTGTTCCCTGGTTGTGGAGTGTTACTTGCACTTGGATAGTCTTCATCTCTCTTCCTTGGCTCATCATCGTCATCATCATCGTCTTCTTGTCTGACCAGTTTGAACAGAGTTCCCTTCCCTTGGGTCTCTGTTCCCATCTTTACAGATTTCTCGTTGAAGACGACATGGATGCTTTCTTCTATCTTCTTGGTCCTCTTGTTATAGACCCTGTAAGCCTTGCTTTGTGATGAGTATCCCAGGAAGATCCCTTCATCGCTTCTAGGATCAAATTTTCCAAGGTTGTCTTTGCCATTGTTGTGGACAAAGCATGTGCATCCAAAGGTCCTTAGGTGGGAGATGTTTGGTTTTCTCCCTTTGATGAGCTCGTAGGATGTCTTCTTTATCATAGGCCTTGTCATGGCTCGGTTCAGGATGTACATAGTTGTGGAAATGGCTTCAGCCCAAAAATACTCAGGAACTCCGCTTTCAAGCATCATGGTCATGGCCATGTCTTGCAAGGTCATGTTCTTTCTCTCGACTACTCCGTTTTGCTGAGGAGTACGAGGGGCTGAGAAAATGTGAGAGATCCCATGTTTGTCAAAGAAGTTAAGGAACTCTGAGTTTTGAAACTCAGTTCCATGGTCAGACCTGATGGCTTTCAACTTTAGCCCCACGCTTACTTCTGTTCTTTTGATAAAAGGCTCGAACTCTTCAAAGGCTTGTGATTTTGCCTTCAAGAAAATAACCCAGGTAAAACTAGAAAAATCATCAATTAAGACATACATGTACCTTTTTCCACCATAGTTGACTGTTCGCATGGGACCACAGAGATCCATGTGAAGCTCTAAAGCCCTGGTTGTGCTCACCACCTTTTTGGGTTTGAAGGAGTTCCTAGTTTGTTTCCTCGAACGCATGCTTCACACATTTTGACTCCTTCGAGATTGATCCGTGGAAGACCAATGACCAGATCCTATAGATAGAGCTTCAGGATTTGATTGACACCTGCATGTCCCAGTCTTCGATGCCAAAGTTCCGTGTCATCGTAGGAACTCGCAAGGCACAGCTTCGTTGGTGGGTCAAATTTTGTATCTACTACATACACATTGTTGTATCTTCTTCCTCTCAGAATCACTTTGTTGGTCTTCTTATTGATGACGAGACATTCTTCTGAGTCGAAAGTGACAACGTTGTTCCCTTGATCACACATCTGAGAGACACTCAGAAGGTTGTATCCCAGATCCTTTACCAGATTTACATTGCTAACTTTGATTGATCTATTGAGCAAAACTTCTCCTTTTCCAATGACTTCTCCCTTGTTTTTTATTGCCAAATGAGACGTGGCCTCCTTCAGCATGAGTGTGGAGTGAGATGAGGATATCTTTGTTTCTGGTCATATGGTTCGAGCATCCACTATCTATGAACCATGTATTGTTCCCTCTCACTGCCACCTACAAGGTAAAGTTAGTGTTTTGAGACCCAGTAAAGATGACTCTTGCCAGGTCCCTTGCAAGGGAAAATATTCTCATTTAAAACATAGTCAGCGATGTTGATATCATGAGTGATTTGAGAGTTGGAGTTCCTTTGGTGATTAGCATGATGTTTTTGTTTGTTCAGGAACTCACGGTTTCTGAGGGTTTGGGCTCTCTTCTTGGGACATGCTTCCTTGTAGTGCCCATGGGCACCACAGTTCCAGCACGTCTTATAGTATTCTCCCAGGTAGTATTTTGGGTGTGGTCTCTGGGTTCTATTCCTATCCATGGTTTCCTTTTTGTACACTCGTGACCCGTTTCCCTTAGCAATTTTGACATAAAGTCTATGTCCAGTGTTCCTAGTGTAATAATCTTTCTCACCACTTTTCCCACTCTCTAGGACCCTGATTTTCTCCTCGAGATGAGCATTTTTCTGTTTCTTGCATTGGAGTTCTGAGGCCCTACACTCATGGATTTCATGTTCACTCAGGGATGACTTCCCGTTCTTTGGGCTTCAAGATTTTCGGGAGTCTTACTCAGGTTTTGTAAGAGGGTGTTCTCATCTCTCTCTAGAGTTTTGATTTCATTTTCTAGATCTACGATGTGAGACACATGGGACTTTAGTTTTTCGAGAAGGGATATGCAGTTGGGACAGGGTTCAAGACCAACTAATTGAGCATTTATGTGTTCCTGTTTTTCCAACTTGTTTTGTAGTTTTATATTATCTTTGACAAGACTTGAAAGAATTTTCAACAGCTCAGGTTTTTCATAGTTGTTCAAAGAAGCAAGAACAGTTTCAGTGGTTACCTCATTGGGTTGTTCCCCAGTGGTCTCTTCTATGGCCATTCCGCACATGTCTGGGAGTGCCCATGACTCGGGATCTTCGTCCTCATCATCGCTCCAGGTGGAGATGTAGGCATTTTTCCCTTGCTTCCGGTCGTCTGTTCCCTGTGGGCATTCCTTAGCGAAGTGTCCTTTCTTGTTGCACTTGTAGCATGTGACATCCGAGAGGTCCTTTTCTGCGGGTTTTCTTTGGGAACTCTGTCCTTTTCCCCAGTTCCCACTGTTCCTTTTGAGCTTCCCTTTGTAGAAGTTCCGAAGAGCCTTTGTTACGAGAACTAGCTCCTCATCCTCTTCTTCTTCGGAGTCTTCGTGTTGTTCTTGAGTTGATTTGAGCATCTTCTCAATTTTGAGTGCGATCCCTTGATGTGCTCGCTTTTGTTCCTTATCATCGATCTTTCTCTTCTCGTGTCCCACTAGCTTTCCAAACACTTGATGGAGCATGAGAGTTCTATTTTCCGGATTCTCCTTGAACATTGTTCTCTCGTTTGCCCATTCTCCAGTCAATCCATTGAAGAGCTGTTGGACCTTCATCTTATGGGTAATTTCTTCTTTGGTGATCCCCAAGCCTTCCATTTTGGTGCAAAGTCCTTCAAATCGGGATTGATAGCTATCGACAGACTCTCCCATCTCCATTTGGAAGTTGAAGAACTCCATTCTTGCATTCATCTGAAGATCTTCTCGGAGATCTGAGTTCCCAACGTGCATTTGTTGGATGGCTTCCCATATTTCCTTAGCTATGTCAAGATTTGCTACCCTGTCACAGTCTTGCACGCACATGGACCTTTTCAGGTACTGTTTGGCCTTGTAGTTGGCCTCCATACACTTGTATTCGTTGGGTCCCCATTTGGTGAGGTCGAGGACTATAGTTGGATCAATTTCGAAGTTCCCTCTCTCGATAACACACCAGGCTTGGTAGTCTTGGCCACGCATCCAATCCTTCATGTCGCGTTGCCAGCTTTCGAATCTTCCTGTAATAAGCCTTGGCGGCTTACTAGTGTTGTTCCCTACCTGAGTAAGTTCTTGAGCCATTTGATACCTGCGATGCTAACACAAATCTAGAGCAAACCAGCTCTGATACCAATTGTTGGATCGTAAACCGTTAGCAAAGAGCTTGGGAACTGGCTGTTAAGCTGTTCCCAAGGCAGCGGAAGTAAAATAAACGCAAGTATTAAAAACTGTAAAGAACGCAGTTCCCTTATAGAGGAACCCCACTACAACCAACTAGTTGTATGGGTAAACCTCTACCTCCGCTTGGAGGATTTTGAATGACTTACTTATATTAATTGCTTTGTTCCTTAGTTACAACAGCCGGATTCAAACTTCTCTGTTCCTACGAGTTCTACCTAACTCTAGCAACACTAATGAATCCTCTCAACTGAGTTCCTAAGCTAACAACAACAAAACACAAGTAACTCAAACCTTACACCGACTTCTCAGTTCCCTTGCTCCTGGGAACTTCGGCTTCACCGTCGTCGAGATCAAACACTCGTCGTCGGGGACTTCCCTTCTTCTTCTTTCTCTTTTCTCTGGTATGGGTATTTGTGAGTTCTGGGAGAAGTACTCAATCCGAGTACTATTCATTTGGCTTTATAGTCCAGGTGTGCTTGGGCAATCGCATCTTTCATTTGTGTTTAAAATGCCCTTTGCTTGATGCCCAAGTTGTACTTTCTTCACATGTGACTTTGGTTTGAACTAGGTCAACTTCTTGAATCAATCGGACCGTTGGATCATTCGTGACAGTCTGATCCTCAGACTGCTCCTTTGGACTGTCCAAGACAAAATCCCGTGATCTGCGCTGAACGGTCGTTGTCCCCACATTTGAGTTCCCATGTTATGGGAACTGTCTTCTTCAGAGTTCCTTTGTTGGAAACTCTTCATCGTGTAAACCTGTGTTCTCTTGATCATTCCTGGGAGATCCCATTTCATGGGAACTTTCCTCTTTAGAGTTCCCTTGATGGAAACTCTGCATTGTGAGTTTCTGTGTCTTTTGGTCATTCATGGGAGTTCTTGGCTATACCTGCGTTCCTTAGAAATACTCGAACAAACCACATTAGTTCCTCACGGTGTTTGTCATTATCAAAACTAGGAGAATGGCATCGTTGATCCTTTGTTTAGAACCAGAGGTCCCAACAACGTCCCAACATATAGTGTTAAGGCAATTAGCACATTCTGCACTACAAAATCAAGACTTGATCGAATAAAAGCATAACTTCAATCCTAGAAACCGAATCCACATTTAGGAGTGACATTTACATGGACATTTCATCTAACACTTGGTGCGCAATGTTAGATCACTAGTCAATTTTTAAAGGCCAATGGAGAAAAAACAAGTGAACTTTAAAGACATCTAGGCATAAGCATAAAGAATGAGGATAGTATCAAGCCATTAAGCAAATTCTACACTATAAAATCAAGACCGATCGAATAAAAGCATAAATTCGAACCTATAAAACGAATTCCACATTTAAGAGTGACATTTACATGGACATTTCATCGAACACTTGGCGTGCAATGTTAGATCACAAGTCATTTTAAAGGCAAAAGGAGAAAAAGCAAGTGATTTTTAAATATATCTAGGCATAAGCATAAAAAAATGAGTATAGTGTCAAGGCAATTAACACATTCTGCACTACAAAGTCAAGACTTGATCGAATAAAAGCATAACTTCAAGCCTAGAAACCGAATCCACATTTAGAAGCGACATTTACATGCACATTTCATCGAACACTTGGCGCGCAATGTTAGATCACTAGTCAATTTTTAAAGGCCAATGGAGAAAAAACAAGTGAACTTTAAAGACATCTAGGCATATGCATAAAGAATGAGGATAGTATAAAGCCATTAAGCACATTCTACACTACAAAATCAAGACCGATCGAATAAAAGCATAAATTCGAACCTATAAACCAAATTCCACATTAATGAGTGACATTTACATGGACATTTCATCAAACACTTGGCGTGCAATGTTAGATCAGAAGTCATTTTAAAGGAAAAAGGAGAAAAAGCAAGTGAACTTTAAATATATAGGCATAAGCATAAAAAATTGAGTATAGTGTCAAGCCAATTAGCACATTCTGCACTACAAAATCAAGACTTGTTCGATTAAAAGCATAACTTCAAACCTAGAAACCGAATCCACATTTAGGAGTGACATTTACATGGACATTTCATCGAACACTTGGCGCGCAATGTTAGATCACTAGTCAAGTTTTAAAGGCCAATGGAGAAAAAACAAGTGAACTTTTAGGACATCTAGGCATAAGCATAAAGAATGAGGATAGTATCAAGCCAGGAAGCACATTCTACACTACAAAATCAAGGCCGATCGAATAAAAGCATAAATTTGAACCTGTAAACCGAATTCCACATTTAGGAGTGACATTTACATGGACATTTTATCCAACACTTGGCGTTCAATGTTAGATCACAAGTCATTTTAAATGCAAAAGGAGAAACAGCAAGTGAACTTTAAATATATCTAGGCATAAGCATAAAAAAAATGATTATAGTGTCAAGCCAATTAGCACATTCTGCACTACGAAATCAAGACTTGATCGAATAAAAGCATAACTTCAAACCTAGAAACCGAATCCACATTTAGGAGTGACATTTACATTGACATTTCATCGAACACATGGCGTGCAATGTTAGATCACAAGTCATTTTAAAGGCAAAAGGAGAAAAACCAAGTGAACTTTAAAAACATCTAGGCATAAGCATAAAAAATGAGGATAGTATAAAGCCAATAAGCACATTCTGCACTACAAAATTAAGTCCGATCGAATGAAAGCATAAATTGGAACCTAGAAACCGAAAGCCACATTTAGGAGTGACATTTACATGGACATTTCTTCGAACACTTGGCGTGCAATGTTAGATTACAAGCCAGGATGCACATGGGGGCAGTGCGGGACGGGGAATGCATTCCCCGCCCACTGTTTTTACCCCCGTCCCCGCTTAATCCCCGGCGGGGATCGGGGCGGGGAAAACCCGTAGGAGGTATGTTTGTTAACGGGGCCCCGATTAGCTTAAAAAATATTTTTCTCACGTACTTTATGTTTAAAATTAAAATATTATTTTATAATTGTATACCTTTTTTAACATCATATAATATAAATGTAAATAAATTCTAAACATCTAAAATTAAGCACTGTAAATCCGTACATATATTAGCATTCACCCACACAAATTATTGATATTAAAAATTCATAATCTTTAAAATCCAAACAAACATAATATAATGAATAAAGTATAATTATGTCTTCAACTTAGTAAAATATAGGAGTAGTCATGCACTCATGCAAGACAAATCACATCTGATCCGAGTCTCCATTCATCAAATTCACCACCATAGAGCCTTCATTTGTTAACAATCAAAATCCACAAAACTTGTACCCTAACATAAAAATTCCACTTATTAGTAAGAAAATAAATTTAATTAAACAAATACGTGAACATAGAAGGTTCAAAGCTTACCACTTCATCATCTTTGACATCTTCATAGATCGTTCGATGTAAATCCTCCTTTTGTGATGATGAATCTAAGAAATAAACATGTAGTAATTATATAGTAATTGCAAATGTACTTCTTATGTATAAAGAGAACAAATTATAAGAGTAACTTGGAAAGCACATACCTAGCTTCTCATTCCACAACCAATCTTGTGTACATACTAGTGCCTCCAATGTATCCGGATGAAGCCTATTACAACTTGGAGTCACATGTCTTCCACTAGTACTAAAAGTAGACTCAGAAGCAACTGTAGACACTGGAACAACTAAAACATCTCTAGCAACTTGTTGTAATGTAGGATATTTAAGACCATTTGTCTTCCACCAAGCTAAAATATCAAACTCTCCACTCCTAGGCAAAACAACTTCCTCCAAGTACAAGTCTAACTCAGACTTGTAAGTATCCTTACTAGAAGTGCTACTAACAAACAAGTCAAACCAGCTAAGGGATCCACACATTCATCATTGTCCTCATCAACTTCAGAACCATGGAATAAAGGAGAAACTCCACTTTCTTTTGCATCATTTGATTTGTATTCTTTAACCAAATTGTAGCACAACACCCTAATTCTCTCAACTTCATTTTGATAACCATCACCATAAAGTTGAGGAAAATAATACTCAATCAATTTCATATTAAACCTTGGATCCAAAACAGTTGTTATGGCTAATATCCCATGCACAAGAGTCCAATACACCTCAAATTTCCCCATCATATTTAAAGCCATTACCTTAACCTCATCATATTGAGATCTAAGGCACTCCCTAAGCAACAATCAAATCTCACAAATTTTGGGGAAAAATAGATTAGCAAAAGGATATGTGGTCCTAGAAAACATCTCAGTGACAGTGTAGAACAACTTCAATTTTTCACACATAACTTTTGCCAAAAGCCAATCATGCTCACTTGGTTCTTCTTTGTAACTTTTCTCAGTGTGTATTAGGCGACTAAAGACATCTTTATACATAATGGCACTATCAAGAATCAGGTAAGTGGAATTCCACCTTGTCTTAAATTCAAGAACTAACTTTTTGTTGCTTGAGCATGATAATCCTTTCCTAGCCTCTTCAAACTTCTCAACTCTTTTAGGAGTACCAGTCCAAAAAACTACACTCTCACGTATAGTTTCTATGGCTCCTTTAATTGCCTCTAATCCTTTTTGAACAATCAGATTTAAGATATGGGCAGAACATTTCATGTGAATCAATTCCCCTTTCATTATTAAAGAAGCATTTCTCAACTTGTCTTTCATTTGATCCATCATGGCAAAATTCACAGAACAGTTAACTAGTGTAAGGGTAGACAACTTACGTTAAACCGACCATTCCACCAAGCACTCCATCAACACTTTTGCTAGAAGTTTTGCAGTATGCGGAGCCGGCACATATATAAACCTATGCACATGAACACATATAAATTAATTAGCATATGATAATGTTAAATAAATATATACATAAAAGAAAAAAACTAAACAATATATTATATTACCTAATAATCTGATTACGTAAAATCCATGAGTCATCAATATAATGTGCATTGACCACCATATATCCTCTTTTTTTATTGTTTGCCGTCCACATATCAGTTGTGATTGCAACTCTGCTGCAATTTTCACTCATATGGTTTTTGATCTTGACCTTCTCACTCTCATATATCTTCATTGTATCTCTCCTAATAGTAGTTCGAGATACAACCTTGAATAGTGGTTGGAGAGAGTTGACAAAAGCTCTAAATCCATCATGCTCAACCATATTGAGTGGAAACTCATGCAGTATTATCATCTTAGCAAGACTACCTCTTGAAACTCTTGATCAAAGTTGTGGATGGTAAGTGAAGTACTTCCATCCTTCTTCCTATTTGGATTCAAAATTGCTTGTTTGATATCTCGATTCTTCCTAAGAGGACAAATGTTGAAATGATCATGCAAATGTGTTGTTCCATGTCTGTTTGATCCTCCCGAATGCTTCTTGCAATAGTTGCAAATAGCCTTCTCAATTCCATTAATTTTTCTCTTCTTGAAATGATTCCAAACAACGAAAGTTAACTTTCTCTTCTTAACCTCTACCTTTTCAGAGTTTTCTTCGATTTCGTCCAAGTCTTAATTAATTTGAGGTAAAGGAAGTGATGGATCAATCTCTTCGAGTGCAGGTGTCACTTCTTCCAATTGTTCATGTGTTGATGGATTGTCTTCAACCTGGCTCATGTTTACACTAGATAAAATAATGTAATATAAAATGAGATGCATAAATAGGCAAAAGAATAATAGGTGCATGAGATACACGAATTTTAATATGTAAATGTCTATATATATAATAATAATCACTAATTCACTGCTCACTCACGGAGTATAGTACTAAACTACTTGCAGAGTGTAGAATAAAAAAATTTGCAAAATATACAAAAAAATAAAAGCAAGTAACCGTAGGTTTATAAAAAAAAAGTAAGAAATTAGAATCTAGTTCATAGCAAAACAAAGCAGGGTATATTAAATAAAAGTGTATGCTAGATTGCTAGATATATAAGGCACTACACGTACTCACTACTCACAAAAAACAAAATTGTAATGCTAAAATATATATATATATAGTATTAAGTTCTAGTAGAAAGGGTTTTAAGGTGGAATGTGAGGGTGAATATGCACCTTTAGATTAGAATTTTTAAATGGTTGAGATTTTGTTTAAAAGAGGTGTAAGATATGATATGGGCTACACAACACAATATTAATTCTATTAGAGATAATTTTGGATAGAAAATCTTTTCTCTTTCCAATTTATTATCTACTCTCCCCAATTTACGTAAAAATTAATCTGCTCTTCTTCTCTCCATTCTCGCATCATTCTTTCATCTTTCATATTTGTTTTTGGTTTCAAGGTATTCTCTAATCCAACTCTAGATCTATGCTTAAAATCTGTTATTCTTCGTGTGGTACTCGTTCTTTGTTTAGATCTTCATATTTGGTGAGAATTTAAGGTTTTGTATTGTAAGGTATGTAAACTAATTCCGATTCCAATTTATTCAATTGCCAAATTTTGGTTTTTATGGGATTTTTTAGGGTTTGATTTGGGTTTTATGCCAATCTCAACAAGCCTCCATCGTCATCCCGATTGCTTCTATAATCGTCATCGTTGTGGTGTGGTGTGGTGTTTAATGATCCGGTCTTCTTCTCATTCAGTTCGTAATTCCAGTGAGTACTCCCCTTTGCTCTCCTTGTTTTCAATTGGATGGGACTATGGGAGTAGTTCTCAAGTGAACACGTTGTGTTACGATCGAAAGCTACTAAGTATTAGGAGGTTGACGACGTTCGATTACGAGTTTCAATATTCATATCGGTATAGATCTCCAGATCCGGCTTCTTTATCAATTGATTTCCTATTCCTCTATTTTTTGCTTGATTTTTATTATTTATCAGAATTTCGTAAGATTGAGAAGATGGAGATCCGTAAAATTGAAAAGATGGCGATTGTGTGGCGATATTCACTATATCAGGTTGTGATATTCATGAAACTAGGTACTGATATTCACAATATTAAGTGAGTATATTCATTAAATGATATTCATGTATTTTTTAGAGTGAGTATATTCATTAAAGATGACGATTGAGTGACGATGCTTATTGTAATTTGACATTGCATACATTTAAATTTAGAGTGGCGATATTCATACTTTTTATGATGATATTCATGTATTTTTTGGTGATATTCATATCATTTAACAATAATTTATTATTTTACTACATATTCATTAATCAGTTAATAATTCATACATGTATTTAAAGTTGAGTATGGTTATATTTATTGGTAATTATGCTAATTAGATTTGTTGTGAAGGCTGAAGATCAAGGAATAAGCTAATCTAAAATAGTTCGTTGTTCAAGATCATCAGCGGTTCGTTCATCGAGTTCCTTGCCAATCTCAAATACTATTGTTCAAGTTGAATTTTAGAGAAATTGAAAGAAAAAAATGTGCGTTTTAGGGTATAAAAATTGACATATGTTTGATGATATTCAATGGTAAATGCATTGATATTCACCAACTATTATTAGGATATTCACATATAAAAAAATCGTTGACGTAAATATTTTGAGTCAATTTTTAATAGTCACAATCATCTATATTCATTAGTTGTCGTACTAATATTCATTAGTCACAATCATCTATATTCATTAGTTGTCGTACTAATATTCATTTGTGTGAATGTTGATATTCTTGTGTTTGTATTTCTAATTAGCTTATATAATTCGCTTGCTACAAGAAGAGTGTTTTTTGTTTGAGAGATTTTATATATTATTAAGAATATTTATTGACTCAATTTTTTTCTTTGAAGGTAGAAAATGGTCAAAAATATCGAAGGAAGTTGAAGAACATGGAGTTTACATAAGAGCAATGTTTCTCATTTTTAGTTCGTCAGATTTGTACTTTGGTGATCATGTTCACCATATTAGCTAGTGATATTCTTCTATCTAGGTGGTTATATTCACCATATTACCTAGTAACAGTTATGTAAATGGTGGTCATATTCACCATATTAGATAATGATTTTCACGCAATTAGGTGATCATATCCTCTGTATTAGCTTATAATATTCATGTAATTGAATGGTGATATTCTTATCAATAAATAATGATATTTATGTAGCTTTTCGAATCTACTTAGGTATGTTTATGTAAATGGTGGTCATATTCATTTCTAAAATTATAATGATCGAGACAATACAACTTGTTGGATCGTAACCGGTTAGCAGTGAGCTTGGGAACTGGCAATTAAGTTGTTCCCAAGGCAGCGGAAGTAAATAATCGCAAGTAATAAAAACAATAGAAGGCACAGTTCCTGTATAGAGGAACCCTACTACAACCAACTAGTTGTATGGGTAAACATCTACCTCCGCTTGGAGGATTTTGAATGACTTACTTATATTGATTGCTTTGTTCCTTAGTTACACAGCCGGATTTACACTTCTCTGTTCCTACAAGTTCTTCCTAACTCTAGCAACACTAGTAAATCCTCTCAACTGAGTTCCTAAGCTCACAACAGCAAAACACAAGTAACTCAAACCTTACGCTGACTTCTCAGTTCCCTTGCTCCTGGGAACTTCAGCTTCACCGTCGTCGAGATCACAAACTCGACGGCGGGGACTTCTCTTCCTTTTCTTTCTTTTCTGTGATGTGGGTGTTTGTAAGTTCTGGGAGAAGTACTCAGACCGAGTACTATTCATTTGGCTTTATAGTCCAATGAGCTTGGGCAGTCGCATCTTTCGTTTGTGTCCAAAATGCCCTTTGCTTGATGCCCAAGTTGTACTTTCTTCACATGTGACTTTGGTTTGAACTAGGTCAACTTCTTGGATCAATCGGACCGTTGGATGAAGCGTGACAGTCTGATCCTCAGACTGTTCCCTCGGGCTGTCTGAGACAGAATCCCGAGATCTACGCTGAACGGTCGTTGTCCTCACATGTGAGTTCCCATGTCATGGGAACTGACTTCTTCAGAGTTCCCTTGATGGAAACTCTTCATCGTTGTAAGCTTGTGTTCTCTTGATTGTTTCTGGGAGTTCCCACTTCATGGGAACTTTCCTCTTCAGAGTTCCCTTGATGGAAACTCTTCATTGTGGCCTGCAGTGGCTTTTGGTCATTCGTAGGAGTTCTTAGCTGTACCTGTGTTCCTTAGAAATACTTGAACAAACCACATTAGTTCCCTATGGTGTTTGTCATTATCAAAACTTAAGAGAATTGAATCGTTGATCCGTTGTTTAGAACCAGAGGTCCCAACAACGTCCCAACAATTTCCCCCTTTTTGATGATGACAAACCCATCACAAAAATGCAAGTATTTCAATGAATGATATGCTGATGAGTTCCTAAGTATGATTTTGGGAAGTCACTTTTAGTGAAACACTTAGATTTAGGGAGCCACTTCTGGTGAGACACATAGTTCCTATTAAGCTTTTTATGCAATTGTCCCCCCTTAGCTTATGCGTGGTCTGTGATAACTTAAACTTTTAACTCATCTCACATTTTTTGTCTTTCCCCCTTTTGACATCATCGAAAACAAGCAAAGCAATAATAGGAAAGAAAGGAACACGCAATCAAAATAAAGACCATTTCATTACTTAAGATAATATGTTTAATGGGAACCCAAGTACAATTTGTGGTCATTTTTGGATTAAGGGAACAAGAAGGGAGAGATCATGGGTTCTGAGGGAACAGGGCGTCACAGAGGCGTGTAAGGACTTGTGTAAGCTTTTCTTGTCCTCTGGCCAACGCTGCTTGGTCCCGAGCAATCTGGTCGAGGGTGTTGGCAATGCAGAGCAACACTGGAGAGTTCCCCTCTTCTGTACCAGACTCTAGTGGAGCCGCCTCCTCTACAGGCTTCGAGTGCCTCATCTTCTGGACAATTGAAATGTCCAGTTCCCTTCCATGCTCGATTTCTTCTTTAGAGGCGTCGTAGAGACCCTCTTTTTTTAGGAGCTTCTTTATCAGCCCGGAGTAGGGAAGGGAGTGGGACTTGGAAGCCATGCACTTCTCCATGTGCCCAAGGATGATTCTGGGGAGGTTGATGGGCATCTTGAGAAGGAAATGGTAGAGGAGGATGGCATCAGGGATTTTGACCACCAGACGCTTCTCTTGGCATGGGATCACCACGTTGATGATGAATTGGTGAGCGAGCTTGGCGACCAAGGATAGATGGTGCGTTGAGAGCACCTTGGAGGGAACCCGACCCTCGAAGATTGTGTTGCACACCTTGGCACTATTGAAGTCACCCCATAGCTTGCTAGGCAACTCACTAAGCCCCTGTCCAGGGACCTGGAGTTGAAGGCGAATCGTCGACGTTGTAAAAATAAACTCGTCGCCTTCATGGGAGAGAGTTCCCTGAGTGCAGTCATTGGTGATATTGAAGTTGTTGTAGAACTGACGCACTTGTGAGGGATCGACACTCACAGTCTCTTGGCAGAGTCTCTCCCAGCCCGGGGCCTTGATCAGGGCCCACAATTCCCCTAGACCATTTTCAGTCAGCACTTCTTCTGAAACAATGAGGTGAGGGAGAAGCTTCCTGCGCTCATCGACATGATGCTTGGTGGTCCACTTCCCCTTCCTTGAAGTTCTTTTAGATGTGTTCCCCCTAGAGACCGTGTGAGGTCCTTTCTGCTGAGGAGGTGCAGCCGCTTCAATCATAAGCACGCGGTCCCTTGGTGGTTGGGAACTCGTGGACACCACCATTTGGTGTCCAGGTGTAGGGATCCGTGTTGTCTCCTTAGTAGCTGGAGCTTCATCTTCTTCTTCGACCTCATCTTGGGAGGTCCCTTCTTCCTCGGAGGAGCTCGAACTTGAGCCCTCCGCGTCATCTCCATGATGACTTGTTGTTGCCTCAGCACCTCCAGCTGGTGCGAGGTCCCTTCTCTCCGTGGGCTCTTCAGGAGCCACCTTTTCTGGGGACTTTGTCCCTTGGGAGACTGTGTGCTCAAAGGGACCCCGGTTGAGTTCTTCCTCGATGGCCTTGAGCTGGGCTTCCTCCTCCAGAGTTCCCATGATGATTGGAGGAGGATCCTTGGTCATTTTGCCAATGACCACAGAGAGAGGAAGATCGTCGTCGTCTGAGGTAAGAGCGACGACACTTTTGGATGGTGAGGGAGAGGGGAGTTTGGTGGTGGTGGGGGATGTGGTGGAAGAGGGGAGAGGAGAAGAAGGAAGAGGTGTGGAGAGTTGTGTGGAAGGGGGAGGAAGGGTTGTGGTGACTTGGGGAGTAGAGATCCCCGAAGTAGAAGTGAGAGAGGTGGACATGTGTTTGGGTGAAGAGGGAGGAGAAGGAGTTTTGTGAGGTGAAGATGGAGTTCCCATCGTGGCGGGAACTGAGGGAGGTGGAGGAAGTGAAGAAGGTTGGGGAGATGGAGTTCCCAACGTGGCGGAAACTGAGGGAGGTGGTGGAGGGGGAGTTGGTCGTTTTGTAGGAGGAGGTTTGGAAGGTCCCTCGATTTGAAGAGGAGGGATGGAGGAGGAAGAGGGGAGTAGACTCTGAGGTTCAGAGGTCCCATCGTCGGAAGGGAAAGGGTAAGGAGGTTTGGGAGCACAAGAACTCTCCTTGGAGCAGTTCAGGTATTCCTCAAACTTGAAGAAAGCCTTCTTTCTGGGCTCCGAGAATTTAGAGGCCGCAGAGTGTTTACGCTTTTTGGATTTTGAGGGGTCGTGGGAGTGTTTGGATTTTTTGGGTTTTGAGGGGTCTTTTGATGAGTGACGGCGTTTGGATGAATGGCGGTGTTTGGATTTGTGGGGTTTTTCATTGATTGAGGGGCGAGCGTCTCCGAAGTTGTCGACGATGACAACTCCGGAGGAGGTTTTGGTGTGGGAAGGAGGGAGAGGAAGAGATTCGGAGGAGGAAGAGGTCCAGGAGACGGTTTCGTCGGCCTGAGGAGAAGGAGGGGGCAAGAAGGGGCTTACTTGATTGTACAGCCCTTGGATAAGAACATCCTTCATCGTTGGGTCCGATTCTTGCTCGATCTCTTTTAGTTGAGAGACGAAGAGGATGCGAGGATTGGCATGTACCCACGCTTTGATCTGGGCGAAGGTGTTTTGAGGGGCCATTTTTGTAAGAGATTGGGAGGTTTTGGAGGTTTCTTGAAAAGAGAGTGAAAGAGATTTGGGGAAGACAATTGACAGAGATGTAAGAGGGAATAAAGGGAACAAAAATGGCAAAGAGGGGTTTTAAAGGAGAGAGGAGGTAAAGGGTAGAAAGGGAAGTGGAATAACCTCGATAACCGTTGCCCAATGAACGTGGGGCGCCGTTTCAACTTCTCAAGCACGCCTCTGGACACGCGTCATGATCTCTTGGGAAGTCCTTTTCAAATTTTGAATACTTGGCCTTTAACGCTTCAGAGCCTCTGACACAAAAGTCCGCTTCCCAAGTGACGGTTTTTCTTTGCAGATTAGTCAGCGTTCCCTTTGTAGATGCATCAGTTCCCATGATCTTATCAAGGTCAGGGAGAGTGAAGTGGTTAAGGGAACTTCACACTCATCTTTTTGTGGGGCTAGGGAACTCAAAGGGAACCAGACAATTTGCAACTCGATAAAGGAAATATTTTGGCTCATGAGAAGCATTTGTCTGGTCCCTAGCTTAGGGTGGGTCATATGATCAACCGTCATGGTGGCTTGTAATGAGGGATAAAGGGAACTCTGGTTGATCATTTTGGGCCAAAAGAAATAGAGTTCCTTTGTACACATTTTTCTCTAGACTAGTAATCATGGCATAGTGAAAGCAATAAATCCAAGTTCCCTATCATGCAATCTTATATAAACTAGTCAGGCATTGAGAGAGAGACAAACAGGGACTTGTTTAGTTTAGAGTTATCATCCCTAGAAGCATTCGAAAACGCAGGTAGGGACGTCTGTCTAAAGCTTTGGTTAGAATGTCCGCAATTTGCTCTTCAGTTCTATAGTGTTCCATCGAGATGTTCCCATTTTCGACGTTGTCACGTAGAAAGTGATGCCTTATATCAATATGCTTAGTTCTAGAATGATGCACAGGATTTTTGGAAATGTTTATGGCACTAGTGTTATCACAGAGTATGGGAACTAGGCCAAAAGACATACCGTAATCTTGGAGTTGTGACTTAAGCCATAGAACCTGGGAACAGCATGATGCGGCAGCCACATATTTTGCTTCAGCTGTGGAGAGTGCCATTGAGTTCTGCTTTTTAGATCCCCATGAAACTAAGCATGACCCTAGAAACTGGGCCATTCCTGATGTGCTCTTTCTGTCAACCAAGTGCCCTGCAAAATCTGCATCTGTGTATGCAATGAGCTCAAGGGAACTGTTCCTTGGATACCATAGGCACAAGTTATCGTTCCCTTTGAGATGCCTGAAAATTCTCTTCACCTCTTTCAGGTGTGATTCCTTGGGGTTAGCTTGAAAACGAGCACAAAGACATACAGAGAACATGATATCAGGTCTACTAGCTGTTAAGTAGAGAAGGGACCCGATCATACCTCGATAGTTCCTTTGGTCCACACTAATACCTGTTTCATCCGCATTGAGCCTTGAATTTGGTGAGATGGGAGTGTCGATGGGTTTGGAGTGTTCCATTCCATACTTCACAAGCATTTCCTTGATGTATTTCTGTTGATGAATCTTTGTTCCCTCCTTTGTTTGGGATATTTGAAGTCCCAAGAAGAACGTGAGTTCCCCAATGAGACTCATCTCAAACTCACTGCTCATGAGGTCCTTAAACTTCTCTACAAGAGTTTCGTTAGTTGCTCCAAACACAATGTCATCAACATATACTTGCACAATCAAGATGTCTTTAGATTCTTTCTTTAAAAACAAAGTCTTGTCTATGGAACCACGAATGTATCCATGGGACAAGAGGAATTGAGCAAACCTGTCATACCAAGCTCGGGGAGCTTGTTTGAGTCCGTAAAGGGCCCTTTCCAGGAAATAGACATGGTTGGGTAGTTTCTCATCTTCGAATCCTGGAGGTTGTGCCACATACACTTCTTCCTTGAGATGTCCATTTAGGAAGGCTGTTTTCACATCCATTTGATAAAGTTTGAATCCCTTGTGAGCGGAATAGGCGATGAGGAGTCAGATTGCCTCGATCCTGGCAACTTGTGTGAAGGTCTCATCGTAGTCAATCCCTTCCTCTTGCCTGTATCCTTGTGCTACTAACCTAGCCTTGTTCCTTGCTACAGCTCCAGTATCATCGAGTTTGTTCCTAAAGACCCATCGAGTTCCTATGATGTTCTTGTTTTTGGGCCTAGGAACTAGCTTCCAAACTTTGTTCCTCTCGAATTGGTGGAGTTCCTCTTGCATGGCTTGAATCCAATCTGGGTCCTTTAATGCTTCTTTGATATTTTTGGGTTCCACCATTGAAACAAATGCGTTAAAAGCACAAAAATTATTGAGAGAGGAACGAGTTTGCACACCTTTATCAAGAGGGGAGATGATGTTCTCAAGGGGGTGGTCCTTCCTTTGTTGAAAGGTTCTTGTATGAGTGAGTTCCTTTGCATGTGTATCATCCTCAGTTGGTGTTTCTTTGTCATGGGAACTCTCATCTCCAGCTTCTTCATTTGTTGTTTCTTCAGAGATTTCTGGCAAGTTCCCTCTTTGTTCCCCTTGAATACTTGATTCTTGCAGGATATTGTCTTGGGGAACAGCAGAGTTGTTCCCTGAAGAGGGGACCTCGAGAGAGTTGGAGGTGTCTTGTAGTTCTTCTGAGGAAGGAGCCTCGAGGGAGGTTTGATCAGTGAGGGTTGGACCTTCGTCGTTGTTCCCTGGTTGTGGGATATTGCTTGCACTTGGATAGTCTTCATCCCTTTTCCTTGGCTCATCCTCGTCATCATCATCGTCTTCATGTCTGACTAACTTGAACAGAGTTCCTTTCCCTTGGGTCTCGGATCCCATCTTTATAGACTTTTCATTGAAGACGACATGAATGGTTTCCTCTATCTTCTTGGTTCTTTTATTGTAGACCCTGTAAGCCTTGCTTTGTGATGAGTATCCCAAGAAGATCCCTTCGTCGCTCCTGGGGTCGAATTTGCCAAGATTGTCTTTGTCGTTGTTGTGAACAAAGCATGTGCAACCAAATGTTCTCAAGTGTGAGATGTTTGGTTTTCTCCCTTTGATGAGCTCATAGGAGGTCTTGTTGATCAGGGGCCTTGTCATGGCTCGATTTAGGATGTATGTAGCTGTGGAGATGGCTTCAGTCCAGAAGTACTCAGGAACTCCACTTTCGATCATCATGGTTCTAGCCATGTCCTCCAGAGTTCTGTTCTTTCTCTCGACCACTCCATTTTGCTGAGGAGTGCGAGGTGCTGAAAAGTTGTGAGAGATCCCATTTTGCTCACAGAAGTTTAGGAACTCCGAGCTTCGAAACTCAGTTCCGTGATCAGATCTGATTGCTTTCAGTTTTAGCCCCAAGCTTACTTCTGTTCTTTTGATGAAGGGCTCAAATTCTTCAAACGCTTGTGATTTTGCCTTCAAGAAAATAACCCAGGTGAATCTTGAAAAATCATCAATTAAAACATACATGTATCTTTTTCCACCGTAGCTAGCTGTTCTCATGGGACCATAGAGATCCATCTGAATTAACTACAGGGACCTGGTTGTGCTTACCACCTTCTTGGGTTTGAAGGAGGTCCTGGTCTGTTTCCCTCGAACACATGCTTCACACATTTTGACTCCTTCGAGATTGATCCGTGGAAGACCAATGACCAGATCCTGTAGATAAAGCTTCAGGATTTGATTTATACCAGCATGTCCCGGTCTTTGATGCTAGAGTTCCGTGTCATCTTGGGAACTCGCAAGGCACAGCTTCATTGGTGGTTCAAAGTTGGTGTCCACCACATACACATTGTTGTATCTTCTTCCTCTCAGAATTACTTTGTTGGTCTTCTTGTTGATGACGAGACATTCATCTGAGTCGAAAGTGACGATGTTGTTCCCTTGATCACACATCTAGGAGACACTCAGCAGATTGTATCCCAGATCCTTTACCAGATTTACGTTGCTAACTTTAATAGATCTATTGAGCAACACTTCTCCTTTTCCAATAACTTCTCCCTTTTCTTGTTGCCAAATGAGACGTGGCCTCCTTCGGCATGAGTGTGGAGTGAGATGAGGATATCCTTGTTTCCTGTCATATGGTTTGAGCATCCACTATCTATGAACCATGTACTGTTCCCTCTCACTGCCACCTACAAGGAAAAGTTAGTGTTTTGAGACCCAGGCAAGATGACTCTTGCCAGGTCCCTTGCAAGGGAAAACATTTTCATTCAAGATATAGTCAGAAATGTTGATGTCTTTGGAATTTTGAGAGTTGGAGTTCCTTTGGTGATGAGCATGACGTTTTTGTCTGTTTGGGAACTCATGGCTTCTAGGGGTTTGGGCTCTCTTCTTGGGACATGCATCCTTGTAGTGCCCATGAGCACCACAGTGCCAACATGTCTTGTAGTATTTTCCCAGGTAGTATTTTGGGTGTGGTCTCTGGATACGGTTCCTATCCATGGTTTCTTTGTTGTACACTCGAGACCCATTTCCCTTAGCAATTTTGACATAGATTCTATGTCCAGAGTTCCTAGTATAGTAGTCTTTCTCACCATTGTTTCCACTCTCTAGGACCCTGATTTTCTCCTCGAGATGAGCATTTTTCTGTTTCTCGCACTGGAGTTCTAAGGCCCTACACTCATGGATATCATGTTCGCTCAGGGGTGACTTTCCGTTCTTGGAGCACTCACCTTTGTATCCTATGCCATATCTGGCTGGGACAAACTTAATTTGGGAACTAGAGGCTTCAAGATGTTTTGGAGTCTTACTCAGGTTTTGCAAGAGGGTGTTCTCATCTTTCTCTAGAGTTTTGATTTCTCTTTCTAGGTCTACGATGTGAGACACATGAGACTTGAGTTTTTCTAGAAGGGATATGCAGTTGGGACAGGGCTCAAGACCAACTAATTGAGAATTTATGTGTTCTTGTTTTTCCAACTTGTTTTGCAGCTTTATGTTATCTTTGACAAGACTTGAAAGAATTTTCAACAACTCAGGTTTTTCATAGTTACTCAAGGAATCAAGAACAGTTTCAGTGGTTACCTCACTGGGTTGTTCCCCAGTGGTTTCTCCTATGGCCATGCCACACATGTCTGGGAGTGCCCATGACTCAGGATCTTCGTCTTCATCATCGCTCCAGGTAGCGATGTAGGCCTTCTTTCCTTGCTTCCTGCCATCAGTTCCTTGTGGACATTCCTTCGCAAAATGTCCTTTCATGTTGCATTTGTAGCAAGTCACTTCTGAGAGATCCTTCTCTTTGGAAACTTTGTCCCTTTCCCTAGTTCCCACTGTTCCGTTGAGACTTTCCTTTGTAGAAGTTTCGAAGAGCCTTTGTTACAAGAACTAGCTCTTCATCCTCTTCTTCTTCGGAGTCTTCATGTTGTTCTTGGGTTGATTTGAGCATCTTTTCGATCTTGAGTGCGATCCCTCGATGAGCTCGAGTTTGTTCCTTATCATCGATCTTCCTCTTCTCATGTCACACTAGCTTTCCAAATACTTGATGGAGCATAATCGTTCGATTTTCTGGGTTTTCCTTGAACATCGTTCTCTCGTTTTCCCATTCTCCAGTCAATCCATTGAAGAGCTGTTGGAACTTCATTTTGTGGGTGATTTCATCTTTTGTGATCCCCAATCCTTCCATCTTAGTGCAATGTCCTTCAAACCGGGATTGGTAGCTGTCGACGGACTCTCCCATTTCCATTTGGAAGTTGTAGAATTCCCTTTTTGCATTCATCTGAAGATCTTCTCTGAGATCTGAGTTCCCAACGTGCATTTGTTGGATGGCTTCCCACATTTCCTTGGTTGTGTCAAGGTTTGCAACCCTGTCACAATCTTGTACACTCATGGACCTCTTTAGATACTGTTTTGCTTTGTAGTTTGCCTCCATGCACTTGTACTCGTTGGGACCCCACTTTGAGAGGTCGTTGACAATAGCTGGAACGATTTCGAAGTTCCCCCTTTCAATGACACACCAAGCTTGGTAGTCTTGGCCACGCATCCAATCCTTCATGTCGCGTTGCCAGCTTTCAAATCTTCCTGTGATAAGCCTTGGCGGCTTACTGGTATTGTTCCCCACCTGAGTAAGTTCTTGAGCCATTTTGACACCTGCGATGCTAACACAAATCTAGAGCGCAAGCTTTGATACCAATTGTTGGATCGTAACCGGTTAGCAGTGAGCTTGGGAACTGGCAATTAAGCTGTTCCCAAGGCTGCGGAAGTAAATAATCGCAAGTAATAAAAACAGTAGAAGGCACAGTTCCTTTATAGAGGAACCCCACTACAACCAACTAGTTGTATGGGTAAACCTCTACCTCCGCTTGGAGGATTTTGAATGACTTACTTATATTGATTGCTTTGTTCCTTAGTTACACAGCCGGATTTACACTTCTCTGTTCCTACAAGTTCTTCCTAACTCTAGCAACACTAGTAAATCCTCTCAACTGAGTTCCTAAGCTCACAACAGCAAAACACAAGTAACTCAAACCTGACGCTGACTTCTCAGTTCCCTTGCTCCTGGGAACTTCAGCTTCAGCGTCGTCGAGATCACACACTCGCCGACGGGGACTTCTCTTCCTTTTCATTCTTTTCTCTGATGTGGTTGTTTGTAAGTTCTGGGAGAAGTACTCAGACCGAGTACTATTCATTTGGCTTTATAGTCCAATGAGCTTGGGCAGTCGCATCTTTCGTTTGTGTCCAAAATGCCCTTTGCTTGATGCCCAAGTTGTACTTTCTTCACATGTGACTTTGGTTTGAACTAGGTCAACTTCTTGGATCAATCGGACCGTTGGATGAAGCGTGACAGTCTGATCCTCAGACTGTTCCCTCGGGCTGTCTGAGACAGAATCCCGCGATCTGCGTTGAACGGTCGTTGTCCTCACATGTGAGTTCCCATGTCATGGGAAATGACTTCTTCAGAGTTCCCTTGATGGAAACTCTTCATCGTGGTAAGCTTGTGTTCTCTTGATTATTTCTGGAAGTTCCCACTTCATGGGAACTTTCCTCTTCAGAGTTCCCTTGATGGAAACTCTTCATTGTGGCCTGCAGTGGCTTTTGGTCATTCGTAGGAGTTCTTGGCTGTACCTGTGTTCCTTAGAAATACTTGAACAAACCACATTAGTTCCCTATGGTGTTTGTCATTATCAAAACTTAAGAGAATTGAATCGTTGATCCGTTGTTTAGAACCAGAGGTCCCAACAACGTCCCAACACAACTATTCATTTTAATCATATTCATCGTAATCCAAATACATATTCATTATTTATGACATTGGTATTCACTCATCTGGTATTCTACGAGAATAGAGATATAAAATTACGTCAATATCAAATAATTTTAAAAATAGGATTAAATCAATATTAAATGTATTATTTATTTTGATTTTCAAAATAGGAGAGAGAATCTATATTTATATCAGATTTCAAAATTTGTACGTGATTTGATTTACATCAATATCAATTAATTCCTTCCTTTTTTATTTTTTTAAATGATCTGTTTGCTAATTTTAAGGGATGTGAGTTTTTTTTGGCAAATGACATATAATCTAGTGATATTCTTCCTATTTTAACTATTTTGCATTCTCAAATCTCACCATCAATTCACTTTAATCCAACGCCTCAAATTCACCCACACTTTCTACTACAATTAGCTTTCTACCAGAACCTCCCCCTATATATATATAAACTCAGCTATAGGCTATAGACTACAGTGTATGCTACTATGCTAGATATATGCTCTAGATTGAAAAGAGATTAGGAATACGTGTACACAGGTGCACTAGAAATCTAGAATACTAGATTGAAATAGACCAAAAAAAAAGAATATTGAATAGATTGAAAAGACATAAGGAAAACATACATGAACTCAGGACCAAAATATTGTGTGAGACTTTGTAAGCCTGCCAAAGCACTAGTGCACTTCTGCGGTTGCTCCAGTGGAATAGTAGATCTGTAGAATTGTAGTCTTGAACTCCAGAAGACAAAGAGATTGAGAGAGTCGAGAGAATGAGACTTGGAGAATAGAAATTTATGAGATCTAATTCTATATGGAATACGTACAAACGGTACAGTGGAATAGTAGATCTAATTCTACAGGACTATTAAACTTCCAAACGAGTTTACAATTTACTAAAATAATTAAGGCAATAATAATACATCTTCATATATCAGGGATTAAGTCAATCTTCTGAGAATATATTCTGTCCATAGAAGTTAGACCTATACATTATTTATAAAAAAAAATATAAGTTTGAAAATATATAAATTATATACCGGGGATATTTCGGGGCGGGGAGTACTATCCCCAGTCCCGCTCCGAACCCGACCGGGGATATGAAACGCAGCCCCGTCCCCGCCTCCGATCCCCGTTTAGCCGGGGAATCCCCACCTCAATAGGGTCGGGTCCCCGTCCCCGTGGGGATTATGTGCATCCCTAGTAACGTAGTTGTATTAGATGCTCTTCTTCCATTGTTATTAATAATAAGCACAAGTTTTTTTCAAGGCATAAAAGAAACACGAGATTAAGAGCAGAAAGTCATAAATTATACCAAGCTAATGCATCCAATATTCGATCATTCGTCAACCAATCTTGTTACAAAACAGAGGTGGATGATTTTTGCCTACAAAAATATGATATTCTTGGGTTGGATCTTAGCAACAATAGACATGCTCTTGGATGGGAACCACTATACATCATAAAGTTCTTGAAAGTATTTTAGAAGGATGTGTATCATAGTGTCTCTTGAAGAATTCTTGACACAGTTGTTGAAACCCACTAGTGTTTTTTGAAGTTTCTGATGATGGAGACGTCATCTCGATCTCCTACGAAAATTCAATATACAACTTCTTCTAGGAGGACCTGCTGCTTGCTCCATATTCAGAGCTACTCGTAGTATACTCTCCACTGCTGCTCCCCCCCCGCCGCAAAGTGCATGGTCTGCCTTGGCTTCACCCGCTCGTTCAGCGCTTCTAGTGACGCGTCTCCTTCTAGAGCACGAACAATCTATTCCAGGTACGTCGAGATCCATCATAAGATTATTAAGGCTAGCTAGAAATTTGATCCAACTAATTAATTACAATTAATTTGATCAACTTAACTAGTTACCTAGCTCATATTAGGCCGTCTTTTAGCAGAGTGTCTAATAGCTGCAGCCGCGCAAGCCACCAGCCGGGTCATTTCTTGGGGGTTGAAATTGTTGTCCAAGCGTGGATCAACAACCCCGTCGAAATTACCTTCATTTACTAGGCGCGCAAGTTGGGGCCTAGCCTACATGTGTGTACGTATACATATACATTATCGATCATAGGATAGGATCTACGTACGTATGTATTATTATGCTCATGTTCTCTTGGAGAAAATTAAATAGAATACCAACCCAATCTAGCAATCCATCTTCATCTCCGGCTGGATTGATCGGACGTCGTCCCGTGATCATCTCCAAGAGCACCACACCGAAAGAGAAAACGTCCGACTTCTCAGTTAATTTGCCACTCGCTGCAAATTCCAGAGCCAAATACCTGCCAAAATTTCCATATCCATTTCATCTGCAAATTCAATTCATACATGGATACGATTTTAACATTACATGAGAGAACTTCAAATTTTCCTACGTACCCAAATGTTCCCATGACGCGTGTAGATACATGCGTGTTTTTGTCGTTTGAGAACTTAGCCAATCCGAAATCCGCCACCTTAGCCTCGTAAGCATGGTCGATGAGAATGTTTGCGGTTTTTATGTCCCGGGAAAAATGCGAGGATGACCTACAATGGCGATCGAATTTCTTTTGCTATATATACATATATCCACGTGCGCGATCATGTAAGCCAAATTTTAAGAAACATATATTTTGAATCATAACTTACAATCTTCGTGAAGGTAAGCGATCCCCTTAGCTGATCCAAGTGCAATCTTAAGCCTTAAAGGGATGTTCATAGCGGGCTGACCATTCCCTACAAGCATGCAAATGCAAATATGCAATGCAATTAATTATGATCAAGCAATTAATATTACAATTAATGCTCATTACACATATATAGATTTAGATATGTAGATATGTGGATAAGCATCAAGACATCTAGGAATAAGCATAAAGAATGAGGATAGTATTAAGCCAATAAGCACATTCTACACTACAAAATCAAGACCGATCGAATAAAAGCATAAATTCGAACCTTGAAACCGAATTCCACATTTAGGAGTCACATATACATGGACATTTCATCGAACACTTGGCGTGCAATGTTAGATCACAAGTCATTTTAAAGGCAAAAGTAGAAAAAGCAAGTGAACTTTAAATATATCTAGGCATATGCATAAAAAAAATGAGTTTAGTGTCAAGCCAATTAGCACACTCAACAATACAAAATCAAGACTTGATGGAATAAAAGCATAACTTCAAACCTAGAAACCTAATCCACCTTTAGGAGTGAAATTTACATGGACATTTCATCGAACACTTGACGTTCAATGTTAGATCACTACTCAATTTTTAAAGGCAAATGGAGAAAAAACAAGTGAACTTTAAAGACATCTAGGCATAAGCATAAAGAATGAGGATAGTATCATGCCATTAAGCATATTCTACACTACAAAATCAAGACCGATCGAATAAAAGCATAAATTCGAACCTTGAAACCGAATTCCACATTTAGGAGTGACATTTACACGGACATTTCATCGAACACTTGGCGTGCAATGTTCTATCACAAGTCATTTTAAAGGCAAAAGGAGAAAAAGCAAGTGAACTTTAAATATATCTAAGCATAAACATAAAAAAATGAGTATATTGTCAAGTCAATTGGCACATTCTGCACTACAAAATCAAGACTTGATCGAATAAAAGCATAACTTCAAACCCAGAAACCTAATCCACATTTAGGAGTGATATTTACATGGACATTTCATCGAACACATGGCGCGCAATGTTAGATCACTAGTCAATTTTTAAAGGCCAATGGAGAAAAAACAGGTGAACTTTAAAGACATCTAGGCATAAGCATAAAGAATGAGGACAGTATCAAGCCATAAAGCACATTCTACACTACAAAATTAAGACCGATTGAATAAAAGCATAAATTCGAACCTTGAAACCGAATTCCACATTTAAGAGTGACATTTACATGGACATTTCATCGAACACTTGGCGTGCAATGTTAGATTACAACTCATTTTAAAGGCAAAAGGAGAAAAAGCAAGTGAACCTTAAATATATCTAGGCATAAGCATAAAAAAATCAGTATAGTGTCAAGCCAATTAGCACATTCTGCACTACAAAATCAACACCGATCGAATAAAAGCATAAATTCGAACCTAGAAACCGAAAGCCACATTTAGGAGTGACATTTACATGGACATTTCATCGAACACTTGACGTGCAATGTTCGATCACAAGTCATTTTAAAGGCAAAAGGAGAAAAAGCAAGTGAACTTTAAATATATCTAGGCATAAGCATAAAAAATGAGTATAGTGTCAAGCCAATTAGCACATTCTGCACTACAAAATCAAGACTTGATCGAATAAAAGCATAACTTCAAACCTAGAAACCGAATCCACATTTAGGAGTGACATTTACATGGACATTTCATCGAACAGTTAGCGCGCAATGTTAGATCACTAGTCAATTTTTAAAGGCCAATGGAGAAAAAACAAGTGAACTTTAAAGACATCTATGCATAAGAATAAAGAATGAGGATAGTATCAAGCCATTAAGCACATTATGCACTACAAAATCAAGACCGATCGAATAAAAGCATAAATTCGAACCTAGAAGCCGAAAGCCACATTTAGGAGTGACATTTACATGGAAATTTCATCGAACACTTGGCGTGCAATGTTTGATCACAAGTCATTTTAAAGGCAAAAGGAGAAAAAGCAAGTGAACATTAAATATATCTAGGCATAGACATAAAAAAATGAGTATAGTGTCAAGTCAATTGGCACATTCTGCACTACAAAATCAAGACTTGATCGAATAAAAGCATAACTTCAAACCTAGAAACCTAATCCACATTTAGGAGTGACATTTACATGGACATTTCATCGAACACATGGCGCGCAATGTTAGATCACTAGTCAATTTTTAAAGGCCAATGGAGAAAAAACAGGTGAACTTTAAAGACATCTAGGCATAAGCATGAAGAATGAGGATAGTATCAAGCCATAAAGCACATTCTACACTACAAAATTAAGACCGATTGAATAAAAGCATAAATTCGAACCTTGAAACCGAATTCCACATTTACGAGTAACATTTACATGGACATTTCATCGAACACTTGGCGTGCAATGTTAGATTACAACTCATTTTAAAGGCAAAAGGAGAAAAAGCAAGTGAACCTTAAATATATCTAGGCATAAGCATAAAAAAATCAGTATAGTGTCAAGCCAATAAGCAAATTCTGCACTACAAAATCAACACCGATCGAATAAAAGCATAAATTCGAACCTAGAAATTGAAAGCCACATTTAGGAGTGACATTTACATGGACATTTCATCGAACACTTGACGTGCAATGTTCGATCACAAGTCATTTTAAAGGCAAAAGGAGAAAAAGCAAGTGAACTTTAAATATATCTAGGCATAAGCATAAAAAATGAGTA
This sequence comes from Fallopia convolvulus, assembly GCA_964016875.1. Classification (NCBI taxonomy): domain Eukaryota; kingdom Viridiplantae; phylum Streptophyta; class Magnoliopsida; order Caryophyllales; family Polygonaceae; genus Fallopia; species Fallopia convolvulus. The sequence goes on from OZ024730.1 coordinate 28,975,075, forward strand.
TAGTGTCAAGCCAATTAGCACATTAAGCACTACAAAATCAAGACTTGATCGAATAAAAGCATAACTTCAAACCTAGAAACCGAATCCACATTTAGGAGTGACATTTACATGGACATTTCATCGAATAGTTAGCGCGCAATGTTAGATCACTAGTCAATTTTTAAAGGCCAATGGAGAAAAAACATGTGAACTTTAAAGACATCTATGCATAAGCATAAAGAATGAGGATAGTATCAAGCCATTAAGCACATTATGCACTACAAAATCAAGACCGATCGAATAAAAGCATAAATTCGAACCTAGAAACCGAAAGACACATTTAGGAGTGATATTTACATGGACATTTCATCGAACACTTGGCGTGCAATGTTCGATCACAAGTCATTTTAAAGGCAAAAGGAGAAAAAGCAAGTGAACTTTAAATATATCAAGGCATAAGCATAAAAAATGAGTATAGTGTCAAGCCAATGAACACATTCTGCACTACAAAATCAAGACTTGATCGAATAAAAACATAACTTCAAACATAGAAACCGAATCCACATTTAGGAGTGACATTTACATGGACATTTCATCGCAAACTTGGCGCGCAATGTTAGATCACTAGTCAATTTTTAAAGGCCAATGGAGAAATAACAAGTGAACTTTAAAGACATCTATGCATAAGCATAAAGAATGAGGATAGTATCAAGCCATTAAGCACATTATGCACTACAAAATCAAGACCGATCGAATAAAAGCATAAATTCGAACCTAGAAGCCGAAAGCCACATTTAGGAGTGACATTTACATGGAAATTTCATCGAACACTTGGCGTGCAATGTTTGATCACAAGCCATTTTAAAGGCAAAAGAAGAAAAAGCAAGTGAACTTTAAATATATTTAGGCATAAACATAAAAAAATGAGTATAGTGACAAGTCAATTGGCACATTCTGCACTACAAAATCAAGACTTGATCGAATAAAAGCTTAACTTCAAACCTAGAAACCGAATCCACATTTAGGGGTGACATTTACTTGGACATTTCATCAAACACATGGTGCGCAATGTTAGATCACTGGTCAATTTTTAAAAGCCAATGGAGAAAAAACGGGTGAACTTTAAACACATCTAGGCATAAGCATAAAAAAATGAGTATAGTGTCAAGCCAATTAGCACATTCTGCAGTACAAAATCAACACCGATCGAATAAAAGCATAAATTCGAACCTAGAAACCGAAAGCCACATTTAGGAGTGACATTTACATGGACATTTCATCGAACACTTGCCGTGAAATGTTCAATCACAAGTCATTTTAAAGGCAAAAGGAGAAAAAGCAAGTGAACTTTAAATATATCTAGGCATAAGCATAAAAAAATGAGTATAGTGTCAAGCCAATTAGCACATTCTGCACTAAAAAATCAAGACTTGATCGAATAAAAGCATAACTTCAAACCTAGAAACCGAATCCACATTTAGGAGTGACATTTACTTGGACATTTCATCAAACACATGGCGCGCAATGTTAGATCACTGGTCAATTTTTAAAGGCCAATGGAGAAAAAACGGGTGAACTTTAAGCACATCTAGGCATAAGCATAAAAAATGAGTATAGTGTCAAGCCAATTAGCACATTCTGCAGTACAAAATCAACACCGATCGAATAAAAGCATAAATTCGAACCTAGAAACCGAAAGCCACATTTAGGAGTGACATTTACATGGACATTTTATCGAACACTAGGCGTGAAATGTTCAATCACAAGTCATTTTACAGGCAAAAGGAGAAAAAGCAAGTGAACTTTAAATATATCTAGGCATAAGCATAAAAAAATGAGTATAGTGTTAAGCCAATTAGCACATTTTGCACTACAAAATCAAGACTTGATCGATTTAACGCATAACTTCAAACCTAGAAACCGAATCCACATTTAGGAGTGACATTTACATGGACATTGCATTGAACACTTGGTGCGCAAGGTTAGATCACTAGTCAATTTTTAAGGGCCAATGGAGAAAAAACAAGTGAACTTTAAAGACATCTATGCATAAGCATAAAGAATTAGGATAGTATCAAGCCATTAAGCACATTATGGACTACAAAATCAAGACCGATCGAATAAAAGCATAAATTCGTCCCTAGAAGCCGAAAGCCACATTTAGGAGTGACATTTACATGGACATTCATCGAACACTTGGCGCGCAATGTTAGATCAATAGTCAATTTTTAAAGGCTAAAGGAGAAAAAACAAGTAAACTTTAAAGACATCTAGGCATACGCATAAAGAATGAGGATAGTATCAAGCCAATAAGCACATTCTACACTACAAAATCAATTTGGATCGAATAAAAGCATAAATTCGAACCTAGAAACCGAATCCACATTTAGGAGTGACATTTATTTGGACATTTAATCGAACACTTGGCGCGCAATGTTAGATCACATGTCATTTTAATTGCAGAAGGAGAAAAAACAAGTGAACTTTAAAGACATCTATGCATAAGCATAAAATATGAGGATAGTATCAAGCCATTAAGCACATTATGCACTACAAAATCATGACTGATCGAATAAAAGCATAAATTTGTCCATGGAAGCCGAAAGCCAAATTTTGGAGTGACATTTACATGGAAATTTCATCGAACACTTGGCGTGCCATGTTTGATCACAAGTCATTTTAAAGGCAAAAGAAGAAAAAACAAGTGAACTTTAAATATATCTAGGCATAAGCATAAAAAAATGAGTATAGTGTCAAGCCAATTAGCACATTGTGCACTACAAATTCAAGACTTGATCGATTAAAAGCATAACTTCAAACCTAGAAACCGAATCCATATTTAGGAGTGACATTTACATGGACATTACATCGAACACTTGGCGCGCAAGGTTAGATCACTAGTCAATTTTTAAAGGCCAATAGAGAAAAAACAAGTGAACTTTAAAGATATCTATGCATAAGCATAAAGAATGAGGATAGTATCAAGCCATTAAGCACATTATAAACTACAAAATCAAGACCGATCGAATAAAAGCATAAATTCGAACCTAGAAGCCGAAAGCCACATTTAGAAGTGACATTTACATGGAAATTTCATCGAACACTTGGCGTTCAATGTTTGATCACAAGTCATTTTAAAGGCAAATGAAGAAAAAACAAGTGAACTTTAAATATATCTAGGCATAAGCATAAAAAAATGAGTATAGTGTCAAGCCAATTAGCACATTCTGCACTACAAAATCAAGACTTGATCGATTTAATGCATAACTTCAAACCTAGAAACCGAATCCACATTTAGGAGTGACATTTACATGGACTTTTCATCGAACACTTGGCGCGCAAGGTTAGATCACTAGTCAATTTTTAAAGGCCAATGGAGAAAAAACAAGTGAACTTTAAAGACATCTATGCATAAGCATAAAGAATGAGGATAGTATCAAGCCATTAAGCACATTATGCACTACAAAATCAAGCCCGATCGAATAAAAGCATAAATTCGTCCCTAGAAGCCGAAAGCCACATTTAGGAGTGACATTTACATGGAAATTTCATCGAACACTTGGCGTGCAATGTTTGATCAAAAGTCATTTTAAAGGCAAAAGAAGAAAAAACAAGTGAACTTTAAAGACATCTAGGCATAAGCATAAAGAATGAGGATAGTATGAAGCCAATTAGCACATTCTGCACTACAAAATCAAGACCGATCGAATAAAAGCATAACTTCAAACCTAGAAACCGAATCCACATTTAGGAGTGACACTTACATGGACATTTCATCGAACACTTGGCGCGCAAGGTTAGATCACTAGTCAATTTTTAAAGCCCAATGGAGAAAAAAAAAAGTGAACTTTAAAGACATCTATGCATAAGCATAAAGAATGAGGAGAGTATCAAGCCATAAAGCACATTCTACACTACAAAATTAAGACCGATCGAATAAAAGCATAAATTCGAACCTTGAAACCGAATTCCACATTTACGAGTGACAATTACGTGGACATTTCATCAAACACTTGGCGTGCAATGTTAGATCATAACTCATTTTAAAGGCAAAAGGAGAAAAAGCAAGTGAACTTTAAATATATCAAGGAATAAGCATAAAATTTGAGTATAGTGTCAAGCCAATTAGCACATTCTGCATTACAAAATCAAGACTTGATCGAATAAAAGCATAACTTCAAACCTAGAAACCCAATCCACATTTAGGAGTGACAATTACATGGACATTTCATCGAACACTTGGCGCGCAAGGTTAGATCACTCGTCAATTTTTAAAGGCCAATGGAGAAAAAACAAGTGAACTTTAAAGACATCTATGCATAAGCATAAAGAATGAGGATAGTATCAAGCCATTAAGCACATTATGTACTACAAAATCAAGACCGACCGAATAAAAGCATAAATTTGAACCTAGAAGCCGAAAGCCACATTTAGAAATGACATTTACATGGAAATTTCATCGAACACTTGGCGTGCAATGTTTGATCACAAGTCATTTAAAAGTCAAATGAAGAAAAAACAAGTGAACTTTAAATATATCTAGGCATAAGCATAAAAAAATGAGTATAGTGTCAAGCCAATTAGCACATTCTGCACTACAAAATCAAGACTTGATCGATTTAAAGCATAACTTCAAACCTAGAAATCGAATCCACATTTAGGAGTGACATTTACATGGACATTTCATCGAACACTGGGCGCGCAAGGTTAGATCACTAATCAATTTTTAAAGGCCAATGGAGAAAAAACAAGTGAACTTTAAAGACATCTATGCATAAGCATAAAGAATGACGATAGTATCAAGCCATTAAGCACATTATGCACTTCAAAATCAAGACCGATCGAATAAAAGCATAAATTCGTCCCAAGAAGCCGAAAGCCACATTTAGCAGTGACATTTACATGGAAATTTCATCGAACACTTGGCGTCCAATGTTTGATCACAAGTCATTTTAAAGGCAAAAGAAGAAAAAACAAGTGAACTTTAAATATATCTAGGCATAAGCATAAAAAAATGAGTATAGTGTCAAGCCAATTAGCACATTCTGCACTACAAAATCAAGACTTGATCGATTAAAAGCATAACTTCAAACCTAGAAACCGAATCCACATTTAGGAGTGACATTTACATGGACATTTCATCGAACACTTGGCGCGCAAGGTTAGATCACTAGTCAATTTTTAAAGGCCAATGGAGAAAAAACAAGTGAACTTTAAAGACATCAATGCATAGCATAAAGAATGAGGATAGTGTCAAGCCATAAAGCACATTCTATACTACAAAATTAAGACAGATCGAATAAAAGCATAAATTCAAACCTTGAAACCGAATTCCACATTTACGAGTGACATTTACATGGACATTTCATCGAACACTTGGCGTGCAATGTTAGATCACAACTCATTCTAAAGGCAAAAGGAGAAAAGGCAAGTGAACCTTAAATATATCTAGGCATAAGCATAAAAAAATGAGTATAGTGTCAAGCCAATTAGCACATTCTGCACTACAAAATCAAGACTTGATCGATTTAAAGCATAACTTCAAACCTAGAAACCGAATCCACATTTAGGAGTTACATTTACATGGACATTACATCGAACACTTGGCGCGCAAGGTTAGATCACTAGTCAATTTTTAAAGGCCAATAGAGAAAAAACAAGTGAACTTTAAAGACATCTATGCATAAGCATAAAGAATGAGGATAGTATCAAGCCATTAAGCACATTATAAACTACAAAATCAAGACTTGATCGATTTAAAGCATAACTTCAAACCTAGAAACCGAATCCACATTTAGGAGTGACATTTACTTGGATATTTCATCAAACACATGGCGCGCAATGTTAGATCACTGGTCAATTTTTAAAGGCCAATGGAGAAAAAACAGGTGAACTTTAAACACATCTAGTTATAAGCATAAAAAATGAGTATAGTGTTTAGCCGATTAGCACATTCTGCACTACAAAATCAAGACCGATCGAATAAAAGCATAAATTCGAACCTAGAAGCCGAAAGCCACATCTAGGAGTGACATTTACATGGAAATTTCATCGAACACTTGGCGTGCAATGTTTGATCACAAGTCATTTTAAAGGCAAATGAAGAAAAAACAAGTGAACTTTAAATATATCTAGGCATAAGCATAAAAAAATGAGTATAGTGTCAAGCCAATTAGCACATTCTGCACTACAAAATCAAGACTTGATCGATTTAAAGCATAACTTCAAACCTAGAAACCGAATCCACATTTAGGAGTGACATTTACATGGACTTTTCATCGAACACTTGGCGCGCAAGGTTAGATCACTAGTCAATTTTTAAAGGCCAATGGAGAAAAAACAAGTGAACTTTAAAGACATCTATGCATAAGCATAAAGAATGAGGATAGTATCAAGCCATTAAGCACATTATGCACTACAAAATCAAGACCGATCGAATAAAAGCATAAATTCGTCCCTAGAAGCCGAAAGCCACATTTAGGAGTGACATTTACATGGAAATTTCATCGAACACTTGGCGTGCAATGTTTGATCAAAAGTCATTTTAAAGGCAAAAGAAGAAAAAACAAGTGAACTTTAAAGACTTCTAGGCATAAGCATAAAGAATGAGGATAGTATGAAGCCAATTAGCACATTCTGCACTACAAAATCAAGACCGATCGAATAAAAGCATAACTTCAAACCTAGAAACCGAATCCACATTTAGGAGTGACACTTACATGGACATTTCATCGAACACTTGGCGCGCAAGGTTAGATCACTAGTCAATTTTTAAAGCCCAATGGAGAAAAAAAAAAGTGAACTTTAAAGACATCTATGCATAAGCATAAAGAATGAGGAGAGTATCAAGCCATAAAGCACATTCTACACTACAAAATTAAGACCGATCGAATAAAAGCATAAATTCGAACCTTGAAACCGAATTCCACATTTACGAGTGACAATTACGTGGACATTTCATCAAACACTTGGCGTGCAATGTTAGATCATAACTCATTTTAAAGGCAAAAGGAGAAAAAGCAAGTGAACTTTAAATATATCAAGGAATAAGCATAAAATTTGAGTATAGTGTCAAGCCAATTAGCACATTCTGCATTACAAAATCAAGACTTGATCGAATAAAAGCATAACTTCAAACCTAGAAACCCAATCCACATTTAGGAGTGACAATTACATGGACATTTCATCGAACACTTGGCGCGCAAGGTTAGATCACTCGTCAATTTTTAAAGGCCAATGGAGAAAAAACAAGTGAACTTTAAAGACATCTATGCATAAGCATAAAGAATGAGGATAGTATCAAGCCATTAAGCACATTATGTACTACAAAATCAAGACCGATCGAATAAAAGCATAAATTTGAACCTAGAAGCCGAAAGCCACATTTAGAAATGACATTTACATGGAAATTTCATCGAACACTTGGCGTGCAATGTTTGATCACAAGTCATTTAAAAGTCAAATGAAGAAAAAACAAGTGAACTTTAAATATATCTAGGCATAAGCATAAAAAAATGAGTATAGTGTCAAGCCAATTAGCACATTCTGCACTACAAAATCAAGACTTGATCGATTTAAAGCATAACTTCAAACCTAGAAATCGAATCCACATTTAGGAGTGACATTTACATGGACATTTCATCGAACACTGGGCGCGCAAGGTTAGATCACTAATCAATTTTTAAAGGCCAATGGAGAAAAAACAAGTGAACTTTAAAGACATCTATGCATAAGCATAAAGAATGACGATAGTATCAAGCCATTAAGCACATTATGCACTTCAAAATCAAGACCGATCGAATAAAAGCATAAATTCGTCCCAAGAAGCCGAAAGCCACATTTAGCAGTGACATTTACATGGAAACTTCATCGAACACTTGGCGTCCAATGTTTGATCACAAGTCATTTTAAAGGCAAAAGAAGAAAAAACAAGTGAACTTTAAATATATCTAGGCATAAGCATAAAAAAATGAGTATAGTGTCAAGCCAATTAGCACATTCTGCACTACAAAATCAAGACTTGATCGATTAAAAGCATAACTTCAAACCTAGAAACCGAATCCACATTTAGGAGTGACATTTACATGGACATTTCATCGAACACTTGGCGCGCAAGGTTAGATCACTAGTCAATTTTTAAAGGCCAATGGAGAAAAAACAAGTGAACTTTAAAGACATCAATGCATAGCATAAAGAATGAGGATAGTGTCAAGCCATAAAGCACATTCTACACTACAAAATTAAGACAGATCGAATAAAAGCATAAATTCAAACCTTGAAACCGAATTCCACATTTACGAGTGACATTTACATGGACATTTCATCGAACACTTGGCGTGCAATGTTAGATCACAACTCATTCTAAAGGCAAAAGGAGAAAAGGCAAGTGAACCTTAAATATATCTAGGCATAAGCATAAAAAAATGAGTATAGTGTCAAGCCAATTAGCACATTCTGCACTACAAAATCAAGACTTGATCGATTTAAAGCATAACTTCAAACCTAGAAACCGAATCCACATTTAGGAGTTACATTTACATGGACATTACATCGAACACTTGGCGCGCAAGGTTAGATCACTAGTCAATTTTTAAAGGCCAATAGAGAAAAAACAAGTGAACTTTAAAGACATCTATGCATAAGCATAAAGAATGAGGATAGTATCAAGCCATTAAGCACATTATAAACTACAAAATCAAGACTTGATCGATTTAAAGCATAACTTCAAACCTAGAAACCGAATCCACATTTAGGAGTGACATTTACTTGGATATTTCATCAAACACATGGCGCGCAATGTTAGATCACTCGTCAATTTTTAAAGGCCAATGGAGAAAAAACAGGTGAACTTTAAACACATCTAGTTATAAGCATAAAAAATGAGTATAGTGTTTAGCCGATTAGCACATTCTGCACTACAAAATCAAGACCGATCGAATAAAAGCATAAATTCGAACCTAGAAGCCGAAAGCCACATCTAGGAGTGACATTTACATGGAAATTTCATCGAACACTTGGCGTGCAATGTTTGATCACAAGTCATTTTAAAGGCAAATGAAGAAAAAACAAGTGAACTTTAAATATATCTAGGCATAAGCATAAAAAAATGAGTATAGTGTCAAGCCAATTAGCACATTCTGCACTACAAAATCAAGACTTGATCGATTTAAAGCATAACTTCAAACCTAGAAATCGAATCCACATTTAGGAGTGACATTTACATGGACATTTCATCGAACACTGGGCGCGCAAGGTTAGATCACTAATAAATTTTTAAAGGCCAATAGAGAAAAAACAAGTGAACTTTAAAGACATCTATGCATAAGCATAAAGAATGAGGATAGTATCAAGCCATTAAGCACATTATAAACTACAAAATCAAGACCGATCGAATAAAAGCATAAATTCGAACCTAGAAGCCGAAAGCCACATTTAGCAGTGACATTTACATGGAAATTTCATCGAACACTTGGCGTCCAATGTTTGATCACAAGTCATTTTAAAGGCAAAAGAAGAAAAAACAAGTGAACTTTAAATATATCTAGGCATAAGCATAAAAAAATGAGTATAGTGTCAAGCCAATTAGCACATTCTGCACTACAAAATCAAGACTTGATCGATTAAAAGCATAACTTCAAACCTAGAAACCGAATCCACATTTAGGAGTGACATTTACATGGACATTTCATCGAACACTTGGCGCGCAAGGTTAGATCACTAGTCAATTTTTAAAGGCCAATGGAGAAAAAACAAGTGAACTTTAAAGACATCAATGCATAAGCATAAAGAATGAGGATAGTGTCAAGCCATAAAGCACATTCTAGACCACAAAATTAAGACAGATCGAATAAAAGCATAAATTCGAACCTTGAAACCGAATTCCACATTTACGAGTGACATTTACATGGACATTTCATCGAACACTTGGCGTGCAATGTTAGATCACAACTCATTCTAAAGGCAAAAGGAGAAAAGGCAAGTGAACCTTAAATATATCTAGGCATAAGCATAAAAAAATGAGTATAGTGTCAAGCCAATTAGCACATTCTGCACTACAAAATCAAGACTTGATCGATTTAAAGCATAACTTCAAACCTAGAAACCGAATCCACATTTAGGAGTGACATTTACATGGACATTACATCGAACACTTGGCGCGCAAGGTTAGATCACTAGTCAATTTTTAAAGGCCAATAGAGAAAAAACAAGTGAACTTTAAAGACATCTATGCATAAGCATAAAGAATGAGGATAGTATCAAGCAATTAAGCACGTTATAAACTACAAAATCAAGACTTGATCGATTTAAAGCATAACTTCAAACCTAGAAACCGAATCCACATTTAGGAGTGACATTTACATGGACATTTCATCGAACACTTGGCGCGCAAGGTTAGATCACTAGTCAATTTTTAAAGGCCAATGGAGAAAAAACAAGTGAACTTTCAAGACATCTATGCATAAGCATAAAGAATGAGGATAGTATCAAGCCATTAAGCACATTATGCACTACAAAATCAAGACCGATCGAATAAAAGCATAAATTCGTCCCTAGAAGCCGAAAGCCACATCTAGGAGTGACATTTACATGGAAATTTCATCGAACACTTGGCGTGCAATGTTTGATCACAAGTCATTTTAAAGGTAAAAGAAGAAAAAACAAGTGAACTTTAAATATATCTAGGCATAAGAATAAAAAAATGAGTATAGTGTCAAGCCAATTAGCACATTCTGCACTACAAAATCAAGACTTGATTGATTAAAAGCATAACTTCAAACCTAGAAACGGAATGCACATTTAGGAGTGACATTTACATGGACATTTCATCGAACACTTGGCGCGCAAGGTTAGATCACTAGTCAATTTTTAAAGGTCAATGGAGAAAAAAAAAGTGAACTTTAAAGACATCTATGCATAAGCATAAAGAATGAGGATAGTATCAAGCCATAAAGCACATTGTACACTACAAAATTAAGACCGATCGAATAAAAGCATAAATTCGAACCTTGAAACCGAATTCCACATTTACGAGTGACAATTACATGGACATTTCATCAAACACTTGGCGTGCAATGTTAGATCATAACTCATTTTAAAGGCAAAAGGAGAAAAAGCAATTGAACTTTAAATATATCAAGGAATAAGCATAAAAAAATCAGTATAGTGTCAAGCCAATAAGCAAATTCTGCACTACAAAATCAAGACTTGATCGAATAAAAGCATAACTTCAAACCTAGAAACCAAATCCACATTTAGGAGTGACACTTACATGGACATTTCATCGAACACTTGGTGCGCAAGGTTAGATCACTAGTCAATTTTTAAAGCCCAATGGAGAAAAAAAAAGTGAACTTTAAAGACATCTATGCATAAGCATAAAGAATGAGGATAGTATCAAGCCATAAAGCACATTCTACACTACAAAATTAAGACCGATCGAATAAAAGCATAAATTCGAACCTTGAAACCGAATTCCACATTTACGAGTGACAATTACGTGGACATTTCATCAAACACTTGGCGTGCAATGTTAGATCATAACTCATTTTAAAGGCAAAAGGAGAAAAAGCAAGTGAACTTTAAATATATCAAGGAATAAGCATAAAATTTGAGTATAGTGTCAAGCCAATTAGCACATTCTACATTACAAAATCAAGACTTGATCGAATAAAAGCATAACTTCAAACCTAGAAACCGAATCCACATTTAGCAGTGACATTTACATAGACATTTCATCAAACACATGGCGCGCAATGTTAGATCACTGGTCAATTTTTAAAGGCCAATGTAGAAAAAACAGGTGAACTTTAAACACATCTAGTTATAAGCATAAAAAATGAGTATAGTGTCAAGCCGATTAGCACATTCTACACTACAAAATCAAGACCGATCGAATAAAAGCATAAATTCGAACCTAGAAGCCGAAAGCCACATCTAGGAGTGACATTTACATGGAAATTTCATCGAACACTTGGCGTGCAATGTTTGATCACAAGTCATTTTAAAGGCAAATGAAGAAAAAACAAGTGAACTTTAAATATATCTAGGCATAAGCATAAAAAAATGAGTATAGTGTCAAGCCAATTAGCACATTCTGCACTACAAAATCAAGACTTGATCGATTTATAGCATAACTTCAAACCTAGAAACTGAATCCACATTTAGGAGTGACATTTACATGGACATTTCATCGAACACTTGGCGCGCAAGGTTAGATCACTAGTCAATTTTTAAAGGCCAATGGAGAAAAAACAAGTGAACTTTAAAGACATCTATGCATAAGCATAAAGAATGAGGATAGTATCAAGCCATTAAGCACATTATGCACTACAAAATCAAGACCGATCGAATAAAAGCATAAATTCGTCCCTAGAAGCCGAAAGCCACATCTAGGAGTGACATTTACATGGAAATTTCATCGAACACTTGGCGTGCAATGTTTGATCACAAGTCATTTTAAAGGTAAAAGAAGAAAAAACAAGTGAACTTTAAATATATCTAGGCATAAAAATAAAAAAATGAGTATAGTGTCAAGCCAATTAGCACATTCTGCACTACAAAATCAAGACTTGATTGATTAAAAGCATAACTTCAAACCTAGAAACGGAATCCACATTTAGGAGTGACATTTACATGGACATTTCATCGAACACTTGGCGCGCAAGGTTAGATCACTAGTCAATTTTTAAAGGCCAATGGAGAAAAAAAAGTGAACTTTAAAGACATCTATGCATAAGCATAAAGAATGAGGATAGTATCAAGCCATAAAGCACATTCTACACTACAAAATTAAGACCGATCGAATAAAAGCATAAATTCGAACCTTGAAACCGAATTCCACATTTACGAGTGACAATTACATGGACATTTCATCAAACACTTGGCCTGCAATGTTAGATCATAACTCATTTTAAAGGCAAAAGGAGAAAAAGCAATTGAACTTTAAATATATCAAGGAATAAGCATAAAAAATGAGTATAGTGTCAAGCCAATTAGCACATTCTGCATTACAAAATCAAGACTTGATCGAATAAAAGCATAACTTCAAACCTAGAAACCGAATCCACATTTAGGAGTGACACTTACATGGACATTTCATCGAACACTTGGCGCGCAAGGTTAGATCACTAGTCAATTTTAAAAGGCCAAAGGAGAAATAACAAGTGAACTTTTAAGACATCTAGGCATAAGCATAAAGAATGAGGATAGTATCAAGCCAATAAGCACATTCTACACTACAAAATCAAGACATGATCGAATAAAAGCATAGATTCGAACCTAGAAACCGAATCCACATATAGGAATGACATTTACATGAACATTTCATCGAACACTTGGCGTGCAATGTTAGATCACAAGTCATTTTAATGGAAAAAGGAGAAAAAGCAAGTGAACTTTAAATATATCTAGGCATAAGCATAAAAAAATGAGTATAGTGTCAAGCCAATTAGCACATTCTGCACTACAAAATCAAGACTTGATCGATTTAAAGCATAACTTCAAACCTAGAAACCGAATCCACATTTAGGAGTGACATTTACATGGACATTACATCGAACACTTGGCGCGCAAGGTTAGATCACTAGTCAATTTTTAAAGGCCAATAGAGAAAAAACAAGTGAACTTTAAAGACATCTATGCATAAGCATAAAGAATGAGGATAGTATCAAGCAATTAAGCACGTTATAAACTACAAAATCAAGACTTGATCGATTTAAAGCATAACTTCAAACCTAGAAACCGAATCCACATTTAGGAGTGACATTTACATGGACATTTCATCGAACACTTGGCGCGCAAGGTTAGATCACTAGTCAATTTTTAAAGGCCAATGGAGAAAAAACAAGTGAACTTTCAAGACATCTATGCATAAGCATAAAGAATGAGGATAGTATCAAGCCATTAAGCACATTATGCACTACAAAATCAAGACCGATCGAATAAAAGCATAAATTCGTCCCTAGAAGCCGAAAGCCACATCTAGGAGTGACATTTACATGGAAATTTCATCGAACACTTGGCGTGCAATGTTTGATCACAAGTCATTTTAAAGGTAAAAGAAGAAAAAACAAGTGAACTTTAAATATATCTAGGCATAAGAATAAAAAAATGAGTATAGTGTCAAGCCAATTAGCACATTCTGCACTACAAAATCAAGACTTGATTGATTAAAAGCATAACTTCAAACCTAGAAACGGAATGCACATTTAGGAGTGACATTTACATGGACATTTCATCGAACACTTGGCGCGCAAGGTTAGATCACTAGTCAATTTTTAAAGGTCAATGGAGAAAAAAAAAGTGAACTTTAAAGACATCTATGCATAAGCATAAAGAATGAGGATAGTATCAAGCCATAAAGCACATTGTACACTACAAAATTAAGACCGATCGAATAAAAGCATAAATTCGAACCTTGAAACCGAATTCCACATTTACGAGTGACAATTACATGGACATTTCATCAAACACTTGGCGTGCAATGTTAGATCATAACTCATTTTAAAGGCAAAAGGAGAAAAAGCAATTGAACTTTAAATATATCAAGGAATAAGCATAAAAAAATCAGTATAGTGTCAAGCCAATAAGCAAATTCTGCACTACAAAATCAAGACTTGATCGAATAAAAGCATAACTTCAAACCTAGAAACCAAATCCACATTTAGGAGTGACACTTACATGGACATTTCATCGAACACTTGGTGCGCAAGGTTAGATCACTAGTCAATTTTTAAAGCCCAATGGAGAAAAAAAAAGTGAACTTTAAAGACATCTATGCATAAGCATAAAGAATGAGGATAGTATCAAGCCATAAAGCACATTCTACACTACAAAATTAAGACCGATCGAATAAAAGCATAAATTCGAACCTTGAAACCGAATTCCACATTTACGAGTGACAATTACGTGGACATTTCATCAAACACTTGGCGTGCAATGTTAGATCATAACTCATTTTAAAGGCAAAAGGAGAAAAAGCAAGTGAACTTTAAATATATCAAGGAATAAGCATAAAATTTGAGTATAGTGTCAAGCCAATTAGCACATTCTACATTACAAAATCAAGACTTGATCGAATAAAAGCATAACTTCAAACCTAGAAACCGAATCCACATTTAGCAGTGACATTTACATAGACATTTCATCAAACACATGGCGCGCAATGTTAGATCACTGGTCAATTTTTAAAGGCCAATGTAGAAAAAACAGGTGAACTTTAAACACATCTAGTTATAAGCATAAAAAATGAGTATAGTGTCAAGCCGATTAGCACATTCTACACTACAAAATCAAGACCGATCGAATAAAAGCATAAATTCGAACCTAGAAGCCGAAAGCCACATCTAGGAGTGACATTTACATGGAAATTTCATCGAACACTTGGCGTGCAATGTTTGATCACAAGTCATTTTAAAGGCAAATGAAGAAAAAACAAGTGAACTTTAAATATATCTAGGCATAAGCATAAAAAAATGAGTATAGTGTCAAGCCAATTAGCACATTCTGCACTACAAAATCAAGACTTGATCGATTTATAGCATAACTTCAAACCTAGAAACTGAATCCACATTTAGGAGTGACATTTACATGGACATTTCATCGAACACTTGGCGCGCAAGGTTAGATCACTAGTCAATTTTTAAAGGCCAATGGAGAAAAAACAAGTGAACTTTAAAGACATCTATGCATAAGCATAAAGAATGAGGATAGTATCAAGCCATTAAGCACATTATGCACTACAAAATCAAGACCGATCGAATAAAAGCATAAATTCGTCCCTAGAAGCCGAAAGCCACATCTAGGAGTGACATTTACATGGAAATTTCATCGAACACTTGGCGTGCAATGTTTGATCACAAGTCATTTTAAAGGTAAAAGAAGAAAAAACAAGTGAACTTTAAATATATCTAGGCATAAAAATAAAAAAATGAGTATAGTGTCAAGCCAATTAGCACATTCTGCACTACAAAATCAAGACTTGATTGATTAAAAGCATAACTTCAAACCTAGAAACGGAATCCACATTTAGGAGTGACATTTACATGGACATTTCATCGAACACTTGGCGCGCAAGGTTAGATCACTAGTCAATTTTTAAAGGCCAATGGAGAAAAAAAAGTGAACTTTAAAGACATCTATGCATAAGCATAAAGAATGAGGATAGTATCAAGCCATAAAGCACATTCTACACTACAAAATTAAGACCGATCGAATAAAAGCATAAATTCGAACCTTGAAACCGAATTCCACATTTACGAGTGACAATTACATGGACATTTCATCAAACACTTGGCCTGCAATGTTAGATCATAACTCATTTTAAAGGCAAAAGGAGAAAAAGCAATTGAACTTTAAATATATCAAGGAATAAGCATAAAAAATGAGTATAGTGTCAAGCCAATTAGCACATTCTGCATTACAAAATCAAGACTTGATCGAATAAAAGCATAACTTCAAACCTAGAAACCGAATCCACATTTAGGAGTGACACTTACATGGACATTTCATCGAACACTTGGCGCGCAAGGTTAGATCACTAGTCAATTTTTAAAGCCCAATGGAGAAAAAATAAGTGAACTTTAAAGACATCTATGCATAAGCATAAAGAATGAGGATAGTATCAAGCCATTAAGCACATTATGTACTACAAAATCAAGACCGATCGAATAAAAGCATAAATTTGAACCTAGAAGCCGAAAGCCACATTTAGGAGTGACATTTACATGGAAATTTCATCGCACACGTGGCGTGCAATGTTTGATCACAAGTCATTTTAAAGGCAAAAGAAGAAAAAACAAGTGAACTTTAAATATATCTAGGCATAAGCATAAAACAATGAGTATAGTGTCAAGCCAATTAGCACATTCTGCTCTACAAAATCAAGACTTGATCGATTAAAAGCATAACTTCAAACCCAGAAACCGAATCCACATTTAGGAGTGATATTTACATGGACATTTCATCGAACACCTGGCACGCAAGGTTAGATCACTAGTCAATTTTTAAAGGCCAATGGAGAAAAAACAAGTGAACTTTAAAGACATCTATGCATAAGGATAAAGAATGAGGATATTATCAAGCCATTAAGCACATTCTGCACTACAAAATCAAGACCGATCGAAAAAAAGCATAAATTCGAACCTAGAAGCCGAAAGCCACATTTAGGAGTGTCATTTACATGGAAATTTCATCGAACACGTGGCGTGCAATGTTTGATCACAAGTCATTTTAAAGGCAAAAGAAGAAAAAACAAGTGATCTTTAAATATATCTAGGCATAAGCATAAAAAAATGAGTATAGTGTCAAACCAATTAGCACATTCTACACTACAAAATCAAGACTTGATCGATTAAAAGCATAAGTTTAAACCTAGAAACCGAATCCACATTTAGCAGTGACATTTACATGGACATTTCATCGAACACTTGGCGCGCAAGGTTAGATCACTAGTCAATTTCTAAAGGCCAATGGATAAAAAACATGTGAACTTTAAAGACATCTTGGCATAAGCATAAAGAATGAGGATAGTATCAAGCCATTAAGCACATTCTACAATACAAAATCAAGACCGTTCGAATAAAAGAATAAATTTGAAATTTGAAACCGAATTCCACATTTAGGAGTGACATTTACATGGACATTTCATCGAACACTTGGCGTGTAATGTTAGATCACAAGTCATTTTAAAGGCAAAAGGAGAAAAACATGTGAACTTTAAATATATCTAGGCATAAGCATAAAAAAATGAGTATAGTGTCAAGCCAATTGGCACATTCTGCACTACAAAATCAAGACTTGATCGAATAAAAGCATAACTTCAAACCTAGAAACTGAATCCACATTTTAGCAGTGACATTTACATGGACATTTCATCGAACACTTGGCGCGCAATGTTAGATCACTAGTCAATTTTTAAAGGCCAATGGAGAAAAAACAAGTGAACTTTAAGGACATCCAGTCATAAGCATAAAGAATGAGGATAGTATCAAGACATAAAGCACATTCTACAGTGAAAAATCAAGACCGATCGAATAAAAGCATAAATTCGAACCTTGAAACCGGATTCCACATTTACGAGTGACACTTACATGGACATTTTATCGAACACTTTGCGTGCAATGTTAGATCACAAGTCATTTTAAAGGAAAAAGGAGAAAAAGAAAGTGAACCTTAAATATATCTAGGCATAAGCATTAAAAAATGAGTATAGTGTCAAGCCAATTAGCACATTCTGCACTACAAAATCAAGACATGGTCGAATAAAAGCATAACTTCAAACCTAGAAACCGAATCCACATTTAGAAGTGACATTTACATGGACGTTTCATCAAACACTTGGCGCGCAATGTTAGATCACTCGTCAATTTTTAAAGTCTAATGGAGAAAAACAAGTGATCTTTAAAGACATCTAGGAATAAGCATAAAGAATGAGGATAGTATCAAGTCATTAAGCACATTCTACACTACCAAATCAAGACCGATCGAATAAGAGAATAAATTCGAACCTTGAAACCGAATTCCACATTTAGGAGAGACATTTACATGGACATTTCATCGAACACTAGGCGTGCAATGTTAGATCACAAGTTTAAGGGCAAAAGGAGAAAAAACCAGTGAACTTTAAATTTATCTAGGCATAAGCATAAAAAAATGAGTATAGTTTCAAGCCAATTAGCACGTTCTGTACTACAAAATCAAGACTTGATCGAATAAAAGCATAACTTCAAACATAGAAACCGAATCCACATTTAGGAGAGACATTTACTTGGACATTTCATCGAACTCTTGGCGTGCAATGTTAGATCACAAGTCGTTTTAAAGGCAAAAGGAGAAAAAGCTAGTGCACTATATCTAGGAATAAGCATAAAAAATGAGGATAGTATAAAGCCAATAACCACATTCTGCACTACAAAATCAAGACCGATCGAATAAAAGCATAACTTCGAACCTAGAAATCGAAAGCCACATTTTGGAGTGACATTTACATGGACATTTCATCGAACAATCGGTTTGCAATGTTCGATCACAAGTCATTTTAAAGGAAAAAGGAGAAAAAGCAAGTGAACTTTAATTATATCTAGGCATAAGTATAAAAAATAAGGATAGTATCAAGCCAATAAGCACATTCTACACTACAAAATCAAGACCGATCGAATAAAAGCATAGCTTCAAACCTTGAAACCGAATTCCACATTTACGAGTGACATTTACATGGACATTTAATCGAACACTTGGCGTGCAATGTTAGATCACAAGTCATTTTAAAGGCAAAAGGAGAAAAATCAAGTGAACTTTAAATATATCTAGGCATAAGCACTAGTACAAAATTTTCTATGGAGAGCGGAATTATTATGGCGTTTGTAAAAAGGGCAATAAATTATCAAATTCGGATGGCGCTTTTACAAAAAAGCGCTATAAAATATTTTTAAAAAAAATAATAAATAACTTATTTAATAAAGCGCTTTTAACAAAAAGCGCCATAAAAACAAAATGGCGGATGGCGCTAGGTATCAAAAGCGCCATAACATCTTGCAAATTAAAACACACAAATCATCGACTCGCGTTTCCCCTCTGCCATTCTCATTTCTCCCTCATCCCTCATTAGGGTTTGTGAACTAATCCCTCCCCCTCTGTCTCCCAAGCAATTTCTAGTTCTGAGCGTGTTGTTTTCAATTCGGTGGAGGAGGCGAGGGCGGTCACGGTCGATGAAGGAGGGATTCTGGTGCTGGTGGAGCTGCTGGAGGCCCATGAAAAGTTGGAACGACGGAGTCGAGAGATAGAATTCCGCCAGCATATCTTCTCTGCCTCGTCAAAGTATTCAAATTCGTGTCCAGAATTGATCGGTTTGAACTTGTCCTTCTCAATTGAATTTTATTTCTAATGTCTCTATGTCAACCGTGGTTCTTATTTCTCAATTGAGAAGGATCCAACTTTTCATTGTTTTTGTTCCGCTGGCGCCTAAATAGGTTTTCAGACTTTATATGCGATTAGCAATGCAATTTGGTGTTTAATTAGTTTTCAGACTTTGCCTCCAAGGTGTTCGATAAATTGTCCCAATTAGATTAGTAAGCTCTGTTGTCTTAGAGATAATTTGCAATGACTAGTTGGTTTTCAAGTCAAAGTAGTTTTAATGAACTCTTATTTTTGTTTGATTTTCATATTCCTACCTCCTTGGCACCTGTTGATGATGTGGAGCGCTACACTCAACTTTCTAGTCATCCTCTTCATAAAACTAGTAAGCCAGGCATTCTTTCAATTGATATTCATCACTCTAAGCTATTGGATATGGAACTAATATTGTTGCTCATCTGATATAGTATTTTGATGTAGTATTTAAGATGTTATGTTGGCAATATGGTCTTTTAAAATTGGGAGGTACTCACAATGAATACTTTTGAATAGTGAAGAACTATGACACTTTCTAGGTTTGGATAATTATTTTCCTATGGAATTAAGCTAATGCCGAGTTTTTCGGTAAACAACAGTGTTGGTTCTTCCTTAGCTTATCAGACTGATTGGATAGGACATACATTTGAGTATGAAGGAAAGGTGAAGTTCTCATTGTTTTTTTTTAATTGTTCATTAATCTGCCAATATCATGGTTTAATTATTGTAGACGTTAAATAATTGTACCGAGACATGCATTGATTGTTTCTGCAGGATTCTGACTTGGTTGTTCGATTTTGCAAAGATGTAGAGAGTAGATCACAAACAGTAATTCCTCATTCCTCTGAGTAATTTAAATTTTCTTATGACATATAATCATTATAGAATGAGCTCAGCGTGTATACTACTTTTCTACATGTACAGGGATACATCGATTTTGGCCGATTTGATGCATTGAACCATTTTGTTGCTGGTTCTGGAGATGTCAATTTTGTCCAGGTAGTCTTTTCCAAAAATCTTGATATTGTGAATTGACTTGCAGTAATTTTTCCAAGTTAGTAATGGTTGCCTTGGTCATTTGTGGGAAATGTGCTTCAACTCTTCCTTTGATATATTAACAATGCAGAATTGAAGTGTCTTAAACCTCTGAGTTTTTGTAAATTCTTTGCTTCAGAAAGTGCATAAATCTGTTTCCTGTTGATTAGAGTTTTTGGAAACTGAAACAGTGAAGAATTTATGAAAAATGACTTGGATAAATAGGTACAGAAGCAACTCTCTGCTGAGCTTTGATGATTTTATCTACCTCCATAAACTTGAATTACACGCAGAAAACGGAAGTTAATTGTAAGGATTTCATGTTGAATACCACTTCTATTCTGTATCGTTTTGTAGGGATTTTACAAGGGTGACTTGTTGAAAAAAGTTATGACAAAATGGGACGCACTTCTCAGGTTAGCTGTTAGATCTAGTTTCGTATCTCCTTGGCAACAGGTATGAGGCATCTGAGGTTGGAGTTCAGCCATTGATGGTTCAACTTACCCTCATCCAAGGAGCTGATTCCAAAGGCGCTGGTAACTCTCTTCCTCCACAAACCTTTTGCTTTCTGTTCTGGATGTAAAAAAGTGTGCTCTCTTCCAATTCTTTGGTTCTTCCTTGGATACTTGTTTATGTTTCTGTTTAATGCTTTGAGATTTCTGTACTTTCTAAATGTGAATCTTTTGTTAGGTGGTGAGTTTGATTGATTTAAGAGTGTGTAGTAGCACAAGTGTTTAAGCAGATTAGCTTCTAAGGTTTAATAGGGTTTTAAATGTTACTTTCTTGAAGCTACACTTTTTTTTGGTGGAATTTCTTGAAGCTACACTAACAACAATTGAGGTAGTGATATTTTTTTTTAATGTCTACTGCATTCTGATTAGTGATACTTCACTTCTGCTACTTGTAGTTTGCTTGGATGGAACCCTGCCTGGTTATCATTTTCACCCTGACTCTGGTTCAGGAGCAAGTAGTTGGGTTATTCAATTAGAGGTTTGTCAAATTGCTCTACTCCAGTATGTGGAAAAGAACTCTCTAAATCATATAAATGTTCTTCTTGGTATTATTTAGTGTCCAAAGTGTTAAATTTGTGTAAGTTAGTTGTTAATTGGTGGCATGGAGGAGGATGGTGTAATAACATAGAAAGTAGCTTATGAAGTTGCTTTTAGTTCATAGAAAGTAGCTTCTGAAGTTGCTTTTAATCCTTACCCTAATAATACTTTAGAGCTATTATTTTCATGCTAATAAAATGTATTTTAGAGGGCAAATTAATCAGTGCACTAAATTTGGAGGAGATACATGTAGATTTGACATAATTATGTATGGATGATTTACTTATATATGTGGAATTGAATTTTATTCATGCAATTGTATGAGTTATTTGATTAAAATTTGTTATAGTATAATTTGTTTGGTTGTATTGGATGTAGGCTAAAATCCGAAATTTAATTTTTTTTTTAAAAAGAAAAACAATTATGGCGCTTTTTTCATAAAAAGCGCCATAAGTAAAAGCCTTAATATGGCGCTTTTTATGAAAAAAGCGCCATCCGTTTCTTTTAATTTTAAAAAAAAAAAAAAAAACATGGCGCTTTTTTTAAAAAGAGCGCCATCCCATGTATTTTTATGGCGCTTTTTAAAAAACCGTCATCCGTTACCTTTAGTGCACTCCTTATTATAGCGTTGTAAAAAGCGTCATCCACTTCATTAAAAAACCTCCATCCGAAGCCTATTTTGTACTAGTGAAGCATAAAAAAATGAGTATAGTGTCAAGCCAATTAGCGCATTCTGCACTACAAAATCAAGATTTGATCGAATAAAAGCATAACTTCAAACCTAGAAACCGAATCCACATTTAGAAGTGACATTTACATGGACATTTTATCAAACACTTGGCGCGCAATGTTATATCACTAGTCAATTTTTAAAGACCAATGGAGAAAAAACATGTAATCTTTAAAGACATCTCGGCATAAGCATAAAAAATGAGGATAGTATCAAGCCATTAAGCACATTCTACACTACCAAATCAAGACCGATCGAATAAAAGCATAAATTCGAACCTTGAAACCGAATTCCACATTTAGGAGTGACATTTACATGGACATTTCATCGAACACTCGGCGTGCAATGTTCGATCACAAGTCATTTTAAAGGCAAAAGGAGAATAAGCAAATAAACTTTAAATATATCTAGGCATAAGCATAAAAAAATGAGTATAGTGTCAAGCCAATTAGCACATTCTTCACTACAAAATCAAGAGTTGATCGAATAAAAGCATAAATTCAAACCTAGAAACCGAATCCACATTTAGGAGTGACATTTACATGGACATTTCATCGAACACTTGGCGCGCAATGTTAGATCACTAGTCAATTTTTAAAGGTCAATGGAGAAAAAACAAGTGACCTTTAAAGTCTTCTATGCATAAGAAAAAAAAATGAGGATAGTATCCAGCCATTAAGCACATTCTACACTACAAAATCAAGACCGATCGAATAAAAGCATAAATTGGAACCTTGAAACCGAATTCCACATTAAGGAGTGACATTTACATGGACATTTCATCGAACACTTGGCGTGCAATGTTAGATCACAAGTCATTTTAAAGGCAAAAGGATAAAAAGCAAGTGAACTTTAAATATATCTAGGAATAAGCATAAAAAATGAGGATAGTATAAAGCCAATAAGCAAATTCTGCACTACAAAATCAAGACCGATCGAATAAAAGCATAAATTCGAACCTAGAAACCGAAAGCCACATATTGGAGTGACATTTACATGAACATTTAATCGAACACTTGACATGCAATATTAGATCACTAGTCAATTTTGAAAGGCAAAAAGAGAAAAAACAAGTGAACTTTAAAGTCTTCTATGCATAAGAAAAAAGAATGAGGATAGTATCAAGCCATTAAGCACATTCTACACCACAAAATCAAAACCGATCGAATAAAAGCATAAATTCGAACCTAGAAAACGAATGCCACATATTGGAGTGACATTTACATGAACATTTAATCGAACACTTGGCATGCAATATTAGATCACAAGTCATTTTAAATGCAAAAGGAGAAAAACTTAGTGAACTTTAAATATATCTAGTAATAAGCATAAAAAATGAGGATATTATAAAGCCAATAAGCAAATTCTGCACTACAAAATCAAGACCGATCGAATAAAAGCATAAATTCGAACCTAGAAACCGAAAGCCACATTTAGGAATGACATTTACATGGACATTTCATCGAACACTTGGCGTGCAATGTTAGATCACAAGTTAAAGAATGAAGATAATATAAAGCCAATAAGCACATTTTGCACTACAAAATCAAGACCGATCGAATAAAAGCATAAATTCGAACTTAGAAACCTTATCCATATTTAGGAGTGACATTTACATGGACATTTAATCGAACACTTGGCGTGCAATGTTTGATTACAAGTCATTTTAAAGGAGACAGGAGAAAAACCAAGTTAACTTTAAAGACATCTACGCATAAGCATAAAGATTGAGGATAATATCAAGCCAATAAGCACATTCTACACTAAAAAATCAAGACCGCTTGGATAAAAGAGTAAATTCAAACATAGATACCGAAAGCCATATTTAGGAGTGATATTTACATGGACTTTTCATCGAACATTTGGCATGCAATGTTGGATCTCAAGTCAATTTTTTAAAGGAAATAGGAGAAAAAACAAGTGAACTTTAAAGACATCTAGGCATAAGCATAAAGAATATGGATTGTATCCAGCCAATAAGCACGTTCTACAAAAAAAAAATAAAGACCTATCGAATAAAACATAAATTCGAAGCAAGAAACTGAATCCACATTAAGGAGTGACATTTAAATGGACATTTCATCAAACACTTGGCATGCAATTGTAGATCTCAAGTCAATTTTTTTTAAGGAAAAAGGAGAAATAAACAAGTGAACTTTAAATATATCTAGGCATAAGCATAAAGAATGAGGATAGTGTCAAGCCAATAAGCATATTCTGCACTACAAAATCAAGACCGATCGAATAAAAGCACAAATTCGAACCTAGAAACCGAATCCAATTTAGGAGTGACATTTAAAAGGACATTTCATCGAATACTTGGCGTGCAATGTTAGATCACAAGTCATATTAAAGACAAAAGGAGGAAAACCAAGTGAACTTTAAATATATCTCGGCATAAGCATAAAAAATGAGGATAGTATAAAGCCAATAAGCACATTCTGCACAAAAAAAAAGACCGATCGAATAAAAGCATAAATTCAAATCTAGAAACTGAATTCACATTTAGGAGTGACATTTAAATGGACATTTCATTGAATACTTGGCGTGCAATGTTAGATCACAAGTCATTTTAAAGGCAAAAGGAGAAAAAGCAAGTCAACTTTAAATATATCTAGGCATAAGCATAAGAAATGAGGATAGTACCAAGCCAATAAGCACATTATGCACTACAAAATCAAAACCGATCATATAATAGCATAGATTCGAACCTAGAAACTGAATCCACATTTAGGAGTGACATTTACATGGACATTTGATCGTACACTTGGCGTGCAATGTTAGATCACAAGTCGTTTTAAAGGCAAAATGAGAAAAAGCAAGTGAACTTTAATTATATGTAGGCATAAGCATAAAAAATGAGGATATTATCAAGCCAATAAGCACATTACGCACTACAAAAGCAAGACCGATCAAATAAAAACATAAATTCGAACCTAGAAACCGAATGTCACTTTTAGTAGTGACATTTACATGGACATTTCATTGAACACTTGGCGAGCAATGTTACATCACTAGTCAATTATTAAAGGCCAAAGGAGAAAAAACAAGTGAACTTTAAAGACATCTAGGCAAAACATAAAGAATGAGGATAGTATCAAGCTAATAAGCACATTCTACACTACAAAATCAAGACAAATCGAATAAAAGCATAAATTTGAACCTTGAAACCGAATTCCACATTTAGGAGTGAGGTTTACATGGACATTTCATCGAACACTTGGCGTGCAATGTTAGATCACAAGTTAATTTTAAAAGGCAAAAGGAAAAAAAAACAAGTGAACTTTAAAGACATCTAGGCATATGCATAAAGAATGAGGGTAGTATAAAGCCAATAAGCACATTCTACACTATAAAATCAAGACCTATCGAATAAAAGCATAAATTCGAACCTAGAAACCGAATCCACATTTAGGAGTGACATTTACATGGACATTTCATCGTACACTTGGCGTGCAATGACAGATAACATGTCATTTTAAAGGCAAAAGGAGAAATAGCAAGTGAAGTTTAAAGATATCTAGGCATAAGCATAAAAAAATGAGGATAGTGTCAAGCCAATAAGCATATTCTGCACTACAAAATCAAGACCGATCGAATAAAAGCACAAATTCGAACCTAGAAACCGAATCCAATTTAGGAGTGACATTTAAAAGGACATTTCATCGAATACTTGGCGTGCAATGTTAGATCACAAGTCATATTAAAGACAAAAGGAGGAAAACCAAGTGAAATTTAAATATATCTGGGCATAAGCATAAAAAATGAGGATAGTATAAAGCCAATAAGCACATTTTGCACAAAAAAAAAAGACCGATCGAATAAAAGCATAAATTCAAATCTAGAAACTGAATTCACATTTAGGAGTGACATTTAAATGGACATTTCATTGAATACTTGGCGTGCAATGTTAGATCACAAGTCATTTTAAAGGCAAAAGGAGAAAAAGCAAGTCAACTTTAAATATATCTAGGCATAAGCATAAGAAATGAGGATAGTACCAAGCCAATAAGCACATTATGCACTACAAAATCAACACCGATCATATAATAGCATAGATTCGAACCTAGAAACCGAATCCACATTTAGGAGTGACATTTACATGGACATTTGATCGTACACTTGGCGTGCAATGTTAGATCACAAGTCGTTTTAAAGGCAAAATGAGAAAAAGCAAGTGAACTTTAATTATATGTAGGCATAAGCATAAAAAATGAGGATATTATCAAGCCAATAAGCACATTACGCACTACAAAAGCAAGACCGATCAAATAAAAACATAAATTCGAACCTAGAAACCGAATGTCACTTTTAGTAGTGACATTTATATGGACATTTCATTGAACACTTGGCGAGCAATGTTACATCACTAGTCAATTATTAAAGGCCAAAGGAGAAAAAACAAGTGAACTTTAAAGACATCTAGGCAAAACATAAAGAATGAGGATAGTATCAAGCTAATAAGCACATTCTACACTACAAAATCAAGACAAATCGAATAAAAGCATGAATTTGAACCTTGAAACCGAATTCCACATTTAGGAGTGAGGTTTACATGGACATTTCATCGAACACTTGGCGTGCAATGTTAGATCACAAGTTAATTTTAAAAGGCAAAAGGAAAAAAAAACAAGTGAACTTTAAAGACATCTAGGCATATGCATAAAGAATGAGGGTAGTATAAAGCCAATAAGCACATTCTACACTATAAAATCAAGACCTATCGAATAAAAGCATAAATTCGAACCTAGAAATCGATTCCACATTTAGGAGTGACATTTACATTGACATTTCATCGATCACTTGGCGTGCAATGTTAGATCACAAGTCAATTTTTATAGACAAAAGGAGAAAAAACAAGTGAACTTTAAAGATATCTAGGCATAAGCATAAACAATGAGGATAGTATCAAGCCTATAAGCACATTCTACACTACAAATCAAGATCGATCGAATAAAAGCCTAAATTAAAACCTAGAAACCGAATGTCACATTTAGGAGTGACATTTACATTAACGTTTCATCCAACACTTGGCGTGCAATGTTAGCTCACAAGTTAATTTCAAAAGCTAAAAAGAGAAAAAACAAGTGAACTTTAAAGACATCTAGGCATAAGCATAAAGAATAAGGATAGTATCCAGCCAATAAGCACATTCTGTAATACAAAATCAAGACCGATCAAATAAAAGCATGAATTTGAACCTGATGGTGTGCAAAATAAACGCTAAATAATAAAAGGCGAATTAGTAATATAAACGAGAAATAGTAAGAATAGCGCGTTACATATACGCATGTCCAAAACGATATATATGTGTGCGAGGTTGGTGGACAAATGAACAATTGAAGTTGCATGGCCACGTATTATAGTTTGCATGGATTCACGAGGTGTGCAAATGCACGCAATATCAATGGAATCATAAAGGGGGCTGGCCCATTTGATATGGACAATTCAACGAGGTCTTTTTGGATCCTGATGGCTCAAACGAGGTCTTGGCTATTCAAATTGTGGCAATATTTACTTGCATGTAACGAGGTGGCATAGCAAGACACGTGTATATGCATTGGAACTTGCCTAGGTTCCTTTGTTTTGGTCCTTTGATAAAGTGCCACCTCACCAAATCAACAAATGCCTAATCTACATTATCAAGTATCCCACATCGATCATATGATATATAAGCAAGTAGCTTCCGTTTACTATATATATGGAAGAATGTGGAATAAGAAAATGGTTGAAAATCCTCTCTGGCTCGAGAACTATCTCGTTTGCCAAAGCTCGACGTGTTTGATCACCGAGTGAGATTGCGCTATAAACGGTATAAGGACTAAAGGCTTTATTCGTAAAGAGCACAAAAACAACCGGCTGTGGGGTGGGGAGGAGGAATAATCCACGTTCGAAAACCGTTTGGTTGTACGAATCCCGAGAGTTAGTATTTACTTAATGCCCGTTTATAGCGCGTATTATATCGGGTTTCATCACTGCGCCGTGTGTGGGAATTTTGCTCTCCCTAACCGTCCTACTCTCGGGTAAAAATCGAGTCGCGTCCCCTCCCCAAGGTGAATACACGAGGTCTATTTATATTAATTAGCTAGCAAGGCCAAACCCATCCAAAAGGAGGGCTTGCGGGGTCTTTGGCAAGTGCGGCCGAGGTCGTGGCGGTGTGAGTAGCGATGTTGGCCAAACAAGCGTAGAAAGGTGAGCGAGGTTGGCTACTAGCAAACGGGCGAGGTTGGGCCGACGAGGTTGGCTACTGGCAAACAAACGAGGTTGGGCCGGCGAGGTTGGATATCGGCAATGGGCACGATCTTTAGTGTCGGGGCAAACGCACGTGATTATCCATGGCTGGCTAGTGGGGTCATCGTGCATGGAGATTCAGCTGAACATCGCGCATAGTGGCCAAGAACCAGCGTGCCGACCGAGCCCGCCATCCCTGCACGCCTCGTCCTTGAGCTTTTGTTACAAGCCCAAGGGAGGTCGCGATCCTTGGCTATGCCCTCGTTTTACGAGGTCATTTGGCACGCGGTGCCGTGGTGGGCCTCGTGCTCGAAGTTCGTGCTTCTTCAGGGTGGACTGGCGAGCACACCCTCTGTGGCTAGTTGGCGAGCGGTCCTCATCATGGGGATAACCAGGCTACTCTTTCCAAGGCAGGTCGGCACTGATTTTCGATGTGGGGTTATCTCGTTGGATGACATCTCGAGCAAGTCAACTCAGCCTTCGCGCTTCGCCGCAGCATCTCGGCCTTCGCCGCTTCGCCACTTCGCCACAACATCTCGGTCCTTGCTTCTGGCCCAAAAGCCTCGCGGTCCTCTTCCGGCGACCAAAGATCCTAGAAATCTTGCACGACTGAGCATCGCTGCTTTCCTAGCACTGCTTCGACTCGGCGTCCGCGGACTGAGGTATGTGAACTCAGCCCAAGTGATAATTAATTAGAGTGTATTTTCCATCATGGCTTCAAAAAACATCGCGTAACAACCTTTTACTTGTGAAAGTCGAACATGCGTACTATGCATAAAAATCCCACATCTTGTCCACATCATGGACTTCTTGTATGAGTGCATGGGTGGCATGGAGAGCCATGTGTGCATACCATGTGGACATCATGAAAACTCTATGTGTATGCATGAGTGGCATAAAAACCTCGTATTACATACGTGCATATTATTATGAAAAATCTCGTTATGCATATATGCATGCTATACGCGTGAACAACCTCGTTATATATGCATGAATGGCATAAAAACCTCGCACAATATATATGCAAGCTCTTTCATACATTGTCCTTATATATATGTGCAAAATCTTCATGCATGCATGAAAATTCCATAGAATACGTATGAGAAGTGTAGGAGTGCATGAGTGACATGGTGCCGCTCCATGAAAATTGGGCCCTAGCCATTAATCTTATTCATTGAAGAGAGGTGGCTAACTCATCAAAACAACGCGTGGTGCGAGGCTATGTAAGACCTCGTTCTCGCTTGGGCTTGGCCACTAAGGAGAGGTGTGCTTTCCACGAAGGGTCGGAATTAAATGCATGCCATGTGCAACAAACAAACAAATTTGTTAAAAGGCGCCAATCCCGAGCCACATGGGCTACGAACAAGGAAATTGCATGAAAATATTGCGAGATGCATGCATGTTTTGTAAACACGTCCTTCGTTTCAAAACTCGTGCGTTGCATAGTCGTGTAACGAGGTAAGCCTTGATAACTCAACTCGCCAATTAATTATATTATGTACGTATTTGTACATTAGGACGAGTTTGATGCGTCCCTCGTATGGGATACATCAGATCGATCGGTGGCTTGAATAGTGGGTCTCAATTTGGCGTAGCGGAAGGCTGATTTGATTGAGAAAAGGCACGAACAAGAGGGAGAATTCGAGAACAATGGCGAGTTGTTTGAGAATAGTGGTGGCGGCGCAAGCACAAGGATAATACAAGGAGATCAACCTCGACTTTATTAAACCCTAATGTGCGCTAAATAATAAACGAGCTCGAGAGCTCCTTATAAAGAGGAGGCTCTCGAAACCCTAACAAGCAACAAGCTTAATGGAATAGGGTTTGCATGCAAGCAAGGCCCAACGTCCAAAAGCCCATAAAACATAAATAGTAATACTAAAAATAGCAACAGCTAAATTAAGAAAGACATAAATGGAAATATGCTAAAATAGGGAAATATATAATATATGACTAAGTCCTACGCCAAGGGGGTCGCCAAGGCCTAGGGAGTCTCGGGCTGGCCGGGATCGGGTCCGAGCCTAAGTAAGGTCGCATCATTCTCCCCCGCTTAGATTCGAAGTGTCCTCGCTTCGAGTTGGTGAAGGAAAAGGCAACCAAAACAACAATGAAGTGGAGCTTGTCATCGACCTCGGTCCTCTCAAAAGTCAACATGTATGGGGTCGATGTAGGCTCAAAGTGGAACTCAGACTCGACGTCAGGCAACAAAGGTAAGGGCATGGAAAGTGGTTGATCCGACATCGAAGAGAAGTCCAAGGAAGGTGCCGGTGCTGGTAGCGATTGTGGCACGTCTTTGTTAAGGCAAGGTTCCCTTGCCCCTTTGGGTTTTGATGATAACAAACCCTTGACATTTGATATGTTCTATGAAGTGTTTCAGGGAAGGAATTGTCCAAGGGAACAATGAAAGGAACTGTTCCTCTAACTAGAGGGAACAGTGATGGGAACTGTGAAGTTCAAGGCTCCAAGAGAAGCAAGACAAAGAATGAAGATTCAAGGGAACGATGAAAGGAACTGTTCCCTTGATAGAGGGAACAGTAAAGGGAACTCTCAGTGTAATAGGATGACACTGTTCCCTTGACAACTGAAAATGATAGAAAAACCAAGAAGAAGGAACACTGAAGGGAACACTAGTGTAATATGATGGGAACTGTTCCCATCTAAGGGAATATGATGGGAACAGTGAAGTTTCAAAGCTCAAAGGAACAATGATGGGAACGCCAGTGCAATATGAGGAGTTGTTCCCATCCAGGAACATGATGAGAACAATGAAGGTTCAAGGCTCAAAGGAACAGTGAAGGGAACGACAATGTGATGTGAAGGAACTGCTCCCATCCAAGGAATAGCTCCCCAAGACCAAAGCTCCAGGAGAAGAAAGACTCAAAGGAACAATGAAGGGAACTATCAGTGTAATATGAAGGAACTGTTCCTCAAGAGAAAAGCTCCAGGAGAAGAAACAATCAAGGGAACAATGAAGGGAACTCTCAGTGTAAAATGAAGGAACTGTTCCCATCTAAGGGAACTCACAAGCCAGTCCAACAAACACCATAGGGAACTAATGTGGTTTGTTCAAGTATTTCTAAGGAACACAGGTACAACCAAGAACTCCTATGAATGACAAAGCCACTACTGGCCACAATGAAGAGTTTCCATCAAGGGAACTCTGAAGAGGAAAGTTCCCATGAAGTGGGAACTCCCAGAAACAAACAAGAAAACACAAGCTTACAACGATGAAGAGTTTCCATCAAGGGAACTCTGAAGAAGTCAGTTCCCATGAAATGGGAACTCACATGTGAAGACAACGACCGTTTAGCGCAGATCGCGGGATTCTGTCTTAGACAGCCAGAGGGAACAGTCTGAGGATCAGACTGCCACGCTTCATCCAACGGTCCGATTGATTCAAGAAGTTGACCTAGTTCAAACCAAAGTCACATGTGAAGAAAGTACAACTTGGGCATCAAGCAAAGGGCATTTTGGACACAAACGAAAGATGCGACTGCCCAAGACAAATGGACTATAAAGCCAAATGAATAGTACTCGGTCTGAGTACTTCTCCCAGAACTTACAAACACCCACATCAGAGAAAAGAAAGAAAAGGAAGAGAAGTCCCCGCCGGCGAGTGTGTGATCTCGACAACGGTGAAGCTGAAGTTCCCTGGAGCAAAGGAACTGAGAAGTCAGCGTAAGGTTTGAGTTACTTGTGTTTTGCTGTTGTGAGCTTAGGAACTCAGTTGAGAGGATTTACTAGTGTTGCTAGAGTTAGGAAGAACTTGTAGGAACAGAGAATTGTAAATCCGGCTGTGTAACTAAGGAACAAAGCAAATCAATATAAGTAAGTCATTCAAAATCCTCCAAGGGAGGTAGAGGTTTACCCATTCAACTAGTTGGTTGAAGTGGGGTTCCTCTATAAGGAACTGTGTCCCTTTACTTATCTTATGCTTTTGGTTCTTGTTCCTTATAATTTCTTGAATTGTTCCCTTAATATTCTTTGTTCCTATTCTTCCATATTGTTATCTTCTTTGTGCCTATCACCTGCATATTTATTTGTTATTCCGCTGCCCAAGGAACAGTTCCCATAACTGTTCCTTGACTCTATTCTAACACACAACTTTCCAACAGTCTTCGACCTCAAGTGAGGGACTCAAAACAAAAGGCGCGGTCACGGTTGTGACAATGGGCGGGGCTTGCACTTCGGTGGCCCGGACCACGGACACGGGAGGCGTGGTGATGGGCGAGACGAAAGGCGCGACTGACTCCTTGGTGGTCTCGACCACGACCATGTGTGGCGCGGCCATAGGTGTGCCAATAGGCTCGGTTGGCGCCTCGAAGGCCTCGACCATGGCCATGGGTGGCACGACAGGCACGTCGGTGGATGCGTTAGGCATGGGCAGCCGTGGCGCGACCACGAGCAATGGTGTTGATGTCGCATGACCGGTTTCCAAGGATGTTCCCCTTGGTTCCTTCGCTGTGTCGAACCTGTACATCTCTCGTTGTCTGGCCATGCGCCTCAGAAGATACTCTTGAAAGGCTACGGCGTCCACATTAGGTGCAAAGTTGCGAGCCATATGGTACACAAGTTGACTCCATGTTTCAATTTGGAGCCGCTTCCTATACCATCGATCATCCTCCAAACGCTCAAACCAATCTCGAGCATAGCTAGTGAAGCAACCAATGGCGATGTCACAATGCTCAAACTTGTCGTAGTCTCGTTGGCCGAAGTAGGTTTCCATGTGTTTTGCCCAATCCAAAAACGCCTCGGGGTCATCATACCCAGCAAAGCGTCTTCGGTGAAGTCCTGTATGAGACATGACAAGACGGGAGTAAAAGCGAACCAATGGTATAGAGACTCACAATCAATATAAGCACCCAAACAATTGAACACGCAAAGGTCAAGGCTAAGTTGACTATCTGAGAGGGCGGCTTAAGGCTAAAAACGATATGTGGTGTTAGAATTAAGCAAATTGCAAGACAAGCTATTCAACCAAAACTTTGCATGTAACAAATCAAACACCAAAATTAGCTACCTCTTATTTTTTTTTGGATAAACCGAAACTCTTTTTTTAACACTACTGTAACTGCTCTCTCTCTCTCTCTCTCTTTTATCTCTCTTTTTTTTTTAAATGAAACAACCGACTCTTTTTTTTTAAATCCACCGGTGCTAGCTGTAACCGAAAAATAGAAGATATGGCAATTCAGAGAAGATATGCCTATTCTCTCTCTCTTTTTTGTTTAATTAGGCAACAGTAATATCTAACCAAAAGAGATGGTATCCGATTATGGCTAGATTTATTAGATAATGCATCTAATTAAGCTAACAAGAAGATGGGATTAGAAATAAAAGAATGGCAAGTTTCTCTCGGCATGTGTTTAATTTGGGGTAGACTTGTAGAAAGACATATATCACGCACTAATATATGATAGGCAATCTATGAGGATATAATATTAAAAGAAGATTTTGCCCATCAAAAAGATTGTGAATACCGAGGATGAAAAACAATTACATACACGCATGGAAGAAATAACAAGGAACATGCAAGTGATTAATTCGAGCACACCACAATCACGTAGGACAAGAAAAAAAAATTGGCCAAAAAAATCAGATCAAGGCTTGCTTAATCCGAACAGGTATCGACAATTTTTTTGTTAATTTTGTGAACAATTATGGCATGGATCGAAGGAATCAAATAATTGCGTGGAACAAGAGTCCGAATAACTTATAAGATGTGAGACTTACTCAAACCTTGGCTCTGATGCCAGTTGATGCGTCCCTCGTATGGGATACCTCGGATCGATCGGTGGCTTGAGTAGTGGGTCTCAATTTGACGTAGCGGAAGGCTGATTTGATTGAGAAAAGGCACGAACAAGAGGGAGAATTCGAGAACAATGGCGAGTTGTTTGAGAATAGAGGTGGCGGCGCAAGCACAAGGATAAAACAAGGAGATCAACCTCGACTTTATTAAACCCTAATGTGCGCTAAATAATAAACGAGCTCGAGAGATCCTTATAAAGAGGAGGCTCTCGAAACCCTAACAAGAAACAAGCTTAATGGACTGGGGTTTGCATGCAAGCAAGGCCCAACGCCCAAAAGCCCATAAAACATAAATAGTAATACTAAAAATAGCAACAACTAAATTAAGAAAGACATAAATGGAAATATGCTAAAATAGGGAAATACATAATATATGACTAAGTCCTACGCCAAGGGGGTCGCCAAGGCCTAGGGAGTCTCGGGCTGGCCGAGATCGGGTCCGAGCCTAAGTAAGGTCGCATCTGAGTTCCTAATTCTCTATAATAATTAATCCACCCCTAGCTTCCCGCTTGGGGTTGGAAACTCTCGGTTCTAAATGCGCGATTCCACCCCTCGCTTCCTTCATGGGGTTGGAGATTCTCGAAAAGTGCGCGATTCCACCCCTCGCTTCCCGCTTGGGGTTGGAGATTCTCGAAAAGTGTGCGATTCCACCCCTCGCTTCTTGCTTGGGGTTGGAGAATCTCGTTTCAAGTCCACCCCTCGCTTCCCGCTTGGGGTTGGAGAATCTCATTAAGGTCCACCCCTCGCTCCCCGCTTGGGGTTGGAGAATCTCGTTAAAATCCACCCCTCGCTTCCCGCTTGGGGTTGGAGAATCTCGTTTAAGGTCCACCCCTCGCTTCCCGCTTGGGTTTGGAGAATCTCGTTAAGGTCCACCCCTCGCTTCCCGCTTGGGGTTGGAGAAACTCGTTAAGGTCCACCCCTCGCTTCCTGCTTGGGGTTGGAGAATCTCGTTAAAATCCACCCCTCGCTTCCCGCTTGGGGTTGGAGAATCTCGTTTAAGGTCCACCCCTCGCTTCCCGCTTGGGGTTGGAGAATCTCGTTAAGGTCCACCCCTCGCTTCCCGCTTGGGGTTGGAGAATTTCGTTAAGGTCCACCCCTCGCTTCCCGCTTGGGGTTGGAGAATCTCGTTAAGGTTTAAGGTCCAACCCTCGCTTCCCGCTTGGGGTTGGAAAATCTCGTTAAGGTCCACCCCTCGCTTCCCGCTTGGGGTTGGAGAATCTCGTTTAAGGTCCAACCCTCGCTTCCCGCTTGGGGTTGGAGAATCTCGTTTAAAGTCCACTCCTCGCTTCCCGCTTGGGATTGGAGATTCTCGAAAAGTGCGCTAATCCACCCCTCGCTTCCCGCTTGGGTTTGGAGACTCCCTAAACGAACGTGGTTCGTTAATTCTCAAATAGACGAGGTCCTAACTCTCAAAGCGAGCAAGGCTCGGGGTTGGTGCCTAGTCTCGACTTTTAGGGGGCGAAGCCCTAATTTCCTTTGCAAGGCACGCCCACCCTACTTGATCTCGGGTTTAGATCACATCGCATAAAATCGATAAGCTGCGCACCTGTTTATTGCCTCGTTGCCCTCGTGGAACGAGGACACCAAGCCAAGGGGTTGTGATGGTGCGCAAAATAAACGCTAAATAAGCAAAGGCGAATTAGTAATATAAACCAGAAATAGTAAGAATAGCGCGTTACATATACGCGTGTCCAAAACGATATATATGTGTGCGAGGTTGGTGGACAAATGAACAATTGAAGTTGCATGGCCGCATATTATAGTTTGCATGGCTTCACGAGGTGTGCAAATGCACGCAATATCAATTGAATCATAAAGGGGGCTGGCCCATTCTACATAGTTCGGCCCAATTAATATACATATACACGTACTCGCTAATATCCATTTGATATGGACAATTCAACGAGGTCTTTATGGATCCTGATGGCTCAAACAAGGTCTTGGCTATTCAAATTGTGGCAATATTTACTAGCATGAAACGAGGTGGCATAGCAAGACATGTGTATATGCATGGGAACTTGCATAGGTTCCTTTGTTTTTGTCCTTTGATAAAGTGCCACCTCACCAAATCAACAAATGCCTAATCTACATTATCAAGTATCCCACATCGATCATATGATATATAAGCAAGTAGCTCCCGTTTACTATATATAAGGAAGAATGTAAAATAAGAAAAGGGTCGAAAATCCTCTCTGGCTCGAGAACTGTCTC
This sequence comes from Fallopia convolvulus, assembly GCA_964016875.1. Classification (NCBI taxonomy): domain Eukaryota; kingdom Viridiplantae; phylum Streptophyta; class Magnoliopsida; order Caryophyllales; family Polygonaceae; genus Fallopia; species Fallopia convolvulus. The sequence goes on from OZ024730.1 coordinate 29,012,002, forward strand.
GTTTGCCAAAGCTCGAAGTGTTTGATCTCCGAGTGAGATCGCGCTGTAAATGGTATAAGGTCTAAAGGCTTTATTCGTAAAGAGCACAAAAACAACCGGTTGAGGGGTGGGGAGGAGGAATAATCCACGTACAAAAATCGTTCGGTTGTACGAATCCCAAGAGTTAGTATTTATTTAATTCCCGTATATAGCGCGTATTATATCGGGTTTCATCAGAACCTAGAAACCGTTCGGCACTACAAAATGCACGTTCGGCACTACAAAATCAAGAACGATCGGATAAAAAAATTAATTCAAACAAAGATACCGAATGCCATATCTAGGAGTGAAATTTACATGGACATTTAATCGAACAATTGGCACGCAAGGTGAGATCTCAAGCCCATTTTTTAAAGGAAAAAAGAGAAAAAACAAGTGAACTTTAAATATATCTAGGCATAAGCATTAAAAATGAGTATAGTATCAAGCCAATAAGCACATTCTACATGACAAAATCAAGATTGATCGAATAAAATCATAAATTCAAAACTAGAAACCGAATGTCACATTTAGGAGAGACATTTACATGGACATTTCATCGAACACTTGGTGTGCAATGTTAGATCACAAGTCAATTTTTAAAGGCAAAAGGGGAAAAAACAAGTGAACTTTAAAGAAATCTAGGCATAAGCATAAATAATGAGGATAGTATCAAACCACAAAGCACGTTTTGCACTACAAAATCAAGACCGATTGGATAAAAGAATAAATTTAAACATAGATACCGAATGCCATATTTAGGAGTGACATTTACATGGACATTTCATCGAACACTTGGCGTGCAATGTTAGATCACAAGTCAATTTTTAAAGAGAAAAGGAGAAAAAACAAGTGAACTTTAAAGACATCTAGGTATAAGCATTAAAAATGAGGATAGTATCAAGCGAATAAGCACATTCTGCACTACAAAATCAAGACCGATCAAATGAAAACAAAAATTCGAACCTAGAAATCGAATCCACATTTAGGAATGACATTTACATTGACATTTCATCGAACAGTTGGCGTGCAATGTTAGATCACAAGTCAATTTTTAAAGGCAAAAGGAGAAAAAACAAGTGAATATTAAAGACATCTAGGCATAAGCATAAAGAATGAGTATAGTATCAAGCCAATAAGCACGTTCTGCACTCAAAATCAAGACCGATTGGATAAAAGTGTAAATTCAAACATAGATACCGAAAGCCATATTTAGGAGTGACATTTACATTTACATTCGAACCAAGAAACCGAATGCCACATTTAGGAGTGACATTTACATGGACATTTCATCGAACACATGGCGTGCAATGTTAGATCACAAGTCAATTTTTAAAGGAAAAAAGAGAAAAAACAAGTGAACTTTAAAGATATCTAGGCATAAGTATAAACAATGAGGATAGTATCAAGCCAATAAGCACATTCTACACTACAAAATCAAGATCGATCGAATAAATGCATAAATTCGAACCTATGAACCGAATGTCACATTTAGGAGTGAAATTTACATTGACGTTTCATTGAACACTTGGCGTGCAATGTTAGCTCACAAGTTAATTTCAAAAGCCAAAAAGAGAAAAAACAAGTGAACTTTAAAGACATCTAGGCATAAGCATAAAGAATAAGGATAGTATCCAGCCAATAAGCACATTCTGTAATACAAAATCAAGACCGATCAAATAAAAGCATGAATTTGAACCTAGAAACCGAATGCCACATTTAGGAGTGACATTTACATGGACATTTCATCGAACACATGGCGTGCAATGTTAGCTCACAAGTCAATTTTTAAAGGCAAAAGGAGAAAAAACAAGTGAACTTTAAAGAAATCTAGACATAAGCATAAAGAATGAGGATAGTGTCAAGCCAATAAGCACGTTCTGCATGAAGACCGATCGAATAAAAGCATAAATTCATACAGAGATATTGAATGCAATATTGAGGAGTAATATTTGCATGGACATTTCATCAAACATTTGACATGCAATGTTTGATCTCAAGTCAAATTTTTAAAGGAAAAAGGAGAAAAAAACAAGTCAACTTTAAAGACATCTAGGCATAAGCATAAAGAATAAGGATTGTATCTAGCCAATATGCACTTTCTACACTACAAAATCAAGACCGATCGGATAAAAAAATTAATTCAAACAAAGATACCAAATGCCCTATCTAGGAGTGAAATTTACATGGACATATCATCGAACACTTGGCACGCAAGGTTAGATCTCAAGTCCATTTTTTAAAGGAAAAAAGAGAAAAAACAAGTGAACTTTAAATATATCTAGGCATAAGCATTAAAAATGAGTATATTATCAAGCCAATAAGCACATTCTACACTATAAAATCAAGATTGATCGAATAAAAGCATAAATTCGAACCTAGAAACCGAATGCCACATTTAATAGTGACATTTACATGGACATTTCATCGAACACTTGGCGTGCAATGTTAGATCACATGTCAATTTTTAAAGGCAAAAGGAGAAAAAAACAAGTGAACTTTAAAGACATCTAGGCATAAGCATAAAGAGTGAGGATAGTATCAAACCAATAAGCACGTTTTGCACTAAAAAATCAAGACCGATTGGATAAAAGAGTAAATTCAAACATAGATACCGAAAGCCATATTTAGGAGTGACATTTACATGGACATTTCATCGAATATTTGGCATGCAATGTTAGATCTCAACTCAATTTTTTAAAGGAAATAGGAGAAAAAATAAGTGAACTTTAAAGACATCTAGGCACACTACTACAATTCAAGCCTGTTGTGACGGGTCATGGCGGCGGTTCAAGAAATGTGGCGGTTTTGCCAGCGGTTAAAGATATGCTAGCGGTTTATGGTGGCGGTTTAAGTTATGGTGGCGGTTTTTTGGTCTTATAGGGGCGGTTTTGAGCCTTTTTATTTTTGGCGGCCCACTCCATGAATACACGCGGGCGAGCGAAATTTTGAGCGAAAAAATTGGCGGCCCACTACATGTATTCACCAGTAGAGTTCTTTCCACAGAATTGAACGCTCTGGAAACACAAATTTAGGGCAAACACGTACCATCGCTCTGGAAATTAGGTTGCGATTCATACACGAACAGGTAGCTAGGGCACATAGAAATTTGGTTCTTATTTCGATCGAAAACAGCAAAAGAGCTTGAAGGAGAATTGATTTCAATGGGTTAGGAGTATCGACGGGTTAGTGCTTTGGAAGGGAAATTTGTTGGAGGTAATTCGGTGAAGCTTAATTAGCTGAATTTCTTTTTGCGTTATTCTCAATTTTGGCTATGAACTGATTAGGGTTGTTGAATTTCTGCCATTTGAACCTTTGCGGTGCAAATTGATTAAACATGTAATGAAATTAGGGTTTTTGGAGTTCGTACCTTGTTCAATTCAATCACTTTGTTGCTCTGCAAATCTCTGCTGCGATTTTTTTTCAAGTCGTTCAAAATCTCATGCTACATTTTTTAATTTGTGGTTTTGGAATTTGCAGTGGGAAGATATAGGTCTTGGAAATACGTTCCTCTAATTAACCCCGGCGGTCGTGGTGCTTTTGGAATCGTCTGGTTTGTTCTCCTCTCCTCTTCTTCCAATTTCTCATGATCCTTCTAGCTGTCTCATGAACTAGTTGTTATTCTGCTTTAATTTGATTAGAAATTTGTACTTAGGTTTTCGATTGCAATGTTCTTTTGTGTGGAGTGAAAATGTTATAGACACCAAACTGGACTCAAACAAATGAGCAATTCCAATCTAACACATGGGTAACGGGTTGGAGCCTGGAGAATGTATATAATCTGTTGGGGCCCTGATCACCAGAATATCTGTTTCATTGCTGACTTGCTGTACTAATTAGAGCTTACAAATATTCTTTTTTTTTTGTTTATTTTTCTAAAAATTCTTCTCAAAATTATTGGAAAGAATGGTCTAATTATGGTCGAATTAGTACAGCAATGGAATAGATAAATTATGGTCTAATTAGTAAAGCAACGGAGTTGATATTTGTTCCATTTGGGTCAAAATTCTTTTTTTTTGGTTTGTTGGAGTGATAAAATTGATTTAAGGAGGTTAAGAATCCACTTTTGAAGGTAAATTATGGTCTTAGTGAACACACAAAGTAAAGTTCCCAAATCTTGCTACAGTTTCATTTGTTCAAAAAGCAATAAAAAATTGGCTACGTAGCAAGAGATAAAAGCCATATAAATGCACTGAGAGTTCATTGTTTCCACATTCATTACCTAGTACCTATTTAAGTATTTAGACAAGAGTTGTTCAGCTTTTATCAATATCCAACAATTTTTATCATGTTTTTGTACTTAAATCTAATAGACAATACCCAAGTGATCTTTTAATGTACTGCTCTCATCTTTCTTCTACAACTGCATTGAGAGGTAGCACTCTTGCATAATATCCCTTCAATTTTACCTTTTTTTAGGAACAGACGGTTGAGCTTTTAATTTATCCTCTTGCAAACAGCAAGTACTACTCTATGTTTCTAAAGACTAACGTGTAAGTAAGCTTCTACAGGATCTTCATTTTACTTCTTCCATCTTTCCTCTATAGCTTGGGCATTTGAATTTCATCAAAGCTGGTAGCTTTTGAATCTCATCAAAGGTAGTACCTTTTTCATTGTTTCCTCTTGTACTTGCAATTCATTGTCTGTGTTTTGCTTCTAATCAAAGATTTTGTCTTTTTGTTGAGTTATATGTGCTCAACTTTCAAGCTTTCTTATCCTCCTTCAACTTCAAACCTTGTTTCTTTCTCACAGGTAAATCCTCCATCCTTTTCTGTTTAAGTGTTGGTTTTTTTCTATAATTAATGGCTTTTGCATTCTTCTCTAGCTCTCTCCTTGATTTGGTTCTTGCAATAGCTCTCTCCTTGTTCCTGCTTCTCATGAATTTCCTTGATAAATTGCACGTTTCTTCAATGCAAAGTGCAAATGATATAAAACTTGTTCAACTTTGTTTTGTAACAGCCACTTGAACTAGCATTCCAGAAACAATAGTCAGATCTGATTAAAACAAGCCTCTTTACAACAAGTGTCCAAAAGCAAATGAAAACATCTAAGAACTGATGTAATGCAGGAACATTCTGGTTGTAATGCAGGAACATTCTAGGACTGAATTACTTTTTTGCTCTCTAAAATTTAATTATTATTTTGGTTGTAATGCAGGAACTTTCTGGTTTTGCTCTTCACAATTTGATGAGGTGGTTGATTTGAAATCTTTTCATGTGTTGTTGGTGCATGCTTTAAAGGTACGAGCCTGTTGGAAAAAGGAGGTTAATTTGACATTATTTTTATTGTTGGTGCATGGTTTAGAAAAAGGAGGCACTGCATGATTTGGGTGATCATAAGATTCAAGATTTTATGTGCTGTTGTTTAAAAAAAGGAGGTTAATTTTATGTGCTTGAGGTTTTAAACATTATCTAACAAAATTAGCCAGATGTGGATATCTATAAAAATAGGAAATTCTTGTTTGAGTTGACTAGTTCATAGTTTAATATGATTGGTGGAAACATTTACTTCCATTGTTGTTTGATTAGTATTGAACTTTTGTATTTTTTTGAAGGAAGTGTTTGTGAAAGAATTTATTTATTAATTTTAATGCTAATCAATTGATGTCATGCTCACTTAATTTCTCAGATTTGAACTTCTGCTTGTAGATATCCGGCTTTCACTAAATTCCTCTATTTCCTTATAGTGCACATATTCCTCTAATAGAGTTTACTTACTGATTTTCTAATTCCTTGAATTCCACTTCTGATTAAGGACAACAGTGTTGTGATTAGTATTTATTTACCCTCTTATTATTGATGCATCATTGGCCTCTTTCTTTTCCCCATGATTCCATTTCCATAGAAGCAACAGTCTGATTTCAAACCAAAACAACAAAACATGTCTTTGATTTCAAAAACTCATACTCGTACTGGTTTTCAGCTTTTACAGATTAGTCTTTTGACTTTTCTTCTAGAATATTCTCAAGTGGGAAACCTATGCCCCTTTCATATATATCAATTCAACTATGCTAGTCTAGAAAATAAGGATTACTCTTTTTGAATCACCTACATTGTTGTCCTTGAAGGCTTGTGCAGGTTTAATGTCCATGAACTTAGTACCAGAGGTCCTTATTACACTGCAAGAATTTCTCCTCTTGACATGACAAAATCTGGTAGGTCATTGGCTATCTAATCTTGCACATCATGCAAAAATTTCATGCATAGTATGCCCCTAATACCTCTCTTTTTATTTAGAAATGGAGCAATGAGAGCACGATCCTGATTACATAGCACTGACTCGCCAGTTTAAAGCCACAACCATGGAGCTTATATTTGTTCTTGAGTAGGTAAAGAATTGCATTTTCCGTTCTAAATTTGATAATTTATTTTCTATTTGATCCAAAATTACCCGACTTTGGGTTTGGTAGTTGTTGACCCTAAATTTCTTTTAGATTGAAGTTGCAGGACAATCCATATATTTCTCTTTTCTTTTGCTATATCTTTACAACTTGCAAGCATTTACTTCTTTCTAGTCTTAGATCAGTTCAGATGAAGACTGGCTTGTTGTTGACATTTCACATTATTTGATTCTGTGTGTGGATGTCAGGTGGATGAGAGAGAGTCTTAGTGGCCTTTTTTTTTATCTTTGCTCTTGTAACTGGATAGAATTGTCAAGGACAAATCTGTTTTGATTGATGATGGGCACGATACGTTATCTGAATGTCTGATTTTATTACTTTATTTTCTTTAATGCTGACTAGAACCTTGTTTTCAATAGAAACAAAAAAACTGGAGGACAAAAAATCTCTTAGAAATTGTTCATGTTCACAAGTTGGTGGATATATTTGTTGCTAGCTTCGAGATAAGCTTTGAAGAGCAGCTGTGTATGTTAGATTCTGTTCATATTAAAGAAAGGCTTTCAAAGGCAACTAAACTAGTTGACATGCATTTACAAGTACAGATTATATTCTATCATCTAAATTGACATTTTAACGATTGATCATTTCCATTTTTCCCTATAATTTGATGGATGTATTTCTGTTTTCTTTGACAGTCAATTCATGTAACAGAGAAATCACACAGAAAGTTGGAAGCACAGCTTTCAAAATCACAATGAGAATTCCTACTACATCAGCATTCAGCAGGTTTGTCTCTGATGAAACTGAGGTCATCATTGGACATTATACTTTTGGTTTTATCATCAGTCGTGAAAGAAACATGTGACATGGTTTTATAATATGCCATATGCCCATATACGAATGAAACTAGCTATCAACATTTCTCTTTGAATCTTATTACTTCATATATAATATCTTTTTCTAATATCGATTCTTTTGGAGATGTAAAGTTAGGGATGCAATTGGGTTTTACTTGCTTGGTCTTGTGAGGTACCACTATTTAATTGTAGCATTATATGGATATATCTATTGTAGCTCATTCATTTAATTTTGCAGGTTGATGCTTTTGGTTTGATGAAGATTGGATAGGATGTGCATTATGTGCAAACATATTTTGTGTTAGGTTTTTAATTTGAAACATATCGATTTTTTGTTAGAATATTTCTTTCAAATTTGGGTACTAGATATGCTTGTTTTTGGCATTGAAGTGGCTTGCTTTTAAATTGGCTTGTGAAGTTGTGAACATGAATGTACTTGATGAATTTGTGTAATTAATGATGCATGTTTTAATTAAAGTATGCTATTTTAATCTTATAGAGATTTATAGTTGTGTCTCTGTACATGTTATAATATATAATTTAATTTTTATAGATATTAGAAAATAATAAGATGTCAAATTAATAATGAAATATTAATAATAAAACCGCCACAATAGCATATGAAATTCATCCACCTTGCATAAAAACCGCTGCAAAAGTCCTCTAACAAGTGCTAGAATAGATTGATGACCGCTGCAGTAGCTCAAAAAACCGACTCCATTGCTCATAAAACCGCTGCTATTAGGCCTTATAACCACCGCAATAGAATGATAACCGCCGCAATAGCTCAAATAACCGCAATAATAAACTGAGGTGAAAACAGCCCCCATAGGCTCTACTGCAGCGGTTGTAAAATTCTACTGCAGCGGCTGCATGTGTTGACTTGTAACCGCCGCCTTAGCTTTAAAAAACCGCCACATTAGACCTAAAGCAACGCCAACAGATACAACGGTTGATAAACCGCCCCCTTAGCCATTTGGTGGCGTTTTAGACCGTATTGTAGCGGTTTTTGACCGCCACTAAAAGCCTTTATTGTAGTAGTGGCATAAGCATAAAGAATAAGGGTATTATCAATCCAATAAGCACATTCTGCACTACAAAATCAAGACCAATCGAATAAAAGTATAACTTCAAACCAAGAAACCGAATCCACAATTAGGAGTGCCATTTACATGGACTTTTCATCAAACACTTCGCGCACAATGTTAGATCAAAGTCAATTTAAAGGCAAAAGGACAAAAAGCAAGTGAACTTTAAATATATCTATGCATAAGCATAAAAAATGACGATAGTATCAAGCCAATAAGCACATTCTGCACTATTAAATCAAGACTTGATCGAATAAAAAATAACTTAAAATCTAGAAACCGAATCCACATTTACGAGTGACATTTGGCGTGCAATGTTAGCTCACAAGTTAATTTCAAAAGCCAAATAGAGAAAAAACAAGTGAACTTTAAAGACATCTAGGCATAAACATAAAGAATAAGGATACTATCCAGCCAGTAAGCACATTCTGTACTACAAAATCAAGACCGATCAAATAGAAGCATGAATTTGAACCTAGAAACCGAATACCACATTTAAGAGTGACATTTACATGGACATTTCATCAAACACATGGCGTGCAATGTTAGATCACAAGTTAATTTTTAAAGGCAAAAGGAGAAAAAACAAGTGAACTTTAGAGAAATCAAGGCATAAGCATAAAGAATAAGGATAGTATCAAGCCAATAAGCACGTTTTGCACTACAACATCAAGACCGATCGAATAAAAGCATAAATCCAAACAGAGATACTGAATGCAATATTTAGGAGTGATATTTGCATGGACAATTCATCGAACATTTGACATGCAAAGTTACATCTCAAGTCAATTTTCTTAAGAAAAAAGGAGAAAAAAACAAGTGAACTTTAAAGACATCTAGACATAAGCATAAAGTAAGGATTGCATCTATCCAATATGCACGTTCTGCAATACAAAATCAAGACCGATCGGATAAAAAAATTAATTCAAACAAAGATACCGAATGCCGTATCTAGGAGTGAAATTTACATGGATATTTTATCGAACACTTGGCATGCAAGGTTAGATCACAAGTCAATTTTTAAAACAAAATGAGAAAAAACAAGTGATTAAAGACATCTAGGCATAAGCATAAAGAATGAGGATAGTATCAAACCAATAAGCACGTTCTGCACTACAAAATCAAGAATGATCGAATAAAAGCATAAATTCGAACCTAGAAACCGAATGCCACGTTTAGGAGTGACATTTACATGGACATTTCATCGAACACTTAGCGTGCAATGTTAGATCACAAGTCAATTTTTAAAGGAAAAAGGAGAAAAAACAAGTGAACTTTAACGATATCTAGGCATAAGCATAAAGAATGAGGATAGTATCAAGCCAATAAGCACATTCTACACTACAAAATCAAGATCGATCGAATAAAAGCATAGATTCGAACCTAGAAACCGAATGTCACATTTAGGAGTGACATTTACATTGACATTTCATCGAACAATTGGTGTGGAATTGGTAGATCACAAGTCATCTAGGCATAAGCATAAAGAATAAGGATAGTATCAAGCCAATAAGCACATTATGTACCACAAAATCAAGACCGATCAAATAAAAGCATGAATTTGAACCTAGAAACCGAATGCAACATTTAGGAGTGACATTTACATGGACATTTCATCGACTACATGACATGGAATTGGTGGATCACAAGTCAATTTTTATAGGCAAAAGGAGAAAAAACAAGTGAACTTTATAGAAATGTAGGCATAAGCATAAATAATGAGGATAGTATCAAGCCAATAAGCACGTTCTGCACTATAAGATCAAGACCGATCAGATAAAAGAATAAATTCAAACATAGATACCGAATGCCATATTTAGGAGTGACATGTACATGGACATTTCATCTACACTTGGCGTGCAATGTTAGATCTCAAGTCAATTTTTAAAGAGAAAAGGAGAAAAAACAAGCGAACTTTAAAGACATCTAGGAATAACCTTTAAAAATGAGGATAGTATCAAGCGAATAAGCACATTCTGCACTACAAAATCAAGACCGATTGAATAAAAGTATAAATTCGAACGTAGAAATCGAATCCACATTTAGGAGTGACATTTACATTGATATTTCATCGAACACTTAGCGTGGAATGTTAGATCACAAATCAATTTTTAATGGCAAAAGGAGAAAAAACAAGTGAACTTTAAAGATATCTAGGCATAACCATAAAGAATGAGGATAGTATCAAGCCAATAAGCACATTCTGCACTACAAAATCAAGACCGATTGGATAAAAGAGTAAATTCAAACATAGATACCGAAAGCCATATTTAGGAGTGACATTTACATGGACATTTCATCAAACATTTGGCATGCAATGTTAGATCTCAACTCTATTTTTTAAAGGAAAAAGGAGAAAAAACAAGTAAACTTTGAAGACATCTAGGCATAAGCATAAAGAATATGGATTGTATCCAGCCAATAAGAACGTTCAGCACTACAAAATCAAGACCGATTGGATAAAAAAATAAATTCAAACAAAGATACCGAATGCCATATCTAGGAGTGACATTTACATGGACATTTCATCGAACACTTGGTATGCAAGGTTAGATCTCAACTCCATATTTTAAAGGAAAACCGAGAAAAAACAAGTCAACTTTAAATATATCTAGGCATAAGCATTAAAAATGAGGATAATGTCAAGCCAAAAAGCACATTCTGCACTACAAAATCAAGAATGATCGAATAAATGCATAAATTTGAACCTAGAAACCGAATTCCACATTTAGGAGTGACATTTACATGGACATTTCATCGAACACATGGCGTGCAATGTTAGATCACAAGTCAATTTTTAAAGGCAAAAGGAGAAAAAACAAGTGAACTTTAAAGAAATCTAGACATAAGCATAAATAATGAGGATAGTATCAAGCCAATAAGCACGTTCTGCATGAAGACCGATCGAATAAAAGCATAAATTCAAACAGAGATATTGAGTGCAATATTGAGGAGTAACATTTGCATGGACATTTCATCGAACATTTGACATGCAATGTTTGATCACAAGTCAAGGAAAAAGGAGAAAAAACAAGTGAACTTTAAAGATATCTAGGCATAAGCATAAACAATGAGGATAGTATCAAGCCAATAAGCACATTCTACACTACAAAATCAAGATCGATAGAATAAAAGCATAAATTTGAACCTAGAAACCGAATTCCACATTTAGGAGTGACATTTACATTGACGTTTCATCGAACACTTGACGTGCAATGTTAGCTCACAAGTTTATTTCAAAAGCCAAAAAGAGAAAAACAATGTGAACTTTAAAGACATATAGGCATTAGCATAAAGAATAAGGATTGTATCCAGCCAATAAGCACATTTTGTACTTCAAAATCAAGACCGGTCAAATAAAAGCATGAATTTGAACCTAGAAACCGAATACCACATCGAGTGACATTTACATGGACATTTCATCGAACATATGGCGTGCAATGTTAGATCACAAGTCAATTTTTAAAGGCAAAAGGAGAAAAAACAAGTGAACTTTAAAGAAATCTAGGCATAAGCACAAAGAGTGAGGATAGTATCAAGCCAATAAGCACGTTCTGCACTACAACATCAAGACCGATCGAATAAAAGCATAAATTCAAACAGAGATACTGAATGCAATATTTAGGAGTGACATTTGCATGGACATTTCATCGAACATTTGACATGCAATGTTAGATCTCAAGTCAATTTTTTAAAGGAAAACGGAGAAAAAAACAAGTGAAGTTTAAAGACATCTAGGTATAAGCATTAAGAATAAGGATTGTATCTAGCCAATATGCACGTTCTGCATTACAAAATCAAGATCGATCGGATAAAGAAATTAAATCAAACAAAGATACCGAATGCCATATCTAGGAGTGAAATTTACATGGACATTTCATCGAACACTTGACATGCATGGTTAGATCTCAAGTCCATTTTTTAAACGAAAAAAGAAAAAAACAAGTGAACTTTAAATATATCTAGGCATAAGCATTAAAAATGAGTATAGTATCAAGCCAATAAGCACATTCTACACTACAAAATCAAGACTGATCGAATAAAAGCATAAATTCGAACCTAGAAACGGAATCCACATTTAGAAGTGACATTTACATGGACATTTCATCGAACACTTGGCGTGCAATGCTAGATCAAAAGTCTATTTTTAAAGGCAAAAGGAGAAAAAACAAGTGAACTTTAAAGAAATCTAGGCATGAGCAAAAAAATTGAGGATAGTATGAAGCCAATAAGCACGTTCTGCACTACAAAATCAAGACCGATCGGATAAAAGAACAAATTTAAACATAGATACCGAATGCCATATTTAGGAGTGACATTTACATGGACATTTTATCGAACACTGTTGGGACGTTGTAAGGACCTCTGGTTCTAAACAACGGATAAACGATGCCATTCTCCGAGTGTTGATAATGACAAACACCATGAGGAACTAATGTGGTTTGTTCGAGTATTTCTAAGGAACGCATGTATAGCCAAGAACTCCCATGAATGACCAAAAGACACAGAAACTCACAATGCAGAGTTTCCATCAAGGGAACTCTGAAGAGGAAAGTTCCCATGAAATGGGAACTCCTAGGAATGATCAAGAGAACACAGGTTTACACGATGAAGAGTTTCCATCAAAGGAACTCTGAAGAAGTCAGTTCCCAAAACATGGGAACTCACATGTGAGGACAACGACCGTTCAGCGCAGATCGCGGGATTCTGTCTTAGACAGTCCAAAGGAACAGTCTGAGGATCAGACTACCACGAATGATCCAACGGTCCGATTGATTCAAGAAGTTGACCTAGTGAAACCAAAGTAACATGTGAAGAAAGTACAACTTGGGCATCAAGCAAAGGGCATTTTGGACACAAATGAAAGATGTGATTGCCTAAGCACACCTGGACTATAAAGCCAAATGAATAGTACTCGGATTGAGTACTTCTCCCAAAACTCACAAATACCCATACCAGAGAAAAGAGAAAGAAGAAGAAGGGAAGTCCCCGACGGTGAGTGTTTGATCTCGACGACGGTGAAGCCGAAGTTCCCAGGGGCAAGGCAACTGAGAAGTCGATGTAAGGTTTGAGTTACTTGTGTTTTGTTGTTGTTAGCTTAGGAACTCAGTTGAGAGGATTCATTAGTGTTGCTAGTGTTAGGTAGAACTCGTAGGAACAAAGAAGTTTGAATCCGACTGTTGTAACTAAGGAACAAAGCAATTAATATAAGTAAGTCATTCAAAATCCTCCAAGCGGAGGTAGAGGTTTACCCATACAACTAGTTGGTTGTAGTGGGGCTCCTCTATAAGGGAACTGGGTTCTTTATAGTTTTTAATACTTGCGTTTATTTTACTTCCGCTGCCTTGGGAACAACTTAACAGCCAATTCCCAAGCTCTTTGCTAACGGTTTACGATCCAACAATTGGTATCAGAGCTGGTTTGCTCTAGATTTGTGTTAGCATCGCAGGTATCAAATTGCTCAAGAACTTACTCAGGTGGGGAACAACACTAGTAAGCCGCCAAGGCTTATTACAGGAAGATTCGAAAGCTGGCAACGCGACATGAAGGATTGGATGCGTGGCCAGGACTACCAAGCCTGATGTGTTATCGAGAGAGGGAACTTCAAAATTGATCCAGCTATAGTCAACGACCTCACCAAATGGGGACCCGACGAATACAAGTGTATGGAGGCCAACTACAAGGCCAAACAGTACCTGAAAAGGTCCATGTGCGTGCAAGACTGTGACAGGGTAGCAAATCTTGACACAGCTAAGGAAATGTGGGAAGCCATCCAACAATTGCACGTTGGGAACTCAGATCTCCGAGAAGATCTTCAGATGAATGCAAGAAGGGAGTTCTTCAACTTCCAAATGGAGATGGGAGAGTCTGTCGATAGCTATCAGTCCCGATTTGAAGGACTTTGCACCAAAATGGAAGGCTTGGGGATCACCAAAGAAGAAATCACCCATAAGATGAAGGTCCAACAGCTCTTCAACGAATTGACTGGAGAATGGGTAAACGAGAGAACAATGTTCAAGGAGAATCCGGAAAATAGAACTCTCATGCTCCATCAAGTGTTTGGAAAGCTAGTGGGACACGAGAAGAGAAAGATCGATGATAAGGAACAGAAGCGAGCACATCAAGGGATCGCACTCAAAATTGAGAAGATGCTCAAATCAACTCAAGAACAACACGAAGACTCTGAAGAAGAAGAGGATGAGGAGCTAGTTCTCGTAACAAAGGCTCTTCGGAACTTCTACAAAGGGAAGATCAAAAGGAACAGTGGGAACTGGGGAAAAGGACAGAGTTCCCAAAGAAAACCCGCAGAAAAGGACCTCTCGGATGTCACATGCTACAAGTGCAACAAGAAAGGACACTTCGCTAAGGAATGCCCACAGGGAACGGACGACCGGAAGCAAGGGAAAAAGGCCTACTTCGCCACCTGGAGCGATGATGAGGACGAAGATCCCGAGTCATGGGCACTCCCAGACATGTGCGGAATGGCCATAGGAGAGACCACTGGGGAACAACCCAATGAGGTAACCACTGAAACTGTTCTTGCTTCTTTGAACAACTATGAAAAACCTGAGCTGTTGAAAATTCTTTCAAGTCTTGTCAAAGATAATATAAAACTACAAAACAAGTTGGAAAAACAGGAACACATAAATGCTCAATTAGTTGGTCTTGAACCCTGTCCCAACTGTATGTCCCTTCTTGAAAAACTCAAGTCCCATGTGTCTCACATCGTAGATCTAGAAAATGAAATCAAAACTCTAGAGAGAGATGAGAACACCCTCTTACAAAACCTGAGTAAGACTCCCGAAAATCTTGAAGCCTAAAGAACGGGAAGTCATCCCTGAGTGAACATGAAATCCATGAGTGTAGGGCCTCAGAACTCCAATGCAAGAAACAGAAAAATGCTCATCTCGAGGAGAAAATCAGGGTCCTAGAGAGTGGGAAAAGTGGTGAGAAAGATTATTACACTAGGAACACTGGACATAGACTTTATGTCAAAATTGCTATGGGAAACGGGTCACGAGTGTACAAAAAGGAAACCATGGATAGGAATAGAACCCAGAGACCACACCCAAAATACTACCTGGGAGAATACTATAAGACGTGCTGGAACTGTGGTGCCCATGGGCACTACAAGGAAGCATGTCCCAAGAAGAGAGCCCAAACCCTCAGAAACCGTGAGTTCCTGAACAAACAAAAACATCATGCTAATCACCAAAGGAACTCCAACTCTAAAATCACTCATGATATCAACATCGCTGACTATGTTTTAAATGAGAATATTTTCCCTTGCAAGGGACCTGGCAAGAGTCATCTTGCCTGGGTCTCAAAACACTAACTTTACCTTGTAGGTGGCAGTGAGAGGGAACAATACATGGTTCATAGATAGTGGATGCTCGAACCATATGACCGGAAACAAAGATATCCTCATCTCACTCCACACTCATGCTGAAGGAGGCCACGTCTCATTTGGCAATAAAAACAAGGGAGAAGTCATTGGAAAAGGAGAAGTTTTGCTCAATAGATCAATCAAAGTTAGCAATGTAAATCTGGTAAAGGATTTGGGATACAACCTTCTGAGTGTCTCTCAGATGTGTGATCAAGGGAACAACGTTGTCACTTTCGACTCAGAAGAATGTCTCGTCATCAATAAGAAGACCAACAAAGTGATTCTGAGAGGAAGAAGATACAACAATGTGTATGTAGTAGATACAAAATTTGAACCACCAACGAAGCTGTGCCTTGCGAGTTCCTACGATGACACGGAACTTTGGCACCGAAGACTGGGACATGCAGGTGTCAATCAAATCCTGAAGCTCTATCTACAGGATCTGGTCATTGGTCTTCCACGGATCAATCTCGAAGGAGTCAAAATGTGTGAAGCATGCGCTCGAGGGAAACAGACTAGGAACTCTTTCAAACCCAAAAAGGTGGTGAGCACAACCAGGCCTTTAGAGCTAATTCACATGGATCTCTGTGGTCCCATGCGAACAGTCAACTATGGTGGAAAAAGGTACATGTATGTCTTAATTGATGATTTTTCTAGATTCACCTGGGTTATTTTCTTGAAGGCAAAATTACAAGCCTTTGAAGAGTTCGAGCCTTTCATCAAAAGAACGGAAGTAAGCATGGGGCTAAAGCTGAAAGCCATCAGGTTTGACCATGGAATTGAGTTTCAAAACTCAGAGTTCCTTAACTTCTGTGACAAACATGGTATCTCTCACAACTTATCAGCCCCTCGCACTCCTCAGAAAAACGGAGTAGTCGAGAGAAAGAACAGGACCTTGGAAGACATGGCCAGGACCATGATGCTTGAAAGCGGAGTTCCTGAGTATTTCTGGGCTGAAGCCATCGCCACAGCTACGTACATCCTGAATCGAGCCATGACAAGGCCTATGATAAAGAAGACATCCTACGAGCTCATCAAAGGGAGAAGACCAAACATCTCCCACCTAAGGACCTTTGGATGCACATGCTTTGTCCACAACAATGGCAAAGACAACCTTGGAAAATTTGATCCTAGAAGCGATGAAGGGATCTTCCTGGGATACTCATCACAAAGCAAGGCTTACAGGGTCTATAACAAGAGGACCAAGAAGATAGAAGAAAGCATCCATGTCGTCTTCAACGAGAAATCTGTAAAGATGGGAACAGAGACCCAAGGGATGGGAACTCTGTTCAAACTGGTCAGACAAGAAGACGATGATGATGACGATGATGAGCCAAGGAAGAGAGATGAAGACTATCCAAGTGCAAGTAACACTCCACAACCAGGGAACAACGAAGGAGATCCAACTTTCACTGATCAAATCTCCCTCGAAGTTCCCTCCTCACAAGAACTACAAGACACCTCCAACTCTCTTGTTCCCCAAGGCAATACCCTGCCAGAATCAAGTGTTGAGGGGGAACAAAGAGGGATCTTGCCAGAATTCTAAAGAAACACTCAATGAAGAAGTTGAAGACGAGTGTTCCCATGAAAAGGAAGTCTCTACTGAAGATGACACAAGTGCAAGGGAACCCATCCGTACAAGAAACTTTCAAAAAAAGAAGGACCACCCCATTGAGAACATCATCTCCCCTTATGATAAAGGTGTACAAACTCGTTCCTCTCTCAATAACGTTTATGCTTTTAACGCGTTTGTTTCATTGGTGGAACCCAAAAACATCAAAGAAGCCTTGAAGGACCCAGATTGGATCCAAGCTATGCAAGAGGAGCTCCACCAATTCGAGAGGAACAAAGTTTGGAAGCTAGTTCTAAGGCCCAGGAACAAGAACATCATTGGAACTCGATGGGTCTTTAGAAACAAGCTCGATGATACAGGGGCTGTAGAGGAACAAGGCTAGACTAGTGGCACAAGGCTACAGGCAAGAGGAAGGAATTGATTACGATGAGACCTTCGCACCGGTTGCCAGGATCGAAGCCATCAGACTCCTAATTGCCTATGTTGTTCACAAGGGATTCAAGCTCTATCAAATGATTGTGAAGACAGCCTTCCTCAACGGACATCTCAAGGAAGAAGTATATGTGGCCCAACCTCCAGGATTCGAAGACGAGAAGCTACCCAACCATGTCTACTTCCCGGAGAGGGCCCTCTACGGACTCAAACAAGCTCCCCGAGCTTGGTATGACAAGTTTGCTCAATTCCTCTTGTCCCATGGATACCTTCGAGGTTCCATAGACAAGACTTTGTTTCTAAAGAAAGAGTCTAAAGACATTTTGATTGTGCAAGTATACGTTGATGACATTGTTTTTGGAGCCACTAACGAAACTCTCGTAGAGAAATTTAAGGACCTCATGAGCAGTGAGTTTGAGATGAGTTTCATTGGGGAACTCACGTTCTTCTTGGGACTTCAAATATCTCAAACTAAGGAGGGAACAAAGATTCATCAACAGAAATACATCAAGGAAATGCTCGTAAAGTATGGGATGGCAGACTCCAAGCCTATTGACACTCCCATCTCACCAAATTCAAGGCTGAATGCGGATGAAACAGGTATAAGTGTGGACCAAAGAAACTATCGAGGTATGACTGGGTCCCTTCTTTACTTAACAGCTAGTAGACCTGATATTATGTTCTCCGTATGTCTTTGTGCTCGTTTTCAAGCTAACCCTATAAAATCACACCTGAAAGAGGTGAAGAGGATTTTCAAGGACCTTAAAGGGAATGATAACTTGTGCCTTTGGTATCCAAGGAACAATTCCCTTGAGCTCATTGCATACACAGATGCTGATTTTGCAGGGCACCTGGTTGATAGAAAGAGCACATCAGGAATGGCCCAGTTCCAAGGGTCATGCTTAGTTTCATGTGGATCTAAAAAGCAGAACTTAGTGGTACTCTTCACAGCTGAAGTAGAATATGTGACTGCCGCATCTTGTTGTTCCCAAGTTCTATGGCTTAAGTCTCAACTACAGGATTACGGTATGTCTTTTGGCCCAGTTCCCATACTCGTGATAATACTAGTGCCATAAACATATCCAAAAATCCTGTGCATCATTCTAGAACCAAGCATATAGATATAAGGCATCACTTTCTACGTGACAATCTTGAAAGTGGGAACATCTTGATGGAACACTGTAGAACTGAAGAGCAAATTGCGGCCATTCTCACCAAAGCTTTAGACAGAGGTCCCTACCAGCGTTTTCGAATGCTTCTAGGGATGATTACTCTAAACTAAACAAGTCCCTGTTTGTCTCTCCCTCAATGCCTGACTAGTTTTTCTAAGAATGCATGATAGGAAACTTGGATTTATTGCTTTCACTTTGCCATGATTACTAGTCTAAAGATAAATGTGTACAAGGGAACTTTATTTCTTTTGGCCTCACACGATCAACTAGAGTTCCCTTTATCCCTCTTTACAAGCCACTATGACGGTTGATCATATAACCTACCCTAAGTCAGGGATCAGACAAACGCTTCTCATGAGCCAAAATGTTTACTCCTTTATCGAGTCGTAAATTGTCTGGTTCCCTTTGAGTTCCCTATCCCCACAAAAGGATGATTGTGAAGTTTTCTAAACCACTTCACTCTCCCTGACCTTGATACGATCATTGGGAACTGGTACACACAACCAAGGGAATGCTGACTCCTCTGAGAAGATGAACCGTCACTTGGGAAGCCGGATTTTGTGTCAGAAACTCTGAAGCATCAAGGGCCAAGTATTCAAATTTTGAAAGGGCTTCCCTAGAGATCGTGACGCGTGTCAAGAGGCGTGCTACGGAAGTTGAAATGATGCCCCACGTTCATTGGGCAACGGTTATCGAGGATTTCCCACTTCCCTTTCTACCCTTCGCCCCTTCTCTCCTTAAATCCCTAGTTTGCCATTTTTGGGGTCTTATTCTATCTTCAACCTCTATCATTCATCTTCTCCACATCCCTTTCACTCTCTTTTTCAAGAAACCTCCAAACTTCCTCTCTTCCCAAAATTCCTCTCACATGGCCTCCACACACACCTGGGCTCAAGTTAAAGCTTGGGTGCTTGCAAATCCAAGAGTCTTCTTCATCACCCAACTAAACGAAATTGAGAGGGAAACCGATCCTGTCATGCAAGACGTTCTCATGGCAGGGCTCTACAACTCTGTCAGCCCTCTCTTACCTCCTCCTACTCCGGCAGAGCAAAATCTTGCCTTGACTTCTTCTTCCGCCACCTCCTCTGAATCTCTTCCTCCTCCAACTACCAACATCTCCTTCGGCACTGTCATTCTTGACAGTTTCGGAGATGCTAGTCCTTCTCAAAACGAGAAGCCTAGAAAATCCAAAAACGCCATTCTTCCAAAGACCCCTCCAAATCCAAACATTCCAAAGACCCCTCACAATCCGAAAAGCGCAAACACTCTGAGGTCTCTGAATACTCGGAGCCCAGGAAGAAGCCCCATTTCAAATTCGTTGATTACTTGAACTGCTCCAAGGACAGTTCCTGTATGGCCAAACCACCCTTCGTCTTCCATTCGAACTCTGGGACCTCCCAATCCCAGAGCCAACTCACTTCTTCTTCCCGCTCTCTTCCTATAATTGAGGGACCTCCCAAACCTCTTCCCCCAAAACAAAAGACTCCTCCACCGCCTCCCTCTGTTCCCACAACGAAGGGAACTCCATCTCCACCCCGCAAAACTCCTTCCCCTCCTTCATCACCCAAAAACACTTCTATCCCTCAAACCCCTGCCTCTGGGACCCCTACTCCCAAGGCACCCGTCTCTACTCCTCTTGCCCCTCCTACACAACTTTCCACTCCTCTCTCCTCTCCTATCCCCTCTTCCACCACATCCCCAACTACCACAAAACTTCCCTCTCCCTCTCCCTCCAAAACTGCCGTTGTCCTCACTTCGGACGACGATGACCTTCCTCTCTCCGTTGTCATCGGCAAAATGACCAAGGATCCTCCTCTTGCCCATCATGGGAATTGTAGAGGAGGAGGCCCAGCTCAAGGCTGTAGAGGACGAGCTCAACAGGGTCCCAACTGAGGCAACAACTGATAAAGGGACCAAGTCCCCAGAAAAGGTGGCTCTTGAAGAGCCCGTGGAACAAAGGAACCCAACACCGGCTGTTGGTGTTGGGACGAGTTTAAGTCATCCTGAAGATGACGAGGAGGGCTCCAGCTCAAGATCCTCCGAGGATGAAGGGACCTCTAGTGATGAGGTCGAAGAACAAGAAGAGGCTCCAACTGCTAAGGAGCCCGCCAAGATCCCAACCCATGGGCACCAACTGGTGGTGTCCGATGGTTCCCGTGCCACAAGGGAACCCATGATGTTGCTCGAAGCGGCTGGACCCCCTCAACAGAAAGCACCTACAACGGTTTCTAGGGGGAACACTTCAAAGAGCACCACCAGAAGAGGGAAGGGATCTTCATCGAAGAAGTTCCCTGTGGATGAACGCCGGAAACTCCTCCCCCCTCTTGTAATTTCTGAGAAGATGCTCTACGAGAATGGACTAGGGGAACTGTGGGACCTGATCAAGGCCCAAGGCTGGGAGCACCTCTGCAAAGAACCCGTGAGTGTAGATCCCTCACAAGTGCGTCGGTTCTACAACAACTTCGTAGTCCACAACGACGGCACTCAGGGAACTCTCTCCCTCGAAGGCGACGAGTTTATATTCACAACACCATATATGAGGGCTGAGTCCCCACTCAAGGGACCTCGACCCATCATCTGTCCCTAATTGCCAAGCTGGCTCACCAATTCATCATTAATATGGTGATCCCTCGCCAAGAGAAGTGTCTAGTCATCAACATCCCCGACGCTGTACTCCTCTACCACTTCCTCCTCAAGAAGCCCATCAACCTTCCAAGAATTATTCTCGGGCATATGGAGAAGTGTATGGCGTCCAAGTCCCATTCTTTTCCCTACACAGGGCTCATCAAGAAGCTTCTACTCAAGGAGGGTCTCTACGGCGTCTCCAAAGAAGAAGTTACGATTGGAAGGGAACTGGACATCTCAGTGGTCCAGAAGATGAGGCACTCTGAGCCTGTGGAGGAATCGGCTCAACTGGAATCTGGAGAAGATGGGAACTCTCAAGTGATGCTTCGCATTGCCAACACCCTCGACCAGATTATGATGTGACCCGGGATTCCGCATCCGAAAGCTCAGACAAATGAAAAGGTTATTTTCTCGTTCTCGGATCCATTGAACATGCTTCAGTATTTTAGCTCGTCTGGAGGCTGTGGTTTTTTGATCGGGACCATTAAAGAACCGTTGGAAAGCTTACTTGATGCTCTACAACTTCTATGTTTAACGTTTTTCCTAAATCAGCCAAGAAGAGTCTCGAAATCACCAATCTTTCTAGACGATCGAATCTGGACGTGAATGGTTTTAATCATATTCAAGTCAAAGAAAGCCAAACAACTTCATCACCTACATGGAATTAAAAGGGGCGTCTTCCATCAATTTTAATCATGTAAGTATGTGGTAGCTGAGGTGGTAGGCGAGAGTGAACATGAAGGGTTTTATAACCCAATTTTGTATGCCTATTTAAAGGTCCTTGTTTCTCTTGTAATAGGAAAAGTTGAATTTGTGGAAAAAACCAATGGGAGTGTTTGAGAGTGATTTCCTTGTTTGGTGTGTAATATCCAAACATGTTCGGTGAGTTATATCCGAACGAATCCATTGTTTCTCTTTAGGTGAGTTATATCCTATGAGATTCGAACCCTCTTTCGATTCTCTTGTGGTGAGTCATATCCACATAAGATTCGATTGCTTATCGCTCTTTCGAATGACCTTGGTGTGTCATATCCTTGGTCTTTCAAGTGCTTATCCCTATATTTATAATTAAAATGAGTTTTCCCTTTTGCTTGCATCAAGTGTCATCTCTTTCGCTTTCATCTCAAAATAAATACCACATAAAAGACGGACCAAGATCAAATTTAGTTGGAACTTTCTTCGACAACGATCCGATTCTCTCATCAGATTGCCAGGGACCAAACGACGTTGGCAAGGGGACAAGAAAAACTTACACAGGTCCTAACCCGCCTTTGTGATGCCCTGTTCCCTACCGTCCCATGACCTCTCCTCTCCTTTTTCCCTTAATCCAAATATGTCCACAAAATGTACTTGTGTTCCCCTTGTACATATCTTCTTAAGTAATGAATTGGCCTTTAATTTGAATGTGTGTTCCTTTCTTCCTTATAATTGCATTGCTTGTTTTCGATGATGTCAAAAGGGGGAAGACAAAAAATGCGAGATGAGTTAAAAGTCTAAGTTATCACATAACATGCATAAGCTAAGGGGGAACAATTGCATAAAAAGCTAAGTAAGATCTAAGTGTTTTAATCAAAGTGGCTCCTCAGAATCATCCTTAGGAACTCATTCGCATATCATTCATTGAAATACTTGCTTATTTTGTGATGGGTTTGTCATCATCAAAAAGGGGGAAATTATTGGGACGTTGTTGGGACCTCTGGTTCTAAACAACGGATCAACGATGCCATTCTCCGAGTTTTGATAATGACAAACACCATGAGGAACTAATGTGGTTTGTTCGAGTATTTCTAAGGAACGCAGGTATAGCCAAGAACTCCCATGAATGACCAAAAGACACAGAAACTCACAATGCAGAGTTTCCATCAAGGGAACTCTGAAGAGGAAAGTTCCCATGAAATGGGAACTCCTAGGAATGATCAAGAGAACACAGGTTTACACGATGAAGAGTTTCCATCAAAGGAACTCTGAAGAAGTCAGTTCCCAAAACATGGGAACTCACATGTGAGGACAACGACCGTTCAGTGCAGATCGTAGGATTCTGTCTTGGACAGTCCAAAAGAACAGTTTGAGGATCAGACTGTCACGAATGATCCAACGGTCCGATTGATTCAAGAAGTTGACCTAGTTCAAACCAAAGTAACATGTGAAGAAAGTACAACTTGGGCATCAAGCAAAGGGCATTTTGGACACAAATGAAAGATGCGATTGCCCAAGCACACTTGGACTATAAAGCCAAATGAATAGTACTCGGATTGAGTACTTCTCCCAGAACTCACAAATACCCATACCAGAGAAAAGAGAAAGAAGAAGAAGGGAAGTCCCCGAGGGCGAAAAGAGAAAAAAAAACAAGTGAACTTTAAAGATATCTAGGCATAAGCATAAAGAATGAGGATATTATCAAGCCAATAAGCACAATCTGCACTACAAAATCTAGACTGATCGAATAAAAGCATAAATTCAAAACTAGAAACCGAATGCCACATTTAGGAGTGACATTTACATGGACATTTCATCAAACACTTGGCGTGAAATGCTAGATCAAAAGTCAATTTTTAAAGGCAAAAGGAGAAAAAACAAGTGAACTTTAAAGAAATTTAGGCATAAGAAAAAAGAATGAGGATAGTATGAAGCCAATAAGCACGTTCTGGACTACAAAATCAAGACAGATCGGATAAAAGAACAAATTTAAACATATATACCGAATGCCATATTTAAACATAAAGATATCTAGGCATAAGCATAAAGAATGAGGATATTATCAAGCCAATAAGCACAATCTGCACTACAAAATTAAGACCAAACTAATAAAAGCATAACTTCAAACCTAGAAACCGAGTCCACAATTAGAAATGCCATTTACATGGACATTTCATCAAACACTTCGCGCGCGATGTTAGATCAAAGTCATTTTGAAGGCAACAGGAGAAAAAGCAAGTGAACTTTAAATATATCTATGCATAGGCATAAAAAATGACGATTATATCAAGCCAATAAGCACATTCTGCACTACAAAATCAAGACTTGATGGAATAAAAGCATAACTTAAAATCTAGAAACCGAATCCACATATAGGAGTGACATTTACATGGACATTTCATCGAACACTTGGTGCGCAATGTTAGATCAGAAGTCATTTTAAAGGCAAGAGGAGAAAAAGCAAGTAAAGTTTAAATATATCTATGCATAAGCATAAAAAATGAGTATAGTATCAAGCCAATAAGCACATTCTACACTACAAAATCAAGACCAATCGAATAAAAGCATGATTAGAACCTAGAAACCGAATGCCACATTTAGGAGTGAAATTTCATGGACATTTCATCTAACACTTGGCGTGCAATATTAGATCACAAACCAATTTTTAAAGGCCAAAGGAGAAAAAACAAGTGAACTTTAAAGACATCTAGGCATAAGCATAAAGAATGACGATAGTATCAGGCCAATAAGCACATTCTACATTACAAAATCAAGACCGATCGAATAAAAGCAAAAATTCGAACCTAGAAACTGAATCCACATTTAGGAGTAACATTTACATGGACATTTCATCGAACACATGTCGTGCAATGTTAGATCACAAGTCATTTTAAAGGCAAAAGGAGAAAAAGCAAGTGAACTGTAAATATATCTAGGCATAAGCTTAACAAAATGAGTATAGTGTCAAGTCAATTAGCATATTCTGCACTAAAAAATCAAGACTTGATCGAATAAAAGCATAACTTCAAACCAAGAAACCGAATCCACATTTAGCAGTGACATTTACATGGACATTCATCGAACACTTTGCGCGCAAAATTAGATCACTAATCAATTTTTAAAGGCCAAAGGAGAAAAAACAAGTGAACTTTATAGACATCTAGGCATAAGCATAAAGAATGAGGATAGTATCAAGCCAATAAGCACATTCTACACTACAAAATCAAGATCGATTGAATAAAAGCATAAATTCGAACCTAGAAACCGAGTCCACATTTAGGACTGACATTTACATGGACATTTCATCGAACACTTGCGTGCAATATTAGATCAAAAGTCATTTTAAAGGCAAAACGGGAAAAAGCAAGTGAACTATAAATATATCTATGCATAAGCATAAAAAATGAGGATAGTATCATGCCAATAAGCACATTCTACACTACAAAATCAAGACCGATCGGATAAAAGCATAATTCGAACCTAGAAACCGAATGCCACATTTAGGAGTAACATTTACATGGACATTCATCGAACACTTGACGCGCAATGTTAGATCACAAATGAATTTTTAAAGGCCAAAGGAGGAAAAACAAGTGAACTTTAATGACATCTAGGCATAAGCATAAAGAATGAGGATAGTATGAGGCCAATAAGCACATTCTACACTACAAAATCAAGATCGATCGAATAAAAGCATAAATTCGAACCTAGAAACCGAATCCACATTTAGGAGTGACATTTACATGGACATTTCATCGAACACTTGACGTGCAATGTTAGATCACAAGTCATTTTAATGGCAAAAGGAGAAAAAGCAAGTGAACTTTAAATATATCTAGGCATAAGCATAAAAAAAAGAGTATAGTGTCAAGCCAATTAGCACATTCTGCACTACAAAATCAAGAGTTGATCGAATAAAAGCATAACTTCAAACCAAGAAACCGAATTCACATTTAGGAGTGACATTTACATGGACAATTTATCGAACACTTGACCCGCAATATTGGATCACAAGTCAATATTTAAAGGCAAAAGGAGAAAAAACAAGTGAACTTTAAAGTTATCTTGCCATAAGCATAAAGAATGAGGATATTATCAAGCCAATAAGCACGTTCTGCACCACAAAATCAAGACCGATCGGATAAAAGAATAAATTCTAACATAGATACCGAATGTCATATTTATGAGTGACATTTACATGAACATTTCATCGAACACTTGGCATGCAATTGTAGATCTTAAGTAAATTTTTAACGGAAAAAGGAGAAAAAAACAAGTGAACTTTAAAGACATCTAGGCATAAGCATAAACAATGAGGATAGTATAAAGCCAATAAGCACATTCTGCGCTACAAAATCAAGACCGATCGAATAAAAGGATAACTTCAAACCTAGAAACCGTATCCACATTTAGCAGTGATATTTACATGGACATTTCATCGAACACTTGGCATGTAATGTTAGATCACAAGTCATTTTAAAGGCAATAGGAGAAAAAGCAAGTGAACTTTAAATATATCTAGGCATATGCGTATAAAAATGAGTATAGTGTCAAGCCAATTAGCATATTCTGCACTACAAAATCAAGACTTGATCGAATAAAAGTATAACTTCAAACCTAGAAACCGAATCCACATTTAGGAGTGACATTTACATGGATAATTCATCGAGCACTTGACCCGCAATGTTGGATCACCAGTCAATATTTAAAGGCAAAAGGAGAAAAAACAAGTGAACTTTAAAGTTATCTTGCCATAAGCGTAAAGAATGAGGATATTATCAAGCCAATAAGCACGTTCTGCACTACAAAATCAAGACCAATCGGATAAAAGAATAAATTCTAACATAGATATCGAATGCCATATTTATGAGTGACATTTATATGAACATTTCGTAGAACACTTGGCATGCAATTGTAATCTTAAGTAACATTTTAACGGAAAAAGGAGAAAAAAACAAGTGAACTTTAAAGACATCTAGGCATAAGCATAAACAATGAGGATAGTATAAAGCCAATAAGCACATTCTGCACTACAAAATCAAGACCGATCGAATAAAAGCATAACTTCAAACCTAGAAACCGAACCCACATTTAGGAGTGACATTTACATGGACATTTCATCGAACACTTGGCGCGCAATGTTAGATCACAAGTCATTTTAAAGGCAAGAGGAGAAAAAGCAAGTGAACTTTAAATATATCTATGCATAAGCATAAAAAAATGAGGATAGTATCATGGCAACAAGCACATTCTACACTACAAAATCAAGACCGATCGAATAAAAGCACAATTTGAACCTAGAAACCGCATGCCACATTTAGGAGTAACATTTACATGAATATATCATCGAACAATTGTCGTACAATGTTAGATCACAAATCAATTTTTAAAGGCCAAAGGAGAAAAAACAAGTGAACTTTAAAGACATCTAGGCATAAGCATAAAGAATGAGGATAGTATGAAGCCAATAAGCACATTCTACACTACAAAATCAAGACCGATCGAATAAAAGCATAAATTCGAACCTAGAAACCGAATCCACATTTAGGAGTGACATTTACATGGACATTTCATTGAACACTTGGCGTGCAATGTTAGATCACAAGTCATTTTAAAGGCTAAAGGAGACAAAGCAAGTGAACTTTAAATATATCTAGGCATAAGCATAAAAAAATGAGTATAGTGTCAAGCCAATTACCACATTCTACACTACAAAATCAAGACTTGATCGAATAAAAGCATATTTTCTAACCAAGAAACCGAATCCACATTTAGGAGTGACATTTACATGGACATTCATCGAACACTTGGCACGCAATGTTAGATCACAAGTCATTTTAAAGGCAGAAGGAGAAAAAACAAGTGAACTTTAAAGACATCTAGGCATAAGCATAAAGAATGAGGATAGTATGAAGCCAATTAGCACATTCTGCACTACAAAATCAAGACCGATCGAATAAAAGCATAACTTCAAACCAAGAAACCGAATCCACATTTAGGAATGACATTTACATGGACATTTCATCGAACACTTGGCGCGCAGTGTTAGATCACTAGTCAATTTTTAAAGGCCAAAGGAGAAAAAACAAGTGAACTTTAAAGACATCTAGGCATAAGCATAAAGAATGAGGATAGTATCAAGCCAATAAACACATTCTACACTACAAAATCAAGACTTGATCGAATAAAAGCATAACTTCAAACCAAGAAACCGAATCCACATTTACGAGCGACATTTACATGGACATTCATCAAACACTTGGCGCGCAATGTTAGATCAATAGTCAATTTTTAAAAGCCAAAGGAGAAAAAACAAGTGAACTTTAAATATATCCAGGCATAAGCATAAAAAAATCAGTATAGTGTCAAGCCAATTAGCGCAATCTATATTACAAAATCAAGATTGATCGAATAAAAGTATAAATTCGAACCTAGAAACCGAATCCACATTTAGGAGTGACATTTACATGGACAATTCATCGAACACTTGACCCGCAATGTTGGATCACAAGTGAATATTTAAAGGAAAAAGGAGAAAAAACAAGTGAACTTTAAAGATATCTTGTCATAAGCATAAAGAATGAGGATATTATCAAGCCAATAAGCACGTTCTGCACTACAAAATCAAGACCGATCGGATAAAAGAATAAATTCTAACATAGATACCGAATGCCATATTTATGAGTGACATTTACATGAACATTTCATCGAACACTTGACATGCAATTGTAGATCTCAAGTAAATTTTTAACTGAAAAAGAAGAAAAAAACAAGTGAACTTTAAAGACATCTAGGCATAAGCATAAACAATGAGGATAGTATAAAGCCAATAAGCACATTCTGCGCTACAAAATCAAGACCGATCGAATAAAAGGATAACTTCAAACCTAGAAACCGTATCCACATTTAGCAGTGATATTTACATGGACATTTCATCGAACACTTGGCATGTAATGTTAGATCACAAGTCATTTTAAAGGCAATAGGAGAAAAAGCAAGTGAACTTTAAATATATCTAGGCATATGCGTATAAAAATGAGTATAGTGTCAAGCCAATTAGCATATTCTGCACTACAAAATCAAGACTTGATCGAATAAAAGTATAACTTCAAACCTAGAAACCGAATCCACATTTAGGAGTGACATTTACATGGATAATTCATCGAGCACTTGACCCGCAATGTTGGATCACCAGTCAATATTTAAAGGCAAAAGGAGAAAAAACAAGTGAACTTTAAAGTTATCTTGCCATAAGCGTAAAGAATGAGGATATTATCAAGCCAATAAGCACGTTCTGCACTACAAAATCAAGACCAATCGGATAAAAGAATAAATTCTAACATAGATATCGAATGCCATATTTATGAGTGACATTTATATGAACATTTCGTAGAACACTTGGCATGCAATTGTAATCTTAAGTAACATTTTAACGGAAAAAGGAGAAAAAAACAAGTGAACTTTAAAGACATCTAGGCATAAGCATAAACAATGAGGATAGTATAAAGCCAATAAGCACATTCTGCACTACAAAATCAAGACCGATCGAATAAAAGCATAACTTCAAACCTAGAAACCGAACCCACATTTAGGAGTGATATTTACATGGACATTTCATCGAACACTTGGCGCGCAATGTTAGATCACAAGTCATTTTAAAGGCAAGAGGAGAAAAAGCAAGTGAACTTTAAATATATCTATGCATAAGCATAAAAAAATGAGGATAGTATCATGGCAACAAGCACATTCTACACTACAAAATCAAGACCGATCGAATAAAAGCACAATTTGAACCTAGAAACCGCATGCCACATTTAGGAGTAACATTTACATGAATATATCATCGAACAATTGTCGTACAATGTTAGATCACAAATCAATTTTTAAAGGCCAAAGGAGAAAAAACAAGTGAACTTTAAAGACATCTAGGCATAAGCATAAAGAATGAGGATAGTATGAAGCCAATAAGCACATTCTACACTACAAAATCAAGACCGATCGAATAAAAGCATAAATTCGAACCTAGAAACCGAATCCACATTTAGGAGTGACATTTACATGGACATTTCATTGAACACTTGGCGTGCAATGTTAGATCACAAGTCATTTTAAAGGCTAAAGGAGACAAAGCAAGTGAACTTTAAATATATCTAGGCATAAGCATAAAAAAATGAGTATAGTGTCAAGCCAATTACCACATTCTACACTACAAAATCAAGACTTGATCGAATAAAAGCATATTTTCTAACCAAGAAACCGAATCCACATTTAGGAGTGACATTTACATGGACATTCATCGAACACTTGGCACGCAATGTTAGATCACAAGTCATTTTAAAGGCAGAAGGAGAAAAAACAAGTGAACTTTAAAGACATCTAGGCATAAGCATAAAGAATGAGGATAGTATGAAGCCAATTAGCACATTCTGCACTACAAAATCAAGACCGATCGAATAAAAGCATAACTTCAAACCAAGAAACCGAATCCACATTTAGGAATGACATTTACATGGACATTTCATCGAACACTTGGCGCGCAGTGTTAGATCACTAGTCAATTTTTAAAGGCCAAAGGAGAAAAAACAAGTGAACTTTAAAGACATCTAGGCATAAGCATAAAGAATGAGGATAGTATCAAGCCAATAAACACATTCTACACTACAAAATCAAGACTTGATCGAATAAAAGCATAACTTCAAACCAAGAAACCGAATCCACATTTACGAGCGACATTTACATGGACATTCATCAAACACTTGGCGCGCAATGTTAGATCAATAGTCAATTTTTAAAAGCCAAAGGAGAAAAAACAAGTGAACTTTAAATATATCTAGGCATAAGCATAAAAAAATCAGTATAGTGTCAAGCCAATTAGCGCAATCTATATTACAAAATCAAGATTGATCGAATAAAAGTATAAATTCGAACCTAGAAACCGAATCCACATTTAGGAGTGACATTTACATGGACAATTCATCGAACACTTGACCCGCAATGTTGGATCACAAGTGAATATTTAAAGGAAAAAGGAGAAAAAACAAGATATCTTGTCATAAGCATAAAGAATGAGGATATTATCAAGCCAATAAGCACGTTCTGCACTACAAAATCAAGACCGATCGGATAAAAGAATAAATTCTAACATAGATACCGAATGCCATATTTATGAGTGACATTTACATGAACATTTCATCGAACACTTGACATGCAATTGTAGATCTCAAGTAAATTTTTAACTGAAAAAGAAGAAAAAAACAAGTGAACTTTAAAGACATCTAGGCATAAGCATAAACAATGAGGATAGTATAAAGCCAATAAACAAATTCTGCACTACAAAATCAAGACCGATCGAATAAAAGCATAACTTCAAAACTAGAAACCGAATCCACATTTAGGAGTGAAATTTACATGGACATTGCATCGAACACTTGGCGCGCAATGTTAGATCACAAGTCATTTTAAAGGCAAGAGGAGAAAAAGCAAGTGAACTTTAAATATATCTATGCATAAGCATAAAAAATGAGGATAGTATCATGCAAATAAGCACATTCTACACTACAAAATCAAGACCGATCGGATAAAAGTATAATTCGAACCTAGAAGCCGAATGCTACATTTAGGAGTAACATTTACATGGACATTTCATCGAACACTTGGCGTACAATGTTAGATCACAAATCAATTTTTAAAGGCCAAAGGAGAAAAAAAAAGTGAACTTTAAAGACATCTAGGCATAAGCATCAAGAATGAGGATAGTATGAAGCCAATAAGCACATTCTACACTACAAAATCAAGACAGATCGAATAAAAGAATAAATTCTACACTACAAGTGAACATTAAGTATATCTAGGCATAAGCATAAAAAAATGAGTATAGTGTCAAGCCAATAAGCACGTTCTACACTACAAAATCAAGACCGATCGGATAAAAGCATAAATTCGAACCTAGAAACCGAATCCACATTTAGGAGTGACATTTACATGGACATTTCATCGAACACTTGGCGCGCAATGTTAGATCACAAGTCATTTTTAAGGCAGAAGGAGAAAAAGCAAGTGAACATTAAATAACATTCTACACTACAAAATCAAGACTTGATCGAATAAAAGCATATTTTCTAACCAAGAAACCGAATCCACATTTAGGAGTGACATTTACAAGGACTTTCATCGAACACTTGGCGCGCAATGTTAGATCACTAGTCAATTTTAAAAGGCCAAAGGAGAAATAACATGTGAACTTTAAAGACATCTAGGCATAAGCATAAACAATGAGGATAGTATCTAGCGAATAAGCACATTTTGCACTAAAAATAAAGACCGATCGAATAAAAGCATAAATTCAAACCTAGAAATCGATTCCACATTTAGGAGTGACATTTCATCGATCACTTGGCGTGCAATGTTAGATCACAATTTAATTTTTATAGACAAAAGGAGAAAAAACAAGTGAACTTTAAAGATATCTAGGCATAAGCATAAACCATGAGGATAGTATCAAGCCAATAAGCACATTCTACACTACAAAATCAAAATGGATCGAATAAAAGCATAAATTCGAACCTAGAAACCGAATCCACATTTAGGAGTGACATTTACATGGACATTTCATCAAACACTTGGCGCGTAATGTTAGATCACAAGTCATTTTAAAGGAAAAAGGAGCAAAAACAAGTGAACTTTAAAGACATCTAGGTATAAGCATAAAGAATGAGGATAGTATGAAGCCAATAAGCACATTCTACACTACAAAATCAAGACCGATCGAATAAAAGCATAGATTCGAACCTAGAAACCGAATCCACATTTAGGAATGACATTTACATGAACATTTCATCGAACACTTGGTGTGCAATGTTAGATCACAAGTCATTTTAATGGAAAAAGGAGAAAAAGCAAGTGAACTTTAAATATATCTAGGCATAAGCATAAAAAAATGAGTATAGTATCAAGCCAATAAGCACATTCTACACTACAAAATCAAGACTTGATCGAATAAAAGCATAACTTCAAACCAAGAAACCGAATCCACATTTAGAAGTGACATTTACATGGACATTCATCGAACACTTGGCGCGCAATGTTAGATCACTTTTTAATTTTTAAAGGCCAAAGGAGAAAAAACAAGTGAACTTTAAAGACATCTAGGCATAAGCATAGAGAATGAGGATAGTATGAAGCCAATAAGCACATTCTACACAACAAAATCAAGATGGATCGAATAAAAACATAAATTCGAACCTAGAAACCGAATCCACATTTAGGAGTGACATTTACATGGACATTTCATCGAATACTTGGCGCGCAATGTTAGATCACAAGTCATTTTAAAGGCAAAAGGAGCAAAAACAAGTGAACTTTAAAGACATCTCGGCATAAGCATAAAGAATGGGGATAGTATGAAGCCAATAAGCACATTCTACACTACAAAATCAAGACCGATCGAATAAAAGCATAGATTCGAACCTAGAAACCGAATCCACATTTAGGAATGACATTTACATGAACATTTCATCGAACACTTGGAGCACAATGTTAGATCACAAGTCATTTTAAAGGCTGAAGGAGAAAAAACAAGTGATCTTTAAATATATCTAGGCATAAGCATAAAAAAATGAGTATAGTGTCAAGCCAATTAGCATATTCAGCACTACAAAATCAAGACTTGATCGAATAAAAGCATAACTTCAAACCAAGAAACCGAATCCACATTTAGAAGTGACATTTACATGGACATTCATCGAACACTTGGCACGCAATGTTAGATCACTTTTTAATTTTTAAAGGCCAAAGGAGAAAAAACAAGTGAACATTAAAGACATCTAGGCATAAGCATAAAGAATGAGGATAGTATCAAGCCAATAAGCACATTCTACACTACAAAATAAAGATGGATCGAATAAGCATAAATTCGAACCTAGAAACCGAATCCACATTCAGGAGTAACATTTACATGGACATTTCATCGAACACTTGGCGCGTAATGTTAGATCACAAGTCATTTTAAAGGCAAAACGAGAAAAAGCAAGTGACCTTTAAATATATCTAGGCATAAGCATAAAAAATGAGTATAGTGTCAAGCCAATAAGCACATTCTACACTACAAATTCACGACAGATCGAATGAAAGCACAAATTCGAACCTAGAAAGCGAATGCCAAATTTAGGAGGGACATTTACATGAACATTTCATCGAACACTTGGCATGCAATTGTAGATCTCAAGTCAAATTTTTAAAGGAAAAAGGACAAAAAAACAAGTGAACTTTAAAGACATCTAGGTATATGCGTACATAATGAGAATAGTATCAAGCCAATAAGCACATTCTGCACTACAAAATCAAGACCGATCGAATAAAAGCATAAATTCGAACCAAGAAACAAAATCCACATTTAGGAGTGATATTTACATGGACATTTCATCGAACACTTGGCGTGTAATGTTAGATCACAAGTCATTTTAATGGCAAAAGAAGAAAAAGCAAGTGAACTTTAAATATATCTAGGTATAAGCATAAAAAAATGAGTATAGTGTCAAGCCAATGGACATTCATCGAACACTTGGCGTGCAATGTTGGATCACAAGTAAATATTTAAAGGCAAAAGGAGAAAAAACAAGTGAATTTTAAAGATATCTTGTCATAAGCATAAAGAATGAGGATATTATCAAGCAAATAAGCACATTCTACACTACAAAATAAAGATGGATCGAATAAAAACATAAATTCGAACCTAGAAACTGAATCCACATTTAGGAGAGACATTTACATGGACATTTCATCGAATACTTGGCGCGCAATGTTAGATCACAAGTCATTTTAAAGGCAGAAGGAGAAAAAGCAAGGGAACATTAAAGATATCTCGGCATAAGCATAACAAATGAGGATAGTGTCAAGCCAATTAGCATATTCTGCACTACAAAATCAAGACCGATCGAATAAAAGCATAACTTCAAACCAAGAAACCGAATCCACATTTAGGAATGACATTTACATGGACATTTCATCGAACACTTGGCATGCAATTGTAGATCTCAAGTCAATTTTTTAAAGGAAAAAGGACAAAAAAAACAAGTGAACTTTAAAGACATCTAGGTATATGCGTACATAATGAGAATAGTATCAAGCCAATAAGCACATTCTGCACTACAAAATCAAGACCGATCGAATAAAAGCATAAATTTGAACCTAGAAACAGAATCCACATTTAGGAGTGATATTTACATGGACATTTCATCGAACACTTGGCGTGTAATGTTAGATCACAAGTCATTTTAATGGCAAAAGAAGAAAAAGCAAGTGAACTTTAAATATATCTAGGAATAAGCATAAAAAAATGAGTATAGTGTCAAGCCAATTAGCATATTCTACAACACAAAATCAAGACTTGATCGAATAAAAGTATAACTTCAAACCTAGAAACCGAATCCACATTTAGGAGTGACATTTACATGGACATTCATCGAACACATGACCCGCAATGTTGGATCACAAGTAAATATTTAAAGGCAAAAGGAGAAAAAACAAGTGAACTTTAAAGATATCTTGTCATAAGCATAAAGAATGAGGATATTATCAAGCCAATAAGCACATTCTATACTACAAAATCAAGATGGATCGAATAAAAACATAAATTCGAACCTAGAAACTGAATCCACATTTAGGAGAGACATTTACATGGACATTTCATCGAATACTTGGCGC
Organism: Fallopia convolvulus; assembly: GCA_964016875.1. NCBI lineage: Eukaryota > Viridiplantae > Streptophyta > Magnoliopsida > Caryophyllales > Polygonaceae > Fallopia > Fallopia convolvulus. Next base: position 29,047,891 of record OZ024730.1, read on the forward strand.
GCAATGTTAGATCACAAGTCATTTTAAAGGCAGAAGGAGAAAAAGCAAGTGAACATTAAAGATATCTCGGCATAAGCATAAAAAATGAGGATAGTGTCAAGCCAATAAGCACATTCTACACTACAAAATCAAGACCGATCGAATAAAAACATAGATTCGAACCAAGAAACCGAATCCACATTTAGGAGTGACATTTACATGGACATTTATCGAACACTTGGCGCACAATGTTAGATCACTAGTCAATTTTTAAAGGCCAAAGGAGAAAAAACAAGTGAACTTTAAAGACATCAAGGCATAAGCATAAAGAATGAGGATAGTATGAAGCCAATAAGCACATTCTACACTACAAAATCAGGATGGGTCGAATAAAAGCATAAATTCGAACCTAGAAACCGAATCCACATTTAGGAATGACATTTACATGGACATTTCATCGAACACTTGGCGCGCAATGTTAGATCACAAGTCATTTTAAAGGCAGAAGGAGAAAAAACAAGTGAACTTTAAAGACATCTAGGCATAAGCATAAAGAATGAGGATAGTATGAAGCCAATTAGCACATTCTGCACTACAAAATCAAGACCGATCGAATAAAAGCATAACTTCAAACCAAGAAACCGAATCCACATTTAGGAATGACATTTACATGGACATTTCATCGAACACTTGGCGCGCAGTATTAGATCACTAGTCAATTTTTAAAGGCCAAAGGAGAAAAAACAAGTGAACTTTAAAGACATCTAGGCATAAGCATAAAGAATGAGGATAGTATCAAGCCAATAAACACATTCTACACTACAAAATCAAGACTTGTCGAATAAAAGCATAACTTCAAACCAAGAAACCGAATCCACATTTACGAGCGACATTTACATGGACATTCATCAAACACTTGGCGCGCAATGTTAGATCAATAGTCAATTTTTAAAAGCCAAAGGAGAAAAAACAAGTGAACTTTAAATATATCTAGGCATAAGCATAAAAAAATCAGTATAGTGTCAAGCCAATTAGCGCAATCTATATTACAAAATCAAGATTGATCGAATAAAAGTATAAATTCGAACCTAGAAACCGAATCCACATTTAGGAGTGACATTTACATGGACAATTCATCGAACACTTGACCCGCAATGTTGGATCACAAGTGAATATTTAAAGGAAAAAGGAGAAAAAACAAGTGAACTTTACAGATATCTTGTCATAAGCATAAAGAATGAGGATATTATCAAGCCAATAAGCACGTTCTGCACTACAAAATCAAGACCGATCGGATAAAAGAATAAATTCTAACATAGATACCGAATGCCATATTTATGAGTGACATTTACATGAACATTTCATCGAACACTTGACATGCAATTGTAGATCTCAAGTAAATTTTTAACTGAAAAAGAAGAAAAAAACAAGTGAACTTTAAAGACATCTAGGCATAAGCATAAACAATGAGGATAGTATAAAGCCAATAAACAATATCTGCACTACAAAATCAAGACCGATTGAATAAAAGCATAACTTCAAAACTAGAAACCGAATCCACATTTAGGAGTGACATTTACATGGACATTGCATCGAACACTTGGCGCGCAATGTTAGATCACAAGTCATTTTAAAGGCAAGAGGAGAAAAAGCAAGTGAACTTTAAATATATCTATGCATAAGCATAAAAAATGAGGATAGTATCATGCAAATAAGCACATTCTACACTACAAAATCAAGACCGATCGGATAAAAGTATAATTCGAACCTAGAAACCGAATGCCACATTTAGGAGTAACATTTACATGGTCATTTCATCGAACACTTGGCGTACAATGTTAGATCACAAATGAATTTTTAAAGGCCAAAGGAGGAAAAACAAGTGAACTTTAAAGACATCTAGGCATAAGCATAAAGAATGAGGATAGTATGAGGCCAATAAGCACATTCTACACTACAAAATCAAGACCGATCGGATAAAAGAATAAATTCTAACATAGATACCGAATGCCATATTTATGAGTGACATTTACATGAACATTTCATCGAACACTTGACATGCAATTGTAGATCTCAAGTAAATTTTTAACTGAAAAAGAAGAAAAAAACAAGTGAACTTTAAAGACATCTAGGCATAAGCATAAACAATGAGGATAGTATAAAGGCAATAAACAATATCTGCACTACAAAATCAAGACCGATTGAATAAAAGCATAACTTCAAAACTAGAAACCGAATGCACATTTAGGAGTGACATTTACATGGACATTGCATCGAACACTTGGCGCGCGATGTTAGATCACAAGTCATTTTAAAGGCAAGAGGAGAAAAAGCAAGTGAACTTTAAATATATCTATGCATAAGCATAAAAAATGAGGATAGTATCATGCAAATAAGCACATTCTACACTACAAAATCAAGACCGATCGGATAAAAGTATAATTCGAACCTAGAAACCGAATGCCACATTTAGGAGTAACATTTACATGGACATTTCATCGAACACTTGGCGTACAATGTTAGATCACAAATCAATTTTTAAAGGCCAAAGGAGAAAAAAAAAGTGAACTTTAAAGACATCTAGCCATAAGCATCAAGAATGAGGATAGTACGAAGCCAATAAGCACATTCTACACTACAAAATCAAGACAGATCGAATAAAAGCATAAATTCTACACTACAAGTGAACATTAAATATATCTAGGCATAAGAATAAAAAAATGAGTATAGTGTCAAGCCAATAAGCACGTTCTACACTACAAAATCAAGACCGATCGGATAAAAGCATAAATTCGAACCTAGAAACCGAATCCACATTTAGGAGTGACATTTACATGGACATTTCATCGAACACTTGGCGCGCAATGTTAGATCACAAGTCATTTTTAAGGCAGAAGGAAGCAAGTGAACATTAAATAACATTCTACACTACAAAATCAAGACTTGATCGAATAAAAGCATATTTTCTAACCAAGAAACCGAATCCACATTTAGGAGTGACATTTACAAGGACTTTCATCGAACACTTGGCGCGCAATGTTAGATCACTAGTCAATTTCAAAAGGCCAAAGGAGAAATAACATGTGAACTTTAAAGACATCTAGGCATAAGCATAAACAATGAGGATAGTATCTAGCGAATAAGCACATTTTGCACTAAAAATAAAGACCGATCGAATAAAAGCATAAATTCGAACCTAGAAATCGATTCCACATTTAGGAGTGACATTTCATCGATCACTTGGCGTGCAATGTTAGATCACAATTTAATTTTTATAGACAAAAGGAGAAAAAACAAGTGAACTTTAAAGATATCTAGGCATAAGCATAAACAATGAGGATAGTATCAAGTCAATAAGCACATTCTACACTACAAAATCAAGATGGATCGAATAAAAGCATAAATTCGAACCTAGAAACCGAATCCACATTTAGGAGTGACATTTACATGGACATTTCATCAAACACTTGGCGCGTAATGTTAGATCACAAGTCATTTTAAAGGCAGAAGGAGAAAAAACTAGTGAACTTTAAAGACATCTAGGTATAAGCATAAAGAATGAGGATAGTATGAAGCCAATAAGCACATTGTACACTACAAAATCAAGACTTGATCGAATAAAAGCATATTTTCTAACCAAGAAACCGAATCCACATTTAGGAGTGACATTTACATGGACTTTCATCGAACACTTGGAGCGCAATGTTAGATCACTAGTCAATTTTAAAAGGCCAAAGGAGAAATAACAAGTGAACTTTAAAGACATCTAGGCATAAGCATAAAGAATGAGGATAGTATCAAGCCAATAAGCACATTCTACACTACAAAATCAAGACATGATCGAATAAAAGCATAACTTCAAACCAAGAAACCGAATCCACATTTAAGAGTGACATTTACATGGACATTCATCGAACACTTGACGCGCAATGTTAGATCAATAGTCAATTTTTAAAGGCCAAAGGAGAAAAAACAAGTGAACTTTAAAGACATCTAGGCATAAGCATAAAGAATGAGGATAGTATCAAGCCAATAAGCACATTCTCCATGTAAATGTCACTTCTAAATGTGGATTCGGTTTCTTGGTTTGAAGTTATGCTTTTATTCGATCAAGTCTTGATTTTGTAGTGCTGAATATGCTAATTGGCTTGACACTATACTCATTTTTTTATGCTTATGCCTAGATATATTTAAAGTTCACTTGCTTTTTCTCCTTTTTCCATTAAAATGACTTGTGATCTAACATTGCACGCCAAGTGTTCGATGAAATGTTCATGTAAATGTCATTCCTATATGTGGATTCGGTTTCTAGGTTCGAATCTATGCTTTTATTCGATCATGTCTTGATTTTGTAGTGTAGAATGTGCTTATTGGCTTGATACTATCCTCATTCTTTATGCTTATGCCTAGATGTCTTAAAAGTTCACTTGTTATTTCTCCTTTGGCCTTTTAAAATTGACTAGTGATCTAACATTGCGCGCCAAGTGTTCGATGAAAGTCCATGTAAATGTCACTCCTAAATGTGGATTTGGTTTCTTGGTTAGAAAATATGCTTTTATTCGATCAAGTCTTGATTTTGTAGTGTAGAATGTGCTTATTGGCTTCATACTATCCTCATTCTTTATGCTTATGCCTAGATGTCTTTAAAGTTCACTAGTTTTTTCTCCTTCTGCCTTTAAAATGACTTGTGATCTAACATTACGCGCCAAGTGTTCGATGAAATGTCCATGTAAATGTCACTCCTAAATGTGGATTCGGTTTCTAGGTTCGAATTTATGCTTTTATTCGATCCATCTTTATTTTGTAGTGTAGAATGTGCTTATTGGCTTGATACTATCCTTATTCTCTATGCTTATGCCTAGATGTCTTTAAAGTTCACTTGTTTTTTCTCCTTTGGCCTTTAAAAATTAAAAAGTGATCTAACATTGCGCGCCAAGTGTTCGATGAATGTCCATGTAAATGTCACTTCTAAATGTGGATTCGGTTTCTTGGTTTGAAGTTATGCTTTTATTCGATCAAGTCTTGATTTTGTAGTGCTGAATATGCTAATTGGCTTGACACTATACTCATTTTTTTATGCTTATGCCTAGATATATTTAAAGTTCACTTGCTTTTTCTCCTTTTTCCATTAAAATGACTTGTGATCTAACATTGCACGCCAAGTGTTCGATGAAATGTTCATGTAAATGTCATTCCTAAATGTGGATTCGGTTTCTAGGTTCGAATCTATGCTTTTATTCGATCGGTCTTGATTTTGTAGTGTAGAATGTGCTTATTGGCTTCATACTATCCCCATTCTTTATGCTTATGCCGAGATGTCTTTAAAGTTCACTTGTTTTTGCTCCTTTAGCCTTTAAAATGACTTGTGATCTAACATTGCGCGCCAAGTATTCGATGAAATGTCCATGTAAATGTCACTCCTAAATGTGGATTCGGTTTCTAGGTTCGAATTTATGTTTTTGTTCGATCCATCTTGATTTTGTAGTGTAGAATGTGCTTATTGGCTTGATACTATCCTCATTCTTTATGCTTATGCCTAGATGTGTTTAAAGTTCACTTGTTTTTTCTCCTTTGGCCTTTAAAAATTGAAAAGTGATCTAACATTGCGCGCCAAGTGTTCGATGAATGTCCATGTAATTGTCACTTCTAAATGTGGATTCGGTTTCTTGGTTTGAAGTTATGCTTTTATTCGATCAAGTCTTGATTTTGTAGTGCTGAATATGCTAATTGGCTTGACACTATACTCATTTTTTTATGCTTATGCCTAGATATATTTAAAGTTCACTTGCTTTTTCTCCTTTTTCCATTAAAATGACTTGTGATCTAACATTGCACGCCAAGTGTTCGATGAAATGTTCATGTAAATGTCATTCCTAAATGTGGATTCGGTTTCTAGGTTCGAATCTATGCTTTTATTCGATCGGTCTTGATTTTGTAGTGTAGAATGTGCTTATTGGCTTCATACTATCCCCATTCTTTATGCTTATGCCGAGATGTCTTTAAAGTTCACTTGTTTTTGCTCCTTTAGCCTTTAAAATGACTTGTGATCTAACATTGCGCGCCAAGTATTCGATGACATTTACATGGACATTTCATCGAACACTGGGCCCGCAATGTTAGATCACAAGTTATTTTAAACGCAAAAGGAGAAAAAGCTAGTAAACATTAAATATATCTAGGCATAAGCATAAAAAAATGAGTATAGTGTCAAGCCAATTAGCACATTCTACACTACAAAATCAAGATGGATCGAATAAAAGCATAAATTCGAACCTAGAAACCGAATCCACATTTAGGAGTGACATTTACATGGACATTTTATCGAACACTTGGCGCGCAATGTTAGATCACAAGTCATTTTAAAGGCAAAAGGAGAAAAAACAAGTGAACTTTAAAGACATCTAGGCATAAGCATAAAGAATGAGGATAGTATCAAGCCAATAAGCACATTCTACACCACAAAATCAAGACGGATCGAATAAAAGCATAAATTCGAACCTAGAAACCGAATCCACATTTAGGAGTGACATTAACATGGACATTTCATCGAACACTTGGCGCGCAATGTTAGATCACAAGTCATTTTAATGGCAAACGGACAAAAAGCAAGTGAACGTTAAATATATCTAGGCATAAGCATAAAAAATGAGTATAGTGTCAAGCCAATTAGCAAATTTTGCACTAAAAAAATCAAGAACTTATCGAATAAAAGCATAACTTCAAACCAAGAAACCGAATCCACATTTACGAGCGACATTTACATGGACATTCATCGAACACTTGGCGCGCAATGTTAGATCAATAGTCAATTTTTAAAGGCCAAAGGAGAAAATACAATAGAACTTTAAAGACATCTACGCATAAGCATAAAGAATGAGGATAGTATCAAGCCAATAAGCACATTCTACACTACAAAATCATGATGGATCGAATAAAAGTATAAATTCGAACCTAGAAACCGAATCCACATTTAGGAGTGACATGGACATTTCATCGAACACTTGGCGCGCAATGTTAGATAACAAGTCATTTTAAAGGCAGAAGGAGACAAAACAAGTGAACTTTAAATATATCTAGGCATAAGCATAAAAAAAAGAGTATAGTGTCAAGCCAATTAGCATATTCTGCACTACAAATTCAAGACTTGATCGAATAAAAGCATAACTTCAAACCAAGAAACCGAATCCACATTAGGAGTGACATTTTCATGGACATTCATCGAACCCTTGGCGCGCAATGTTAGATCAATAGTCAATTTTTAAAGGCCAAAGGAGAAAAAACAAATGAACTTTAAAGACATCAAGGCATAAGCATAAAGAATGAGGATAGTATGAAGCCAATAAGCACATTCTACAGTACAAAATCAGGATGGGTCGAATAAAAGCATAAATTCGAACCTAGAAACCGAATCCACATTTATGAATGACATTTACATGGACATTTCATCGAACACTTGGCGCGCAATGTTAGATCACAAGTCATTTTAAAGGCAGAAGGAGAAAAAACAAGTGAACTTTAAAGACATCTAGGCATAAGCATAAAGAATGAGGATAATATGAAGCCAATTAGCATATTCTGCACTACAAAATCAAGACCGATCGAATACAAGCACAACTTCAAACCAAGAAACCGAATCCACATTTAGGAATGACATTTACATGGACATTTCATCGAACACTTGGCGCGCAGTGTTAGATCACTAGTCAATTTTTAAAGTACAAAGGAGAAAAAACAAGTGAACTTTAAAGACATCTAGGCATAAGCCTAAAGAATGAGGATAGTATCAAGCCAATAAACACATTCTACACTACAAAATCAAGACTTGATCGAATAAAAGCATAACTTCAAACCAAGAAACCGAATCCACATTTACGAGCGACATTTACATGGACATTCATCGTACACTTGGCGCGCAATGTTAGATCAATAGTCAATTTTTAAAGGCCAAAGGCGAAAAAACAAGTGAACTTTAAATATATCTAGGCATAAGCATAAAAAAATGAGTATAGTGTCAAGCCAATTAGCGCATTTTGCAATACAAAATCAAGACTTGATCGAATAAAAGTATAACTTCAAACCTAGAAACCGAATCCACATTTAGGAGTGACATTTACATGGACATTCATCGAACACTTGGCGCAAAATGTTAGATCACTAGTCAATTTTTAAAGGCCAATGGAGAAAAAACAAGTGAACTTTAAAGACATCTAGGCATAAGCATAAAGAATGAGGATAGTTTCAAGTCAGTAAGCACATTCTACAATTACAAAATCAACATGGATCCAATAAAAGCATAAATTCGAACCTAGAAACCGAATACACATTTAGGAGTGACATTTACATGGACATTTCATCGAACACTTGGCCCGCAATGTTAGATCACAAGTCCATTTAAACGCAAAAGGAGAAAAAGCTAGTGAACATTAAATATATCTAGGCATAAGCATACAAAAATGAGTATAGTGTCAAGCCAATTAGCACATTCTACACTACAAAATTAAGATGGATCCAATAAAAGCATAAATTCGAACCTAGAAACCGAATCCACATTTAGGAGTGACATTTACATGGACATTTCATCGAACACTTGGCGCGCAATGTTAGATCACAAGTCATTTTAAAGGCAAAAGGAGAAAAAACAAGTGAACTTTAAAGACATCTAGGCATTAGCATAAAGAATGAGGATAGTATCAAGCCAATAAGCACATTCTACACCACAAAATCAAGACGGATTGAATAAAAGCATAAATTCGAACCTAGAAACCGAATCCACATTTAGGAGTGACATTTACATGGACATTTCATTGAACACTTGGCGCGCAATGTTAGATCACAAGTCATTTTAGTGGCAAAAGGAGAAAAAGCAAGTGAACATTAAATATATCTAGGCATAAGCATAAAAACATGAGTATAGTGTCAAGCAAATTAGCACATTTTGCACTAAAAAAAATAAAGAACTTATCGAATAAAAGCATAACTTCAAACCAAGAAACCGAATCCACATTTAGGAGTGACATTTACATGGACATTTATCGAACACTTGGTGCGCAATGTTAGATCAATAGTCAATTTTTAAAGGCCAAAGGAGAAAATACAATAAAACTTTAAAGACATCTACGCATAAGCATAAAGAATGAGGATAGTATCAAGCCAATAAGCACATTCTACACTACAAAATCATGATGGATCGAATAAAAGCATAAATTCGAACCTAGAAACCGAATCCACATTGAGGAGTGACATTTACATGGACATTTCATTGAACACTTGGCGTGCAATGTTAGATCACAAGTCATTTTAAAGGCTAAAGGAGACAAAGCAAGTGAACTATAAATATATCTAGGCATAAGCATAAAAAAATGAGTATAGTGTCAATCCAATTAGCACATTTTGCACTACAAAATCAAGAACTTATCGAATAAAAGCATAACTTCAAACCAAGAAACTGAATCCACATTAAGGAGTGACATTTACATGGACATTCATCGAACACTTGGCGCGCAATGTTAGATCAATAGTCAATTTTTAAAGGCCAAAGGAGAAAAAACAAGTGAACTTTAAAGACATCTAGGTATAAGCATAAAGAATGAGGATAGTATCAAGCCAATAAGCACATTCTACACTACAAAATCAAGATGGATCGAATAAAAGCATAACTTCAAACCAAGAAACCGAATCCACATTTAGGACTGACATTTACATGGACATTCATCGAACCCTTGGCGCGCAATGTTAGATCAATAGTCAATTTTAAAGGCCAAAGGAGAAAAAACAAGTGAACTTTAAAGACATCTAGGCATAAGCATAAAGAATGAGGATAGTATCAAGCCAATAAGCACATTCTACACTACGAAATCAAGATGGATCGAATAAAAGCATAAATTCAAACCTAGAAACCGAATCCACATTTAGGAGTGACATTTACATGGACATTTCATCGAACACTTGGCGCGCAATGTTAGATCACAAGTCATTTTAAAGGCAGAAGGAGAAAAAACAAGTGAACTTTAAAGACATCTAGGCATAAGCATAAAGAATGAGGATAGTATGAAGCCAATAAGCACATTCTACACTACAAAATCATGATGGATCGAATAAAAGCATAAATTCGAACCTAGAAACCGAATTCACATTTAGGAGTGACATTTACATGGACATTTCATCGAACACTTGGCGCGCAAAGTTAGATCACAAGTCATTTTAAAGGCAAAAGGAGAAAAAGCAAGTAAACTTTAACTATATCTAGGCATAAGCATAAAAAAATGAGTATAGTGTCAAGCCAATTAGCACATTTTGCAATACAAAATCAAGACTTGATCGAATAAAAGTATAACTTCAAACCTAGAAACCGAATCCACATTTAGGAGTGACATTTACATGGACATTCATCGAACACTTGGTGCATAATGTTAGATCACTAGTCAATTTTTAAAGGACAAAGGAGAAAAAACAAGTGAACTTTAAAGACATCTAGGCATAAGCATAAAGAATGAGATAGTATCAAGCCAATAAGCACATTCTACACTACAAAATCAACATGGATCGAATAAAAGCATAAATTCGAACCTAGAAACCGAATCCACATTTAGGAGTGACATTTACATGGACATTTCATTGAACACTTGGCGTGCAATGTTAGATCACAAGTCATTTTAAAGGCTAAAGGAGACAAAGCAAGTGAACTTTAAATATATCTAGGCATAAGCATAAAAAAATGAGTATAGTGTCAATCCAATTAGCACATTTTGCACTACAAAATCAAGAACTTATCGAATAAAAGCATAACTTCAAACCAAGAAACTGAATCCACATTAAGGAGTGACATTTACATGGACATTCATCGAACACTTGGCGCGCAATGTTAGATCAATAGTCAATTTTTAAAGGCCAAAGGAGAAAAAACAAGTGAACTTTAAAGACATCTAGGTATAAGCATAAAGAATGAGGATAGTATCAAGCCAATAAGCACATTCTACACTACAAAATCAAGATGGATCGAATAAAAGCATAACTTCAAACCAAGAAACCGAATCCACATTTAGGACTGACATTTACATGGACATTCATCGAACCCTTGGCGCGCAATGTTAGATCAATAGTCAATTTTTAAAGGCCAAAGGAGAAAAAACAAGTGAACTTTAAAGACATCTAGGCATAAGCATAAAGAATGAGGATAGTATCAAGCCAATAAGCACATTCTACACTACGAAATCAAGATGGATCGAATAAAAGCATAAATTCGAACCTAGAAACCGAATCCACATTTAGGAGTGACATTTACATGGACATTTCATCGAACACTTGGCGCGCAATGTTAGATCACAAGTCATTTTAAAGGAAGAAGGAGAAAAAACAAGTGAACTTCAAAGACATCTTTATAAGGATCGAATCGGTGGAGTCCGTGCAAGGCCACTTCGAATGCTCTCTTCTTGGCGGGGAATTGGATGGATGGGCCTCGGAGATGGATTGATGGACGTGTGAGGGGTTATGAAAGCAGGGAGTGATGATGGAAATGGAGGGTAGTTGGATATGAATGAGTTTAGGGCATGGATATGACTCACCACACTCGAAACTCAAACTACGAGATTCAAGGACAAGGATGTGACGCACCTTGCTCTTGGATCTCAAGTGTGATCCGATATTACTCACGAATCAAGATTGAAAACAAAGAAACAAACGATTTTATTCAAGGCAAAAATGCCTCAAAACATTGCCTAAACATGGCAAAACAAAACAAGGATTTTCCTCTTTAAATTCAACATATCTAGCTAAGGGAAAAAAACGTCCCTTTTAATAGAAAGAAGCTCCCAACAAAAGACTCTTCAAAACTAGCTATAATCACATAATTGATGGTAGTAGACCCTTGGAAACCAGCCATAATCACATAATTGATGGTAGCAGACCCTTGGAAACCGACATTAAAAGCACCTTCATCTTGGCACACAAGAGGCGTCTTGGTGTTGTAGGCGTTGGCATTGGAGGGGTCGGTCTCAACGTGTCGAGGATCGGTACCGTGGAGATGTAGCTCGGGACTATAAGCTTGTGGCTTGGAAGAAACTGCTTGCAATTTCTTGGTCGTGGCGCGCCTGGCGCGCCCAGGTGGCTCGGTACCGACGACGGATGGGTCATGAAGAAGCTCGGTACCATGGGCAACTTGGCCATGATGTGGCACGTGAGATATAGTCACATCGTCCTCCCTCCCTTGAAAAGTATTCGTCCTCGAATATATCAAGCCTGCAAAACCAAGGACACATCGAGGGAAGCACAAGCAAGTATAATCTATGAAAGTCAAGTTAAGAACAACATTTCCAAGTTCAATATGATATAATCCGATGAATGCAAAAACTATACACTTTGTGGGTCTTATTCTACATGCATGAAACATACCATAGTTTCTCCCAAATGGACATAGTGAATTCCTACTCAAGAAAGCATGGAAACTACGCATTTTATAAAATGACATGTGTTGAGATAGTGAACTATGATGAAAACGAGAATACTTAGGCCTCAATGTCACAAACTCATAAACAGGAAATGAAATCATTTGATTAATTGAATGTGACATATCCAACACATATTCATGCTTATGGTTGAGAGGAGTGTAGGAAACTGCCCTGAGAGATGTAATCTTAGGACAAGCGATCGTCCCGGCTGTGGTGTGGACAGCTTCTGATTTGAAATTGTGTGAGGTCGTTCTCTGAGCTCCGAACTCAGAATTGAGTGATTCCAAGTCCCACATGCAAATACAGAAGTCTACTAGACCCCTACCAAATTTCAGAACGAAAAAGCGAGAGAGCTGGGTGTTATGGCCATTCTTCCCAGGCTGCGCAGAGATATCCGAAGAACACATTTCCGGCATTACCTCATCGTTGCTCTCGTGGAGTAGGAATGGTATACATGACGGTACCTTGGAAGTCATGTCAGTCCATGGTGTAGCTATTGAATTCATCGAACTTCTCTAGATGATAGGCCAACATGCATGTCGTGGTGGAGTTGGACATGGAGTAACACGCGATGAAGGGTTGTGCCACGGTTTGGAGCTCGGTAGTGAAGGTTTGGAGCTCGGTACCGATGGGTTGGAATGGGACCTCTCGACGGAGACTAGTGGAAAAAAGCGTTCTTGAAGTGCACGCTTAAGCTCTCTCCAAGTTCGGATCGGTTGGAGTCCATCACGTCGTCGAGCCACCTTGTATTGTATCCACCAATGGTAAGCAAAGTCGATGAAGTGGACGGTGGCGACGACTATTCTTTTCTCATCCTCATAGCCATAGTAGTCAAAAACAATCTCGGTCTTGGCTATCCAATCGAGGCACGCGTCGGCACCGGTGGTGCCGGAAAAAGTTTGGATTTGCAGCTTGATTCCTTGGTGGCGCTCCCTTTGTTGTTGTTCATCAAAGTGAGCAGGCTGATGTTGACACGCCGCTTGGATAGGGACTCGGTTGGCTGCTTGCATTTGAGGCACGCCTTGGAGGAGTTCATCGTGCCGAGACAACCTTTGTTCGATGTCGTCAAACCTACTACAAAATGAGCGAAGATTTTTTTGCATTGATTGTAACATGGCAACCACATATGAATTCGAGTTAGCATCTCGAGCTGAGCCATCATTTATTGCATCCGACATCTTGCACAAACTTCACCAAACAAGTTAAATCCAAGAAGAAAGTGGTACTTCGAGCCACACACAACCAATTCTCAACTTAGACTCGAAAAGTGCCAAACTTGCAAGTGTTAGGACTTTGGTGTACAACGAACAAGAAATGGCTCAAAAGAAAGGCACAAGCAATGGCAATGCAATACAAGCAACAAGTTTGTCTATCACTCGAATTTAGGAAGCTACTAGGTACCAAGTTACAAAAAGATAAACAAAAGAGCTTAAACAAAATAGGACCTCTTTTCGGAATTACTTTCTCACGAGGTCCGACTTATTCTGTGCCCGGCCCCTTATTAGCCTTTTGGCCGCCGACAAGGTTTTTCTAGCCCCACTTCTTTTTCTTTCCGAGTCCGATTTTTTTTTTTAACTTTTAATGCTCACTTTTCATCCTTTTACAATCAAGCATACAAGACTTCGACAACCAAAGGATTTACACCCCTACTCGGTGTTATTTGTTTTTATATGACTTGGTACTTTTCCCGTATCCTAACCCGAGTGAGTACACAATATTGTAAGCTTGAATTCAGTTTTATTTCATGCCAACATGCTCTAAATTTTAGAGAAAGAAGCTGAAAAATTCAGCCACAAATGTGGTATTAAAGACGACTAAAAGGTGAAAGGCCAAAGGGTGGCTCTTGGTATTTTTGGTCTTTAATTCATTCAAGCAAGGAGTTAAGGCTTCTTCAACCTTTGGACAACCTAACAATTCAGTTTTGGTCGTCCCTCAAGGTCAGATTTGAGCACACACGGTCGAAGACACAAAGCAAGACAAAACAAGCAAGTCGGTGACGATTTCTAAGGTTCGGTTTTGCAAGGAATTTTGTGGCACGACTTGTGAAGGTAAACACTTGAAAAATTCAAGCAAATTCCAGATCTAAGACGAGAGAAAGAAGGTTTACCTTGCGTGGCTCTGATACCACATGATAAGGATCGAATCGGTGGAGTCCGTGCAAGGCCACTTCGAATGCTCTCTTCTTGGCGGGGAATTGGATGGATGGGCCTCGGAGATGGATTGATGGACGTGTGAGGGATTGTGAAACCAGAGATAGATGATGGAAATGGAGGGTAGTTGGATATGAGTGAGTTTAGGGCGTGGATATGACTCACCACACTCGAAACTCAAACTACGAGATTCAAGGACAAGGATGTGACGCACCTTGCTCTTGGATCTCAAGTTTGATCCGATATTACTCACGAATCAAAATTGAAAACAAAGAAACAAACGATTTTATTCAAGGCAAAAATGCCTCAAAACATTGCCTAAACATGGCAAAACAAAACAAGGATTTTCCTCTTCAAATTCAACATATCTAGCTAAGGGAAAAAAACGTCCCTTTTAATAGAAAGAAGCTCCCAACAAAAGACTCTTCAAAACCAGCTATAATCACATAATTGATGCTAGTGTACCCTTGGAAACCAGCCATAATCACATAATTGATGGTAGTAGACCCTTGGAAACCGACATTAAAAGCACCTTCATCTTGGCACACAAGAGGCGTCTTGGTGTTGTAGGCGTTGGCATTGGAGGGGTCGGTCTCAATGTGCCGAGGATCGGTACCGTGGAGATGTAGCCGGGACTATAAGCTTGGGGCTTGGAAGAAACTGCTTGCGCTTGCTTGGTCGTGGCACGCCTGGCGCGCCCAGGTGGCTCGGTACCGACGACGGATGGGTCATGAGAAGCTCGGTACCGTGGGCAACTTGGCCATGATGTGGCACGTGAGACATAGTCACATCACATCTAGGCATAAGCATAAAGAATGAGGATAGTATGAAGCCAATAAGCACATTCTACACTACAAAATCAAGATGGATCGAATAAAAGCATAAATTCGAACCTAGAAACCGAATCCACATTTAGGAGTGACATTTACGTGAACATTTCATCGAACACTTGGCGCGCAATGTTAGATCACAAGTCATTTTAATGGCAAAAGGAGAAAAAGCAAGTGAACATTAAATATATCTAGGCATAAGCATAAAAAAATGAGTATAGTGTCAAGCCAATTAGCACATTCTACACTACAAAATCAAGACTTAATCGAATAAAAGCATATTTTCTAACCAAGAAACCGAATCCACATTTAGGAGTGACATTTAAATGGACATTCATCGAACACTTGGCGCGCAATGTTAGATCACAAGTCATTTTAAAGGCAAAGGGAGAAAAAACAAGTGAACTTTAAAGACATCTATCATAAGCATAAAGAATGAGGATAGTATCAAGCCAATAAGCACATTCTACACTACAAAATCAATATGGATCGAATAAAAGCATAAATTTAAACCTAGAAACCGAATCCACATTTAGGAGTGACATTTACATGGACATTTGATCGAACACTTGGCGCGCAATGTTAGATCACAAGTCATTTTAAAGGCAAAAGGAGAAAAAGCAAGTGAACATTAAATATATCTAGGCATAAGCATAAAAAAATGAGTATAGTGTCAAGCCAATTAGCACATCTACACTACAAAATCAAGATGGATCGAATAAAAGCATAAATTCGAACCTAGAAACCGAATCCACATTTAGGAGTGACATTTACATGGACATTTCATCGAACACTTGGCGCGCAATGTTAGATCACAAGTCATTTTAAAGGCAAAGGGAGAAAAAACAAGTGAACTTTAAAGACATCTAGGCATAAGCATAAAGAATGAGGATAGTATCAAGCCAATAAGCACATTCTACACTACAAAATCAATAAGGATTGAATAAAAGCATAAATTCGAACCTAGAAACCGAATCCACATTTAGGAGTGACATTTACATGGACATTTCATCGAACACTTGGCGCGCAATGTTAGATCACAAGTCATTTTAAAGGCAAAACGAGAAAAAGCAAGTGTACATTAAATATATCTAGGCATAAGCATAAAAAAATGAGTATAGCGTCAAACCAATTAGCACATTCTACACTACAAAATCAAGATGGATCGAATAAAAGCATAAATTAGAACCTAGAAACCAAATCCACATTTAGGAGTGACATTTACATGGACATTTCATCGAACACTTGGCGCATAATGTTAGATCACAAGTCATTTTAAACGCAAGGGGAGATAAAACAAGTGAACTTTAAAGACATCTAGGCATAAGCATAAAGAATGAGGATAGTATAAAGCCAATAAGCATAGTCTACACTACAAAATCAAGACGAATCGAATAAAAGCATAAATTCGAACCTAGAAACCGAATCTACATTTAGGAGTGACATTTACATGGACATTTCATCGAACACTTGGCGCAATATGTTAGATCACAAGTCATTTTAATGGCAAAAGGAGAAAAAACAAGTGAACTTTAAAGACATCTAGACATAAGCATAAAGAATGAGGATAGTATCAAGCCAATAAGCACATTCTACACTACAAAATCAAGATGGATCGAATAAAAGCATAAATTCAAACCTAGAAACCGAATCCACATTTAGGAGTGACATTTACATGGACATTTCATCGAACACTTGGCGCGCAATGTTAGATCACAAGTCATTTTTAAGGCAGAAGGAGAAAAAACAAGTGAACTTTAAAGACATCTAGGCATAAGCATAAAGAATGAGTATAGTGTCAAGCCAATTAGCATATTCTGCACTACAAAATCAAGACCGATCGAATAAAAGCATAACTTCAAACCAAGAAACCGAATCCACATTTAGGAGTGAGATTTACATGGACATTCATCGAACACTTGGCGCGCAATGTTAGATCACTAGTCAATTTTTAAAGGCCAAAGGAGAAAAAACAAGTGAACTTTAAAGACATCTAGACATAAGCATAAAGAATGAGGATAGTATCAAGCCAATAAGCACATTCTACACTACAAAATCAAGATGGATCGAATAAAAGCATAAATTCAAACCTAGAAACCGAATCCACATTTAGGAGTGACATTTAAATGGACATTTCATCGAACACTTGGCGTGCAATGTTAGATGACAAGTCATTTTAATGCCAAAAGGAGAAAAAGCAAGTGAACTTTAAATATATCTAGGCATAAGCATAAAAAATGAGTATAGTGTCAAGCCAATTACCACATTCTACACTACAAAATCAAGACTTGATCGAATAAAAGCATATATTCTAACCAAGAAACCGAATCCACATTTAGGAGTGACATTTAAATGGACATTCATCGAACACTTGGTGCGCAATGTTAGATCACTAGTCAATTTTTAAAGGCCAAAGGAGAAAAAACAAGTGAACTTTAAAGACATCTAGACATAAGCATAAAGAATGAGGATAGTATCAAGCCAATAAGCACATTCTACATTACAAAATCAAGATCGATCGAATAAAAGTATAAATTCGAACCTAGAAACCGAATCCACATTTAGGAGTGACATTTACATGGACATTTCATCGAACACTTGGCGCGCAATGTTAGATCACAAGTCATTTTAAAGGCAAAACGAGAAAAAGCAAGTGTACATTAAATATATCTAGGCATAAGCATAAAAAAATGAGTATAGCGTCAAACCAATTAGCACATTCTACACTACAAAATCAAGATGGATCGAATAAAAGCATAAATTAGAACCTAGAAACCAAATCCACATTTAGGAGTGACATTTACATGGACGTTTCATCGAACACTTGGCGCATAATGTTAGATCACAAGTCATTTTAAACGCAAGGGGAGATAAAACAAGTGAACTTTAAAGACATCTAGGCATAAGCATAAAGAATGAGGATAGTATCAAGCCAATAAGCATAGTCTACACTACAAAATCAAGACGGATCGAATAAAAGCATAAATTCGAACCTAGAAACCGAATCTACATTTAGGAGTGACATTTACATGGACATTTCATCGAACACTTGGCGCAATATGTTAGATCACAAGTCATTTTAATGGCAAAAGGAGAAAAAACAAGTGAACTTTAAAGACATCTAGACATAAGCATAAAGAATGAGGATAGTATCAAGCCAATAAGCACATTCTACACTACAAAATCAAGATGGATCGAATAAAAGCATAAATTCAAACCTAGAAACCGAATCCACATTTAGGAGTGACATTTACATGGACATTTCATCGAACACTTGGCGCGCAATGTTAGATCACAAGTCATTTTTAAGGCAGAAGGAGAAAAAACAAGTGAACTTTAAAGACATCTAGGCATAAGCATAAAGAATGAGTATAGTGTCAAGCCAATTACAATATTCTGCACTACAAAATCAAGACCGATCGAATAAAAGCATAACTTCAAACCAAGAAACCGAATCCACATTTAGGAGTGAGATTTACATGGACATTCATCGAACACTTGGCGCGCAATGTTAGATCACTAGTCAATTTTTAAAGGCCAAAGGAGAAAAAACAAGTGAACTTTAAAGACATCTAGACATAAGCATAAAGAATGAGGATAGTATCAAGCCAATAAGCACATTCTACACTACAAAATCAAGATGGATCGAATAAAAGCATAAATTCAAACCTAGAAACCGAATCCACATTTAGGAGTGACATTTAAATGGACATTTCATCGAACACTTGGCGTGCAATGTTAGATGACAAGTCATTTTAATGCCAAAAGGAGAAAAAGCAAGTGAACTTTAAATATATCTAGGCATAAGCATAAAAAATGAGTATAGTGTCAAGCCAATTACCACATTCTACACTACAAAATCAAGACTTGATCGAATAAAAGCATATATTCTAACCAAGAAACCGAATCCACATTTAGGAGTGACATTTAAATGGACATTCATCGAACACTTGGTGCGCAATGTTAGATCACTAGTCAATTTTTAAAGGCCAAAGGAGAAAAAACAAGTGAACTTTAAAGACATCTAGACATAAGCATAAAGAATGAGGATAGTATCAAGCCAATAAGCACATTCTACATTACAAAATCAAGATCGATCGAATAAAAGTATAAATTCGAACCTAGAAACCGAATCCACATTTAGGAGTGACATTTACATGGACATTTCATCGAACACTTGGCGTGCAATGTTAGGTCACAAGTCATTTTAAAGGCAAAACGAGAAAAAGCAAGTGATCTTTAAATATATCTAGGCGTAAGCATAAAAAATGAGTATAGTGTCAAGCCAATAAGCACATTCTGCACTACAAAATCACGACAGATCGAATGAAAGCATCAATTCGAACCTAGAAACAGAATCCACATTTAGGAGTGATATTTACATGGACATTTCATCGAACACTTGGCGTGTAATGTTAGATCACAAGTCATTTTAATGGCAAAAGCAGGAAAAGCAAGTGAACTTTAAATATATCTAGGAATAAGAATAAAAAAATGAGTATAGTGTCAAGCCAATTAGCATATTCTACAATACAAAATCAAGACTTGATCGAATAAAAGCATAACTTCAAACCAAGAAACCGAATCCAAATTTAGGAGTGACATTTAAATGGACATTCATAGAACACTTGGCACGCAATGTTAGATCACTAGTTAATTTTTAAAGGCCAAAGGAGAAAAAACAAGTGAACTTTAAAGACACCTAGGCATAAGCATAAAGAATGAGGATAGTATCAAGCCAATAATCACATTCTACATTACAAAATCAAGACATGATCGAATAAAAGCATAACTTCAAACCAAGAAACCGAATCCACATTTACGACTGACATTTACATGGACATTCATCGAACACTTGGCGCGCAATGTTAGATCAATAGTCAATTTTTAAAGGCCAAAGGAGAAAAAACAAGTGAACTTTAAAGACATCTAGGTATAAGCATAAAGAATGAGGATAGTATGAAGCCAATAAGCACATTCTACACTACAAAATCAAGATGGATCGAATAAAAGCATAAATTCGAACCTAGAAACCGAATCCACATTTAGGAGTGACATTTACATGGACATTTCATCGAACACTTGGCGCGCAGTGTAAGATCACAAGTCATTTTATAGGCAAAAGGAGAAAAAGCAAGTGAACTTTAAATATATCTAGGCATAAGCATAAACAATTGAGTATAGTGTCAATCCAATTAGCACATTTTGCAATACAAAATCAAGACTTGATCGAATAAAAGTATAACTTCAAACCTAGAAACCGAATCCACATTTTGTAGTGACATTTACATGGACATTCATCGAACACTTGGCGCGCAATGTTAGATCACTAGTCAATTTTTAAAGGCCAAAGGAGAAAAAACAACTGAACTTTAAAGACATCTAGGCATAAGCATAAAGAATGAGGATAGTCTCATGCCAATAAGCACATTCTACATTATAAAAGCAAGACTTGATCGAATAAAAGCATAACTTCAAACCAAGAAATCGAATCCACATTTACGAGTGACATTTACATGGACATTCATCGAACACTTGGCGCGCAATGTTAGATCAATAGTCAATTTTTAAAGGCCAAAGGAGAAAAAACAAGTGAACTTTAAAGACGTCTAGACATAAGCATAAAGAATGAGGATAGTATCAAGCCAATAAGCACATTCTACATTACAAAATCAAGATCGATCGAATAAAAGTATAAATTCGAACCTAGAAACCGAATCCACATTTAGGAGTGACATTTACATGGACATTTCATCGAACACTTGGCCTGCAATGTTAGATGACAAGTTATTTTAATGGCAAAAGGAGAAAAAGCAAGTGAACTTTAAATATATCTAGGCATAAGCATAAAAAAATGAGTATAGTGTCAAGCCAATTACCACATTCTACACTACAAAATCAAGACTTAATCGAATAAAAGCATATTTTCTAACCAAGAAACCGAATCCACATTTAGGAGTGACATTTAAATGGACATTCATCGAACACTTGGCGCGCAATCTTAGATCACTAGTCAATTTTAAAAGGCCAAAGGAGAAAAAACAATTGAACTTTAAAGACATCTAGGCATAAGCATAAAGAATGAGGATAGTATCAAGCCAATAAGTACATTCTACATTACAAAATCAAGATCGATCGAATAAAAGTATAAATTCGAACCTAGAAACCGAATCCACATTTAGGAGTGACATTTACATGGACATTTCATCGAACACTTGGCGTGCAATGTTAGATCACAAGTCATTTTAAACGCAAAGGGAGAAAAAACAAGTGAACTTTAAAGACATCTAGGCATAAGCATAAAGAATGAGGATAGTATTAAGCCAATAAGCACATTCTACACTACAAAATCAATAAGGATCGAATAAAAGCATAAATTCAAACCTAGAAACCAAATCCACATTTAGGAGTGACATTTACATGGACATTTCATCGAACACTTGGCGTGCAATGTTAGGTCACAAGTCATTTTAAAGGCAAAACGAGAAAAAGCAAGTGACCTTTAAATATATCTAGGCGTAAGCATAAAAAATGAGTATAGTGTCAAGCCAATAAGCACATTCTGCACTACAAAATCACGACAGATCGAATGAAAGCATCAATTCGAACCTAGAAACCGAATGCCACATTTAGGAGGGACATTTACATGAACATTTCATCGAACACTTGGCATGCAATTGTAGATCTCAAGTCAATTTTTTAAAGGAAAAAGGACAAAAAAAACAAGTGAACTTTAAAGACATCTAGGTATATGCATAAATAATGAGAATAGTATCAAGCCAATAAGTACATTCTGCACTACAAAATCAAGACCGATCGAATAAAAGCATAAATTCGAACCTAGAAACAGAATCCACATTTAGGAGTGATATTTAAATGGACATTTCATCGAACACTTGGCGTGTAATGTTAGATCACAAGTCATTTTAATGGCAAAAGGAGAAAAAGCAAGTGAACTTTAAATTTATCTAGGAATAAGCATAAAAAAATGAGTATAGTGTCAAGCCAATAAGCGTATTCTACAATACAAAATCAAGACTTGATCGAATAAAAGCATAACTTCAAACCAAGAAACCGAATCCAAATTTAGGAGTGACATTTACATGGACATTCATCAAACACTTGACGCACAATGTTAGATCACTAGTCAATTGTTAAAGGCCAATGGAGAAAAAACAAGTGAACTTTAAAGACATCTAGGCATAAGCATAAAGAATGAGGATAGTATCAAGCGAATAAGCACATTCTACATTACAAAATCAAGACTTGATAGAATAAGAGCATAACTTCAAACCAAGAAACCGAATCCACATTTACGAGTGACATTTACATGGACATTCATCGAACACTTGGCGCGCAATGTTAGATCAATAGTCAATTTTTAAAGGCCAAAGGAGAAAAAACAAGTGAACTTTAAAGACATCTAGGCATAAGCATAAAGAATGAGGATAGTATGAAGCCAATAAGCACATTCTACACTACAAAATCAAGATGGATCGAATAAAAGCATAAATTCGAACCTAGAAACCGAATCCAAATTTAGGAGTGACATTTGCATGGACATTTCATCGAACACTTGGCGGGCAATGTTAGATCACAAGTCATTTTAAAGGCAAAAGGAGAAAAAGCAAGTGAACTTTAAATATATCTAGGCATAAGCATAAAAAAATGAGTATAGTGTCAAGCCAATTAGCACATTTTGCAATACAAAATCAAGACTTGATCGAATAAAAGTTGTTGGGACGTTGTTGGGACCTCTGGTTCTAAACAACAGATCAACGATTCAATTCTCTAGTTTTGATAATGACAAACACCATAGGGAACTAATGTGGTTTGTTCAAGTATTTCTAAGGAACACAGGTACAGCCAAGAACTCCTACGAATGACCAAAAGCCACTGCAGGCCACAATGAAGAGTTTCCATCAAGGGAACTCTGAAGAGGAAAGTTCCCATGAAGTGGGAACTCCCAGAAACAATCAAGAGAACACAAGCTTACAACGATGAAGAGTTTCCATTAAGGGAACTCTGAAGAAGTCAGTTCCCATGACATGGGAACTCACATGTGAGGACAACGACCGTTCAGCGCAGATCGCGGGATTCTGTCTCAGACAGCCCGAGGGAACAGTCTGAGGATCAGACTGTCATGCTTCATCCAACGGTCCGATTGATCCAAGAAGTTGACCTAGTTCAAACCAAAGTCACATGTGAAGAAAGTACAACTTGGGCATCAAGCAAAGGGCATTTTGGACACAAACGAAAGATGCGACTGGCCAAGCTCATTGGACTATAAAGCCAAATGAATAGTACTCGGTATGAGTACTTCTCCAAGAACTTACAAACACCCACATCAGAGAAAAGAAAGAAAAGGAAGAGAAGTCCCCGCCGGCGAGTGTGTGATCTCGACGACGGTGAAGCTGAAGTTCCCAAGAGCAAGGGAACTGAGAAGTCAGCGTAAGGTTTGAGTTACTTGTGTTTTGCTGTTGTGAGCTTAGGATCTCAGTTGAGAGGATTTACTAGTGTTGCTAGAGTTAGGAAGAACTTGTAGGAACAGAGAAGTGTAAATCCGGCTGTGTAACTAAGGAACAAAGCAATCAATATAAGTAAGTCATTCAAAATCCTCCAAGCGGAGGTAGAGGTTTACCCATACAACTAGTTGGTTGTATTGGGGTTCCTCTATAAAGGAACTGTGCCTTTTACTGTTTTTATTACTTGCGATTATTTACTTCCGCTGCCTTGGGAACAGCTTAATTGCCAATTCCCAAGCTCATTGCTAACCGGTTACGATCCAACAAAAGTATAACTTCAAACCTAGAAACCGAATCCACATTTAGGAGTGACATTTACATGGACATTCATCGAATACTTGGTGCGCAATTTTAGATCACTAGTCATTTTAAACACAAAAGGAGAAAAAGCAAGTAAACGTTAAATATATCTAGGCAAAAGCATAAAAAAATGAGTATAGTGTCAAGCCAATTAGAACATTCTACACTACAAAATAAAGATGGATCGAATAAAAGCATAAATTCGAACCTAGAAACCGAATCCACATATAGGAGTCACATTTACATGGACATTTCATCGAGCACTTGGCGCGCAATGTTAGATCACAAGTCATTTTAAAGGAAAAAGGAGAAAAAACAAGTGAACTTTAAAGACATCTAGGAATAAGCATAAAGAATAAGGATAGTATCAAGCCAATAAGCACATTCTACACTACAAAATTAAGACGGATCGGATAAAAGCATAAAATCGAACCTAGAAACCGAATCCACATTTAGGAGTGACATTTACATGGACATTTCATCGAACACTTGGCGCGCAGTGTTAGATCACAAGTCATTTTAATGGCAAAAGGAGAAAAAGCAAGTGAACATTAAATATATCTAGGCATAAGCATAAAAAAATGAGTAGAGTGTCAAGCCAATTAACACAATTTGCAGTACAAAATCAAGAACTTATCGAATAAAAGCATAACTTCAAACCAAGAAACCGAATCCTCATTTAGGAGTGACATTTACATGGACATTCATCGAACACTTGGCGCGCAATGTTAGATCAATAGTCAATTTTTAAAGGCCAAAGGAGAAAAAACAAGTGAACTTTAAAGACATCTAGGCACAAGCATAAAGAATGAGGATAGTATCAAGCCAATAAGCACATTCTACACTACAAAATCATGATGGATCGAATAAAAGCATAAATTCGAACCTAGAAACCGAATCCACATTTAGGAGTGACATTTACATGGACATTTCATCGAACACTTGGCGCGCAATGTTAGATCACAAGTCATTTTAAACGCAAAGGGAGAAAAAACAAGTGAACTTTAAAGACATCTAGGCATAAGCATAAAGAATGAGGATAGTATCAAGCCAATAAGCACATTCTACACTACAAAATCAATAAGGATCGAATAAAAGCATAAATTCGAACCTAGAAACCGAATCCACATTTAGGAGTGACATTTACATGGACATTTCATCGAACACTTGGCGCGCAATGTTAGATCACAAGTCATTTTAAAGGCAAAAGCAGAAAAAGCAAGTGAACATTAAATATATCTAGGCATAAGCATAAAAAAATGAGTATAGTGTCAAGCCAATTAACACATTTTGCAGTACAAAATCAAGAACTTATCGAATAAAAGCATAATTTCAAACCAAGAAACCGAATCCTCATTTAGGAGTGACATTTACATGGACATTCATCGAACACTTGGCGCGCAATGTTAGATCAATAGTCAATTTTTAAAGGCCAAAGGAGAAAAAACAAGTGAACTTTAAAGACATCTAGGCATAAGCATAAAGAATGAGGATAGTATCAAGCCAATAAGCACATTCTACACTACAAAATCATGATGGATCGAATAAAAGCATAAATTCGAACCTAGAAACCGAATCCACATTTAGGAGTGACATTTACATGGACATTTCATCGAACACTTGGCGAGCAATGTTAGATCACAAGTCATTTTAAACGCAAAGGGAGAAAAAACAAGTGAACTTTAAAGACATCTAGGCATAAGCATAAAGAATGAGGATAGTATCAAGCCAATAAGCACATTCTACACTACAAAATCAATAAGGATCGAATAAAAGCATAAATTCGAACCTAGAAACCGAATCCACATTTAGGAGTGACATTTACATGGACATTTCATCGAACACTTGGCGCGCAATGTTAGATCACAAGTCATTTTAAAGGCAAAAGCAGAAAAAGCAAGTGAACATTAAATATATCTAGGCATAAGCATAAAAAAATGAGTATAGTGTCAAGCCAATTAACACATTCTACACTACAAAATCAAGATGGATCGAATAAAAGTATAACTTCAAACCTAGAAACCGAATCCACATTTAGGAGTGACATTTACATGGACATTTCATCGAACACTTGGCGCGCAATGTTAGATCACAAGTCATTTTAAAGGAAAAAAGGAGAAAAAACAAGTGAACTTTAAAGACATCTAGGCATAAGCATAAAGAATGAGGATAGTATCAAGCCAATAAGCACATTCTACACTACAAAATCATGATGGATCGAATAAAAGCATAAATTCGAACCTAGAAACCGAATCCACATTTAGGAGTGACATTGACATGGAAATTTCAACGACACTTGGCGCGCAATGTTAGATCACAAGTCATTTTAAAGGCAAAAGGAGAAAAAGCAAGTGAACATTAAATATATCTAGGCATAAGCATAAAAAAATGAGTATAGTGTCAAGCCAATTAGCACATTCTACACTACAAAATCAAGATGGATCGAATAAAAGTATAACTTCAAACCTAGAAACCGAATCCACATTTAGGAGTGACATTTACATGGACATTTCATCGAACACTTGGCGCGCAATGTTAGATCACAAGTCATTTTAAACGCAAAGGGAGAAAAAACAAGTGAACTTTAAAGACATCTAGGCATAAGCATAAAGAATGAGGATAGTATCAAGCCAATAAGCACATTCTACACTACAAAATCAATAAGGATCGAATAAAAGCATAAATTCGAACCTAGAAACCGAATCCACATTTAGGAGTGACATTTACATGGACATTTCATCGAACACTTGGCGCGCAATGTTAGATCACAAGTCATTTTAAAGGCAAAAGCAGAAAAAGCAAGTGAACATTAAATATATCTAGGCATAAGCATAAAAAAATGAGTATAGTGTCAAGCCAATTAACACATTTTGCAGTACAAAATCAAGAACTTATCGAATAAAAGCATAATTTCAAACCAAGAAACCGAATCCTCATTTAGGAGTGACATTTACATGGACATTCATCGAACACTTGGCGCGCAATGTTAGATCAATAGTCAATTTTTAAAGGCCAAAGGAGAAAAAACAAGTGAACTTTAAAGACATCTAGGCATAAGCATAAAGAATGAGGATAGTATCAAGCCAATAAGCACATTCTACACTACAAAATCATGATGGATCGAATAAAAGCATAAATTCGAACCTAGAAACCGAATCCACATTTAGGAGTGACATTTACATGGACATTTCATCGAACACTTGGCGAGCAATGTTAGATCACAAGTCATTTTAAACGCAAAGGGAGAAAAAACAAGTGAACTTTAAAGACATCTAGGCATAAGCATAAAGAATGAGGATAGTATCAAGCCAATAAGCACATTCTACACTACAAAATCAATAAGGATCGAATAAAAGCATAAATTCGAACCTAGAAACCGAATCCACATTTAGGAGTGACATTTACATGGACATTTCATCGAACACTTGGCGCGCAATGTTAGATCACAAGTCATTTTAAAGGCAAAAGCAGAAAAAGCAAGTGAACATTAAATATATCTAGGCATAAGCATAAAAAAATGAGTATAGTGTCAAGCCAATTAGCACATTCTACACTACAAAATCAAGATGGATCGAATAAAAGTATAACTTCAAACCTAGAAACCGAATCCACATTTAGGAGTGACATTTACATGGACATTTCATCGAACACTTGGCGCGCAATGTTAGATCACAAGTCATTTTAAAGGAAAAAAGGAGAAAAAACAAGTGAACTTTAAAGACATCTAGGCATAAGCATAAAGAATGAGGATAGTATCAAGCCAATAAGCACATTCTACACTACAAAATCATGATGGATCGAATAAAAGCATAAATTCGAACCTAGAAACCGAATCCACATTTAGGAGTGACATTGACATGGAAATTTCAACGACACTTGGCGCGCAATGTTAGATCACAAGTCATTTTAAAGGCAAAAGGAGAAAAAGCAAGTGAACATTAAATATATCTAGGCATAAGCATAAAAAAATGAGTATAGTGTCAAGCCAATTAGCACATTCTACACTACAAAATCAAGATGGATCGAATAAAAGTATAACTTCAAACCTAGAAACCGAATCCACATTTAGGAGTGACATTTACATGGACATTTCATCGAACACTTGGCGCGCAATGTTAGATCACAAGTCATTTTAAACGCAAAGGGAGAAAAAACAAGTGAACTTTAAAGACATCTAGGCATAAGCATAAAGAATGAGGATAGTATCAAGCCAATAAGCACATTCTACACTACAAAATCAATAAGGATCGAATAAAAGCATAAATTCGAACCTAGAAACCGAATCCACATTTAGGAGAGACATTTACATGGACATTTCATCGAACACTTGGCGCGCAATGTTAGATCACAAGTCATTTTAAAGGCAAAAGCAGAAAAAGCAAGTGAACATTAAATATATCTAGGCATAAGCATAAAAAAATGAGTATAGTGTCAAGCCAATTAACACATTTTGCAGTACAAAATCAAGAACTTATCGAATAAAAGCATAATTTCAAACCAAGAAACCGAATCCTCATTTAGGAGTGACATTTACATGGACATTCATCGAACACTTGGCGCGCAATGTTAGATCAATAGTCAATTTTTAAAGGCCAAAGGAGAAAAAACAAGTGAACTTTAAAGACATCTAGGCATAAGCATAAAGAATGAGGATAGTATCAAGCCAATAAGCACATTCTACACTACAAAATCATGATGGATCGAATAAAAGCATAAATTCGAACCTAGAAACCGAATCCACATTTAGGAGTGACATTTACATGGACATTTCATCGAACACTTGGCGAGCAATGTTAGATCACAAGTCATTTTAAACGCAAAGGGAGAAAAAACAAGTGAACTTTAAAGACATCTAGGCATAAGCATAAAGAATGAGGATAGTATCAAGCCAATAAGCACATTCTACACTACAAAATCAATAAGGATCGAATAAAAGCATAAATTCGAACCTAGAAACCGAATCCACATTTAGGAGTGACATTTACATGGACATTTCATCGAACACTTGGCGCGCAATGTTAGATCACAAGTCATTTTAAAGGCAAAAGCAGAAAAAGCAAGTGAACATTAAATATATCTAGGCATAAGCATAAAAAAATGAGTATAGTGTCAAGCCAATTAGCACATTCTACACTACAAAATCAAGATGGATCGAATAAAAGTATAACTTCAAACCTAGAAACTGAATCCACATTTAGGAGTGACATTTACATGGACATTTCATCGAACACTTGGCGCGCAATGTTAGATCACAAGTCATTTTAAAGGAAAAAAGGAGAAAAAACAAGTGAACTTTAAAGACATCTAGGCATAAGCATAAAGAATGAGGATAGTATCAAGCCAATAAGCACATTCTACACTACAAAATTATGATGGATCGAATAAAAGCATAAATTCGAACCTAGAAACCGAATCCACATTTAGGAGTGACATTGACATGGAAATTTCAACGACACTTGGCGCGCAATGTTAGATCACAAGTCATTTTAAAGGCAAAAGGAGAAAAAGCAAGTGAACATTAAATATATCTAGGCATAAGCATAAAAAAATGAGTATAGTGTCAAGCCAATTAGCACATTCTACACTACAAAATCAAGATGGATCGAATAAAAGTATAACTTCAAACCTAGAAACCGAATCCACATTTAGGAGTGACATTTACATGGACATTTCATCGAACACTTGGCGCGCAGTGTTAGATCACAAGTCATTTTAATGGCAAAAGGAGAAAAAGCAAGTGAACATTAAATATATCTAGGCATAAGCATAAAAAAATGAGTATAGGGTCAAGCCAATTAGCACATTTTGCACTACAAAATCAAGAACTTATCGAATAAAAGCATAACTTCAAACCAAGAAACCGAATCCTCATTTAGGAGTGACATTTACATGGACATTCATCGAACACTTGACGCGCAATGTTAGATCAATAGTCAATTTTTAAAGGCCAAAGGAGAAAAAACAAGTGAACTTTAAAGACATCTAGGCATAAGCATAAAGAATGAGGATAGTATCAAGCCAATAAGCACATTCTACACTACAAAATCATGATGGATCGAATAAAAGCATAAATTCGAACCTAGAAACCGAATCCACATTTAGGAGTGACATTTACATGGACATTTCATCGAACACTTGGCGCACAATGTTAGATCACAAGTCATTTTAAAGGCTGAAGGAGAAAAAACAAGTGAACTTTAAATATATCTAGGCATAAGCATAAAAAAATGAGTATAGTGTCAAGGCAATTAGCATATTCTGCACTACAAAATCAAGACTTGATCGAATAAAAGCATAACTTCAAACCAAGAAACCGAATCCACATTTAGGAGTGACATTTACATGGACATTCATCGAACATTTGGCGCACAATGTTAGATCACTAGTCAATTTTTAAAGGCGAAAGGAGAAAAAACAAGTGAACTTTAGAGACATCTAGGCATAAGCATAAAGAATGAGGATAGTATCAAGCCAATAAGCACATTCTACACTAAAAAATCAAGATGGATCGAATAAAAGCATAACTTCAAACCAAGAAACCAAATCCACATTTAGGAGTGACATTTACATGTACATTTTATCGAACACTTGGCGCGCAGTGTTAGATCACAAGTCATTTTAATGGCAAAAGGAGAAAAAGCAAGTGAACATTAAATATATCTAGGCATAAGCATAAAAAAATGAGTATAGTGTCAAGCCAATTAGCACATTTTGCACTACAAAATCAAGAACTTATCGAATAAAAGCATAACTACAAACCAAGAAACCGAATCCTCATTTAGGAGTGACATTTACATGGACATTCATCGAACACTTGGCGCGCAATGTTAGATCAATAGTCAATTTTTAAAGGGCAAAGGAGAAAAAACAAGTGAACTTTAAAGACATCTAGGCATAAGCATAAAGAATGAGGATAGTATCAAGCCAATAAGCACATTCTACACTACAAAATCATGATGGATCGAATAAAAGCATAAATTCGAACCTAGAAACCGAATCCACATTTAGGAGTGACATTTACATGGACATTTCATCGAACACTTGGCGCGCAATGTTAGATCACAAGTCATTTTAAAGGCAAAAGGAGAAAAAGCAAGTGAACATTAAATATATCTAGGCATAAGCATAAAAAAATGAGTATAGTGTCAAGCCAATTAGCACATTCTACACTACAAAATCAGGATGGATCGAATAAAAGTATAACTTCAAACCTAGAAACCGAATCCACATTTAGGAGTGACATTTACATGGACATTCATCGAACACTTGGCGCGCAATGTTAGATCAATAGTCAATTTTTAAAGGCCAAAGGAGAAAAAACAAGTGAACTTTAAAGACATCTAGGCATAAGCATAAAGAATGAGGATAGTATCAAGCCAATAAGCACATTCTACACTACAAAATCATGATGGATCGAATAAAAGCATAAATTCGAACCTAGAAACCGAATCCACATTTAGGAGTGACATTTACATGGACATTTCATCGAACACTTGGCGCACAATGTTAGATCACAAGACATTTTAAAGGCTGAAGGAGAAAAAACAAGTGAACATTAAATATATCTAGGCATAAGCATAAAAAAATGAGTATAGTGTCAAGCCAATTAGCATATTCTGCACTACAAAATCAAGACTTGATCGAATAAAAGCATAACTTCAAACCAAGAAACCGAATCCACATTTAGGAGTGACATTTACATGGACATTCATCGAACATTTGACGCACAATGTTAGATCACTAGTCAATTTTTAAAGGCCAAAGGAGAAAAAAACAAGTGAACTTTAAAGACATCTAGGCATAAGCATAAAGAATGAGGATAATATCAAGCCAATAAGCACATTCTACACTAAAAAATCTAGATGGATCGAATAAAAGCATAACTTCAAACCAAGAAACCGAATCCTCATTTAGGAGTGACATTTACATGGACATTCATCGAACACTTGGCGCGCAATGTTAGATCAATAGTCAATTTTTAAAGGCCAAAGGAGAAAAAACAAGTGAACTTTAAAGACATCTAGGCATAAGCATTAAGAATGAGGATAGTATGAAGCCAATAAGCACATTCTACACTACAAAATCAAGATGGATCGAATAAAAGCATAAATTCGAACCTAGAAATCGAATCCACATTTAGGAGTGACATTTACATGGACATTTCATCGAACACTTGGCGCGCAATGTTAGATCACAAGTCATTTTAATGGCAAAAGGAGAAAAAGCAAGTGAACATTAAATATATCTAGGCATAAGCATAAAAAAATGAGTATAGTGTCAAGCCAATTAGCACATTCTACTCTACAAAATCAAGATGGATCGAATAAAAGCATAAATTCGAACCTAGAAACCGAATCCTCATTTAGGATTGACATTTACATGGACATTTCATCGAACACTTGGCGCGCAATGTTAGATCACAAGTCATTTGAAAGGCAAAAGCAGAAAAAGCAAGTGAACATTAAATATATCTAGGCATAAGCATAAAAAAATGAGTATAGTGTCAAGCCAATTAGCACATTCTACACTACAAAATCAAGATGGATCGAATAAAAGTATAACTTCAAACCTAGAAACCGAATCCACATTTAGGAGTGACATTTACATGGACATTTCATCGAACACTTGGCGCGCAATGTTAGATCACAAGTCATTTTAAAGGAAAAAAGGAGAAAAAACAAGTGAACTTTAAAGACATCTAGGCATAAGCATAAAGAATGAGGATAGTATCAAGCCAATAAGCACATTCTACACTACAAAATCATGATGGATCGAATAAAAGCATAAATTCGAACCTAGAAACCGAATCCACATTTAGGAGTGACATTGACATGGAAATTTCAACGACACTTGGCGCGCAATGTTAGATCACAAGTCATTTTAAAGGCAAAAGGAGAAAAAGCAAGTGAACATTAAATATATCTAGGCATAAGCATAAAAAAATGAGTATAGTGTCAAGCCAATTAGCACATTCTACACTACAAAATCAAGATGGATCGAATAAAAGTATAACTTCAAACCTAGAAACCGAATCCACATTTAGGAGTGACATTTACATGGACATTTCATCGAACACTTGGCGCGCAGTGTTAGATCACAAGTCATTTTAATGGCAAAAGGAGAAAAAGCAAGTGACCATTAAATATATCTAGGCATAAGCATAAAAAAATGAGTATAGTGTCAAGCCAATTAGCACATTCTACACTACAAAATCAAGATGGATCGAATAAAAGTATAACTTCAAACCTAGAAACCGAATCCACATTTAGGAGTGACATTTAAATGGACATTTCATCGAACACTTGGCGCACAATGTTAGATCACAAGTCATTTTAAAGGAAAAAAGGAGAAAACACAAGTGAACTTTAAAGTCATCTAGGCATAAGCAAAAAGAATGAGGATAGTATCAAGCCAATAAGCACATTCTACACTACAAAATCAATATGGATCGAATATAAGCATAAATTCAAACCTAGAAACCGAATCCACATTTAGGAGTGACATTTACATGGACATTTCATCGAACACTTGGCGCGCAATGTTAGATGACAAGTCATTTTAAAGGCAAAAGGAGAAAAAGCAAGTGAACATTAATATATCTAGGCATAAGCATAAAAAAATGAGTATAGTGTCAAGATAATTAGCACATTCTACACTACAAAATCAAGATGGATCGAATAAAAGCATAAATTCGAACCGAGAAACCGAATCCACATTTAGGAGTGACATTTACATGGACATTTCATCGAACACTTGGCGCGCAATGTTAGATCACAAGTCATTTTAAAGGAAAAAAGGAGAAAAAAGAAGTGAACTTTAAAGACGTCTAGGAATAAGCATAAAGAATAATGATAGTATCAAGCCAATAAGCACATTCTACACTACAAAATTAAGTCGGATCGAATAAAAGTATAAATTCGAACCTAGAAACCGAATCCACATTTAGGAATGACATTTACATGGACATTTCATCGAACACTTGGCGCGCAGTATTAGATCACAAGTCATTTTAATGGCAAAAGGAGAAAAAGCAAGTGACCATTAAATATATCTAGGCATAAGCATAAAAAAATGAGTATAGCGTCAAGCCAATTAGCACATTCTACACTACAAAATCAAGATGGATCGAATAAAAGTATAACTTCAAACCTAGAAACCGAATCCACATTTAGGAGTGACATTTACATGGACATTTCATCGAACACTTGGCGCGGAATGTTAGATCACAAGTCATTTTAAAGGAAAAAAGGAGAAAAAACAAGTGAACTTTAAAGACATCTAGGCATAAGCATAAAGAATGAGGATAGTATCAAGCCAATAAGCACATTCTACACTACAAAATCATGATGGATCGAATAAAAGCATAAATTCGAACCTAGAAACCGAATCCACATTTAGGAGTGACATTGACATGGACATTTCATCGACACTTGGCGCGCAATGTTAGATCACAAGTCATTTTAAAGGCAAAAGGAGAAAAAGCAAGTGAACATTAAATATATCTAGGCATAAGCATAAAAAAATGAGTATAGTGTCAAGCCAATTAGCATATTCTGCACTACAAAATCAAGACTTGATCGAATAAAAGCATAACTTCAAACCAAGAAACCGAATCCACATTTAGGAGTGACATTTACATGGACATTCATCGAACATTTGGCGCGCAATGTTAGATCAATAGTCAATTTTTAAAGGCAAAGGGAGAAAAAACAAGTGAACTTTAAAGACATCTAGGCATAAGCATAAAGAATGAGGATAGTATCAAGCCAATAAGCACATTCTACACTACAAAATCATGATGGATCGAATAAAAGCATAAATTCGAACCTAGAAACCGAATCCACATTTAGTAGTGACATTGACATGGACATTTCATCGACACTTGGCGCGCAATGTTAGATCACAAGTCATTTTAAAGGCAAAAGGAGAAAAAGCAAGTGAACATTAAATATATCTAGGCATAAGCATAAAAAAATGAGTATAGTGTCAAGCCAATTAGCACATTCTACACTATAAATCAAGATGGATCGAATAAAAGTATAACTTCAAACCTAGAAACCGAATCCACATTTAGGAGTGACATTTACATGGACATTTCATCAAACACTTGGCGCGCAATGTTAGATCACAAGTCATTTTAAAGGAAAAAAGGAGAAAAAGCAAGTGAACATTAAATATATCTAGGCATAAGCATAAAAAAATGAGTATAGTGTCAAGCCAATTAGCACATTTTGCACTACAAAATCAAGAATTTATCGAATAAAAGCATAACTTCAAACCAAGAAACCGAATCCTCATTTAGGAGTGACATTTACATGGACATTCATCGAACACTTGGCGCGCAATGTTAGATCAATAGTCAATTTTTAAAGGCCAAAGGAGAAAAAACAAGTGAACTTTAAAGACATCTAGGCATAAGCATAAAGAATGAGGATAGTATCAAGCCAATAAGCACATTCTACACTACAAAATCATGATGGATTGAATAAAAGCATAAATTCGAACCTAGAAACCGAATCCACATTTAGGAGTGACATTTACATGGACATTTCATCGAACACTTGGCGTGCAATGTTAGATGACAAGTCATTTTAATGGCAAAAGGAGAAAAAGCAAGTGAACATTAAATATATCTAGGCATAAGCATAAAAAAATGAGTATAGTGTCAAGCCAATTAGCACATTCTACTCTACAAAATAAAGATGGATCGAATAAAAGCATAAATTCGAACCAAGAAACCGAATCCTCATTTAGGATTGACATTTACATGGACATTTCATCGAACACTTGGCGCGCAATGTTAGATCACAAGTCATTTTAAAGGCAAAGGGAGAAAAAACAAGTGAACTTTAAAGACATCTAGGCATAAGCAAAAAGAATGAGGATAGTATCAAGCCAATAAGCACATTCTACACTACAAAATCAATATGGATCGAATAAAAGCATAAATTCAAACCTAGAAACCGAATCCACATTTTTGAGTGACATTTACATGGACATTTCATCGAACACTTGGCACGCAATGTTAGATCACAAGTCATTTTAAAGGCAAAAGGAGAAAAAGCAAGTGAACATTAATATATCTAGGCATAAGCATAAAAAAATGAGTATAGTGTCAAGATAATTAGCACATTCTACACTACAAAATCATGATGGATTGAATAAAAGCATAAATTCGAACCTAGAAACCGAATCCACATTTAGGAGTGACATTTACATGGACATTCATCGAACACTTGGCGCGCAATGTTAGATCAATAGTCAATTTTTAAAGGCCAAAGGAGAAAAAACAAGTGAACTTTAAAGACATCTAGGCATAAGCATAAAGAATGAGGATAGTATCAAGCCAATAAGCACATTCTACACTACAAAATCATGATGGATTGAATAAAAGCATAAATTCGAACCTAGAAACCGAATCCACATTTAGGAGTGACATTTACATGGACATTTCATCGAACACTTGGCGTGCAATGTTAGATGACAAGTCATTTTAATGGCAAAAGGAGAAAAAGCAAGTGAACATTAAATATATCTAGGCATAAGCATAAAAAAATGAGTATAGTGTCAAGCCAATTAGCACATTCTACTCTACAAAATAAAGATGGATCGAATAAAAGCATAAATTCGAACCAAGAAACCGAATCCTCATTTAGGATTGACATTTACATGGACATTTCATCGAACACTTGGCGCGCAATGTTAGATCACAAGTCATTTTAAAGGCAAAGGGAGAAAAAACAAGTGAACTTTAAAGACATCTAGGCATAAGCAAAAAGAATGAGGATAGTATCAAGCCAATAAGCACATTCTACACTACAAAATCAAGATGGATCGAATAAAAGCATAAATTCAAACCTAGAAACCGAATCCACATTTAGGAGTGACATTTACATGGACATTTCATCGAACACTTGGCGCGCAATGTTAGATCACAAGTCATTTTAAAGGCAAAAGGAGAAAAAGCAAGTGAACATTAATATATCTAGGCATAAGCATAAAAAAATGAGTATAGTGTCAAGATAATGAGCACATTCTACACTACAAAATCAAGATGGATCGAATAAAAGCATAAATTCGAACCGAGAAACCGAATCCACATTTAGGAGTGACATTTACATGGACATTTCATCGAACACTTGGCGCGCAATGTTAGATCACAAGTCATTTTAAAGGAAAAAAGGAGAAAAAACAAGTGCACTTTAAAGACATCTAGGAATAAGCATAAAGAATAATGATAGTGTCAAGCCAATAAGCACATTCTACACTACAAAATTAAGTCGGATCGAATAAAAGCATAAATTCGAACCTAGAAACCGAATACACATTTAGGAGTGACATTTACAAGGACATTTCATCCAACACTTGGCGCGCAGTGTTAGATCACAAGTCATTTTAATGGCAAAAGGAGAAAAAGCAAGTGACCATTAAATATATTTAGGCATAAGCATAAAAAAATGAGTATAGTGTCAAGCCAATTAGCACATTCTACACTACAAAATCAAGATGGATCGAATAAAAGTATAACTTCAAACCTAGAAACCGAATCCACATTTAGGAGTGACATTTACATGGACATTTCATCGAACACTTGGCGCGCAATGTTAGATCACAAGTCATTTTAAAGGAAAAAAGGAGAAAAAACAAGTGAACTTTAAAGACATCTAGGCATAAGCAAAAAGAATGAGGATAGTATCAAGCCAATAAGCACATTCTAAACTACAAAATCAATAAGGATCGAATAAAAGCATAAATTCGAACCTAGAAACCGAATCCACATTTAGGAGTGACATTTACATGGACATTTCATCGAACACTTGGCGCGCAATGTTAGATCACAAGTCATTTTGAAGGCAAAGGGAGAAAAAACAAGTGAACTTTAAAGACATCTAGGCATAAGCATAAAGAATGAGGATAGTATGAAGCCAATAAGCACATTCTACACTACAAAATCAAGATGGATCGAATAAAAGCATAAATTCGAACCTAGAAATCGAATCCACATTTAGGAGTGACATTTACATGGACATTTCATCGAACACTTGGCGCGCAATGTTAGATCACAAGTCATTTTAATGGCAAAAGGAGAAAAAGCAAGTGAACATTAAATATATCTAGGCATAAGCATAAAAAAATGAGTATAGTGTCAAGCCAATTAGCACATTCTACTCTACAAAATCAAGATGGATCGAATAAAAGCATAAATTCGAACCTAGAAACCGAATCCTCATTTAGGATTGACATTTACATGGACATTTCATCGAACACTTGGCGCGCAATGTTAGATCACAAGTCATTTTAAAGGCAAAGGGAGAAAAAACAAGTGAACTTTAAAGACATCTAGGCATAAGCAAAAAGAATGAGGATAGTATCAAGCCAATAAGCACATTCTACACTACAAAATCAATATGGATCGAATAAAAGCATAAATTCAAACCTAGAAACCGAATCCACATTTAGGAGTGACATTTACATGGACATTTCATCGAACACTTGGCGCGCAATGTTAGATCACAAGTCATTTTAAACGCAAAAGGAGAAAAAGCAAGTGAACATTAATATATCTAGGCATAAGCATAAAAAAATGAGTATAGTGTCAAGATAATGAGCACATTCTACACTACAAAATCAAGATGGATCGAATAAAAGCATAAATTCGAACCGAGAAACCGAATCCACATTTAGGAGTGACATTTACATGGACATTTCATCGAACACTTGGCGCGCAATGTTAGATCACAAGTCATTTTAAAGGAAAAAAGGAGAAAAAACAAGTGCACTTTAAAGACATCTAGGAATAAGCATAAAGAATAATGATAGTGTCAAGCCAATAAGCACATTCTACACTACAAAATTAAGTCGGATCGAATA
This sequence comes from Fallopia convolvulus, assembly GCA_964016875.1. NCBI lineage: Eukaryota > Viridiplantae > Streptophyta > Magnoliopsida > Caryophyllales > Polygonaceae > Fallopia > Fallopia convolvulus. The sequence goes on from OZ024730.1 coordinate 29,086,989, forward strand.
AAAGCATAAATTCGAACCTAGAAACCGAATCCTCATTTAGGATTGACATTTACATGGACATTTCATCGAACACTTGGCGCGCAATGTTAGATCACAAGTCATTTTAAAGGCAAAGGGAGAAAAAACAAGTGAACTTTAAAGACATCTAGGCATAAGCAAAAAGAATGAGGATAGTATCAAGCCAATAAGCACATTCTACACTACAAAATCAAGATGGATCGAATAAAAGCATAAATTCAAACCTAGAAACCGAATCCACATTTAGGAGTGACATTTACATGGACATTTCATCGAACACTTGGCGCGCAATGTTAGATCACAAGTCATTTTAAAGGCAAAAGGAGAAAAAGCAAGTGAACATTAATATATCTAGGCATAAGCATAAAAAAATGAGTATAGTGTCAAGATAATGAGCACATTCTACACTACAAAATCAAGATGGATCGAATAAAAGCATAAATTCGAACCGAGAAACCGAATCCACATTTAGGAGTGACATTTACATGGACATTTCATCGAACACTTGGCGCGCAATGTTAGATCACAAGTCATTTTAAAGGAAAAAAGGAGAAAAAACAAGTGCACTTTAAAGACATCTAGGAATAAGCATAAAGAATAATGATAGTGTCAAGCCAATAAGCACATTCTACACTACAAAATTAAGTCGGATCGAATAAAAGCATAAATTCGAACCTAGAAACCGAATACACATTTAGGAGTGACATTTACAAGGACATTTCATCCAACACTTGGCGCGCAGTGTTAGATCACAAGTCATTTTAATGGCAAAAGGAGAAAAAGCAAGTGACCATTAAATATATTTAGGCATAAGCATAAAAAAATGAGTATAGTGTCAAGCCAATTAGCACATTCTACACTACAAAATCAAGATGGATCGAATAAAAGTATAACTTCAAACCTAGAAACCGAATCCACATTTAGGAGTGACATTTACATGGACATTTCATCGAACACTTGGCGCGCAATGTTAGATCACAAGTCATTTTAAAGGAAAAAAGGAGAAAAAACAAGTGAACTTTAAAGACATCTAGGCATAAGCAAAAAGAATGAGGATAGTATCAAGCCAATAAGCACATTCTAAACTACAAAATCAATAAGGATCGAATAAAAGCATAAATTCGAACCTAGAAACCGAATCCACATTTAGGAGTGACATTTACATGGACATTTCATCGAACACTTGGCGCGCAATGTTAGATCACAAGTCAAAGGCAAAGGGAGAAAAAACAAGTGAACTTTAAAGACATCTAGGCATAAGCATAAAGAATGAGGATAGTATGAAGCCAATAAGAACATTCTACACTACAAAATCAAGATGGATCGAATAAAAGCATAAATTCGAACCTAGAAATCGAATCCACATTTAGGAGTGACATTTACATGGACATTTCATCGAACACTTGGCGCGCAATGTTAGATCACAAGTCATTTTAATGGCAAAAGGAGAAAAAGCAAGTGACCATTAAATATATTTAGGCATAAGCATAAAAAAATGAGTATAGTGTCAAGCCAATTAGCACATTCTACACTACAAAATCAAGATGGATCGAATAAAAGTATAACTTCAAACCTAGAAACCGAATCCACATTTAGGAGTGACATTTACATGGACATTTCATCGAACACTTGGCGCGCAATGTTAGATCACAAGTCATTTTAAAGGAAAAAAGGAGAAAAAACAAGTGAACTTTAAAGACATCTAGGCATAAGCAAAAAGAATGAGGATAGTATCAAGCCAATAAGCACATTCTAAACTACAAAATCAATAAGGATCGAATAAAAGAATAAATTCGAACCTAGAAACCGAATCCACATTTAGGAGTGACATTTACATGGACATTTCATCGAACACTTGGCGCGCAATGTTAGATCACAAGTCATTTTGAAGGCAAAGGGAGAAAAAACAAGTGAACTTTAAAGACATCTAGGCATAAGCATAAAGAATGAGGATAGTATGAAGCCAATAAGCACATTCTACACTACAAAATCAAGATGGATCGAATAAAAGCATAAATTCGAACCTAGAAATCGAATCCACATTTAGGAGTGACATTTACATGGACATTTCATCGAACACTTGGCGCGCAATGTTAGATCACAAGTCATTTTAATGGCAAAAGGAGAAAAAGCAAGTGAACATTAAATATATCTAGGCATAAGCATAAAAAAATGAGTATAGTGTCAAGCCAATTAGCACATTCTACTCTACAAAATCAAGATGGATCGAATAAAAGCATAAATTCGAACCTAGAAACCGAATCCTCATTTAGGATTGACATTTACATGGACATTTCATCGAACACTTGGCGCGCAATGTGAGATCACAAGTCATTTTAAAGGCAAAGGGAGAAAAAACAAGTGAACTTTAAAGACATCTAGGCATAAGCAAAAAGAATGAGGATAGTATCAAGCCAATAAGCACATTCTAAACTACAAAATCAATATGGATCGAATAAAAGCATAAATTCAAACCTAGAAACCAAATCCACATTTAGGAGTGACATTTACATGGACATTTCATCGAACACTTGGCGCGCAATGTTAGATCACAAGTCATTTTAAAGGCAAAAGGAGAAAAAGCAAGTGAACATTAATATATCTAGGCATAATCATAAAAAAATGAGTATAGTGTCAAGATAATTAGCACATTCTACACTACAAAATCAAGATGGATCGAATAAAAGCATAAATTCGAACCGAGAAACCGAATCCACATTTAGGAGTGACATTTACATGGACATTTCATCGAACACTTGGCGCGTAATGTTAGATCACAAGTCATTTTAAAGGAAAAAAGGAGAAAAAACAAGTGAACTTTAAAGACATCTAGGAATAAGCATAAAGAATAATGATAGTATCAAGCCAATAAGCACATTCTACACTACAAAATTAAGTCGGATCGAATAAAAGCATGAATTCGAAACTAGAAACCGAATCCACATTTAGGAGTGACATTTACATGGACATTTCATCGAACACTTGGCGCGCAGTGTTAGATCACAAGTCATTTTAATGGAAAAAGGAGAAAAAGCAAGTGACCATTAAATATATCTAGGCATAAGCATAAAAAAATGAGTATAGTGTCAAGCCAATTAGCACATTCTACACTACAAAATCAAGATGGATCGAATAAAAGTATAACTTCAAACCTAGAAACCGAATCCACATTTAGGAGTGACATTTACATGGACATTTCATCGAACACTTGGCGCGCAATGTTAGATCACAAGTCATTTTAAAGGAAAAAAGGAGAAAAAACAAGTGAACTTTAAAGACATCTAGGCATAAGCAAAAAGAATGAGGATAGTATCAAGCCAATAAGCACATCCTACACTACAAAATCAATATGGATCGAATAAAAGCATAAATTCAAACCTAGAAACCGAATCCACATTTAGGAGTGACATTTACATAGAAATTTCATTGAACACTTGGCGCGCAATGTTAGATCACAAGTCATTTTAAAGGCAAAAGGAGAAAAAGCAAGTGAACATTAATATATCTAGGCATAAGCATAAAAAAATGAGTATAGTGTCAAGATAATTAGCACATTCTACACTACAAAATCAAGATGGATCGAATACAAGCATAAATTCGAACCGAGAAACCGAATCCACATTTAGGAGTGACATTTACATGGACATTTCATCGAACACTTGGCGCGCAATGTTAGATCACAAGTCATTTTAAAGGAAAAAAGGAGAAAAAAGAAGTGAACTTTAAAGACATCTAGGAATAAGCATAAAGAAAAATGATAGTATCAAGCCAATAAGCACATTCTACACTACAAAATTAAGTCGGATCGAATAAAAGTATAAATTCGAACCTAGAAACCGAATCCACATTTGGGAGTGACATTTACATGGACATTTCATCGAACACTTGGCGCGCAGTGTTAGATCACAAGTCATTTTAATGGCAAAAGGAGAAAAAGCAAGTGACCATTAAATATATCTAGGCATAAGCAAAAAGAATGAGGATAGTATCAAGCCAATAAGCACATCCTACACTACAAAATCAAGATGGATCGAATAAATGTATAACTTCAAACCTAGAAACCGAATCCACATTTAGGAGTGACATTTACATGGACATTTCATCGAACACTTGGCGCGCAATGTTAGATCACATGTCATTTTAAAGGAAAAAAGGAGAAAAAACAAGTGAACTTTAAAGACATAATAAGCATAAAGAATGAGGATAGTATCAAGCCAATAAGCACATTCTACACTACAAAATCATGATGGATCGAATAAAAGCATAAATTCGAACCTAGAAACCGAATCCACATTTAGGAGTGACATTGACATGGACATTTCATCGACACTTGGCGCGCAATGTTAGATCACAAGTCATTTTAAAGGCAAAAGGAGAAAAAGCAAGTGAACATTAAATATATCTAGGCATAAGCATAAAAAAATGAGTATAGTGTCAAGCCAATTAGCATATTCTGCACTACAAAATCAAGAATTGATCGAATAAAAGCATAACTTCAAACCAAGAAACCGAATCCACATTTAGGAGTGACATTTACATGGACATTCATCGAACATTTGGCGCGCAATGTTAGATCAATAGTCAATTTTTAAAGGCCAAAGTAGAAAAAACAAGTGAACTTTAAAGACATCTAGGCATAAGCATAAAGAATGAGGATAGTATCAAGCCAATAAGCACATTCTACACTAAAAAATCTAGATGGATCGAATAAAAGCATAACTTCAAACCAAGAAACCGAATCCACATTTAGGAGTGACATTTACATGGACATTTCATCGAACACTTGGCGCGCAGTGTTAGATCACAAGTCATTTTAATGGCAAAAGGAGAAAAAGCAAGTGAACATTAAATATATCTAGGCATAAGCATAAAAAAATGAGTATAGTGTCAAGCCAATTAGCACATTTTGCACTACAAAATCAAGAATTTATCGAATAAAAGCATAACTTCAAACCAAGAAACCGAATCCTCATTTAGGAGTGACATTTACATGGACATTCATCGAACACTTGGCGCGCAATGTTAGATCAATAGTCAATTTTTAAAGGCCAAAGGAGAAAAAACAAGTGAACTTTAAAGACATCTAGGCATAAGCATAAAGAATGAGGATAGTATCAAGCCAATAAGCACATTCTACACTACAAAATCATGATGGATTGAATAAAAGCATAAATTCGAACCTAGAAACCGAATCATCATTTAGGAGTGACATTTACATGGACATTTCATCGAACACGTGCAATGTTAGATGACAAGTCATTTTAATGGCAAAAGGAGAAAAAGCAAGTGACCATTAAATATATCTAGGCATAAGCATAAAAAAATGAGTATAGTGTCAAGCCAATTAGCACATTCTACTCTACAAAATCAAGATGGATCTAATAAAAGCATAAATTCGAACCTATAAACCGAATCCTCATTTAGGATTGACATTTACATGGACATTTCATCGAACACTTGGCGCGCAATGTTAGATCACAAGTCATTTTAAAGGCAAAGGGAGAAAAAACAAGTGAACTTTAAAGACATCTAGGCATAAGCAAAAAGAATGAGGATAGTATCAAGCCAATAAGCACATTCTACACTACAAAATCAATATGGATCGAATAAAAGAATAAATTCAAACCTAGAAACCGAATCCACATTTAGGAGTGACATTTACATGGACATTTCATCGAACACTTGGCGCGCAATGTTAGATCACAAGTCATTTTAAAGGCAAAAGGAGAAAAAGCAAGTGAACATTAATATATCTAGGCATAAGCATAAAAAAATGAGTATAGTGTCAAGATAATTAGCACATTCTACACTACAAAATCATGATGGATTGAATAAAAGCATAAATTCGAACCTAGAAACCGAATCCACATTTAGGAGTGACATTTACATGGACATTTCATCGAACACTTGGCGTGCAATGTTAGATGACAAGTCATTTTAATGGCAAAAGGAGAAAAAGCAAGTGAACATTAAATTTATCTAGGCATAAGCATAAAAAAATGAGTATAGTGTCAAGCCAATTAGCACATTCTACTCTACAAAATCAAGATGGATCTAATAAAAGCATAAATTCGAACCTATAAACCGAATCCTCATTTAGGATTGACATTTACATGGACATTTCATCGAACACTTGGCGCGCAATGTTAGATCACAAGTCATTTTAAAGGCAAAGGGAGAAAAAACAAGTGAACTTTAAAGACATCTAGGCATAAGCAAAAAGAATGAGGATAGTATCAAGCCAATAAGCACATTCTACACTACAAAATCAATATGGATCAAATAAAAGAATAAATTCAAACCTAGAAACCGAATCCACATTTAGGAGTGACATTTACATGGACATTTCATCGAACACTTGGCGCGCAGTGTTAGATCACAAGTCATTTTAATGGCAAAAGGAGAAAAAGCAAGTGAACATTAAATATATCTAGGCATAAGCATAAAAAAATGAGTATAGTGTCAAGCCAATTAGCACATTTTGCACTACAAAATCAAGAATTTATCGAATAAAAGCATAACTTCAAACCAAGAAACCGAATCCTCATTTAGGAGTGACATTTACATGGACATTCATCGAACACTTGGCGCGCAATGTTAGATCAATAGTCAATTTTTAAAGGCCAAAGGAGAAAAAACAAGTGAACTTTAAAGACATCTAGGCATAAGCATAAAGAATGAGGATAGTATCAAGCCAATAAGCACATTCTACACTACAAAATCATGATGGATTGAATAAAAGCATAAATTCGAACCTAGAAACCGAATCCACATTTAGGAGTGACATTTACATGGACATTTCATCGAACACTTGGCGTGCAATGTTAGATGACAAGTCATTTTAATGGCAAAAGGAGAAAAAGCAAGTGAACATTAAATATATCTAGGCATAAGCATAAAAAAATGAGTATAGTGTCAAGCCAATTAGCACATTCTACTCTACAAAATCAAGATGGATAGAATAAAAGCATAAATTCGAACCTAGAAACCGAATCCTCATTTAGGATTGACATTTACATGGACATTTCATCGAACACTTGGCGCGCAATGTTAGATCACAAGTCATTTTAAAGGCAAAGGGAGAAAAAACAAGTGAACTTTAAAGACATCTAGGCATAAGCAAAAAGAATGAGGATAGTATCAAGCCAATAAGCACATTCTACACTACAAAATCAATATGTATCGAATAAAAGCATAAATTCAAACCTAGAAACCGAATCCACATTTAGGAGTGACATTTACATGGACATTTCATCGAACACTTGGCGCGCAATGTTAGATCACAAGTCATTTTAAAGGCAAAAGGAGAAAAAGCAAGTGAACATTAATATATCTAGGCATAAGCATAAAAAAATGAGTATAGTGTCAAGATAATTAGCACATTCTACACTACAAAATCAAGATGGATCGAATAAAAGCATAAATTCGAACCGAGAAACCGAATCCACATTTAGGAGTGACATTTACATGGACATTTCATCGAACACTTGGCGCGCAATGTTAGATCACAAGTCATTTTAAAGGAAAAAAGGAGAAAAAACAAGTGAACTTTAAAGACATCTAGGAATAAGCATAAAGAATAATGATAGTATCAAGCCAATAAGCACATTCTACACTACAAAATTAAGTCGGATCGAATAAAAGCATAAATTCGAACCTAGAAACCGAATCCACATTTAGGAGTGACATTTACATGGACATTTCATCGAACACTTGGCGCGCAGTGTTAGATCACAAGTCATTTTAATGGCAAAAGGAGAAAAAGCAAGTGACCATTAAATATATCTAGGCATAAGCATAAAAAAATGAGTATAGTGTCAAGCCAATTAGCACATTCTACACTACAAAATCAAGATGGATCGAATAAAAGTATAACTTCAAACCTAGAAACCGAATCCACATTTAGGAGTGACATTTACATGGACATTTCATCGAACACTTGGCGCGCAATGTTAGATCACAAGTCATTTTAAAGGAAAAAAGGAGAAAAAACAAGTGAACTTTAAAGACATCTAGGCATAAGCAAAAAGAATGAGGATAGTATCAAGCCAATAAGCACATTCTAAACTACAAAATCAATAAGGATCGAATAAAAGCATAAATTCGAACCTAGAAACCGAATCCACATTTAGGAGTGACATTTACATGGACATTTCATCGAACACTTGGCGCGCAATGTTAGATCACAAGTCATTTTGAAGGCAAAGGGAGAAAAAACAAGTGAACTTTAAAGACATCTAGGCATAAGCATAAAGAATGAGGATAGTATGAAGCCAATAAGCACATTCTACACTACAAAATCAAGATGGATCGAATAAAAGCATAAATTCGAACCTAGAAATCGAATCCACATTTAGGAGTGACATTTACATGGACATTTCATCGAACACTTGGCGCGCAATGTTAGATGACAAGTCATTTTAATGGCAAAAGGAGAAAAAGCAAGTGAACATTAAATATATCTAGGCATAAGCATAAAAAAATGAGTATAGTGTCAAGCCAATTAGCACATTCTACTCTACAAAATCAAGATGGATCGAATAAAAGCATAAATTCGAACCTAGAAACCGAATCCTCATTTAGGATTGACATTTACATGGACATTTCATCGAACACTTGGCGCGCAATGTTAGATCACAAGTCATTTTAAAGGCAAAGGGAGAAAAAACAAGTGAACTTTAAAGACATCTAGGCATAAGCAAAAAGAATGAGGATAGTATCAAGCCAATAAGCACATTCTACACTACAAAATCAATATGGATCGAATAAAAGCATAAATTCAAACCTAGAAACCGAATCCACATTTAGGAGTGACATTTACATGGACATTTCATCGAACACTTGGCGCGAAATGTTAGATCACAAGTCATTTTAAAGGCAAAAGGAGAAAAAGCAAGTGAACATTAATATATCTAGGCATAAGCATAAAAAAATGAGTATAGTGTCAAGATAATTAGCACATTCTACACTAAAAAATCAAGATGGATCGAATAAAAGCATAAATTCGAACCGAGAAACCGAATCCACATTTAGGAGTGACATTTACATGGACATTTCATCGAACACTTGGCGCGTAATGTTAGATCACAAGTCATTTTAAAGGAAAAAAGGACAAAAAACAAGTGAACTTTAAAGACATCTTGGAATAAGCATAAAGAATAATGATAGTATCAAGCCAATAAGCACATTCTACACTACAAAATTAAGTCGGATCGAATAAAAGCATAAATTCGAACCTAGAAACCGAATCCACATTTAGGAGTGACATTTACATGGACATTTCATCGAACACTTGGCGCGCAGTGTTAGATCAAGAGTCATTTTAATGGCAAAAGGAAAAAAAGCAAGTGACCATTAAATATATCTAGGCATAAGCATAAAAAAATGAGTATAGTGTCAAGCCAATTAGCACATTCTACACTACAAAATCAAGATGGATCGAATAAGAGTATAACTTCAAACCTAGAAACCGAATCCACATTTAGGAGTGACATTTACATGGACATTTCATCGAACACCTCGCGCGCAATGTTAGATCACAAGTCATTTTGAAGGCAAAGGGAGAAAAAACAAGTGAACTTTAAAGACATCTAGGCATAAGCATAAAGAATGAGGATAGTATCAAGCCAATAAGCACATTCTACACTACAAAATCATGATGGATTGAATAAAAGCATAAATTCGAACCTAGAAACCGAATCCACATTTAGGAGTGACATTTACATGGACATTTCATCGAACACTTGGCGTGCAATGTTAGATGACAAGTCATTTTAATGGCAAAAGGAGAAAAAGCAAGTGAACATTAAATATATCTAGGCATAAGCATAAAAAAATGAGTATAGTGTCAAGCCAATTAGCACATTCTACTCTACAAAATCAAGATGGATCGAATAAAAGCATAAATTCGAACCTAGAAACCGAATCCTCATTTAGGATTGACATTTACATGGACATTTCATCGAACACTTGGCGCGCAATGTTAGATCACAAGTCATTTTAAAGGCAAAGGGAGAAAAAACAAGTGAACTTTAAAGACATCTAGGCATAAGCAAAAAGAATGAGGATAGTATCAAGCCAATAAGCACATTCTACACTACAAAATCAATATGGATCGAATAAAAGCATAAATTCAAACCTAGAAACCGAATCCACTTTTAGGAGTGACATTTACATGGACATTTCATCGAACACTTGGCGTGCAATGTTAGATGACAAGTCATTTTAATGGCAAAAGGAGAAAAAGCAAGTGAACATTAAATATATCTAGGCATAAGCATAAAAAAATGAGTATAGTGTCAAGCCAATTAGCACATTCTACTCTACAAAATCAAGATGGATCGAATAAAAGCATAAATTCGAACCTAGAAACCGAATCCTCATTTAGGATTGACATTTACATGGACATTTCATCGAACACTTGGCGCGCAATGTTAGATCACAAGTCATTTTAAAGGCAAAGGGAGAAAAAACAAGTGAACTTTAAAGACATCTAGGCATAAGCAAAAAGAATGAGGATAGTATCAAGCCAATAAGCACATTCTACACTACAAAATCAATATGGATCGAATAAAAGCATAAATTCAAACCTAGAAACCGAATCCACATTTAGGAGTGACATTTACATGGACATTTCATCGAACACTTGGCGCGAAATGTTAGATCACAAGTCATTTTAAAGGCAAAAGGAGAAAAAGCAAGTGAACATTAATATATCTAGTCATAAGCATAAAAAAATGAGTATAGTGTCAAGATAATTAGCACATTCTACACTAAAAAATCAAGATGGATCGAATAAAAGCATAAATTCGAACCGAGAAACCGAATCCACATTTAGGAGTGACATTTACATGGACATTTCATCGAACACTTGGCGCGTAATGTTAGATCACAGTCATTTTAAAGGAAAAAAGGACAAAAAACAAGTGAACTTTAAAGACATCTAGGAATAAGCATAAAGAATAATGATAGTATCAAGCCAATAAGCACATTCTACACTACAAAATTAAGTCGGATCGAATAAAAGCATAAATTCGAACCTAGAAACCGAATCCACATTTAGGAGTGACATTTACATGGACATTTCATCGAACACTTGGCGCGCAGTGTTAGATCAAGAATCATTTTAATGGCAAAAGGAGAAAAAGCAAGTGACCATTAAATATATGTAGGCATAAGCATAAAAAAATGAGTATAGTGTCAAGCCAATTAGCACATTCTACACTACAAAATCAAGATGGATCGAATAAAAGTATAACTTCAAACCTAGAAACCGAATCCACATTTAGGAGTGACATTTACATGGACATTTCATCGAACACTTGGCGCGCAATGTTAGATCACAAGTCATTTTGAAGGCAAAGGGAGAAAAAACAAGTGAACTTTAAAGACATCTAGGCATAAGCATAAAGAATGAGGATAGTATCAAGCCAATAAGCACATTCTACACTACAAAATCATGATGGATTGAATAAAAGCATAAATTCGAACCTAGAAACCGAATCCACATTTAGGAGTGACATTTACATGGACATTTCATCGAACACTTGGCGTGCAATGTTAGATGACAAGTCATTTTAATGGCAAAAGGAGAAAAAGCAAGTGAACAATAAATATATCAAGGCATAAGCATAAAAAAATGAGTATAGTGTCAAGCCAATTAGCACATTCTACTCTACAAAATCAAGATGGATCGAATAAAAGCATAAATTCGAACCTAGAAACCGAATCCTCATTTAGGATTGACATTTACATGGACATTTCATCGAACACTTGGCGTGCAATGTTAGATCACAAGTCATTTTAAAGGCAAAGGGAGAAAAAACAAGTGAACTTTAAAGACATCTAGGCATAAGCAAAAAGAATGAGGATAGTATCAAGCCAATAAGCACATTCTACACTACAAAATCAATATGGATCGAATAAAAGCATAAATTCAAACCTAGAAACCGAATCCACATTTAGGAGTGACATTTACATGGACATTTCATCGAACACTTGGCGCGAAATGTTAGATCACAAGTCATTTTAAAGGCAAAAGGAGAAAAAGCAAGTGAACATTAATATATCTAGGCATAAGCATAAAAAAATGAGTATAGTGTCAAGATAATTAGCACATTCTACACTAAAAAATCAAGATGGATCGAATAAAAGCATAAATTCGAACCGAGAAACCGAATCCACATTTAGGAGTGACATTTACATGGACATTTCATCGAACACTTGGCGCGTAATGTTAGATCACAGTCATTTTAAAGGAAAAAAGGACAAAAAACAAGTGAACTTTAAAGACATCTAGGAATAAGCATAAAGAATAATGATAGTATCAAGCCAATAAGCACATTCTACACTACAAAATTAAGTCGGATCGAATAAAAGCATAAATTCGAACCTAGAAACCGAATCCACATTTAGGAGTGACATTTACATTGACATTTCATCGAACACTTGGCGCGCAGTGTTAGATCAAGAATCATTTTAATGGCAAAAGGAGAAAAAGCAAGTGACCATTAAATATATGTAGGCATAAGCATAAAAAAATGAGTATAGTGTCAAGCCAATTAGCACATTCTACACTACAAAATCAAGATGGATCGAATAAAAGTATAACTTCAAACCTAGAAACCGAATCCACATTTAGGAGTGACATTTACATGGACATTTCATCGAACACTTGGCGCGCAATGTTAGATCACAAGTCATTTTGAAGGCAAAGGGAGAAAAAACAAGTGAACTTTAAAGACATCTAGGCATAAGCATAAAGAATGAGGATAGTATCAAGCCAATAAGCACATTCTACACTACAAAATCATGATGGATTGAATAAAAGCATAAATTCGAACCTAGAAACCGAATCCACATTTAGGAGTGACATTTACATGGACATTTCATCGAACACTTGGCGTGCAATGTTAGATGACAAGTCATTTTAATGGCAAAAGGAGAAAAAGCAAGTGAACAATAAATATATCAAGGCATAAGCATAAAAAAATGAGTATAGTGTCAAGCCAATTAGCACATTCTACTCTACAAAATCAAGATGGATCGAATAAAAGCATAAATTCGAACCTAGAAACCGAATCCTCATTTAGGATTGACATTTACATGGACATTTCATCGAACACTTGGCGTGCAATGTTAGATCACAAGTCATTTTAAAGGCAAAGGGAGAAAAAACAAGTGAACTTTAAAGACATCTAGGCATAAGCAAAAAGAATGAGGATAGTATCAAGCCAATAAGCACATTCTACACTACAAAATCAATATGGATCGAATAAAAGCATAAATTCAAACCTAGAAACCGAATCCACATTTAGGAGTGACATTTACATGGACATTTCATCGAACACTTGGCGCGAAATGTTAGATCACAAGTCATTTTAAAGGCAAAAGGAGAAAAAGCAAGTGAACATTAATATATCTAGGCATAAGCATAAAAAAATGAGTATAGTGTCAAGATAATTAGCACATTCTACACTAAAAAATCAAGATGGATCGAATAAAAGCATAAATTCGAACCGAGAAACCGAATCCACATTTAGGAGTGACATTTACATGGACATTTCATCGAACACTTGGCGCGCAATGTTAGATCACAAGTCATTTTAAAGGAAAAAAGGAGAAAAAACAAGTGAACTTTAAAGACATCTAGGAATAAGCATAAAGAATAATGATAGTATCAAGCCAATAAGCACATTCTACACTACAAAATTAAGTCGGATCGAATAAAAGCATAAATTCGAACCTAGAAACCGAATCCATATTTAGGAGTGACATTTACATGGACATTTCATCGAACACTTGGCGCGCAGTGTTAGATCACAAGTCATTTTAATGGCAAAAGGAGAAAAAGCAAGTGACCATTAAATATATCTAGGCATAAGCATAAAAAAATGAGTATAGTGTCAAGCCAATTAGCACATTCTACACTACAAAATCAAGATGGATCGAATAAAAGTATAACTTCAAACCTAGAAACCGAATCCACATTTAGGAGTGACATTTACATGGACATTTCATCGAACACTTGGCGCGCAATGTTAGATCACAAGTCATTTTAAAGGAAAAAAGGAGAAAAAACAAGTGAACTTTAAAGACATCTAGGCATAAGCAAAAAGAATGAGGATAGTATCAAGCCAATAAGCACATTCTAAACTACAAAATCAATAAGGATCGAATAAAAGCATAAATTCGAACCTAGAAACCGAATCCACATTTAGGAGTGACATTTACATGGACATTTCATCGAACACTTGGCGCGCAATGTTAGATCACAAGTCATTTTAACGGCAAAAGGAGAAAAAGCAAGTGAACATTAATATATCTAGGCATAAGCATAAATAAATGAGTATAGTGTCAAGCTAATTAGCACATTCTAAACTACAAAATCAAGATTAATCGAATAAAAGCATAAATTCGAACCTAGAAACCGAATCCACATTTAGGAGTGACAATTACATGGACATTTCATCGAACACTTGGCGCGCAATGTTAGATCACAAGTCATTTTAAAGGAAAAGGGAGAAAAAACAAGTGAACTGTAAAGACATCTAGGCATAAGCATAAAGAATGAGGATAGTATCAAGCCAATAAGCACATTCTACACTACAAAATCAATAAGGATCGAATAAAAGCATAAATTCGAACCTAGAAACCGAATCCACATTTAGGAGTGACATTTATATGGACATTTCATAAAACACTTGGCGCGCAATGTTAGATCACCAGTCATTTTTAAGGCAGAAGGAGAAAAAGCAAGTGAACATTAAATATATCTAGGCATAAGCATAAAAAAATGAGTATAGTGTCAATCCAATTAGCACATTTTGCACTACAAAATCATGAACTTATCGAATAAAAGCATAACTTCAAACCAAGAAACTGAATCCACATTAAGGAGTGACATTTACATGGACATTCATCGACCACTTGATGCGCCATTTTAGTCAATTTTTAAGGGCCAAAGGAGAAAAAACAAGTAAACTTTAAAGACATCTAGGCATAAGCATAAAGAATGAGGATAGTATCAAGCCAATAAGCACATTCTACATTACAAAATCAAGATCGATCGAATAAAAGTATAAATTCGAACCTAGAAATCGAATCCACATTTAGGAGTGACATATACATGGACATTTCATCGAACACTAGGCGCACAATGTTAGATCACAAGTCATTTTAAAGGGAGAAAGAGAAAAAACAGGTGAACTTTAAAGACGTCTAGGCATAAGAATAAAGAATGAGTATAGTATGAAGCCAATAAGCACATTCTACACTACAAAATCAAGATGGATCGAATAAAAGAATAAATTCGAACCTAGAAACCAAATCCACATTTAGGAGTGACATTTACATGGACATTTCATCGATCACTTGGCGCGCAATGTTAGATCACAAGTCATTTTTAAGGCAGAAGGAGAAAAAACAAGTGAACTTTAAATATATCTAGGCATAAGCATAAAAAAATGAGTATAGTGTCAAGCCAATTAGCATATTCTGCACTACAAAATCAAGACTTGATCGAATAAAAGCATAACTTCAAACTAAGAAACCGAATCCACATTTAGGGGTGACATTTACATGGACATTCATCGAACATTTGGCACGCAATGTTAGATCACTAGTCAATTTTTAAAGGCCAAAGGAGAAAAAACAAGTGAACTTTAAAGACATCTAGGCATAAGCATAAAGAATGAGGATAGTATCAAGCCAATAAGCACATTTTACACTAGAAAATCAAGATGGATCAAATAAAAGCATAACTTCAAACAAAGAAACCGAATCCACATTTAGGAGTGACATTTACATGGACATTCATCGAACACTTGGCGCGCAATGTTAGATCAATAGTCAATTTTTAAAGGCCAAAGGAGAAAAAACAAGTGAACTTTAAAGACATCTAGGCATAAGCATAAAGAATGAGGATAGTATTAAGCCAATAAGCACATTCTACACTACAAAATCAAGATGGATCCAATAAAAGCATAAATTCGAACCTAGAAACCGAATCCACATTTAGGAGTGACATATACATGGACATTTCATCGAACACTTGGCGCACAATGTTAGATCACAAGTCATTTTAAAGGGAGAAAGAGAAAAAACAGGTGAACTTTAAAGACATCTAGGCATAAGAATAAAGAATGAGTATAGTATGAAGCCAATAAGCACATTCTACACTACAAAATCAAGATGGATCGAATAAAAGAATAAATTCGAACCTAGAAACCGAATCCACATTTAGGAGTGACATTTACATGGACATTTCATCGAACACTTGGCGTGCAATGTTAGATGACAAGTCATTTTAATGGCAAAAGGAGAAAAAGCAAGTGAACTTTAAATATATCTAGGCATAAGCATAAAAAAATGAGTATAGTGTCAAGCCAATTACCACATTCTACACTACAAAATCAAGACTTGATCGAATAAAAGCATATTTTCTAACCAAGAAACCGAATCCACATTTAGGAGTGACATTTACATGGACATTCATCGAACACTTGGCGCGCAATGTTAGATCACTAGTCAATTTTAAAAGGCCAAAGGAGAAAAAACAATTGAACTTTAAAGACATCTAGGCATAAGCATAAAGAATGAGGATAGTATCAAGCCAATAAGCACATTCTACATTACAAAATCAAGATCGATCGAATAAAAGTATAAATTCGAACCTTGAAACCGAATCCACATTTAGGAGTGACATTTACATGGACATTTCATCGAACACTTGGCGTGCAATGTTAGGTCACAAGTCATTTTAAAGGCAAAACGAGAAAAAGGAAGTGACCTTTTAAATATATCTAGGCATAAGCATAAAAAATGAGTATAGTGTCAAGCCAATAAGCACATTCTGCACTACAAAATCACGACAGATCGAATGAAAGCATCAATTCGAACCTATAAACCGAATGCCACATTTAGGATGGACATTTACATGAACATTTCATGGAACACTTGGCATGCAATTGTAGATCCCAAGTCAATTTTTTAAAGGAAAAAGGACAAAAAAAACAAGTGAACTTTAAAGACATCTAGGTATATGCATAAATAATGAGAATAGTATCAAGCCAATAAGCACATTCTGCACTAAAAAATCAAGACCGATCGAATAAAAGCATAAATTCAAACCTAGAAACAGAATCCACATTTAGGAGTGATATTTACATGGACATTTCATCGAGCACTTGGCGTGTAATGTTAGATCACAAGTCATTTTAATGGCAAAAGGAGAAAAAGCAAGTGAACTTTAAATATATCTAGGAATAAGCATAAATAAATGAGTATAGTGTCAAGCCAATTAGCATATTCTACAATACAAAATCAAGACTTCATCGAATAAAAGCATAACTTCAAACCAAGAAACCGAATCCAAATTTAGGAGTGACATTTACATGGACATTCATCGCACACTTGGCGCGCAATGTTAGATCACTAGTCAATTTTTAAAGGCCAAAGGAGAAAAAACAAGTGAACTTTAAAGACATCTAGGCATAAGCATAAAGAATGAGGATAGTATCAAGCCAATAAGCACATTTTCCATTACAAAATCAAGACTTGATCGAATAAAAGCATAACTTCAAACCGAGAAACCGAATCCACATTTACGAGTGACATTTACATGGACATTCATCGAACACTTGGCGCGCGATGTTAGATCAATAGTCAATTTTTAAAGGCCAAAGGAGAAAAAACAAGTGAACTTTAAAGACATCTAGGCATAAGCATAAAGAATGAGGATAGTATCAAGCCAATAAGCACACTCTACACTACAAAATCAAGACTTGATCGAATAAAAGCATAACTTCAAACCAAGAAACCGAATCCACATTTAGGAGTGACATTTACATGGACATTCATCGAACATTTGGCGCGTAATGTTAGATCACTAGTCAATTTTTAAAGGCCAAAGGAGAAAAAACAAGTGAACTTTAAAGACATCTAGGCATAAGCATAAAGAATGAGGATAGTATCAAGTCAATAAGCACATTCTACACTACAAAATCAAGATGGATCGAATAAAAGCATAACTTCAAACCAAGAAACTGAATCCACATTTAGAAGTGACATTTACATGGACATTCATCGAACACTTGGCGCGCAATGTTAGATCAATAGTCAATTTTTAAAGGCCAAAGGAGAAAAAAAAAGTGAACTTTAGAGACCTCTAGGCATAAGCATAAAGAATGAGGATAGTATCATGCTAATAAGCACATTCTACACTACAAAATCAAGATGGATCGAATAAAAGCATAAATTCGAACCTAGAAACCGAATCCACATTTAGGAGTGACATTTACAAGGAAATTTCATCGAACACTTGGCGCGCAATGTTAGATCACAAGTCCATTTAAAGGAAAAGGGAGAAAAAACAAGTGAACTTTAAAGACATCTAGGCATAAGCATAAAGAATGAGGATAGTATCAAACCAATAAGCACATTCTACACTACAAAATCAAGACGGAACAAATAAAAGCATAAATTCGAACCTAGAAACCGAATCCACATTTAGGAGTGACATTTACATGGACATTTCATCGAACACTTGGCGCGCAATTTTAGATCACAAGTCATTTTAATGGCAAAAGGAGAAAAAGCAAGTGAACATTAAATATATCTAGGCATAAGCATAAAAAAATGAGTATAGTGTCAAGCCAATTAGCACATTTTGCACTACAAAATCAAGAACTTATCGAATAAAAGCATAACTTCTAACCAAGAAACCGAATCCACATTTAGGAGTGACATTTACATGGACATTCATCGAACACTTGGCGCGCAATGTTAGATAGATAGTCAATTTTTAAAGGCCAAAGGAGAAAAAACAAGTGAACTTTAAACACATCTAGACATAAGCATAAAGAATGAGGATAGTATCAAGCCAATAAGCACATTCTACACTACAAAATCAAGATGGATCGAATAAAAGCATAAATTCAAACCTAGAAACCAAATCCACATTTAGGAGTGACATTTACATGGACATTTCATCGAACACTTGGCGCGCAATGTTAGATCACAAGTCATTTTTAAGGCAGAAGGAGAAAAAACAAGTGAACTTTAAATATATCTAGGCATAAGCATAAAAAAATGAGTATAGTGTCAAGCCAATTAGCATATTCTGCACTACAAAATCAAGACTTGATCGAATAAAAGCATAACTTCAAACTAAGAAACCGAATCCACATTTAGGGGTGACATTTACATGGACATTCATCGAACATTTGGCACGCAATGTTAGATCACTAGTCAATTTTTAAAGGCCAAAGGAGAAAAAACAAGTGAACTTTAAAGACATCTAGGCATAAGCATAAAGAATGAGGATAGTATCAAGCCAATAAGCACATTTTACACTAGAAAATCAAGATGGATCGAATAAAAGCATAACTTCAAACAAAGAAACCGAATCCACATTTAGGAGTGACATTTACATGGACATTCATCGAACACTTGGCGCGCAATGTTAGATCAATAGTCAATTTTTAAAGGCCAAAGGAGAAAAAACAAGTGAACTTTAAAGACATCTAGGCATAAGCATAAAGAATGAGGATAGTATTAAGCCAATCAGCACATTCTACACTACAAAATCAAGATGGATCCAATAAAAGCATAAATTCGAACCTAGAAACCGAATCCACATTTAGGAGTGACATATACATGGACATTTCATCGAACACTTGGCGCACAATGTTAGATCAATAGTCAATTTTTAAAGGCCAAAGGAGAAAAAACAAGTGAACTTTAGAGACCTCTAGGCATAAGCATAAAGAATGAGGATAGTATCATGCCAATAAGCACATTCTACACTACAAAATCAAGATGGATCGAATAAAAGCATAAATTCGAACCTAGAAACCGAATCCACATTTAGGAATGACATTTACAAGGAAATTTCATCGAACACTTGGCGTGCAATGTTAGGTCACAAGTCATTTTAAAGGCAAAACGAGAAAAAGGAAGTGACCTTTTAAATATATCTAGGCATAAGCATAAAAAATGAGTATAGTGTCAAGCCAATAAGCACATTCTGCACTACAAAATCACGACAGATCGAATGAAAGCATCAATTCGAACCTATAAACCGAATGCCAGATTTAGGATGGACATTTACATGAACATTTCATGGAACACTTGGCATGCAATTGTAGATCCCAAGTCAATTTTTTAATGGAAAAAGGACAAAAAAAACAAGTGAAATTTAGAGACATCTAGGTATATGCATAAATAATGAGAATAGTATCAAGCCAATAAGCACATTCTGCACTAAAAAATCAAGACCGATCGAATAAAAGCATAAATTCAAACCTAGAAACAGAATCCACATTTAGGAGTGATATTTACATGGACATTTCATCGAGCACTTGGCGTGTAATGTTAGATCACAAGTCATTTTAATGGCAAAAGGAGAAAAAGCAAGTGAACTTTAAATATATCTAGGAATAAGCATAAATAAATGAGTATAGTGTCAAGCCAATTAGCATATTCTACAATACAAAATCAAGACTTCATCGAATAAAAGCATAACTTCAAACCAAGAAACCGAATCCAAATTTAGGAGTGACATTTACATGGACATTCATCGCACACTTGGGGCGCAATGTTAGATCACTAGTCAATTTTTAAAGGCCAAAGGAGAAAAAGCAAGTGAACTTTAAAGACATCTAGGCATAAGCATAAAGAATGAGGATAGTATCAAGCCAATAAGCACATTTTCCATTACAAAATCAAGAACTTATCGAATAAAAGCATAACTTCTAACCGAGAAACCGAATCCACATTTAGGAGTGACATTTACATGGACATTCATCGAACACTTGGCGCGCAATGTTAGATAGATAGTCAATTTTTAAAGGCCAAAGGAGAAAAAACAAGTGAACTTTAAACACATCTAGACATAAGCATAAAGAATGAGGATAGTATCAAGCCAATAAGCACACTCTACACTACAAAATCAAGACGGAACGAATAAAAGCATAAATTCGAACCTAGAAACCGAATCCACATTTAGGAGTGACATTTACATGGACATTTCATCGAACACTTGGCGCGCAATGTTAGATCACAAGTCATTTTTAAGGCAGAAGGAGAAAAAACAAGTGAACTTTAAATATATCTAGGCATAAGCATAAAAAAATGAGTATAGTGTCAAGCCAATTAGCATATTCTGCACTACAAAATCAAGACTTGATCGAATAAAAGCATAACTTCAAACTAAGAAACCGAATCCACATTTAGGGGTGACATTTACATGGACATTCATCGAACATTTGGCACGCAATGTTAGATCACTAGTCAATTTTTAAAGGCCAAAGGAGAAAAAACAAGTGAACTTTAAAGACATCTAGGCATAAGCATAAAGAATGAGGATAGTATCAAGCCAATAAGCACATTTTACACTAGAAAATCAAGATGGATCGAATAAAAGCATAACTTCAAACAAAGAAACCGAATCCACATTTAGGAGTGACATTTACATGGACATTCATCGAACACTTGGCGCGCAATGTTAGATCAATAGTCAATTTTTAAAGGCCAAAGGAGAAAAAACAAGTGAACTTTAAAGACATCTAGGCATAAGCATAAAGAATGAGGATAGTATTAAGCCAATAAGCACATTCTACACTACAAAATCAAGATGGATCCAATAAAAGCATAAATTCGAACCTAGAAACCGAATCCACATTTAGGAGTGACATATACATGGACATTTCATCGAACACTTGGCGCACAATGTTAGATCAATAGTCAATTTTTAAAGGCCAAAGGAGAAAAAACAAGTGAACTTTAAAGACATCTAGACATAAGCATAAAGAATGAGGATAGTATCAAGCCAATAAGCACATTCTACACTACAAAATCATGATGGATTGAATAAAAGCATAAATTCGAACCTAGAAACCGAATCCACATTTAGGAGTGACATTTACATGGACATTTCATCGAACACTTGGCGTGCAATGTTAGATGACAAGTCATTTTAATGGCAAAAGGAGAAAAAGCAAGTGAACATTAAATATATCTAGGCATAAGCATAAAAAAATGAGTATAGTGTCAAGCCAATTACCACATTCTACACTACAAAATCAAGACTTGATCGAATAAAAGCATATTTTCTAACCAAGAAACCGAATCCACATTTAGGAGTGACATTTAAATGGACATTCATCGAACACTTGGCGCGCAATGTTAGATCACTAGTCAATTTTAAAAGGCCAAAGGAGAAAAAACAATTGAACTTTAAAGACATCTAGGCATAAGCATAAAGAATGAGGATAGTATCAAGCCAATAAGCACATTCTACATTACAAAATCAAGATCGATCGAATAAAAGTATAAATTCGAACCTTGAAACCGAATCCACATTTAGGAGTGACATTTACATGGACATTTCATCGAACACTTGGCGTGCAATGCTAGGTCACAAGTCATTTTAAAGGCAAAACGAGAAAAAGGAAGTGACCTTTTAAATATATCTAGGCATAAGCATAAAAAATGAGTATAGTGTCAAGCCAATAAGCACATTCTGCACTACAAAATCACGACAGATCGAATGAAAGCATCAATTCGAACCTATAAACCGAATGCCACATTTAGGATGGACATTTACATGAACATTTCATGGAACACTTGGCATGCAATTGTAGATCCCAAGTCAATTTTTTAAAGGAAAAAGGACAAAAAAAACAAGTGAACTTTAGAGACATCTAGGTATATGCATAAATAATGAGAATAGTATCAAGCCAATAAGCACATTCTGCACTAAAAAATCAAGACCGATCGAATAAAAGCATAAATTCAAACCTAGAAACAGAATCCACATTTAGGAGTGATATTTACATGGACATTTCATCGAGCACTTGGCGTGTAATGTTAGATCACAAGTCATTTTAATGGCAAAAGGAGAAAAAGCAAGTGAACTTTAAATATATCTAGGAATAAGCATAAATAAATGAGTATAGTGTCAAGCCAATTAGCATATTCTACAATACAAAATCAAGACTTCATCGAATAAAAGCATAACTTCAAACCAAGAAACCGAATCCAAATTTAGGAGTGACATTTACATGGACATTCATCGCACACTTGGCGCGCAATGTTAGATCACTAGTCAATTTTTAAAGGCCAAAGGAGAAAAAACAAGTGAACTTTAAAGACATCTAGGCATAAGCATAAAGAATGAGGATAGTATCAAGCCAATAAGCACATTTTCCATTACAAAATCAAGACTTGATCGAATAAAAGCATAACTTCAAACCGAGAAACCGAATCCACATTTACGAGTGACATTTACATGGACATTGATCGAACACTTGGCGCGCGATGTTAGATCAATAGTCAATTTTTACAGGCCAAAGGAGAAAAAACAAGTGAACTTTACAGACATCTAGGCATAAGCATAAAGAATGAGGATAGTATCAAGCCAATAAGCACACTCTACACTACAAAATCAAGACGGAACGAATAAAAGCATAAATTCGAACCTAGAAACCAAATCCACATTTAGGAGGGACATTTACATGAACATTTCATCGAACACTTGGCATGCAATTGTAGATCTCAAGTCAATTTTTTAAAGGATAAAGGACAAAAAAAACAAGTGAACTTTAAAGACATCTAGGTATATGTGTAAATAATGAGAATAATATCAAGCCAATAAGCACATTCTGCACTACAAAATCAAGACCGATCGAATAAAAACATAAATTCGAACCTAGAAAAAGAATCCACATTTAGGAGTGATATTTACATGGACATTTCATCGAGCACTTGGCGTGTAATGTTAGATCACAAGTCATTTTAATGGCAAAAGGAGAAAAAGCAAGTGAACTTTAAATATATCTAGGAATAAGCATAAAAAAATGAGTATAGTGTCAAGCCAATTAGCATATTCTACAATACAAAATCAAGACTTGATCGAATAAAAGCATAACTTCAAACCAAGAAACCGAATCCAAATTTACGAGTGACATTTACATGGACATTCATCGAACACTTGGCGCGCAATGTTAGATCACTAGTCAATTTTTAAAGGCCAAAGGAGAAAAAACAAGTGAACTTTAAAGACATCTAGGCATAAGCATAAAGAATGAGGATAGTATCAAGCCAATAAGCACATTTTACACTAGAAAATCAAGATGGATCGAATAAAAGCATAACTTCAAACAAAGAAACCGAATCCACATTTAGGAGTGACATTTACATGGACATTCATCGAACACTTGGCGCGCAATGTTAGATCAATAGTCAATTTTTAAAGGCCAAAGGAGAAAAAACAAGTGAACTTTAAAGACATCTAGGCATAAGCATAAAGAATGAGGATAGTATTAAGCCAATAAGCACATTCTACACTACAAAATCAAGATGGATCCAATAAAAGCATAAATTCGAACCTAGAAACCGAATCCACATTTAGGAGTGACATATACATGGACATTTCATCGAACACTTGGCGCACAATGTTAGATCAATAGTCAATTTTTAAAGGCCAAAGGAGAAAAAACAAGTGAACTTTAGAGACCTCTAGGCATAAGCATAAAGAATGAGGATAGTATCATGCCAATAAGCACATTCTACACTACAAAATCAAGATGGATCGAATAAAAGCATAAATTCGAACCTAGAAACCGAATCCACATTTAGGAGTGACATTTACAAGGAAATTTCATCGAACACTTGGCGCGCAATGTTAGATCACAAGTCCATTTAAAGGCAAAGGGAGAAAAAACAAGTGAACTTTAAAGACATCTAGGCATAAGCATAAAGAATGAGGATAGTATCAAACCAATAAGCACATTCTACACTACAAAATCAAGACGGAACAAATAAAAGCATAAATTCGAACCTAGAAACCGAATCCACATTTAGGAGTGACATTTACATGGACATTTCATCGAACACTTGGCGCGCAATTTTAGATCACAAGTCATTTTAATGGCAAAAGGAGAAAAAGCAAGTGAACATTAAATATATCTAGGCATAAGCATAAAAAAATGAGTATAGTGTCAAGCCAATTAGCACATTTTGCACTACAAAATCAAGAACTTATCGAATAAAAGCATAACTTCTAACCAAGAAACCGAATCCACATTTAGGGGTGACATTTACATGGACATTCATCGAACATTTGGCACGCAATGTTAGATCACTAGTCAATTTTTAAAGGCCAAAGGAGAAAAAACAAGTGAATTTTAAAGACATCTAGGCATAAGCATAAAGAATGAGGATAGTATCAAGCCAATAAGCACATTCTACATTACAAAATCAAGACTTGATCGAATAAAAGCATAACTTCAAACCAAGAAACCGAATCCAAATTTAGGAGTGACATTTACATGGACATTCATCGCACACTTGGCGCGCAATGTTAGATCACTAGTCAATTTTTAAAGGCCAAAGGAGAAAAAACAAGTGAACTTTAAAGACATCTAGGCATAAGCATAAAGAATGAGGATAGTATCAAGCCAATAAGCACATTTTCCATTACAAAATCAAGACTTGATCGAATAAAAGCATAACTTCAAACCGAGAAACCGAATCCACATTTACGAGTGACATTTACATGGACATTCATCGAACACTTGGAGCGCGATGTTAGATCAATAGTCAATTTTTAAAGGCCAAAGGAGAAAAAACAAGTGAACTTTAAAGACATCTAGGCATAAGCATAAAGAATGAGGATAGTATCAAGCCAATAAGCACACTCTACACTACAAAATCAAGATGGATCGAATAAAAGCATAAATTCAAACCTAGAAACCAAATCCACATTTAGGAGTGACATTTACATGGACATTTCATCGAACACTTGGCGCGCAATGTTAGATCACAAGTCATTTTTAAGGCAGAAGGAGAAAAAACAAGTGAACTTTAAATATATCTAGGCATAAGCATAAAAAAATGAGTATAGTGTCAAGCCAATTAGCATATTCTGCACTACAAAATCAAGACTTGATCGAATAAAAGCATAACTTCAAACTAAGAAACCGAATCCACATTTAGGGGTGACATTTACATGGACATTCATCGAACACTTGGCGCGCAATGTTAGATCAATAGTCAATTTTTAAAGGCCAAAGGAGAAAAAACAAGTGAACTTTAAAGACATCTAGGCATAAGCATAAAGAATGAGGATAGTATTAAGCCAATAAGCACATTCTACACTACAAAATCAAGATGGATCCAATAAAAGCATAAATTCGAACCTAGAAACCGAATCTACATTTAGGAGTGACATATACATGGACATTTCATCGAACACTTGGCGCACAATGTTAGATCAATAGTCAATTTTTAAAGGCCAAAGGAGAAAAAACAAGTGAACTTTAGAGACCTCTAGGCATAAGCATAAAGAATGAGGATAGTATCATGCCAATAAGCACATTCTACACTACAAAATCAAGATGGATCGAATAAAAGCATAAATTCGAACCTAGAAACCGAATCCACATTTAGGAGTGACATTTACAAGGAAATTTCATCGAACACTTGGCGCGCAATGTTAGATCACAAGTCCATTTAAAGGCAAAGGGAGAAAAAACAAGTGAACTTTAAAGACATCTAGGCATAAGCATAAAGAATGAGGATAGTATCAAACCAATAAGCACATTCTACACTACAAAATCAAGACGGAACAAATAAAAGCATAAATTCGAACCTAGAAACCGAATCCACATTTAGGAGTGACATTTACATGGACATTTCATCGAACACTTGGCGCGCAATTTTAGATCACAAGTCATTTTAATGGCAAAAGGAGAAAAAGCAAGTGAACATTAAATATATCTAGGCATAAGCATAAAAAAATGAGTATAGTGTCAAGCCAATTAGCACATTTTGCACTACAAAATCAAGAACTTATCGAATAAAAGCATAACTTCTAACCAAGAAACCGAATCCACATTTAGGGGTGACATTTACATGGACATTCATCGAACATTTGGCACGCAATGTTAGATCACTAGTCAATTTTTAAAGGCCAAAGGAGAAAAAACAAGTGAATTTTAAAGACATCTAGGCATAAGCATAAAGAATGAGGATAGTATCAAGCCAATAAGCACATTCTACATTACAAAATCAAGACTTGATCGAATAAAAGCATAACTTCAAACCAAGAAACCGAATCCAAATTTAGGAGTGACATTTACATGGACATTCATCGCACACTTGGCGCGCAATGTTAGATCACTAGTCAATTTTTAAAGGCCAAAGGAGAAAAAACAAGTGAACTTTAAAGACATCTAGGCATAAGCATAAAGAATGAGGATAGTATCAAGCCAATAAGCACATTTTCCATTACAAAATCAAGACTTGATCGAATAAAAGCATAACTTCAAACCGAGAAACCGAATCCACATTTACGAGTGACATTTACATGGACATTCATCGAACACTTGGAGCGCGATGTTAGATCAATAGTCAATTTTTAAAGGCCAAAGGAGAAAAAACAAGTGAACTTTAAAGACATCTAGGCATAAGCATAAAGAATGAGGATAGTATCAAGCCAATAAGCACACTCTACACTACAAAATCAAGATGGATCGAATAAAAGCATAAATTCAAACCTAGAAACCAAATCCACATTTAGGAGTGACATTTACATGGACATTTCATCGAACACTTGGCGCGCAATGTTAGATCACAAGTCATTTGTAAGGCAGAAGGAGAAAAAACAAGTGAACTTTAAATATATCTAGGCATAAGCATAAAAAAATGAGTATAGTGTCAAGCCAATTAGCATATTCTGCACTACAAAATCAAGACTTGATCGAATAAAAGCATAACTTCAAACTAAGAAACCGAATCCACATTTAGGGGTGACATTTACATGGACATTCATCGAACATTTGGCACGCAATGTTAGATCACTAGTCAATTTTTAAAGGCCAAAGGAGAAAAAACAAGTGAACTTTAAAGACATCTAGGCATAAGCATAAAGAATGAGGATAGTATCAAGCCAATAAGCACATTTTACACTAGAAAATCAAGATGGATCGAATAAAAGCATAACTTCAAACAAAGAAACCGAATCCACATTTAGGAGTGACATTTACATGGACATTCATCGAACACTTGGCGCGCAATGTTAGATCAATAGTCAATTTTTAAAGGCCAAAGGAGAAAAAACAAGTGAACTTTAAAGACATCTAGGCATAAGCATAAAGAATGAGGATAGTATTAAGCCAATAAGCACATTCTACACCACAAAATCAAGATGGATCCAATAAAAGCATAAATTCGAACCTAGAAACCGAATCCACATTTAGGAGTGACATATACATGGACATTTCATCGAACACTTGGCGCACAATGTTAGATCACAAGTCATTTTAAAGGGAGAAAGAGAAAAAACAGGTGAACTTTAAAGACGTCTAGGCATAAGAATAAAGAATGAGTATAGTATGAAGCCAATAAGCACATTCTACACTACAAAATCAAGATGGATCGAATAAAAGAATAAATTCGAACCTAGAAACCGAATCCACATTTAGGAGTGACATTTACATGGACATTTCATCGAACACTTGGCGTGCAACGTTAGATGACAAGTCATTTTAATGGCAAAAGGAGAAAAAGCAAGTGAACTTTAAATATATCTAGGCATAAGCATAAAAAAATGAGTATAGTGTCAAGCCAATTACCACATTCTACACTACAAAATCAAGACTTGATCGAATAAAAGCATATTTTCTAACCAAGAAACCGAATCCACATTTAGGAGTGACATTTACATGGACATTCATCGAACACTTGGCGCGCAATGTTAGATCACTAGTCAATTTTAAAAGGCCAAAGGAGAAAAAACAATTGAACTTTAAAGACATCTAGGCATAAGCATAAAGAATGAGGATAGTATCAAGCCAATAAGCACATTCTACATTACAAAATCAAGATCGATCGAATAAAAGTATAAATTCGAACCTTGAAACCGAATCCACATTTAGGAGTGACATTTACATGGACATTTCATCGAACACTTGGCGTGCAATGTTAGGTCACAATTCATTTTAAAGGCAAAACGAGAAAAAGGAAGTGACCTTTTAAATATATCTAGGCATAAGCATAAAAAATGAGTATAGTGTCAAGCCAATTAGCACATTAAGCACTACAAAATCAAGACTTGATCGAATAAAAGCATAACTTCAAACCTAGAAACCGAATCCACATTTAGGAGTGACATTTACATGGACATTTCATCGAATAGTTAGCGCGCAATGTTAGATCACTAGTCAATTTTTAAAGGCCAATGGAGAAAAAACAAGTGAACTTTAAAGACATCTATGCATAAGCATAAAGAATGAGGATAGTATCAAGCCATTAAGCACATTATGCACTACAAAATCAAGACCGATCGAATAAAAGAATAAATTCGAACCTAGAAACCGAAAGCCACATTTAGGAGTGATATTTACATGGACATTTCATCGAACACTTGGCGTGCAATGTTCGATCACAAGTCATTTTAAAGGCAAAAGGAGAAAAAGCAAGTGAACTTTAAATATATCTAGGCATAAGCATAAAGAATGAGGATAGTATCAAGCCAATAAGCACATTCTACATTACAAAATCAAGATCGATCGAATAAAAGTATAAATTCGAACCTTGAAACCGAATCCACATTTAGGAGTGACATTTACATGGACATTCATCGAACACTTGGCGCGCAATGTTAGATCAATAGTCAATTTTTAAAGGCCAAAGGAGAAAAAACAAGTGAACTTTAAAGACATCTAGGCATAAGCATAAAGAATGAGGATAGTATTAAGCCAATAAGCACATTCTACACCACAAAATCAAGATGGATCCAATAAAAGCATAAATTCGAACCTAGAAACCGAATCCACATTTAGGAGTGACATATACATGGACATTTCATCGAACACTTGGCGCACAATGTTAGATCACAAGTCATTTTAAAGGGAGAAAGAGAAAAAACAGGTGAACTTTAAAGACGTCTAGGCATAAGAATAAAGAATGAGTATAGTATGAAGCCAATAAGCACATTCTACACTACAAAATCAAGATGGATCGAATAAAAGAATAAATTCGAACCTAGAAACCGAATCCACATTTAGGAGTGACATTTACATGGACATTTCATCGAACACTTGGCGTGCAACGTTAGATGACAAGTCATTTTAATGGCAAAAGGAGAAAAAGCAAGTGAACTTTAAATATATCTAGGCATAAGCATAAAAAAATGAGTATAGTGTCAAGCCAATTACCACATTCTACACTACAAAATCAAGACTTGATCGAATAAAAGCATATTTTCTAACCAAGAAACCGAATCCACATTTAGGAGTGACATTTACATGGACATTCATCGAACACTTGGCGCGCAATGTTAGATCACTAGTCAATTTTAAAAGGCCAAAGGAGAAAAAACAATTGAACTTTAAAGACATCTAGGCATAAGCATAAAGAATGAGGATAGTATCAAGCCAATAAGCACATTCTACATTACAAAATCAAGATCGATCGAATAAAAGTATAAATTCGAACCTTGAAACCGAATCCACATTTAGGAGTGACATTTACATGGACATTTCATCGAACACTTGGCGTGCAATGTTAGGTCACAATTCATTTTAAAGGCAAAACGAGAAAAAGGAAGTGACCTTTTAAATATATCTAGGCATAAGCATAAAAAATGAGTATAGTGTCAAGCCAATTAGCACATTAAGCACTACAAAATCAAGACTTGATCGAATAAAAGCATAACTTCAAACCTAGAAACCGAATCCACATTTAGGAGTGACATTTACATGGACATTTCATCGAATAGTTAGCGCGCAATGTTAGATCACTAGTCAATTTTTAAAGGCCAATGGAGAAAAAACAAGTGAACTTTAAAGACATCTATGCATAAGCATAAAGAATGAGGATAGTATCAAGCCATTAAGCACATTATGCACTACAAAATCAAGACCGATCGAATAAAAGAATAAATTCGAACCTAGAAACCGAAAGCCACATTTAGGAGTGATATTTACATGGACATTTCATCGAACACTTGGCGTGCAATGTTCGATCACAAGTCATTTTAAAGGCAAAAGGAGAAAAAGCAAGTGAACTTTAAATATATCTAGGCATAAGCATAAAAAATGAGTATAGTGTCAAGCCAATAAGCACATTCTGCACTACAAAATCACGACAGATCGAATGAAAGCATCAATTCGAACCTAGAAACCGAATGCCACATTTAGGAGGGACATTTACATGAACATTTAATCAAACACTTGGCATGGAATTGTAGATCTCAAGTCAATTTTTTAAAGGAAAAAGGACAACAAAAACAAGTGAACTTTAAAGACATCTAGGCATAAGCATAAAGAATGAGGATAGTATCAAGCCAATAAGCACATTCTACACTACAAAATCAAGACGGACCGAATAAAAGCATAAATTCGAACCTAGAAACCGAATCCACATTTAGGAGTGACATTTACATGGACATTTCATCGAACACTTGGCGCGCAATGTTAGATCACAAGTCATTTTAAAGGCAGAAGGAGAAAAAACAAGTGAACTTTAAATATATCTAGGCATAAGCATAAAAAATGAGTATAGTGTCAAGCCAATAAGCACATTCTGCACTACAAAATCACGACAGATCGAATGAAAGCATCAATTCGAACCTAGAAACCGAATGCCACATTTAGGAGGGACATTTACATGAACATTTAATCAAACACTTGGCATGGAATTGTAGATCTCAAGATGGATCGAATAAAAGCATAACTTCAAACAAAGAAACCGAATCCACATTTAGGAGTGACATTTACATGGACATTCATCGAACACTTGGCGCGCAATGTTAGATCAATAGTCAATTTTTAAAGGCCAAAGGAGAAAAAACAAGTGAACTTTAAAGACATCTAGGCATAAGCATAAAGAATGAGGATAGTATTAAGCCAATCAGCACATTCTACACTACAAAATCAAGATGGATCCAATAAAAGCATAAATTCGAACCTAGAAACCGAATCCACATTTAGGAGTGACATATACATGGACATTTCATCGAACACTTGGCGCACAATGTTAGATCAATAGTCAATTTTTAAAGGCCAAAGGAGAAAAAACAAGTGAACTTTAGAGACCTCTAGGCATAAGCATAAAGAATGAGGATAGTATCATGCCAATAAGCACATTCTACACTACAAAATCAAGATGGATCGAATAAAAGCATAAATTCGAACCTAGAAACCGAATCCACATTTAGGAATGACATTTACAAGGAAATTTCATCGAACACTTGGCGTGCAATGTTAGGTCACAAGTCATTTTAAAGGCAAAACGAGAAAAAGGAAGTGACCTTTTAAATATATCTAGGCATAAGCATAAAAAATGAGTATAGTGTCAAGCCAATAAGCACATTCTGCACTACAAAATCACGACAGATCGAATGAAAGCATCAATTCGAACCTATAAACCGAATGCCAGATTTAGGATGGACATTTACATGAACATTTCATGGAACACTTGGCATGCAATTGTAGATCCCAAGTCAATTTTTTAATGGAAAAAGGACAAAAAAAACAAGTGAAATTTAGAGACATCTAGGTATATGCATAAATAATGAGAATAGTATCAAGCCAATAAGCACATTCTGCACTAAAAAATCAAGACCGATCGAATAAAAGCATAAATTCAAACCTAGAAACAGAATCCACATTTAGGAGTGATATTTACATGGACATTTCATCGAGCACTTGGCGTGTAATGTTAGATCACAAGTCATTTTAATGGCAAAAGGAGAAAAAGCAAGTGAACTTTAAATATATCTAGGAATAAGCATAAATAAATGAGTATAGTGTCAAGCCAATTAGCATATTCTACAATACAAAATCAAGACTTCATCGAATAAAAGCATAACTTCAAACCAAGAAACCGAATCCAAATTTAGGAGTGACATTTACATGGACATTCATCGCACACTTGGCGCGCAATGTTAGATCACTAGTCAATTTTTAAAGGCCAAAGGAGAAAAAGCAAGTGAACTTTAAAGACATCTAGGCATAAGCATAAAGAATGAGGATAGTATCAAGCCAATAAGCACATTTTCCATTACAAAATCAAGAACTTATCGAATAAAAGCATAACTTCTAACCGAGAAACCGAATCCACATTTAGGAGTGACATTTACATGGACATTCATCGCACACTTGGCGCGCAATGTTAGATCACTAGTCAATTTTTAAAGGCCAAAGGAGAAAAAACAAGTGAACTTTAAAGACATCTAGGCATAAGCATAAAGAATGAGGATAGTATCAAGCCAATAAGCACATTTTCCATTACAAAATCAAGACTTGATCGAATAAAAGCATAACTTCAAACCGAGAAACCGAATCCACATTTACGAGTGACATTTACATGGACATTCATCGAACACTTGGCGCGCGATGTTAGATCAATAGTCAATTTTTACAGGCCAAAGGAGAAAAAACAAGTGAACTTTACAGACATCTAGGCATAAGCATAAAGAATGAGGATAGTATCAAGCCAATAAGCACACTCTACACTACAAAATCAAGACGGAACGAATAAAAGCATAAATTCGAACCTAGAAACCGAATCCACATTTAGGAGTGACATTTACATGGACATTTCATCGAACACTTGGCGCGCAATGTTAGATCACAAGTCATTTTTAAGGCAGAAGGAGAAAAAGCAAGTGAACATTAAATATATCTAGGCATAAGCATAAAAAAATGAGTATAGTGTCAAGCCAATTAGCACATTTTGCAATACAAAATCAAGAACTTATCGAATAAAAGCATAACTTCAAACCAAGAAACCGAATCCACATTTAGGAGTGACATTTACATGGACATTCATCGAACACTTGGCGCGCAATGTTAGATCAATAGTCAATTTTTAAAGGCCAAAGGAGAAAAAACAAGTGAACTTTAAAGACATCTAGGCATAAGCATAAAGAATGAGGATAGTATTAAGCCAATAAGCACATTCTACACTACAAAATCAAGATGGATCCAATAAAAGCATAAATTCGAACCTAGAAACCGAATCCACATTTAGGAGTGACATATACATGGACATTTCATCGAACACTTGGCGCACAATGTTAGATCAATAGTCAATTTTTAAAGGCCAAAGGAGAAAAAACAAGTGAACTTTAAAGACATCTAGACATAAGCATAAAGAATGAGGATAGTATCAAGCCAATAAGCACATTCTACACTACAAAATCAAGAGGGATCGAATAAAAGCATAAATTCAAACCTAGAAACCGAATCCACATTTAGGAGTGACATTTACATGGACATTTCATCGAACACTTGGCGTGCAATGTTAGATGACAAGTCATTTTAATGGCAAAAGGAGAAAAAACAAGTGAACTTTAAATATATCTAGGCATAAGCATAAAAAAATGAGTATAGTGTCAAGCCAATTACCACATTCTACACTACAAAATCAAGACTTGATCGAATAAAAGCATATTTTCTAACCAAGAAACCGAATCCACATTTAGGAGTGACATTTAAATGGACATTCATCGAACACTTGGCGCGCAATGTTAGATCACTAGTCAATTTTAAAAGGCCAAAGGAGAAAAAACAATTGAACTTTAAAGACATCTAGGCATAAGCATAAAGAATGAGGATAGTATCAAGCCAATAAGCACATTCTACATTACAAAATCAAGATCGATCGAATAAAAGTATAAATTCGAACCTTGAAACCGAATCCACATTTAGGAGTGACATTTACATGGACATTTCATCGAACACTTGGCGTGCAATGTTAGGTCACAAGTCATTTTAAAGGCAAAACGAGAAAAAGGAAGTGACCTTTTAAATATATCTAGGCATAAGCATAAAAAATGAGTATAGTGTCAAGCCAATAAGCACATTCTGCACTACAAAATCACGACAGATCGAATGAAAGCATCAATTCGAACCTATAAACCGAATGCCACATTTAGGATGGACATTTACATGAACATTTCATGGAACACTTGGCATGCAATTGTAGATCCCAAGTCAATTTTTTAAAGGAAAAAGGACAAAAAAAACAAGTGAACTTTAGAGACATCTAGGTATATGCATAAATAATGAGAATAGTATCAAGCCAATAAGCACATTCTGCACTAAAAAATCAAGACCGATCGAATAAAAGCATAAATTCAAACCTAGAAACAGAATCCACATTTAGGAGTGATATTTACATGGACATTTCATCGAGCACTTGGCGTGTAATGTTAGATCACAAGTCATTTTAATGGCAAAAGGAGAAAAAGCAAGTGAACTTTAAATATATCTAGGAATAAGCATAAATAAATGAGTATAGTGTCAAGCCAATTAGCATATTCTACAATACAAAATCAAGACTTCATCGAATAAAAGCATAACTTCAAACCAAGAAACCGAATCCAAATTTAGGAGTGACATTTACATGGACATTCATCGCACACTTGGCGCGCAATGTTAGATCACTAGTCAATTTTTAAAGGCCAAAGGAGAAAAAACAAGTGAACTTTAAAGACATCTAGGCATAAGCATAAAGAATGAGGATAGTATCAAGCCAATAAGCACATTTTCCATTACAAAA
This sequence comes from Fallopia convolvulus, assembly GCA_964016875.1. Classification (NCBI taxonomy): domain Eukaryota; kingdom Viridiplantae; phylum Streptophyta; class Magnoliopsida; order Caryophyllales; family Polygonaceae; genus Fallopia; species Fallopia convolvulus. The sequence continues at coordinate 29,122,581 of OZ024730.1, forward strand.
TCAAGACTTGATCGAATAAAAGCATAACTTCAAACCGAGAAACCGAATCCACATTTACGAGTGACATTTACATGGACATTCATCGAACACTTGGCGCGCGATGTTAGATCAATAGTCAATTTTTAAAGGCCAAAGGAGAAAAAACAAGTGAACTTTACAGACATCTAGGCATAAGCATAAAGAATGAGGATAGTATCAAGCCAATAAGCACACTCTACACTACAAAATCAAGACGGAACGAATAAAAGCATAAATTCGAACCTAGAAACCAAATCCACATTTAGGAGGGACATTTACATGAACATTTCATCGAACACTTGGCATGCAATTGTAGATCTCAAGTCAATTTTTTAAAGGATAAAGGACAAAAAAACAAGTGAACTTTAAAGACATCTAGGTATATGTGTAAATAATGAGAATAATATCAAGCCAATAAGCACATTCTGCACTACAAAATCAAGACCGATCGAATAAAAACATAAATTCGAACCTAGAAAAAGAATTCACATTTAGGAGTGATATTTACATGGACATTTCATCGAGCACTTGGCGTGTAATGTTAGATCACAAGTCATTTTAATGGCAAAAGGAGAAAAAGCAAGTGAACTTTAAATATATCTAGGAATAAGCATAAAAAAATGAGTATAGTGTCAAGCCAATTAGCATATTCTACAATACAAAATCAAGACTTGATCGAATAAAAGCATAACTTCAAACCAAGAAACCGAATCCAAATTTACGAGTGACATTTACATGGACATTCATCGAACACTTGGCGCGCAATGTTAGATCACTAGTCAATTTTTAAAGGCCAAAGGAGAAAAAACAAGTGAATTTTAAAGACATCTAGGCATAAGCATAAAGAATGAGGATAGTATCAAGCCAATAAGCACATTCTACATTACAAAATCAAGACTTGATCGAATAAAAGCATAACTTCAAACCAAGAAACCGAATCCAAATTTAGGAGTGACATTTACATGGACATTCATCGCACACTTGGCGCGCAATGTTAGATCACTAGTCAATTTTTAAAGGCCAAAGGAGAAAAAACAAGTGAACTTTAAAGACATCTAGGCATAAGCATAAAGAATGAGGATAGTATCAAGCCAATAAGCACATTTTCCATTACAAAATCAATACTTGATCGAATAAAAGCATAACTTCAAACCGAGAAACCGAATCCACATTTACGAGTGACATTTACATGGACATTCATCGAACACTTGGAGCGCGATGTTAGATCAATAGTCAATTTTTAAAGGCCAAAGGAGAAAAAACAAGTGAACTTTAAAGACATCTAGGCATAAGCATAAAGAATGAGGATAGTATCAGGCCAATAAGCACACTCTACACTACAAAATCAAGACGGAACGAATAAAAGCATAAATTCGAACCTAGAAACCGAATCCACATTTAGGAGTGACATTTACATGGACATTTCATCGAACACTTGGCGCGCAATGTTAGATCACAAGTCATTTTTAAGGCAGAAGGAGAAAAAGCAAGTGAACATTAAATATATCTAGGCATAAGCATAAAAAAATGAGTATAGTGTCAAGCCAATTAGCACATTTTGCAATACAAAATCAAGAACTTATCGAATAAAAGCATAACTTCAAACCAAGAAACCGAATCCACATTTAGGAGTGACATTTACATGGACATTCATCGAACACTTGGCGCGCAATGTTAGATCAATAGTCAATTTTTAAAGGCCAAAGGAGAAAAAACAAGTGAACTTTAAAGACATCTAGGCATAAGCATAAAGAATGAGGATAGTATTAAGCCAATAAGCACATTCTACACTACAAAATCAAGATGGATCCAATAAAAGCATAAATTCGAACCTAGAAACCGAATCCACATTTAGGAGTGACATATACATGGACATTTCATCGAACACTTGGCGCACAATGTTAGATCAATAGTCAATTTTTAAAGGCCAAAGGAGAAAAAACAAGTGAACTTTAAAGACATCTAGACATAAGCATAAAGAATGAGGATAGTATCAAGCCAATAAGCACATTCTACACTACAAAATCAAGAGGGATCGAATAAAAGCATAAATTCAAACCTAGAAACCGAATCCACATTTAGGAGTGACATTTACATGGACATTTCATCGAACACTTGGCGCGAAATGTTAGATCACAAGTCATTTTAAAGGCAAAAGGAGAAAAAGCAAGTGAACATTAATATATCTAGGCATAAGCATAAAAAAATGAGTATAGTGTCAAGATAATTAGCACATTCTACACTAAAAAATCAAGATGGATCGAATAAAAGCATAAATTCGAACCGAGAAACCGAATCCACATTTAGGAGTGACATTTACATGGACATTTCATCGAACACTTGGCGCGTAATGTTAGATCACAGTCATTTTAAAGGAAAAAAGGACAAAAAACAAGTGAACTTTAAAGACATCTAGGCATAAGCATAAAGAATGAGGATAGTATCAAGCCAATAAGCACATTCTACATTACAAAATCAAGATCGATCGAATAAAAGTATAAATTCGAACCTAGAAACCGAATCCACATTTAGGAATGACATTTACATGGACATTTCATCGAACACTTGGCGTGCAATGTTAGGTCACAAGTCATTTTAAAGGCAAAACGAGAAAAAGCAAGTGACCTTTAAATATATCTAGGCATAAGCATAAAAAATGAGTATAGTGTCAAGCCAATAAGCACATTCTGCACTACAAAATCACGACAGATCGAATGAAAGCATCAATTCGAACCGAGAAACCGAATGCCACATTTAGAAGGGACATTTACATGAACATTTCATCGAACACTTGGCATGCAATTGTAGATCTCAAGTCAATTTTTTAAAGGATAAAGGACAAAAAAAACAAGTGAACTTTAAAGACATCTAGGTATATGTGTAAATAATGAGAATAATATCAAGCCAATAAGCACATTCTGCACTACAAAATCAAGACCGATCGAATAAAAACATAAATTCGAACCTAGAAAAAGAATCCACATTTAGGAGTGATATTTACATGGACATTTCATCGAGCACTTGGCGTGTAATGTTAGATCACAAGTCATTTTAATGGCAAAAGGAGAAAAAGCAAGTGAACTTTAAATATATCTAGGAATAAGCATAAAAAAATGAGTATAGTGTCAAGCCAATTAGCATATTCTACAATACAAAATCAAGACTTGATCGAATAAAAGCATAACTTCAAACCAAGAAACCGAATCCAAATTTACGAGTGACATTTACATGGACATTCATCGAACACTTGGCGCGCAATGTTAGATCACTAGTCAATTTTTAAAGGCCAAAGGAGAAAAAACAAGTGAACTTTAAAGACATCTAGGCATAAGCATAAAGAATGAGGATAGTATCAAGCCAATAAGCACATTCTACATTACAAAATCAAGACTTGATCGAATAAAAGCATAACTTCAAACCAAAAAACCGAATCCAGATTTACGAGTGACATTTACATGGACATTCATCGAACACTTGGCGCGCAATGTTAGATCAGTAGTCAATTTTTAAAGGCCAAAGGAGAAAAAACAAGTGAACTTTAAAGACATCTAGGCATAAGCATAAAGAATGAGTCTAGTATCAAGCCAATAAGCACATTCTACATTACAAAATCAAGACTTGATCGAATAAAAGCATAACTTCAAACCAAGAAACCGAATCCAGATTTACGAGTGACATTTACATGGACATTCATCGAACACTTGGAGCGCAATGTTATATCACTAGTCAATTTTAAAAGGCCAAAGGAGAAAAAACAAGTGAACTTTAAAGACATCTAGGCATAAGCATAAAGAATGAGGAAAGTATCAAGCCAATAAGCACATTCTACACTACAAAATCAAGATAAATCGAATAAAAGCATAAATTCTAACCTAGAAACCGAATCCACATTTAGGAGTGACATATACATGGACATTTCATCGAACACTTGGCGCGCAATGTTAGATCACAAGTCATTTTAAAGGCAAAAGGAGAAAAAGCAAGTGAACTTTAAATATATCTAGGCATAAGCATAAAAAAATGAGTATAGTGTCAAGCCAATTAGCACATTTTGCAATAAAAAATCAAGACTTGATCGAATAAAAGTATAATTTCGAACCTAGAAACCGAATCCACATTTAAGAGTGACATTTACATGGACATTCATCGAACAATTGGCGCGCAATGTTAGATCACTAGTCAATTTTTAAAGGCCAAAGGAGAAAAAACAAGTGAACTTTAAAGACATCTAGGCATAAGCATATGGAATGAGGATAGTATCAAGACAATAAGCACATTCTACACTACAAAATCAACATGGATCGAATAAAAGCATAAATTCCAACCTAGAAACCGAATCCACATATACGAGTTACATTTACATGGACATTTCATCGAACAGTTGGCGCGCAATGTTAGATCACAAGTCATTTTAAAGGCAAAAGGAGAAAAAGCAAGTGAAGATTAAATATATCTAGGCATAAGCATAAAAAAATGAGTATAGTGTCAAGCCAATTAGCACATTCTACACTACAAAATCAAGATGGATCAAATAAAAGCATAAATTCGAACCTAGAAACCGAATCCACATTTAGGAGTGACATTTACATGGATATTTCATCGAACACTTGGCGCGCAATGTTAGATAACAAGTCATTTTAAAGGCAAAAGGAGAAAAAACAAGTGAACTTTAAAGACATCTAGGCATAAGCATAAAGAATGAGGATAGTATCAAGCCAATAAGCACATTCTACACTACAAAATCAAGACGGAACGAATAAAAGCATAAATTCGAACCTAGAAACCGAATCCACATTTAGGAGTGACATTTACATGGACATTTCATCGAAAACATGGCGCGCAATGTTAGATCACAAGTCAATTTAAAGGCAAAGGGAGAAAAAACAAGTGAACTTTAAAGACATCTAGGCATAAGCATAAAGAATGAGGATAGTATCAAGCTAATAAGCACATTCTACACTACAAAATCAAGACGGAACGAATAAAAGCATAAATTCGAACCTAGAAACCGAATCCTCATTTAGGATTGACATTTACATGGACATTTCATCGAACACTTGGCGCGCAATGTTAGATCACAAGTCATTTTAAAGGCAAAGGGAGAAAAAACAAGTGAACTTTAACGACATCTAGGCATAAGCAAAAAGAATGAGGATAGTATCAAGCCAATAAGCACATTCTACACTACAAAATCAACATGGATCGAATAAAAGCATAAATTCCAACCTAGAAACCGAATCCACATTTAGGAGTGACATTTACATGGACATTCATCGAACAATTGGCGCGCAATGTTAGATCACTAGTCAATTTTTAAAGGCCAAAGGTGAAAAAACAAGTAAACTTTAAAGACATCTAGGCATAAGCATATAGAATGAGGATAGTATCAAGACAATAAGCACATTCTACACTACAAAATCAACATGGATCGAATAAAAGCATAAATTCCAACCTAGAAACCGAATCCACATATAGGAGTTACATTTACATGGACATTTCATCGAACACTTGGCGCGCAATGTTAGATCACAAGTCATTTTAAAGGCAAAAGGAGAAAAAACAAGTGAACTTTAAAGACATCTAGGCATAAGCATAAAGAATGAGGATAGTATCAAGCCAATAAGCACATTCTACACTACAAAATCAAGACGGAACGAATAAAAGCATAAATTCGAACCTAGAAACCGAATCCACATTTAGGAGTGACATTTACATGGACATTTCATCGAAAACTTGGCGCGCAATGTTAGATCACAAGTCAATTTAAAGGCAAAGGGAGAAAAAACAAGTGAACTTTAAAGACATCTAGGCATAAGCATAAAGAATGAGGATAGTATCAAGCTAATAAGCACATTCTACACTACAAAATCAAGACGGAACGAATAAAAGCATAAATTCGAACCTAGAAACCGAATCCTCATTTAGGATTGACATTTACATGGACATTTCATCGAACACTTGGCGCGCAATGTTAGATCACAAGTCATTTTAAAGGCAAAGGGAGAAAAAACAAGTGAACTTTAACGACATCTAGGCATAAGCAAAAAGAATGAGGATAGTATCAAGCCAATAAGCACATTCTACACTACAAAATCAACATGGATCGAATAAAAGCATAAATTCCAACCTAGAAACCGAATCCACATTTAGGAGTGACATTTACATGGACATTCATCGAACAATTGGCGCGCAATGTTAGATCACTAGTCAATTTTTAAAGGCCAAAGGTGAAAAAACAAGTGAACTTTAAAGACATCTAGGCATAAGCATATAGAATGAGGATAGTATCAAGACAATAAGCACATTCTACACTACAAAATCAACATGGATCGAATAAAAGCATAAATTCCAACCTAGAAACCGAATCCACATATAGGAGTTACATTTACATGGACATTTCATCGAACACTTGGCGCGCAATGTTAGATCACAAGTCATTTTAAAGGCAAAAGGAGAAAAAACAAGTGAACTTTAAAGACATCTAGGCATAAGCATAAAGAATGAGGATAGTATCAAGCCAATAAGCACATTCTACACTACAAAATCAAGACGGAACGAATAAAAGCATAAATTCGAACCTAGAAACCGAATCCTCATTTAGGATTGACATTTACATGGACATTTCATCGAACACTTGGCGCGCAATGTTAGATCACAAGTCATTTTAAAGGCAAAGGGAGAAAAAACAAGTGAACTTTAAAGACATCTAGGCATAAGCAAAAAGAATGAGGATAGTATCAAGCCAATAAGCACATTCTACACTACAAAATCAATATGGATCGAATAAAAGCATAAATTCAAACCTAGAAACCGAATCGAATAAAAGCATAACTTGCCGCGCAGTGTTAGATCACAAGTCATTTTAATGGCAAAAGGAGAAAAAACAAGTGAACATTAAATATATCTAGGCATAAGCATAAAAAAATGAGTATAGTGTCAATCCAATTAGCACATTTTGCTCTACAAAATCAAGAACTTATCGAATAAAAGCATAACTTCAAACCAAGAAACCGAATCCACATTTAGGAGTGACATTTACATGGACATTCATCGAATACTTGGCGCGCAATGTTAGATCAATAGTCAATTTTTAAAGGCCAAAGGAGAAAAAACAAGTGAACTTTAAAGACATCTAGACATAAGCATAAAGAATGAGGATAGTATCAAGCCAATAAGCAAATTCTACACTACAAAATCAAGATTGATCGAATAAAAGCATAAATTCGAACCTAGAAACCGAATCCACATTTAGGAGTGACATTTACATGGACATTTCATCGAACACTTGGCGTGCAATGTTAGATGACAAGTCATTTTAATGGAAAAAGGAGAAAAAACAAGTGAACTTTAAATATATCTAGGCATAAGCATAAAGAATGAGGATAGTGTCAAGCCAATTACCACATTCTACACTACAAAATCAAGACTTGATCGAATAAAAGTATATTTTCTAACCAAGGAACCGAATCCACATTTAGGAGTGACATTTAAATGGACATTCATCGAACACTTGGCGCGCAATGTTAGATCACCAGTCAATTTTAAAAGGCCAAAGGAGAAAAAACAATTGAACTTTAAAGACATCTAGGCATAAGCATAAAGAATGAGGATAGTATCAAGCCAATAAGCACATTCTACATTACAAAATCAAGATGGATCGAATAAAAGCATAAATTCGAACCTAGAAACCGAATCCACATTTAGGAGTGACATTTACATGGACATTTCATCGAACACTTGGCGCGCAATGTTAGATCACAAGTCATTTTAAAGGCAAAGGGAGAAAAAACAAGTGAACTTTAAAGACATCTAGGCATAAGCAAAAAGAATGAGGATAGTATCAAGCCAATAAGCACATTCTACACTACAAAATCAATATGGATCGAATAAAAGCATAAATTCAAACCTAGAAACCGAATCAAATAAAAGCATAACTTGGCGCGCAGTGTTAGATCACAAGTCATTTTAATGGCAAAAGGAGAAAAAACAAGTGAACATTAAATATATCTAGGCATAAGCATAAAAAAATGAGTATAGTGTCAATCCAATTAGCACATTTTGCACTACAAAATCAAGAACTTATCGAATAAAAGCATAACTTCAAACAAAGAAACCGAATCCACATTTAGGAGTGACATTTACATGGACATTCATCGAATACTTGGCGCGCAATGTTAGATCAATAGTCAATTTTTAAAGGCCAAAGGAGAAAAAACAAGTGAACTTTAAAGACATCTAGACATAAGCATAAAGAATGAGGATAGTATCAAGCCAATAAGCAAATTCTACACTACAAAATCAAGATGGATCGAATAAAAGCATAAATTCGAACCTAGAAACCGAATCCACATTTAGGAGTGACATTTACATGGACATTTCATCGAACACTTGGCGTGCAATGTTAGATGACAAGTCATTTTAATGGCAAAAGGAGAAAAAACAAGTGAACTTTAAATAAATCTAGGCATAAGCATAAAGAATGAGGATAGTGTCAAGCCAATTACCACATTCTACACTAATAAATCAAGACTTGATCGAATAAAAGCATATTTTCTAACCAAGAAACCGAATCCACATTTAGGAGTGACATTTAAATGGACATTCATCGAACACTTGGCGCGCAATGTTAGATCACCAGTCAATTTTAAAAGGCCAAAGGAGAAAAAACAATTGAACTTTAAAGACATCTAGGCATAAGCATAAAGAATGAGGATAGTATCAAGCCAATAAGCACATTCTACATTACAAAATCAAGATGGATCGAATAAAAGCATAAATTCGAACCTAGAAACCGAATCCACATTTAGGAGTGACATTTACATGGACATTTCATCGAACACTTGGCGCGCAATGTTAGATCACAAGTCATTTTAAAGGCAAAAGGAGAAAAAACAAGTGAACTTTAAAGACATCTAGGCATAAGCATAAAAAAAGAGGATAGTATCAACCCAATAAGCACATTCTACACTACAAAATCAAGACGGAACAAATAAAAGCATAAATTCGAACCTAGAAACCGAATCCACATTTAGGAGTGACATATACATGGACATTTCATCGAACATTTGGCGTGCAATGTTAGATGACAAGTCATTTTAATGGCAAAAGGAGATAAAACAATTGAACTTTAAATATATCTAGGCATAAGCATAAAAAAATGAGTATAGTGTCAAGCCAATTACCACATTCTACACTACGAAATCAAGTTTTGATCGAATAAAAGCATATTTTCTAACCAAGAAACCGAATCCAAATTTAGGAGTGACATTTAAATGGACATTCATCGAACACTTGGCGCGCAATGTTAGATCACTAGTCAATTTTAAAAGGCCAAAGGAGAAAAAACAATTGAACTTTAAAGACATCTAGGCATAAGCATAAAGAATGAGGATAGTATCAAGCCAATAAGCACATTCTACATTACAAAATCAAGAGCGATCGAATAAAAGTATAAATTCGAACCTAGAAACCGAATCCACATTTAGGAGTGACATTTACATGGACATTTCATCGAACACTTGGCGTGCAATGTTATGTCACAAGTCATTTTAAAGGCAAAATGAGAAAAAGCAAGTAACCTTTAAATATATCTAGGCATAAGCATAAAAAATGAGTATAGTGTCAAGTCAATAAGCACATTCTGCACTACAAAATCACGACAGATCGAATGAAAGCATCAATTCGAACCTAGAAACCGAATGCCACATTTAGGAGGGACATTTACATGAACATTTCATCGAACACTTGGCATGCAATTGTAGATCTCAAGTCAATTTTTTAAAGGAAAAAGGACAAAAAAAACAAGTGAACTTTAAAGACATCTAGGTATATGCATAAATAATGAGAATAGTATAAAGCCAATAAGCACATTCTGCACTTCAAAATCATGACCGATCGAATAAAAGCATAAATTCGAACCTAGAAATAGAATCCACATTTAGGAGTGATATTTACATGGACATATCATCGAGCACTTGACGTGTAATGTTAGATCACAAGTCATTTTAATGGCAAAAAAAGAAAAAAGCAAGTGAACTTTAAATATATCTAGGAATAAGCATAAAAAATGAGTATAGTGTCAAGCCAATTAGCATATTCTACAATACAAAATCAAGACTTGATCGAATAAAAGCATAACTTCAAACCAAGAAACCGAATCCAAATTTAAGAGTGACATTTACATGGACATTCATCGCACACTTGGCACGCAATGTTAGATCACTAGTCAATTTTTAAAGGCCAAAGGAGAAAAAACAAGTGAACTTTAAAGACATCTAGGCATAAGCATAAAGAATGAGGATAGTATCAAGCCAATAAGCACATTCTACACTACAAAATCAAGATGGATCCAATAAAGGCATAAATTCGAACCTAGAAACCGAATCCACATTTAGGAGTGACATTTACATGGACATTTCATCGAACACTTGGCGCGCAATGTTAGATCACAAGTCAATTTAAAGGCAAAGGGAGAAAAAACAAGTGAACTTTAAAGACATCTAGGCATAAGCATAAAGAATGAGGATAGTATCAAGTCAATAAGCACATTCTACACTACAAAATCAAGATGGATCGAATAAAAGCATAACTTCAAACCAAGAAACCGAATCCACATTTAGGAGTGACATTTACATGGACATTCATCGAACACTTGGCGCGCAATGTTAGATCAATAGTCAATTTTTAAAGGCCAAAGGAGAAAAAACAATTGAACTTTAAAGACATCTAGACATAAGCATAAAGAATGAGGATAGTATCAAGCCAATAAGCACATTCTACACTACAAAATCAAGAGGGATCGAATAAAAGCATAAATTCAAACCTAGAAACCGAATCCACATTTAGGAGTGACATTTACATGGACATTTCATCGAACACTTGGCGTGCAATGTTAGATGACAAGTCATTTTAATGGCAAAAGGAGAAAAAACAAGTGAACTTTAAATATATCTAGGCATAAGCATAAAAAAATGAGTATAGTGTCAAGCCAATTACCACATTCTACACTACAAAATCAAGACTTGATCGAATAAAAGCATATTTTTTAACCAAGAAACCGAATCCACATTTAGGAGTGACATTTAAATGGACATTCATCGAACACTTGGCGCGCAATGTTATATCACTAGTCAATTTTAAAAGGCCAAAGGAGAAAAAACAATGTAACTTTAAAGACATCTAGGCATAAGCATAAAGAATGAGGATAGTATCAAGCCAATAAGCACATTCTACATTACAAAATCAAGATCGATCGAATAAAAGTATAAATTCGAACCTAGAAACCGAATCCACATTTAGGAGTGACATTTACATGGACATTTCATCGAACACTTGGCGTGCAATGTTAGGTCACAAGTCATTTTAAAGGCAAAACGAGAAAAAGCAAGTGACCTTTAAATATATCTAGGCATAAGCATAAAAAATGAGTATAGTGTCAAGCCAATAAGCACATTCTGCACTACAAAATCACGACAGATCGAATGAAAGCATCAATTCGAACCTAGAAACCGAATGCCACATTTAGGAGGGACATTTACATGAACATTTAATCAAACACTTGGCATGGAATTGTAGATCTCAAGTCAATTTTTTAAAGGAAAAAGGACAACAAAAACAAGTGAACTTTAAAGACATCTAGGCATAAGCATAAAGAATGAGGATAGTATCAAGCCAATAAGCACATTCTACACTACAAAATCAAGACGGACCGAATAAAAGCATAAATTCGAACCTAGAAACCGAATCCACATTTAGGAGTGACATTTACATGGACATTTCATCGAACACTTGGCGCGCAATGTTAGATCACAAGTCAATTTAATGGCAAAAGGAGAAAAAGCAAGTGAACATTAAATATATCTAGGCATAAGCATAAAAAAATTAGTATAGTGTCAAGCCAATTAGCACATTTTGCACTACAAAATCAAGAACTTATCGAATAAAAGCATAACTTCAAACCAAGAAACCGAATCCACATTTAGGAGTGACATTTACATGGACATTCATCGAACATTTGGCGTGTAATGTTAGATCACTAGTCAATTTTTAAAGGCCAAAGGAGAAAAAACAAGTGAACATTAAAGACATCTAGGCATAAGCATAAAGAATGAGGATAGTATCAAGTCAATAAGCACATTCTACACTACAAAATCATGATGGATCGAATAAAAGCATAAATTCGAACCTAGAAACCGAATCCACATTTAGGAGTGACATTTACATGGACATTTCATCGAACACTTGGCGCGCAATGTTAGATCACAAGTCATTTTAAAGGCAGAAGGAGAAAAAACAAGTGAACTTTAAATATATCTAGGCATAAGCATAAAAAATGAGTATAGTGTCAAGCCAATTAGCATATTCTGCACTACAAAATCAAGACTTGATCGAATGAAAGCATAACTTCAAACCAACAAACCGAATCCACATTTAGGAGTGACATTTACATGGACATTCATCGAACATTTGGCGCGTAATGTTAGATCACTAGTCAATTTTTAAAGGCCAAAGGAGAAAAAACAAATGAACATTAAAGACATCTAGGCATAAGCATAAAGAATGAGGATAGTATCAAGTCAATAAGCACATTCTACAATACAAAATCAAGATGGATCGAATAAAAGCATAACTTCAAACCAAGAAACTGAATCCACATTTAGAAGTGACATTTACATGGACATTCATCGAACACTTGATGCGCAATGTTAGTCAATTTTTAAGGGCCAAAGGAGAAAAAACAAGTAAACTTTAAAGACATCTAGGCATAAGTATAAAGAATGAGGATAGTATCAAGCCAATAAGCACATTCTACACTACAAAATCATGATGGATCGAATAAAAGCATAAATTCGAACCTAGAAACCGAATCCACATTTAGGAGTGACATTTACATGGACATTTCATCGAACACTTGGCGCGCAATGTTAGATCACAAGTCATTTTAAAGGCAGAAGGAGAAAAAACAAGTGAACTTTAAATATATCTAGGCATAAGCATAAAAAAATGAGTATAGTGTCAAGCCAATTAGCATATTCTGCACTACAAAATCAAGACTTGATCGAATAAAAGTATAACTTCAAACCAAGAAACCGAATCCACATTTAGGAGTGACATTTACATGGACATTTCATCGAACACTTGGCGCGCAATGTTAGATCACAAGTCAATTTAAAGGCAAAGGGAGAAAAAACAAGTGAACTTTAAAGACATCTAGGCATAAGCATAAAGAATGAGGATAGTATCAAGTCAATAAGCACATTCTACACTACAAAATCAAGATGGATCGAATAAAAGCATAACTTCAAACCAAGAAACTGAATCCACATTTAGAAGTGGCATTTACATGGACATTCATCGAACACTTGGCGCGCAATGTTAGATCAATAGTCAATTTTTAAAGGCCAAAGGAGAAAAAACAAGTGAACTTTACAGACCTCTAGGCATAAGCATAAAGAATGAGGATAGTATCAAGTCAATAAGCACATTCTACACTACAAAATCAAGATGGATCGAATAAAAGCATAACTTCAAACCAAGAAACTGAATCCACATTTAGAAGTGGCATTTACATGGACATTCATCGAACACTTGACGCGCAATGTTAGATCAATAGTCAATTTTTAAAGGCCAAAGGAGAAAAAACAAGTGAACTTTACAGACTTCTAGGCATAAGCATAAAGAATGAGGATAGTATCATTCCAATAAGCACATTCTACACTACAAAATCAAGATGGATCGAATAAAAGCATAAATTCGATCCTAGAAACCGAATCTACATTTAGGAGTGACATTTACATGGACATTTCATCGAACACTTGGCGAGCAATGTTAGATCACAGGTCGTTTTAAAGGCAAAAGGAGAAAATGCAAGTGAACATTAAATATATCTAGGCATAAGCATAAAAAAATGAGTATAGTGTCAAGCCAATTAGCACATTCTACACTACAAAACCAAGATGGATCGAATAAAAGCATAAATTCGAACCTAGAAACCGAATCCACATTTAGGAGTGACATTTACATGGACATTTCATCGAACACTTGGCGCGCAATGTTAGATCACAAGTCAATTTAAAGGCAAAGGGAGAAAAAACAAGTGAACTTTAAAGACATCTAGGCATAAGCATAAAGAATGAGGATAGTATCAAGCCAATAAGCACATTATACACTACAAAATCAAGACGGAACGAATAAAAGCATAAATTCGAACCTAGAAACCGAATCCACATTTAGGAGTGACATTTACATGGACATTTCATCGAACACTTGGCGCACAATTTTAGATCACAAGTCATTTTAATGGCAAAAGGAGAAAAAGCAAGTGAACATTAAATATATCTAGGCATAAGCATAAAAAAATGAGTATAGTGTCAAGCCAATTAGCACATTTTGCACTACAAAATCAAGAACTTATCGAATAAAAGCATAACTTCTAACCAAGAAACCGAATCCACATTTAGGAGTGACATTTACATGGACATTCATCGAACACTTGGCGCGCAATGTTAGATAGATAGTCAATTTTTAAAGGCCAAAGGAGAAAAAACAAGTGAACTTTAAAGACATCTAGACATAAGCATAAAGAATGAGGATAGTATCAAGCCAATAAGCACATTCTACACTACAAAATCAAGATGGATCGAATAAAAGCATAAATTCAAACCTAGAAACCAAATCCACATTTAGGAGTGACATTTACATGGACATTTCATCGAACACTTGGCGCGCAATGTTAGATCACAAGTCATTTTTAAGGCAGAAGGAGAAAAAACAAGTGAACTTTAAATATATCTAGGCATAAGCATAAAAAAATGAGTATAGTGTCAAGCCAATTAGCATATTCTGCACTACAAAATCAAGACTTGATCGAATAAAAGCATAACTTCAAACTAAGAAACCGAATCCACATTTAGGGGTGACATTTACATGGACATTCATCGAACATTTGGCACGCAATGTTAGATCACTAGTCAATTTTTAAAGGCCAAAGGAGAAAAAACAAGTTAACTTTAAAGACATCTAGGCATAGGCATAAAGAATGAGGATAGTATCAAGCCAATAAGCACATTTTACACTAGAAAATCAAGATGGATCGAATAAAAGCATAAATTCGAACCTAGAAACCGAATCCACATTTAGGAGTGACATATACATGGACATTTCATTGAACACTTGGCGCACAATGTTAGATCACAAATCATTTTAAAGGCAGAAAGAGAAAAAACAGGTGAACTTTAAAGACGTCTAGGCATAAGAATAAAGAATGAGTATAGTATGAAGCCAATAAGCACATTCTACACTACAAAATCAAGATGGATCGAATAAAAGAATATATTCGAACCTAGAAACCGAATCCACATTTAGGAGTGACATTTACATGGACATTTCATCGAACACTTGGCGTGCAATGTTAGATGACAAGTCATTTTAATGGCAAAAGGAGAAAAAGCAAGTGAACTTTAAATATATCTAGGCATAAGCATAAAAAAATGAGTATAGTGTCAAGCCAATTACCACATTCTACTCTACAAAATCAAGACTTGATCGAATAAAAGCATATTTTCTAACCAAGAAACCGAATCCACATTTAGGAGTGACATTTACATGGACATTCATCGAACACTTGGCGCGCAATGTTAGATCACTAGTCAATTTTAAAAGGCCAAAGGAGAAAAAACAATTGAACTTTAAAGACATCTAGGCATAAGCATAAAGAATGAGGATAGTATCAAGCCAATAAGCACATTCTACATTACAAAATCAAGATCGATCGAATAAAAGTATAAATTCGAACCTTGAAACCGAATCCACATTTAGGAGTGACATTTACATGGACATTTCATCGAACACTTGGCGTGCAATGTTAGGTCATAAGTCATTTTAAAGGCAAAACGAGAAAAAGCAAGTGACCTTTAAATATATATAGGCATAAGCATAAAAATTGAGTATAGTGTCAAGCCAATAAGCACATTCTGCACTACAAAATCACGACATATCGAATGAAAGCATAAATTCGAACCTAGAAACCGAATGCCACATTTAGGAGGGACATTGTTGGATCGTAATCTGTTAGCAGTGAGCTTGGGAACTGGCAATTAAGCTGTTTCCAAGGCAGCGGAAGTAAATAATCGCAAGTAATAAAACCAGTAAAAGGCACAGTTCCTTTATAGAGGAACCCCACTACAACCAACTAGTTGTATGGGTAAACCTCTACCTCCGCTTGGAGGATTTTGAATGACTTACTCATATTGATTGCTTTGTTCCTTAGTTACACAACCGGATTTACACTTCTCTGTTCCTACAAGTTCTTCCTAACTCTAGCAACACTAGTAAATCCTCTCAACTGAGTTCCTAAGCTCACAACAGCAAAACACAAGTAACTCAAACCTTACGCTGACTTCTCAGTTCCCTTGCTCCTGGGAACTTCAGCTTCACCGTCGTCGAGATCACACACTCGTCGGCGGGGACTTCTCTTCCTTTTCTTTCTTTTCTCTGATGTGGGTATTTGTAAGTTCTGTGAGAAGTGCTCAGACCGAGTACTATTCATTTGGCTTTATAGTCCATTGAGCTTGGGCAGTCGCATCTTTCGTTTGTGTCCAAAATGCCCTTTGCTTGATGCCCAAGCTGTACTTTCTTCACATGTGACTTTGGTTTGAACTAGGTAAACTTCTTGGATCAATCGGACCGTTGGATGAAGCGTGACAGTCTGATCCTCAGACTGTTCCCTCGGGCTGTCTCAGACAGAATCCCGCGATCTGCGCTGAACGGTCGTTGTCCTCAAATGTGAGTTCCCATGTCATGGGAACTGTCTTCTTCAGAGTTCCCTTGATGGAAACTTTTCATCGTTGTAAGCTTGTGTTCTCTTGATTGTTTCTGGGCGTTCCCATTTCATGGGAACTTTCCTCTTCAGAGTTCCCTTGATGTGAACTCTTCATTGTGGCCTGCACTGGCTTTTGGTCATTCATAAGAGTTCTTGGTTGTACCTGTGTTCCTTAGAAATACTTGAACAAACCACATTAGTTCCCTATGGTGTTTGTCATTATCAAAACTTAGAGAGAATTACATCGTTGATCCGTTGTTTAGAACCAGAGGTCCCAACAACGTCCCAACAATTTCCCCCTTTTTGATGATGACAAACCCATCACAAAAATGCAAGTATTTTAATGAATGATATGTTGATGAGTTCCTAAGTATGATTTTGGGAAGTCACTTTTAGTGAAACTTTTAGATTTAGGGAACCACTTTTGGTGAGACACATAGTTCCTATTGAGCTTTTTATGCAATTGTTCCCCCTTAGCTTATGCGTGGTCTGTGATAACTTAAACTTTTAACTCATCTCGCATTTTTTGTCTTTCCCCCTTTTGACATCATCGAAAACAAGTAAAGCAATAATAGGAAAGAAGGGAACACGCAATCAAAATAAAGACCATTTCATTACTTAAGATAATATGTACAATGGGAACCCAAGTACAATTTGTAGTCATTTTTGGATTAAGGGAACAAGAAAGGAGAGATCATGGGTTCTGAGGGAACAGGGCGTCACATAGGCGTGTAAGGACTTGTGTAAGCTTTTCTTGTCCTCTGGCCAACACTGCTTGGTCCCTAGCAATCTGGTCGAGGGTGTTGGCAATGCGGAGCAACACTGGAGAGTTCCCCTCTTGTGGACCAGACTCTAGTGGAGCCGCCTCCTCTACAGGTTCCGAGTGCCTCATCTTCTGGGCAACTGTAATGTCCAGTTCCCTTCCAAGATCGATTTCGTCTTTAGAGGCGTCGTAAAGACCCTCTTTTTGTAGGAGCTTCTTGATCAGCCCGGAGTAGGGAAGGGAGTGGGACTTGGAGGCCATGCACTTCTCCATGTGCCCAAGGATTATTCGGGGAAGATTTATGGGCTTCTTGAGGAGGAAGTGGTAGAGGATGATGGCATCTGGGATGTTGACGACCAAGCGCTTCTCTTGGCGCGGGATCACCATGTTGATGATGAATTGGTGAGCGAGCTTGGCAATCAAGGATAGGTGATGCGTCGAGAGGACTTTAGAGGGAACCCGACCCTAAAAAATTGTGTTGCACACCTCGGCGCTATTGAAGTAGCCCCAGAGCTTGCTGGGCACCTCGCTAAGCCCTTGACCAGGGACCTGGAGTTGAAGGCGGATTGTCGACGTTGTAAAAATGAACTCGTCGCCTTCGTGGGAGAATCGACGCACTTGTGAGGGATCTACGCTCATAGTCTCTTGGTAGAGTCTCTCCAAGCCCTGGGCCTTGATCAGGTCCCACAGTTCCCCTAGACCATTTTCAGTCAGCACTTCTTCTGAAACAATGAGGGGAGGAAGAAGCTTCCTGCGCTCATCGACATGATGCTTGGTGGAAGAGGTCCCCTTCCCCTTCCTTGAAGTGCTTTTAGATGTGTTCCCCCTAGAGACCGTGCGAGGTCCTTTCTGCTGAGGGGGTGCAGCCGCTTCAATCATAAGCACGCGGTCCCTTGGTGGTTGGGAACTCGTGGACACCATCATTTGGTGTCCAGGGGTGGGGATCCGTGCTGGCTCCTTAGCGGCTGGAGCTTCTTCTTCTTCTTCGACCTCATCTTGGGAGGTCCCTTCTTCCTCGGAGGAGCTCGAGCTTGAGCCCTCCGTATCATCTTCAGGATGACTCGTTGTTGCCTCAGCACCTCCAGCTGGTGCGAGGTCCCTTCTCTCCTTGGGCTCGTCGGGAGCCACCTTTTTTGGGGACTTTGTCCCTTGGGAGACTGTGTGCTCAGAGGGGCCCCGATTGAGCTCTTCCTCGATTGCCTTGATCTGGGCTTCCTCCTCCAGAGTTCCCATGATGATTGGAGGAGGGTCCTTGGTCATTTTGCCGATGACCACAGAGAGAGGAAGATCATCGTCGTCTGAGGTGAGAGCGACGGTACTTTTGGATGGTGAGGGAGAGGGGAGTTTGGTGGTGGTGGGAGATGTGATGGAAGAGGGGAGAGGAGAAGAAGGAAGAGGGGTGGTTAGTTGAGTGGAAGGGGGAGGAAGGGATCTGGTAACCTGGGGAGTAGAGATCCCTGAAGTAGAAATGGGAGTGGTGGAGATGTGTTTTGGTGAAGAGGGAGGAGAAGGAGTTGTGTGAGGTGAAGGTGGAGTTGGAGATCCCGTAATGATGGGAACGGGAAGAAGTGAAGAAGGTTGGGAAGGTGGAGTTCCCATCGTGGTGGGAACTGGAGAAGATGGCGGAGGAGGAGTCGGTTGTTTTGTGAGAGTGGGTTTGGAAGGTCCCTCGATTTGAAGAGGAGGGATGAAGGAGGAAGAAGGGAGTAGACTCTGGGGTTCAGAGGTCCCATCGTCGGAAGGGAAAGGGTAAGGAGGTTTGGGATCACAAGAACTCTCCTTGGAGCAGTTCAGGTAGTCCTCAAACTTGAAGAAAGCCTTCTTTCTGGGCTCCGAGAATTCAGAGGCCGCAGAGTGTTTACGCTTTTTGGATTTTGAGGGGTCGTGGGAGTGTTTGGATTTTTTGGGTTTTGAGGGGTCTTTTTATGAGTGACGGCGTTTGGATGAATGGCGGTGTTTGGATTTGTGGGGTTTTTCATTGATTGAGGGGCGAGCGTCTCTGAAATTGTCAACGATGACAACTCCGGAGGAGGTGTTGGTGTGGGAAGGAGGGAGAGGAAAAGATTCGGAGGAGGAAGAGGTCCAGGAGACGGTTTCGTCGGCCTGAGGAGGAAGAGGAGGCAAGAAGGGGCTTACTTGATTGTATAGCCCTTGGATAAGAACATCCTTCATTGTTGGGTCCGATTCTTGCTCGATCTCTTTTAGTTGAGAGACGAAGAGGATGCGAGGATTGGCATGTACCTACGCTTTGATCTGGGCGAAGGTGTGTTGAGGGGCCATTTTTGTAAGAGATTGGGAGGTTTTGGAGGTTTCTTGAAAAGAGAGTGAAAGAGATTTTGGGAAGAAGATTGACAGAGATGTAAGATGGAATAAAGGGCCCAAAAATGGCAAAGAGGGGTTTTAAAGGAGAGAGGAGGTGAAGGGTAGAAAGGGAAGTGGAATAACCTCGATAACCGTTGCCCAATGAACGTGGGGCGCCGTTTCAACTTCTCAAGCACGCCTCTGGACACGCGTCACAATCTCTTCGGAAGTCCTTTTCAAATTTTGAATAGTTGGCCTTTAACGCTTCAGAACCTCTGACACAAAAGTCCGCTTCCCAAGTGACGGTTTTTCTTTGAAGATTAGTCAGCGTTCCCTTTGTAGATGCATCAGTTCCCATGATCTTATCAAGGTCAGGGAGAGTGAAGTGGTTAAGGGAACTTCACACTCATCTTTTTGTTGGGCTAGGGAACTCAAAGGGAACCAGACAATTTGCAACTCGATAAAGGAAATATTTTGGCTCATGAGAAGCATTTGTCTTGTCCCTAGCTTAGGGTGGGTCATATGATCAACCGTCATGGTGGCTTGTAATGAGGGATAAAGGGAACTCTGGTTGATCATTTTGGGCCAAAAGAAATAGAGGTCCTTTGTACACATTTTTCTCTAGACTAGTAATCATGGCATAGTGAAAGCAATAAATCCAAGTTCCCTATCATGCAATCTTATATAAACCAGTTAGGCATTGAGAGAGAGACAAACAGGGACTTGTTTAGTTTAGAGTTATCATCCCTAGAAGCATTCGAAAATGCTGGTAGGGACGTCTGTCTAAAGCTTTGGTAAGAATGTCCGCAATTTGCTCTTCAGTTCAACAGTGTTCCATCGAGATGTTCCCATTTTCAACATTGTCACGTAGAAAGTGATGCCTTATATCAATATGCTTAGTTCTAGAATGATGCACAGGATTTTTCGAAATGTTTATGGCACTAGTGTTATCACAGAGTATGGGAACTGGGCCAAAAGACATACCGTAATCTTGGAGTTGTGACTTAAGCCATAGAACTTGGGAACGGCATGATGCGGCAACCACATATTCGGCTTCAGCTGTGGAGAGTGCCACTGAGTTTTGTTTTTTAGATCCCCACGAGACTAAGCATGACCCTAGGAACTGGGCCATTCCTGATGTGCTCTTTTTGTCAACCAAGTGCCCTGCAAAATCTGCATCTGTGTATGCAATGAGCTCAAGGGAATTGTTCCTTGGATACCAAAGGCACAAGTTATCGTTCCCTTTGAGATACCTGAAAATTCTCTTCACCTCTTTTAGGTGTGATTCCTTAGGGTTAGCTTGAAAACGAGCACAAAGACATACGGAGAACATGATATCAGGTCTACTAGCTGTTAAGTAGAGAAGGGACCCGATCATACCTCGATAGTTCCTTTGGTCCACACTGATACCTGTTTCATCCGCATTGAGCCTTGAATTTGGTGAGATGGGGGTGTCAATGGGCTTTGAATGTTCCATCCCATACTTCACAAGCATTTCCTTGATGTATTTCTGTTGATGAATCTTTGTTCCCTCCTTGGTTTGGGATATTTGAAGTCCCAGAAAGAACGTGAGTTCCCCAATGAGACTCATTTCAAACTCACTGCTCATGAGGTCCTTAAACTTCTCTACAAGAGTTTCGTTAGTTGCTCCAAACACAATGTCATCAACATATACTTACACAATCAAAATGTCTTTAGATTCTTTCTTTAAAAACAAAGTCTTGTCTATGGAACCACGAATGTACCCATGGGACAAGAGGAATTGAGCAAACCTGTCATACCAAGCTCGGGGAGCTTGTTTGAGTCCGTAAAGAGCCCTCTCCAGGAAATAGACATGGTTGGGTAGTTTCTCATCTTCGAATCCTGGATGTTGGGCTACATACACTTCTTCCTTGAGATGTCCATTGAGGAAGGCTGTTTTCACATCCATTTGATAAAGTTTGAATCCCTTGTGAGCGGCATAGGCAATGAGGAGTCTGATTGCCTCAATCCTGGCAACTGGTGCGAAGGTCTCATCGTAGTCAATCCCTTCCTCTTGCCTGTATCCTTGTGCTACTAACCTAGCCTTGTTCCTTGCTACAGCTCCAGTATCATCGAGCTTGTTCCTAAAGACCCATCGAGTTCCTATGATGTTCTTGTTTTTGGGCCTAGGAACTAGCTTCCAGACTTTGTTCCTCTCGAATTGGTGGAGTTCTTCTTGCATGGCTTGAATCCAATCTGGGTCCTTCAAGGCTTCTTTGATATTTTTGGGTTCCACCATAGAAACAAACGCGTTAAAAGCACAAAAATTATTGAGAGAGGAACGAGTTTGTACACCTTTATCAAGAGAGGAGATGATGTTCTCAATGGGGTGGTCCTTCCTTTGTTGAAAGGTTCTTGTATGAGTGAGTTCCTTTGCATGTGTATCATCCTCAGTTGGTGTTTCTTTGTCATGGGAACTCTCATCTTCAGCTTCTTCATTTGATGTTTCTTCAGAGATTTCTGGCAGGTTCCTTCTTTGTTCCCCTTGAATACTTGATTCTGGCAGGGTATTGTCTTGGGGGACAGCAGAGTTATTCCCTGAAGAGGGGACCTCAAGAGAGTTGGAGGTGTCTTGTAGTTCTTCTGAGGAAGGAGCCTCGAGGGAGGTTTGATCAGTGAGGGTTGGACCTTCGTCGTTGTTCCCTGGTTGTGGGATATTGCTTGCACTTGGATAGTCTTCATCCCTTTTCCTTGGCTCATCCTCGTCATCATCCTCGTCTTCATGTCTGACTAACTTGAACAGAGTTCCTTTCCCTTGGGTCTCGGATCCCATCTTTATAGACTTTTCATTGAAGACGACATGAATGGTTTCCTCTATCTTCTTGGTTCTTTTATTGTAGACCCTGTAAGCCTTGCTTTGTGATAAGTATCCCAAGAAGATCCCTTCGTCGCTCCTGGGGTCGAATTTGCCAAGATTGTCTTTGTCGTTGTTGTGAACAAAGCATGTGCAACCAAATGTTCTCAAGTGTGAGATGTTTGGTTTTCTCCCTTTGATGAGCTCATAGGAGGTCTTGTTGATCAGGGGCCTTGTCATGGCTCGATTTAGGATGTATGTAGCTGTGGAGATGGCTTCAGTCCAGAAGTACTCAGGAACTCCACTTTCGATCATCATGGTTCTAGCCATGTCCTCCAGAGTTCTGTTCTTTCTCTCGACCACTCCATTTTGCTGAGGAGTGCGAGGTGCTGAAAAGTTGTGAGAGATCCCATTTTGCTCACAGAAGTTTAGGAACTCCGAGTTGCGAAACTCAGTTCCGTGATCAGATCTGATTGCTTTCAGTTTTAGCCCCAAGCTTACTTCTGTTCTTTTGATGAAGGGCTCAAATTCTTCAAACGCTAGTGATTTTGCCTTCAAGAAAATAACCCAGGTGAATCTTGAAAAATCATCAATTAAAACATACATGTACCTTTTTCCACCGTAGCTAGCTGTTCTCATGGGACCATAGAGATCCATGTGAATTAACTCCAGGGACCTGGTTGTGCTTACCACCTTCTTGGGTTTGAAGGAGGTCCTGGTCTGTTTCCCTCGAACACATGTTTCACACATTTTGACTCCTTCGAGATTGATCCGTGGAAGACCAATGACCAGATCCTGTAGATAAAGCTTCAGGATTTGATTTATACCAACATGTCCCAGTCTTCGATGCTAGAGTTCCGTGTCATCTTGGGAACTCGCAAGGCACAGCTTCATTGGTGGTTCAAAGTTGGTGTCCACCACATACACATTGTTGTATCTTCTTCCTCTCAGAATTACTTTGTTCGTCTTCTTGTTGATGACGAGACATTCATCTGAGTCGAAAGTGACGATGTTGTTCCCTTGATCAAACATCTGGGAGACACTCAGCAGATTGTATCCCAGATCCTTTACCAGATTTACATTGCTAACTTTAATAGATCTATTGAGCAACACTTCTCCTTTTCCAATAACTTCTCCCTTGTTCTTGTTGCCAAATGAGACGTGGCCTCCTTCGGCATGAGTGTGGAGTGAGATGAGGATATCCTTGTTTCCTGTCATATGGTTCGAGCATCCACTATCTATGATATGGTCTCTGATATGGTTCCTATCCATGGTTTCTTTGTTGTACACCCGAGACCCATTTCCCTTAGCAATTTTGACATAGATTCTATGTCCAGAGTTCCCAGTATAGTAGTCTTTCTCACCATTGTTTCCACTCTCTAGGACCCTGATTTTCTCCTCGAGATGAGCATTTTTCTGTTTCTCGCACTGGAGTTCTAAGGCCCTACACTCATGGATCTCATGTTCGCTCAGGGGTGACTTTCCGTTCTTGGAGCACTCACCTTTGTATCCTATGCCATGTCTAGCTGGGACAAACTTAATTTGGGAACTAGAGGCTTCAAGATGTTCGGGAGTCTTACTCAAGTTTTGCAAGAGGGTGTTCTCATCTTTCTCTAGAGCTTTGATTTCTCTTTCTAGATCTACGATGTGAGACACATGGGACTTGAGTTTTTCTAGAAGGGATATGAAGTTGGGACAGGGCTCAAGACCAACTAATTGAGATTTTATGTGTTCCTGTTTTTCCAACTTGTTTTGCAGTTTTATGTTATCTTTGACAAGACTTGAAAGAATTTTCAACAACTCAGGTTTTTCATAGTTACTCAAGGAATCAAGAACAGTTTCAGTGGTTACCTCACTGGGTTGTTCCCCAGTGGTTTCTCCTATGGCCATGCCACACATGTCTGGGAGTGCCCATGACTCAGGATCTTCGTCTTCATCATCGCTCCAGGTAGCGATGTAGGCCTTCTTTCCTTGCTTCCTGCCATCAGTTCCTTGTGGGCAATCCTTCGCAAAATGTCCTTTCCTGTTGCATTTGTAGCAAGTCACTTCTGAGAGATCCTTCTCTGTGGGCTTTCTTTGGGAACTCTGTCCCTTTCCCCAGTTCCCACTGTTCCGTTGAGACTTTCCTTTGTAGAAATTTCGAAGAGCCTTTGTTACAAGAACTAGCTCTTAATCCTCTTCTTCTTCGGAGTCTTCATGTTGTTCTTGGGTTGATTTGAGCATCTTTTCGATCTTGAGTGTGATCCCTCGATGAGCTCGAGTTTGTTCCTTATCATCGATCTTCCTCTTCTCATGTCCCACTAGCTTTCCAAACACTTGATGGAGCATAAGTGTTCGATTTTCTGGGTTTTCCTTGAACATCGTTCTCTCGTTTGCCCATTCTCCAGTCAATCCATTGAAGAGCTGTTGGACCTTCATTTTGTGGGTGATTTCTTCTTTTGTGATCCCCAATCCTTCCATCTTAGTGCAAAGTCCTTCAAACCGGGATTGGTAGCTATCGACGCACTCTCCCATTTCCATTTGGAAGTTGTAGAACTCCCTTTTTGCATTCATCTGAAGATCTTCTCTGAGATCTGAGTTCCCAACGTGCATTTGTTGGATGGCTTCCCACATTTCCTTAGTTGTGTCAAGGTTTGCAACCCTGTCACAATCTTGTACGCACATGGACCTCTTTAGGTACTGTTTGGCTTTGTAGTTTGCCTCCATGCACTTGTACTCGTTGGGACCCCACTTTGAGAGGTCGTTGACAATAGCTGGATCGATTTCGAAGTTCCCCCTCTCGATGACACACCAGGCTTGGTAGTCTTGGCCACGCATCCAATCCTTCATGTCGCGTTGCCAGCTTTCAAATCTTCCTGTAATAAGCCTTGGCGGCTTACTGGTATTGTTCCCTACCTGAGTAAGTTCCTGAGCCATTTTGATACCTGCGATGCTAACACAAATCTAGAGCGCAAGCTCTGATACCAATTGTTGCATCGTAATCTGTTAGCAGTGAGCTTGGGAACTGGCAATTAAGCTGATCCCAAGGCAGCGGAAGTAAATAATCGCAAGTAATAAAAACAGTAAAAGGCACAGTTCCTTTATAGAGGAACCCCACTACAACCAACTAGTTGTATGGGTAAACCTCTACCTCCGCTTGGAGGATTTTGAATGACTTCCTTATATTGATTGCTTTGTTCCTTAGTTACACAGCCGGATTTACACTTCTCTGTTCCTACAAGTTCTTCCTAACTCTAGCAACACTAGTAAATCCTCTCAACTGAGTTCCTAAGCTCACAACAGCAAAACACAAGTAACTCAAACCTTACGCTGACTTCTCAGTTCCCTTGCTCCTGGGAACTTCAGCTTCACCGTCGTCTAGATCACACACTCGCCGACGGGGACTTCTCTTCCTTTTCTTTCTTTTCTCTGATGTGGGTATTTGTAAGTTCTGTGAGAAGTGCTCAGACCGAGTACTATTCATTTGGCTTTATAGTCCATTGAGCTTGGGTAGTCGCATCTTTCGTTTGTGTCCAAAATGCCCTTTGCTTGATGCCCAAGCTGTACTTTCTTCACATGTGACTTTGGTTTGAACTAGGTCAACTTCTTGGATCAATCGGACCGTTGGATGAAGCATGACAGTCTGATCCTCAGACTGTTCCCTCGGGCTGTCTGAGACAGAATCCCGCGATCTACGCTGAACGGTCGTTGTCCTCACATATGAGTTCCCATGTCATGGGAACTGTCTTCTTCAGAGTTCCCTTGATGGAAACTTTTCATCGTTGTAAGCTTGTGTTCTCTTGATTGTTTCTGGGCGTTCCCATTTCATGGGAACTTTCCTCTTCAGAGTTCCCTTGATGGGAACTCTTCATTGTGGCCTGCACTGGCTTTTGGTCATTCATAAGAGTTCTTGGTTGTACCTATGTTCCTTAGAAATACTTGAACAAACCACATTAGTTCCCTATGGTGTTTGTCATTATCAAAACTTAGAGAGAATTACATCGTTGATCCGTTGTTTAGAACCAGAGGTCCCAACAACGTCCCAACAATTTCCCCCTTTTTGATGATGACAAACCCATCACAAAAATGCAAGTGAACTTAGCGTGTAATGTTAGATCACAAGTCATTTTAATGGCAAAAGGAGAAAAAGCAAGTGAACTTTAAATATATTTAGGAATAAGCATAAAAAATGAGTATAGTTTCAAGTGATCGCCTCGGATTG
Organism: Fallopia convolvulus; assembly: GCA_964016875.1. Taxonomy (NCBI): domain Eukaryota; kingdom Viridiplantae; phylum Streptophyta; class Magnoliopsida; order Caryophyllales; family Polygonaceae; genus Fallopia; species Fallopia convolvulus. The sequence continues at coordinate 29,149,498 of OZ024730.1, forward strand.
CGAGGGTCTAGAGATACAATTTATAACCCGACCCCGTTGTAGCACGTGGTGGGTGTCGAACACTCGGGAAGTCTACTCGATCGATGTGCCTAGATACTAGGAAGCTAGAAAGGAGAGCATAAAACAAAGGAAAAACAAAGAAAACAGTCGGGACCGACACTGAGGTCACGTCGGGCCCGAGGTTGGCGACAAGAGGAAGTCGGGACCGACACTGGGTAAGTCGGGCCCGAGGTAGCTGGGGATGTCGAACTCAAAGATTTAAAAGTAGATCTTGGGATTTTGGGTTCCTTCCCTAGAAGATTAAGGCTTTTCCACCTCAATTCAAGCAATGAGTGATGATCGGACTAGGATCGAGTGCGTTCGCCCTCGTTCCAACCACTTCTACACCTCGATCATCGGGGAAATCCCCTTCGAAGCAAGGTCTTGAGATTGACACATGTTCACTTTCGCTACTTTGCCAATCTCAAGCCTTGATTCCCAACTTTCGCAAGGAATTGTAGCTCTATGTATAGTGGGTTCCTTAGATCAAACACTCAAGGCTATGGAATTGGGGTTTCTAGCCTAAACCTAGCTAGGGTTTTCCCCCATAACCCAAGATCAAGGAGATCTACTCCATGTGACAAGCAAAGAAAGCAATCAAATCAAAAGGGAAAGCAATCATCATAATCAATCTCAAAACAAAGCAAAGTTTCATTCAAATCCAAAGCAATCCACAAATTCCAATCAAGGGTTTTCAAATCCACAAGAACAAAGCCAATCAAAGCAAATCTACCAACAAAACCTATCAAGTCTTCCTCTCTTGGTCGATTCTCTCTCTCTTCCTCCTCCTCTCCTTCCTCCTTGCTCTCCAAGTATCCTCTTGGTTCCCTTGGAACCCCCTTTTTGTGTGTATGAGAGGGAACCCTTTCTTAGAAGACAAGAGGGCCTTTTATAGATTAGATGAGGGGCAAAAGTGGAAGTCCACAAATTCGTGCCTTGGAGCCCAAGTAGTTCGGTGACCGACTCGGACCGACACGAAGGACCTCGGGCCCGAGTTACTGTGCATCTCGGTGTGAGGTTAGAAACTTCAAAGTCGGGCCCGACGTGGTTGCAACTCGGTCCTGACCTCGTTCCGCCTTCTTCTTGTTGGCTTCTCTTGTTCTTCTTCATGGCTTGCTCCTCTCTTTCCCGCTTTAGCTCGGCCTTTGCTCCATGTCTCGACCCTCCTTCAAATCGATCCTCGATTCATGCCAAATTACCTACAAAACACATAAAATGCGCGTAGTCTCCGAATCTCATAGAAATACGGGAACTAAGCGAAAAAGGAACAAAACGCACAAGAAAAGGGGAAAAAGAAACATATTTACAAAGGAAATCACATATGAAAACACCACCAAATAGAGAGACATCAAAATACCCCATACTTAAACTTGCTTGTCCTCAAGCAGTAACAATGTAAGCAAGACCGAAACATAATCTTCAAGTAAAGCCTCGTATGAAAACACATTTTAAGCACAAGTGATTGATATTCAAGCAAGATTACATCATCACACATGATTAAGTGTTCCAAGGAATAAAGTCAATGCAACTAAGCCTCACTTTAGGGATATGTGAATGTGTATCACTCATCATGTGTTTGGGTTTAGCAATGAACACTCAAGCTCAAAAATCATGCAAGTAAGGACTTTACTATTGAAGCTAATATCACTAATTCCTCCACCTAGAGATGCCTAATGCAAAGTACACAAAGAATTTTGAACTTGGCTCAATGGAGGTCCTCAAAGAGGTTCCATTCGGCCGGGTTGTAATGGGGCTTTTGGTATTTCTCAAGGTGGGAATTATTTGGTCTCGTGGTGCTTTCAATGGGGATTGAACAACCTAAACTCTCACCGACTTCACCAAAATTCCACAATTACTTTCTCACTCACCCAAAAGACTTAACATTTTCCTTTCAACCCAAAATTTCACTTAACATTCCACTTCATCTTTGCTCTTATGCTTTTTGTTGGATTTTCAACACTTTCTACATTTGGACCGACTTTCTTATGACATCGGGCCCGATGTTGCTTGTAACTCGGTCGGACCATTTTCTTCACTTAAGCTCTTTGCTTTATTCCACTTTACATTTCCAACATTTTCTTTCTTTCTTTTTCATTTTTGTACAACAAAGATGCACTACCCACATGATTCATAACACCATTCTTTGCCCTTAAACCCAAGAGAATCTCAACTCTTCAAATACAATCCCAACCTCTCTTCTAAAGTCCAATCCCATAAGGGTCAAGTCATATAAGGCTAGGAATAATATTTTTGAGGAGTTTCAAACAAAGGCTTAGGCTAGAACGGGGCTACAAACAAAGGATTAACTTCATGGTAGGATATGGAACATTTATGTGACTAGAAGAATAAAGTTCAAAATCAATTTGACCATGCTAGGACAAATCTCATGACGGTCTTGGAAAATAGATAAACACCGCAATAGCAAGTTTTACTAAGCATGAATGAGCTAATCACACAAGAAAAATGAGGGATATGCAAATATGAACAAGCATCCCTAAAATGGCCAAAAATCAATCTCACAAGGGTCACTCATACTTAGTTGCATAAGAACTCATCCTAGAACTCACATGTTCAATAAAACAAGCAAGATATCATGATCACATCAAAAGCAACATCATTTTAGAGGCTAAGCTATCCAAAAATATGCAAAGGAATTTACATGCTCACATCATCGTTAGCTTTTATTTTGGCAATCTAAGATGGGAATTTCTAGTCCAAAACCTACAAAACACAAAATCTTTTTGTTGTTTTTAACACAATTTTTCAAATTTTTTTTTGTTTGGATTTTTGCAAGAATTTCTCTAAAACCAAAAACTCATCCATTCAAGACCAAATCAATCATCCATGTCTTTCCTCAAACCACAAACCAATAAGCAAACATCCCAAATACAAACTAGAAACACAAACTAAATATCCTCAAAATAACAAACAAACATAAACAAGTGAAATCATGAACACACTTACCCCCACCCCATACTTAAAATTTTGATGTCCCCATCAAACAAGGAAATCAAAACTGAAAAGCAAGAGAGAAGAGTACGAAAAGCTCACAATTTCTTATTCTTCAATGGCTTGTATAGGATCACTCGAAGGGGTTGTCACGTCTACGTCCTCTTTGGAGCCTTGCTTGCCGCTCCCTCTCGTACACTTGCTCTTGGAGTTGAGGCTCCGGGCGTGTCCATTGGTCCTCACGGGAAGGGAAGTTCCCGCTCATCCACATGTTGAAGCTATCTTGGACCCGCCACCTCCCTAAGCTCCTCTACCTCTCGTCTAGTGTAGCCGAGGGCTCGGTTCATCTCTTGTTGGCTAGCTTGGAAAGAACTTTGTTGTTGAAGCATTTGTTGTTGTTGTTGGTACATTTGTTGTTGATGTTGGTACATTTGTTGTTGTTGGAGATTCACTTGATAGACCTCTTGGAGAACATTTTCTTGTTGAAGTTGGAGATGGGCCATTTGGTTGGCTAAGAAGGACATGTCCACCGGTTGTTGTTGCTCGGGAAACACCATTCCCGGACCGTACCATTGGGCATAGCCTTCATAACTGCCACCTTGAGCTTGCTCTCGCCTTGTACCGCTCCCTTCTCCACGTTCATAATGCCGCAGGACCTCACCACCATGGAATGAACTGGACCGACGTTGAGGGAAGTCGGGCCCGACTTGGTGTGTACCTCGGTCCGCCAGTGTTGGAGCATGGTGCGTGGCTCGGAAGTCGGCCATCAATCCTTGGAGGCGCTCATCTTCTTCACTTTGCCCTTGATCGACATCCATGTCCTCCCCACGAGGTGCAAACACGAAGTTGTCTTGGTCGGAATCCGGTGTAGATGGAGGGGAGGTAAACCGAATGTGTTGAGATTGTTGTCGCCGCCCCTCTCTTGCACCTTCGGGGTCACCAAATGAGTGTGGCTTGCCGGCCCACACTTGGTACCAATTTCGATACCGAGAAAGATCATAGAGGTTGTGCACTAACCGGATCGACACACCATCATAGTTTGAGTGAGGGGCCAAGGAAATCATGTAGAGCTTCTCGTTGATGATGTTGGCCTTCTTGAAATACTTCATGTTCATGAACTCAACACCATTCGGAGCCGGAGAATACTTGTCAAGATCAACTCCTAGACGCATGGCGAGCCTTGCTATCATCTCGCCGAAGTAGATCCAAGAGGAGCTTTGGAAGTCTCGCACCATCTTGACCCACTCCCATGCAAGGTTCATGGGCTTCTCGGTGTTGAAGAGCATCTCATGGAGCAACATGATCTCCTCCTTCATCGGCTTGCTCAACTCATGACGAGCATAGATTGCACACCCCAAGACTCGCACCATGACCTGAAAAAGAGGGCTAGCAATCTCGGTTGTGGAGGCGCCCTTTCTCATCTCGCTCTTTCCGACCACATGACGCCACACTTGGTTCACCTTCTCATTGTTGACGCCGGTCTCTTCTCTTGGGCATGGGAACCCGAAGTAGGTAGCCAAATCCCTAAGAGTGAGATTGTGGTTCTCATTGCCCAATCGGAAAGTGATCGCCCCTTCCTCATCCTCCACATTATCATAAGTGCACTCGAATGTGGCCATGAATTCCGAGGTGAGGGCGGGGTAGTGGGTGTTGTCCCACCTTAGCATCCCATTGAGTCTGATGTGCGAGTAGCACCTTGGAAGGGCTTGATCCATGTCCATCTTCCTCACGGCTTCCCAATCAAGCCACCTTGTATGATGCTCAAGCGCCATATATCTTGCATAACTCTCCACTTGCTCGTCATCCTCCAAATAGACATCATCCAACTTTGGCTCTTTCCTTGACTTCTTGGACTTCTTCCTCGGCCTTTCCGCATGAGATGATGAAGCTCTAGTCTCCATGGTACCTACACACATCCAACCAAACAAAAGGGTCCAAGATAAACTCCATACAACTCAACAAAAGCACTCATCAATACACAACAACACTTCAACACAAAGGAACCCCATACTTAGTCTCTAGACACACATGCATCTCAATCCAACATAAATCATCATGGACATCTTCTAACAATGGCTAAGCAAATGATCATTCTACATCATGATTAGGCTATAGCCAACAATGAAACACATGAATCCACATGATATCACAAGAAGAAAGCAAAAACAACATGGATCGACTTCCAACCTATGTCGGGCCCGACTTACTCAACCTCGGTCCGACCTGTTGGACCGACTTCCACATCTCGGGCCCGACTCTCCTGGGCACGTCGATCTCGATCTAGTTCATGCTTCGACTCTAACCTCAAATCAACCCAAATTACTCTATCATGCACTTAAATTTCAAATTCAACCATCAAACATCCCTAATCGATGTTCTAAATGGATCTAAGCATGCATAAACAACTTTAAAGCTCAATTTCACAAATCATGCAAATCCACCATTGATGCTCAAACTCAAGCTCTCAATCAAACATGGCATTACTCAATCTATGCAATGAAAGCACAAAATTTTCAAAGAAATAAGTAGAGATCGAGTAACACATACCGAATTCGAAGAGTATTGAACTTTTAAACAAACAAGCAACTTAGAACTCAAATTTCCTCAATCTAGATCTAGATGGGGGATGAAGGACTATATTGAAATCGAAATTTCTACTCGGAATCGGGTTAGGGAGATCTTTTTGTGGTTGGATCGGGATGAAGAAAGGAAGTGTGTGGATCGAGTATGGAAGGGGGAGGGGCGGCTGACTTTGAGAGTGTTTGAGGGAGATGGGTTGTATTTTGGGAATGGTGGTTGATATGAAGATGGTAGGTAGGTGGGGGATGGTATTTAATGGGGGAAAGGGACTAATATTATTGGGACCAAGGGGTCCTCATGCATGTCCAAGATCACGAAATCTTCGGGGACAAAGTACTTTCCAACTTGCACCAGAACGTCATCCAATATTCCCTTAGCCTTGATGACGGAACCGTCAGCCATAGTTAGGGACATATTGGCTGGCTCCATTTCACCCAAATTTGCTCTTCTCCAAATGCTAGAGGGCATCACCGAAACACTTGCCCCAAGATCACATAAGGCTTGGAAGTTTTGAGACCCCACACCAATAGTTATAGCAAAGCGACCAGGATCTCCTAGCTTTTGTGGTAACTCCAAGGTCTTGACCTCATCTTGCATTTCAACTATGGATCTCTTCTTGCTCAGAATCTCCTTTAAAAACTTGGCATAAGATGGCATCTCGCTCAATGCATCGGTGAATGGGATGGAGATGTTCAAGCCTTGTAAAAGCTTGAGAAACCTCTTGAATTTGTTCTCAACAACATCTTTCGGCTTCTTCGAGGGATATGGAAGAATTGTTGCACCTTGAATCTTGCTTGGATCAACCTCCTTGGACTTCCCTACTTCACTTGCAACATTTCCTGGTTGGACCGACTTAGGCACCATGTCGGGCCCGATGTTGTGAATCTCGGTCCTGGGCAGAGGAGTCGGATCGAGGTCTGGGTACGTCGGTCCCAAGTTGCTCTCAATCTCGGTCCGGGGTAAAGGGGTCGATCTTCTTGCTGGGTCGACTTCGGGGGACGTCGGACCCGACTTGCTGGGTAATTTGGTCCGACTCTCTTCATTCTTCTTAGGCATGTGTGGCTCGGGTAGGTTTCGGCCACTTCTCAATCCAATTGCCCGGACTTCATTTTGATTGTTTTGAGCTCGAGGGTTTTCCTCGGGTCGGCCCGGAAGTCTCCCATTCTCTCTCGGGGCTTGAGTTGCAATTTGGGCAAATTGATCGTCGACTTGCCTCCTCCATGCACCAAACTCATTGAATTGGGTCCTCATCTCCTTGAACCCGTCTCTCATCTCTTGAGCAAATGTTTGTAGCTCATTGAATCCCGGTGGTCTATATGGTGGTGGTGGCGCCCTTGGCTCGTTTTGGTTGAAGTTGTTGTTGTAACCTTGAGCTTGACCGTTGTTCCACCGGCCATTACCACCATTGTTGAAATTGCCTCTTCCACCGAAATTTCCTCTAACATAGTTTGCCTCCTCAATTCGCTCGGCCAAGCGCACTTGGCTCTCATTCGGACAAACTTGTGTAGCATGTGCCAAGGATCCACACTCCTCACAAGCTCTAGCATTTTGCTTGTAGTAGTGGACTTGCCTCTTAAGCTTGCTCACTTCACCTTCAAGGAATTGGAGCTTCACATCCCTATCAATGTCTTCTCCCTTTGGATCATATAACTTCCTTGCACCTTCACCTTGAACTTTCACCTCTTTGCTAGCTTGACTCACCCCATACGTGGCCTCATAATCGGATAGCTTGTCAAGTAGCTCCCAAGCTTGATCCAGTGTCAAGTCTATGAACCCACAATCGGTGTGGAGATTGAGCTTGTCCTTCGTTACCGGATTGATGCCTTGGAAAAAGATGTCTTGAAGCACATATGGTTGTTGGCCATGAGTAGGACATTGGCGCAACATCTCCTTGAAACGGTCCCATGCTTCGAAGAGAGGCTCATTCGGACCTTGTTGAAAGCTTGCAATCTTCCTTCTTAGCTCGGTTGTCTTTGAGGGCGGGAAGAACTTCATCAAGAAAGCATCATAGAGTGTCTTCCAAGTTGTGATTGACCTAGGAGCTTGGCTCTCGAGCCAATGTGTGGCCTTGCCCCCAAGTGACCATTTGAACGCCTTTAGAAGCACATACTCCAACGTCTCCTCGTCCGTAGAGATCGTCTCACACATGTCCACAAAGCGTTTGACGTGCTCTATGGGACACTCATGTGGACGTCCCTCGAATTGATCACGCTTGATGAGAGAGATGAATTGCGTCTTGATCTCAAAATTCTTGGCAACCTCGGGAAGCACAATATCCGGTTCGGGTACCCTCAACTTCGGATGCATGTATTGGCGTGCATTCCGGGGTAGAGCGTTGAGTTGAGCCTCCTCTCATCCGTTGCTCCCGTTCTCTTCTTGCTACCTCCTGTTGATTGTCCTTCTCAAGTTGCAATCTAGCCATTTCGGCCCTAAGTTGAGCCAACTCCTCATCAACATGGAGAGCTTGATTCGCCATCCTTTTCCTTTTTCGGGCTTCTTTGAGGATACTTTCCGGATCACTCACAAACTCAAGCTCAAGTGTTCCTCGGGAGGAACGAGCTAGCATACACCTATGAAACAAAGACACAAACCAAAACAAATGAAAAACAAACAAAGGGTTTGGGCTATTCCCTCACCCAAATCACTACCAAAACACAAGAAACTCACCAAATTGGCACTCAAAGCACTTAGAATTCCCCGACAACGGCGCCAATCTTTTGATCGCCTCACGGTTGTGCGAGGGTCTAGAGATACAATTTATAACCCGACCCCGTTGTAGCACGTGGTGGGTGTCGAACACTCGGGAAGTCTACTCGATCGATGTGCCTAGATACTAGAAAGCTAGAAAGGAGGGTTTAAAACAAAGGAAAACAAAGAAAACAGTCGGGACCGACACTGAGGTCATGTCGGGCCCGAGGTTGGCGACAAGAGGAAGTCGAGACCGACACTGGGTAAGTCGGACCCGAGGTAGCTGGGTTTGTCGAACTTTAAAGATGAAAAGTAGATCTTGGGCTTTTGGGTTCCTTCCCTAGTAGATTAAGGCTTTTCCACCCCAATTCAAGCAAAGAGTGATGATCGGACTAGGATCGAGTGCTTTCACCCTCGTTCCAACCACTTCTACACCTCGATCATTGGGGAAATCCCCTTCGAAGCAAGGTCTTGAGATTGACACATGTTCACTTTCACTACTTTGCCAATCTCAAGCCTTGATTCCCAACTTTCGCAAGGAATTGTAGTTCTATGTAGAGTGGGTTCCTTAGATCAAACACTCAAGGCTATGGAATTGGGGTTTCTAGCCCAAACCTATCTAGGGTTTTCCCCCATAACCCAAGATCAAGGAGATCTACTCCATGTGGCAAGCAAACAAATCAAACAAATCTAAAGGGAAAGCAAACAACATCATCAATTTCAAAACAAAGCAAATTTTCATTCAAATCAAAAGAAATCCACAAATTCCAATCAAGTCACTAGTACAAAATTTGCTACTTATAGCGGAATTATTATGGCGCTTGTGAAAAGCGCAATAAATTAACAAACGCGGAGGTCGCTTTTATAAATAAGCGTTTTAAAAAATTAATTTTTTTAAAATAAAATAGTTAATAAATTTAATAAAGCGCTTTTATGTAAAAGCGTTTTAAAAAAAAAGCGGATGACGCTTTATATCAAAAAGCGTCATAAAAATCTTAGCTACTATTTACAACCCTCGTTTCCCCTCTCCCAGTCTCCCTCGTTCCTTGTTTCTTCCGTACTGGGTTTGTGACCTAGTTTCTTCTCTCTTCCTTTCCAAAGCAAACACTGGAACCGAATAGAGAGAATCAAGATGGAACGACGGAGTCGGGAGAAAGAATTCTGATTTTGTTCTCTTATTCTCTCTCCATTCGCGGCGCTTCATCGGACATGGTCGCTTCGTTTTCCGTCGGTTCTGACCGATTCCGCTATCATTTTTTGCGTTTCTCAACAAGTAAGAATTGATGTGTGTTTTTTTGTTGATTTTTTGCTTGCGGCTTTGGTTGTGGAAGGCTAGATCTGTGGATTTGGTTCTCCTAGGGTTTGATGTTGATAGTGGAGGATTTGTTGTGGTTGTGGATTTTAGGCTGGCAGTGAAGAAGATGGGGAAGGCTGTTAAGGATCCGAACAAGCCGAAGAGGTCTCCAAGTGCCTTCTTCGTTTTCATGTATGTCGGTTTTGTTTCCGTTTTGCTATTTCCGTTTCAGATCTGTTTTTTTTTTGTTTTTGACAAATTGCGAGTTTTGGATAGAGGTTGTGATTTTGATTTGCTCTCTTAATTTTTTCAACAGGGAGAAATTCAGGAAGAGGTTCAAGGAGAAGCATCCAAACAACAAATCCGTTGCTGTTGTATGTGTTGTTTTGAATTTCTAAATTTGGTTTCTCACAGTTGTATTCGCCTGACGGTCAATGGATCAGCCGACATGCAGGTTGCCTTCTTTTTCACATTACACAGATTTTGTTCTCAATAATAATTAAAGTCCAAAATTCTTAGCTTTTCAAAAAATTTGCTTTGAATGTTTCTGCATATGTTCGTGGAGGATCAGCTGGTGTTATTGAGTCGCTTGTGGGAGTTGTCAAACCTTTTTGCATCGGTTAAGTTTGTTTCTACTTTCAAAGTGTAGTAGTTGATCTACCAATTCCGGTCCCAGCTTTGATTGCAATTTCAAGGGTGAAATTTTGATTCAAACACCTCTTACATAAAAGGCTTAAAGCATGATATATGATTTACATTAGAGCATCATGGAATTGTATGGTTTATAGGCATGATTAATCTTTATTTGATTATTGCATTTACAATTGTGATCTATCACAGGATTGTGAATAAATGACCTTTACTGGTGTGTTTCAGTTTGAAATCAAAATGAAACTTTGAGTAGAAATGACATTATTTGTCCAAGCTTAGAAATTAAGATTCTGGAACTTGTATTTATCCTCTTACTAATTCTAAGAATACTTACTTACCAAATTATTTTGGTCTCTTAGGGGACAAGGTCCTCCAGTTGGTGACTCTCCACCTTACTTTGGCCCTTCACAAAAGTTGGACTTCTGAGTCTGAAATGGTTAGACTTTGAGTTTTTGCTCAAATTGCTATAGAATTCAAGTATGCTAGTATTTTTTAATGTGGTTTTTTTGTATTGTCTCAGGGTGTGAATGTCGGTCCAGGAAATGAACTAGACTTTGAGTTTTTAATGAGGCTAAGGACCACATTTTTGGACTTGTTTTGTTGAATGATTGGAGTGGTGAGTTGATTAATTGCTCCTCCAGATTCAATTCCTCTTTTTTGGATTTTTTTTCCTAAACAACAGAATTTTGTATTCCGCTAGAGATACTCAGAGCTGGAACTTTTTTTGTAATGTGATTGAATAATGTATTGATGAATTGTATTTATATATATGGAATTGAATTTTATATTAAGGCAATTATGAGTTAGTTTAGGCAAATATTGTTATTGTAAATTTTTTAGGCTGGATGTGGATGAAATAGCCAACACATGAATTTATTTTTTTTTCAAGAAAAAAAGCTCTTATGGCGCTTTCTTAGAAAAGCGCCATGCGCATAGGTTATTAGCATGGCACTTTTTTATAAAAAAGCGCCATGCGTGTCTGGAATATTTTTTTTAAAAGTTAAAGTACATGGCGCTTTTTAAAAAAAGCGCCATCCGCGTCTGTTTTTAGGGCGCTTTTTAAAAAGCGTCATCCGCTATCTTTAAAGCAGTCGTACTTAATACGCTTAAAAAAGCGCCATGTGAAGTGTAAAAAAAGCGCCATGCGAGACTGTTTTTGTACTAGTGAGTGTTTCCAAATCCACAAGATCAAAGCAAAACAAAGCTAATCTATCAACAAAACCTTCTTCTCCCTTGGCCGATTCTCTCTCTTCTCCTTCTCCTCTCCTTCCTCCTTGCTCTCCAAGTATCCTCTTGGTTCCTTGCCAAGTGTGGGAACCTTTTCCAACCCTTTGGAACCCCCTAATTAGAAGACAAGAGGGCCTTTTATAGATTAGATGAGGGGCAAAATTGGAAGTCCACAATTTAGTGCCTTGGAGCCCAAGTAGTCCGGTGACCGACTCGGACCGACACGGAGGACCTTGGGCCCGAGGTACTGTGCATCTCGGTCCGAGGTTGAAATCTCCCAAGTCGGGCCCGGCGTTGTTGCAACTCGGTCCGGTCCTCATTCCACCTTCTTCTTGTTGGCTTCTCTTGTTCTTCTTCATGGCTTGCTCCTCTCTTTCCCGCTTTAGCTCGGCCTTTGCTCCATGTCTCGACCCTCCTTCAAATAGATCCTTGATTCACGCCAAATTGCCTACAAAACACACAAAATGCGCGTAGTCTCCGAATCTAATAGAAATACGGGAACTAAGCTAAAAAGGAACAAAACACGCAAGAAAAGGGGAAAAAGAAACATATTTACAAAGGAAATCACATATGAAAACACCACCAAATAAAAACACATCAAGGAGAAAAAACAAGTGAACTTTAAAGATATCTTGTCATAAGCATAAAGAATGAGGATATTATCAAGCCAATAAGCACATTCTACACCACAAAATCAAGACCGATCGAATAAAAACATAAATTCGAACCTAGAAACCGAATCCACATTTAAGAGTGACATTTACATGGACATTTCATCAAACAGTTGGCATGCAATGTTATATCACAAGTCATTTTAAAGGCAAAAGGAGAAAAAGCAAGTGAACCATAAATATATCTAGGCATAAGCATAAAAAATGAGTATAGTGTCAAGCCAATTAGCACATTTTGCACTACAAAATCAAGAACTTATCGAATAAAAGCATAACTTCAAACCAAGAATCGAACACTTGGCGCGCAATGTTAGATCACTAGTCAATTTTTAAAGGCAAAAGGAGAAAAAACAAGTGAACTTTAAAGACATCTAGGCATAAGCATAAAGAACGAGGATAGTATCAAGCCAATAAGCACATTCTACACTACAAAATCAAGACTTGATCGAATAAAAGCATAACTTCAAAACAAGAAACCGAATCCTTATTTACGAGTGACATTTACATGGACATTCATCGAACACTTGGCGCGCAATGTTAGATCAATAGTCAATTTTTAAAGGCCAAAGGAGAAAAAACAAGTGAACTTTAAAGACATCTAGACATAATCATAAAGAATGAGGATAGTATCAAGCCAATAAGCACAGTCTACACTACAAAATCAAGATGGATCGAATAAAAGCATAAATTCGAACCTAGAAACCGAATCCACATTTAGGAGTGACATTTACATGGACATTTCATCAAACACTTGGTGTGCAATGTTAGATCACAAGTCATTTTAAAGGCAAAAGGAGAAAAAGCAAGTGACCTTTAAATATATCTAGGCATAAGCATAAAAAAATGAGTATAGTGTCAAGCCAATTAGCACATTTTGCAATACAAAATCAAGACTTGATCGAATAAAAGTATAACTTCAAACCTAGAAACCGAATCCACATTTAGGAGTGACATTTACATGGACAATCATCGAACAATTGGCGCGCAATGTTAGATCACTAGTCAATTTAAAAGGCAAAAGGAGAAAAAGCAAGTGAAGATTAAATATATCTAGGCATAAGCATAAAAAAATGAGTATAATGTCAAGCCAATAAGCACATTCTACACTACAAAATCAAGACCGGTCGAATAAAAGCATACATTCGAGCCTAGAAACCGAATCCACATTTAGGAATGACATTTACATGGACAGTTCATCGAACACTTGGCGTGCAATGTTAGATCACAAGTCATTTTAATGGAAAAAAGAGAAAAAGCAAGTGAACAATAAATATATCTAGGCATAAGCATACAAAAATGAGTATAGTGTCAAGCCAATTAGCATATTCTGCACTACAAAATCGAGACTTGATATAATAAAAGCATAACTTCAAACCAAGAAACTGAATCCACATTTAGGAGTGACATTTACATGGACATTCATCGAACACTTGGCACGCAATGTTAGATCACTAGTCAATTTTTAAAGGCTAAAGGAGAAAAAACAAGTAAACTTTAAAGACATCTAGGCATACGCATAAAGAATGAGGATAGTATCAAGCCAATAAGCACATTCTACACTACAAAATCAAGATGGATCGAGTAAAAGCATAAATTCGACCCAAGAAACCGAATCCACATTTAGGAGTGACATTTACATGGACATTTAATCGAACACTTGGCGCGCAATGTTAGATCACATGTCATTTTAAATGCAGAAGGAGAAAAAACAAGTGAACTTTAAAGACATCTAGGCATAAGCATAAAGAATGAGGATAGTATGAAGCCAATAAGCACATTCTACACTTCAAAATCAAGATGGATCGAATAAAAGCATTTCGAACCTAGAAACCGAATCCACATTTAGGAGTGAAATTAACATGGACATTTCATCGAACACTTGGCGTGCAATGTTAGATCAAAATTCATTATAATTGCAAAAGGAGAAAAAGCAAGTGAACTTTAAATATATCTAGGCATGAGCATAAAAAGCATATTTTCTACACTACAAAATCAAGACTTGATCAAATAAAAGCATATTTTCTAACCAAGAAACCGAATCCACATTTAGGAGTGACATTTACATGGACATTTATCGAACACTTGGCGCGCAATGTTAGATCACTAGTCAATTTTAAAAGGCCAAAGGAGAAAAAACATTTGAACATTAAAGACATCTAGGCATAAGCATAAAGAATGAGGATAGTATCAAGCCAATAAGCACATTCTGCACTACAAAATCAAGACCAATCGAATAAAAGCATAAATTCGAACCTAGAAACAAAATCCACATTTACGAGTGACATTTACATGGACATTCATCGAACACTTGGCGCGCAATGTTAGATCAATAGTCAATTTTTAAAGGCTAAAGGAGAAAAAACAAGTAAACTTTAAAGACACCTAGGCATACGCATAAAGAATGAGGATAGTATCAAGCCAATAAGCACATTCTACACTACAAAATCAAGATGGATCGAATAAAAGCATAAATTCGAACCTAGAAACTGAATTCACATTTAGGAGTGACATTTACATGGACATTTAATCGAACACTTGGCGCGCAATGTTAGATCACATGTCATTTTAAAGGCAGAAGGAGAAAAAACAAGTGAACAATTAAAGACATCTAGGCATAAGCATAAAGAATGAGGATAGTATGAAGCCAATAAGCACATTCTACACTACAAAATCAAGATGGATCGAATAAAAGCATTTCGAACCTAGAAACCGAATCCACATTTAGGAGTGACATTAAAATGGACATTTCATCGAACACTTGGCGTGCAATGTTAGATCACAAGTCATTTTAATGGCAAAAGGAGAAAAAGCAAGTGAACTTTAAATATATCTAGGCATAAGCATAAAAAAATGAGAATAGTGTCAAGCCTATTATCACATTCTACACTACAAAATCAAGACTTGATCAAATAAAAGCATATTTTCTAACCAAGAAACCGAATCCACATTTAGGAGTGACATTTACATGGACATTCATCGAACACTTGGCGCACAATGTTAGATCAGTAGTCAATTTTTAAAGGCCAAAGGGAAAAAACAAGTGAACTTTAAAGACATCTTGACATAAGCATAAAGAATGAGGATAGTATCAAGCCAATAAGCACATTCTACACTACAAAATCAAAATGGATCGAATAAAAGCATAAATTCGAACCTAGAAACCGAATCCACATTTAGGAGTGACATTTACATGGACATTTCATCAAACACTTGGCGCGCAATGTTAGATCACAAGTCATTTTAAAGGCAGAAGGAGAAAAAACAAGTGAACATTAAATACATCTAGGCATAAGCATAAAGAATGAGGATAGAATGAAGCCAATAAGCACATTCTACACTAAAAAATCAAGACCGGTCGAATAAAAGCATAAATTCGAACCTAGAAACCGAATCCACATTTACGAATGACATTTACATGGACATTTCATCGAACACTTGGCGTGCAATGTTAGATCACAAGTCATTTTAATGGCAAAAGGAGAAAAAGCAAGTGAACATTAAATATATCTAGGCATAAGCATAAAAAAATGAGTATAGTGTCAAGCCAATTAGCACATTCTACACTACAAAATCAAGATGGATCGAATAAAAGCATAAATTCGAACCTAGAAACCGAATCCACATTTAGGAGTGACATTTACATGGACATTTCATCGAACACTTGGCGCGCAATGTTAGATCACAAGTCATTTTAAAGGCAAAAGGAGAAAAAACAAGTGAACTTTAAAGACATTTAGGCATAAGCATAAAGACTGAGGATAGTATCAAGCCAATAAGCACATTCTACACTACAAAATCAAGACGGATCGAATAAAAGCATAAATTCGAACCTAGAAACCGAATCCACATTTAGGAGTGACATTTACATGGACATTTCATTGAACACTTGGCGCGCAATGTTAGATCACAAGTCATTTTAATGGCAAAAGGAGAAAAAGCAAGTGCACATTAAATATATCTAGGCATAAGCATAAAAAAATGAGTATAGTGTCAAGCCAATTAGCACATTCTACACTACAAAATCAAGATGGATCGAATAAAAGCATAAATTCAAACCTAGAAACCGAATCCACATTTAGGAGTGACATTTACATGCACATTTCATCGAACACGTGACGCGCAATGTTAGATCACAAGTCATTTTAAAGGCAAAAGGAGAAAAAACAAGTGAACTTTAAAAACATCTAGGCATAAGCATAAAGACTGAGGATAGTATCAAACCAATAAGCACATTCTACACTACAAAATCAAGACCGGTCGAATAAAAGCATAAATTCGAGCCTAGAAACCGAAACCACATTTAGGAATGACATTTACATGGACATTTCATCGAACACTTGGCGTGCAATGTTAGATCACAAGTCATTTTAATGGCAAAAGGAGAAAAAGCAAGTGAACATTAAATATATCTAGGCATAAGCATAAAAAAATGAGTATAGTGTCAAGCCAATTAGCATATTCTGCACTACAAAATCAAGACTTGATAGAATAAAAGCATAATTTCAAACCGAGAAACCGAATCCACATTTAGGAGTGACATTTACATGGAACTTCATCGAACACTTGGCGCGCAATGTTAGATCACTAGTCAATTTTTAAAGGCCAAAGGAGAAAAAACAAGTGAACTTTAAAGACATCTAAGCATAAGCATAAAGAACGAGGATAGTGTCAAGTCAATAAGCACATTCTACACTACAAAATCAAGACTTGATCGAATAAAAGCATAACTTCAAACCAAGAAACCGAATCCACATTTACGAGTGACATTTACATGGACATTCATCGAACACTTGGCGCACAATGTTAGATCAATAGTCAATTTTTAAAGGCTAAAGGAGAAAAAACAAGTAAACTTTAAAGACATCTAGGCATACGCATAAAGAATGCGGATAGTATCAAGCCAATAAGCACATTCTACACTACAAAATCAAGATGGATCGAATAAAAGCATAAATTCGAACCTAGAAACCGAATCCACATTTAGGAGTGACATTTAAATGGACATTTAATCGAACACTTGGCGCGCAATGTTAGATCACATGTCATTTTAAAGGCAGAAGGAGAAAAAACAAGTGAACTTTAAAGACATCTAGGCATAAGCATAAAGAATGAGGATAGTATGAAGCCAATAAGCACATTCTACACTACAAAATCAAGATGGATCGAATAAAAGCATTTCGAACCTAGAAACCGAATCCACATTTAGGAGTGACATTAACATGGACATTTCATCGAACACTTGGCGTGCAATGTTAGATCACAAGTCATTTTAATGGCAAAAGGAGAAAAAGCAAGTGAACTTTAAATATATCGAGGCATAAGCATAAAAAAATGAGTATAGTGTCAAGCCAATTACCACATTCTACACTACAAAATCAAGTCTTGATCAAATAAAAGCATATTTTCTAACCAAGAAACCGAATCCACATTTAGGAGTGACATTTACATGGACATTTATCGAACACTTGGCGCACAATGTTAGATCAATAGTCAATTTTTAAAGGCCAAAGGAGAAAAAACAAGTGAACTTTAAAGACATCTTGGCATAAGCATAAAGAATGAGGATAGTATCAAGCCAATAAGCACATTCTACACTACAAAATCAAGATGGATCGAATAAAAGCATAATTCGAACCTAGAAACCGAATGCCACATTTAGGAGTGACATTTACATGGACATTTCATCGAACACTTGGCATGCAATTGTAGATCACAAATCAATTTTTTAAAGGAAAAAGGACAAAAAAAAACAAGTGAACTTTAAAGACATCTAGGTATATGCATAAAGAATGAGAATAGTATCAAGCCAATAAGCACATTCTGCACTAAATCAAGACCGATCGAATAAAAGCATAAATTCGAACCTAGAAACAGAATCCACATTTAGGAGTGATATTTACATGGAAATTTTATCGAACACTTCGCGTGTAATGATAGATCACAAGTCATTTTAATGGCGAAAGGAGAAAAAGCAAGTGAACTTTAAATATATCTAGGAATACGCATAAAAAAATGAGTATAGTGTCAAGCCAATTAGCATATTCTGCAATCCCAAATCAAGACTTGATTGAATAAAAGTATAACTTCAAACCTAGAAACCGAATCTACATTTACGAGTGACATTTACATGGACAATTCATCGAACACTTGACCCGCAATGTTGGATCACAAGTAAATTTTTAAAGGCAAAAGGAGAAAAAACAAGTGATCTTTAAAGATATCTTGTCATAAGCATAAAGAATGAGGATATTATCAAGCCAATAATCACATTCTACACCACAAAATCAAGACCGATTGAATAAAAACAGAAATTCAAACCTAGAAACCGAATCCACATTTAAGAGTGACATTTACATGGACATTTCATCGAACAGTTGGCGTGCAATGTTAGATCACAAATCATTTTAAAGGGAAAAGGAGAAAAAGCGAGTGAACTTTAAATATATCTAGGCATAAGCATAAAAAAATGAGTATAGTGTCAAGCCAATTAGCACATTTTGCACTACCAAAACAAGAGCTTATCGAATAAAAGCATAACTTCAAACCAAGAATCGAATCCACATTTAGGAGTGACATTTACATGGACATTCATCGAACACTTGGCGCACAATGTTAGATCAATAGTCAATTTTTAAAGGCCAAAGGAGAAAAAACAAGTGAATTTTAAAGACATCTTGGCGTAAGCATAAAGAATGAGGATAGTATCAAGCCAATAAGCACATTCTACACTACAAAATCAAAATGGATCGAATAAAAGCATAAATTCGAACCTAGAAACCGAATCCACATTTAGGAGTGACATTTACATGGACATTCATCGAACACTTGGCGCACAATGTTAGATCAATAGTCAATTTTTAAAGGCTAAAGAAGAAAAAACAAGTAAACTTTAAATACATCTAGGCATAAGCATAAAGACTGAGGATAGTATCAAGCCAATAAGCACATTCTACACTACAAAATCAAGACGGATCGAATAAAAGCATAAATTCGAACCTAGAAACCGAATCCACATTTAGGAGTGACATTTACATGGACATTTCATTGAACACTTGGCGCGCAATGTTAGATCACAAGTCATTTTAATGGCAAAAGGGGAAAAAGCAAGTGAACATTAAATATATCTAGGCATAAGCATAAAAAAATGAGTATAGTGTCAAGCCAATTAGCACATTCTATACTACAAAATCAAGATGGATCGAATAAAAGCATAAATTCGAACCTAGAAACCGAATCCACATTTAGGAGTGACATTTACATGGACATTTCATCGAACACTTGGCGCGCAATGTTAGATCACAAGTCATTTTAAAGGCAAAAGGAGAAAAAACAAGTGAACTTTAAAGACATCTTGGCATAAGCATAAAGACTGAGGATAGTATCAAGCCAATAAGCTCATTCTACACTACAAAATCAAGACGGAACGAATAAAAGCATAAATTCGAACCTAGAAACCGAATCCACATTTAGGAGTGACATTTACATGGACATTTCATCGAACACTTGGCGCGCAATGTTAGATCACAAGTCATTTTAAAGGCAGAAGGAGAAAAAACAAGTCAACATTAAAGACATCTAGGCATAAGCATAAAGAATGAGGATAGTATGAAGCCAATAAGCACATTCTACACTAAAAAATAAAGACCGGTCAAATAAAAGCATAAATTCGAACCTAGAAACCGAATCCACATTTAGGAGTGACATTTATATGGACATTTCATCGAACACTTGGCGTGCAATGTTAGATCACAAGTCATTTTAATGGCAAAAGGAGAAAAAGCAAGTGAACATTAAATATATCTAGGCATAAGCATAAAAAAATGAGTATAGTGTCAAGCCAATTAGCATATTCTGCACTACAAAATCAAGACTTGATAGAATAAAAGCATAACTTCAAACCAAGAAACCGAATCCACATTTAGGAGTGACATTAACATGGACATTCATCGAACACTTGGCGCGCAATGTTAGAACACTAGTCAATTTTTAAAGGCCAAAGGACAAAAAACAAGTGAACTTTAAAGACATATAGGCATAAGAATAAAGAACGAGGATAGTATCAAGCCAATAAGAACATTCTACACTACCAAATCAAGACATGATCGAATAAAAGCATAACTTCAAAACAAGAAACCGAATCCACATTTACGAGTGACATTTACATGGACATTCATCGAACACTTGGCGCGCAATGTTAGATCACAAGTCATTTTAAAGGCAAAAGGAGAAAAAGCAAGTGAACATTAAATATATCTAGGCATAAGCATAAAAAAATGAGTATAGTGTCAAGCCAATTAGCACATTCTACACTACAAAATCAAGATGGATCGAATAAAAGCATAAATTCGAACCTAGAAACCGAATCCACATTTAGGAGGGACATTTACATGGACATTTCATCGAACACTTGGCGCGCAATGTTAGATCATAAGTCATTTTAAAGGCAAAAGGAGAAAAAACAAGTGAACTTTAAAGACATCTTGGCATAAGCATAAAGAATGAGGATAGTATCAAGCCAATAAGCACATTCTACACTACAAAATCAAGATGGATCGAATAAAAGCATAATTCGAACCTAGAAACCGAATGCCACATTTAGGAGTGACATTTACATGGACATTTCATCGAACACTTGGCATGCAATTGTAGATCACAAATCAATTTTTTAAAGGAAAAAGGACAAAAAAAAACAAGTGAACTTTAAAGACATCTAGGTATATGCATAAAGAATGAGAATAGTATCAAGCCAATAAGCACATTCTGCACTAAATCAAGACCGATCGAATAAAAGCATAAATTCGAACCTAGAAACAGAATCCACATTTAGGAGTGATATTTACATGGAAATTTTATCGAACACTTCGCGTGTAATGATAGATCACAAGTCATTTTAATGGCGAAAGGAGAAAAAGCAAGTGAACTTTAAATATATCTAGGAATACGCATAAAAAAATGAGTATAGTGTCAAGCCAATTAGCATATTCTGCAATCCCAAATCAAGACTTGATTGAATAAAAGTATAACTTCAAACCTAGAAACCGAATCTACATTTACGAGTGACATTTACATGGACAATTCATCGAACACTTGACCCGCAATGTTGGATCACAAGTAAATTTTTAAAGGCAAAAGGAGAAAAAACAAGTGATCTTTAAAGATATCTTGTCATAAGCATAAAGAATGAGGATATTATCAAGCCAATAATCACATTCTACACCACAAAATCAAGACCGATTGAATAAAAACAGAAATTCAAACCTAGAAACCGAATCCACATTTAAGAGTGACATTTACATGGACATTTCATCGAACAGTTGGCGTGCAATGTTAGATCACAAATCATTTTAAAGGGAAAAGGAGAAAAAGCGAGTGAACTTTAAATATATCTAGGCATAAGCATAAAAAAATGAGTATAGTGTCAAGCCAATTAGCACATTTTGCACTACCAAAACAAGAGCTTATCGAATAAAAGCATAACTTCAAACCAAGAATCGAATCCACATTTAGGAGTGACATTTACATGGACATTCATCGAACACTTGGCGCACAATGTTAGATCAATAGTCAATTTTTAAAGGCCAAAGGAGAAAAAACAAGTGAATTTTAAAGACATCTTGGCGTAAGCATAAAGAATGAGGATAGTATCAAGCCAATAAGCACATTCTACACTACAAAATCAAAATGGATCGAATAAAAGCATAAATTCGAACCTAGAAACCGAATCCACATTTAGGAGTGACATTTACATGGACATTCATCGAACACTTGGCGCACAATGTTAGATCAATAGTCAATTTTTAAAGGCTAAAGAAGAAAAAACAAGTAAACTTTAAATACATCTAGGCATAAGCATAAAGACTGAGGATAGTATCAAGCCAATAAGCACATTCTACACTACAAAATCAAGACGGATCGAATAAAAGCATAAATTCGAACCTAGAAACCGAATCCACATTTAGGAGTGACATTTACATGGACATTTCATTGAACACTTGGCGCGCAATGTTAGATCACAAGTCATTTTAATTGCAAAAGGGGAAAAAGCAAGTGAACATTAAATATATCTAGGCATAAGCATAAAAAAATGAGTATAGTGTCAAGCCAATTAGCACATTCTATACTACAAAATCAAGATGGATCGAATAAAAGCATAAATTCGAACCTAGAAACCGAATCCACATTTAGGAGTGACATTTACATGGACATTTCATCGAACACTTGGCGCGCAATGTTAGATCACAAGTCATTTTAAAGGCAAAAGGAGAAAAAACAAGTGAACTTTAAAGACATCTTGGCATAAGCATAAAGACTGAGGATAGTATCAAGCCAATAAGCTCATTCTACACTACAAAATCAAGACGGAACGAATAAAAGCATAAATTCGAACCTAGAAACCGAATCCACATTTAGGAGTGACATTTACATGGACATTTCATCGAACACTTGGCGCGCAATGTTAGATCACAAGTCATTTTAAAGGCAGAAGGAGAAAAAACAAGTCAACATTAAAGACATCTAGGCATAAGCATAAAGAATGAGGATAGTATGAAGCCAATAAGCACATTCTACACTAAAAAATAAAGACCGGTCAAATAAAAGCATAAATTCGAACCTAGAAACCGAATCCACATTTAGGAGTGACATTTATATGGACATTTCATCGAACACTTGGCGTGCAATGTTAGATCACAAGTCATTTTAATGGCAAAAGGAGAAAAAGCAAGTGAACATTAAATATATCTAGGCATAAGCATAAAAAAATGAGTATAGTGTCAAGCCAATTAGCATATTCTGCACTACAAAATCAAGACTTGATAGAATAAAAGCATAACTTCAAACCAAGAAACCGAATCCACATTTAGGAGTGACATTAACATGGACATTCATCGAACACTTGGCGCGCAATGTTAGAACACTAGTCAATTTTTAAAGGCCAAAGGACAAAAAACAAGTGAACTTTAAAGACATATAGGCATAAGAATAAAGAACGAGGATAGTATCAAGCCAATAAGCACATTCTACACTACCAAATCAAGACATGATCGAATAAAAGCATAACTTCAAAACAAGAAACCGAATCCACATTTACGAGTGACATTTACATGGACATTCATCGAACACTTGGCGCGCAATGTTAGATCACAAGTCATTTTAAAGGCAAAAGGAGAAAAAGCAAGTGAACATTAAATATATCTAGGCATAAGCATAAAAAAATGAGTATAGTGTCAAGCCAATTAGCACATTCTACACTACAAAATCAAGATGGATCGAATAAAAGCATAAATTCGAACCTAGAAACCGAATCCACATTTAGGAGGGACATTTACATGGACATTTCATCGAACACTTGGCGCGCAATGTTAGATCATAAGTCATTTTAAAGGCAAAAGGAGAAAAAACAAGTGAACTTTAAAGACATCTAGGCATAAGCATAAAGACTGAGGATAGTATCAAGCCAATAAGCACATTCTACACTACAAAATCAAGACGGGTCGAATAAAAGCATAAATTCGAACCTAGAAACCGAATCCACATTTAGGAGTGACATTTACATGGACATTTCATCGAATACTTGGCGCGCAATGTTAGATCACAAGTCATTTTAATGGCAATAGGAGAAAAAGCAAGTGAACTTTAAATATATCTAGCATAAGCATAAAAAAATGAGTATAGTGTCAAGCCAATTAGCACATTCTACACTACAAAATTAAGATGGATCGAATAACAGCATAAATTCGAACCTAGAAACCGAATCCACATTTACGTGTGACATTTACATGGACATTTCATTGAACACTTGGCGCGCAATGTTAGATCACAAGTCATTTTAAAGGCAAAAGGAGAAAAAACAAGTGAACTTTAAAGACATCTGGGCATAAGCATAAAGACTGAGGATAGTATCAAGCCAATAAGCACATTCTACACTACAAAATCAAGACGGATCGAATAAAATAATAAATTCGAACCTAGAAACCGAATCCACATTTAGGAGTGACATTTACATGGACATTCATCGAACACTTGGCGCACAATGTTAGATCAATAGTCAATTTTTAAAGGCTAAAGAAGAAAAAACAAGTAAACTTTAAAGACATCTACGCATAAGCATAAAGAATGAGGATAGTATCAAGCCAATAAGCCCATTCTACACTACAAAATCAAGATGGATCGAATAAAAGCATAAATTCGAACCTAGAAACCGAATCCACATTTAGGAGTGACATTTACATGGACATTTCATCGAATACTTGGCGCGCAATGTTAGATCACAAGTCATTTTAATGGCAATAGGAGAAAAAGCAAGTGAACTTTAAATATATCTAGCATAAGCATAAAAAAATGAGTATAGTGTCAAGCCAATTAGCACATTCTACACTACAAAATTAAGATGGATCGAATAACAGCATAAATTCGAACCTAGAAACCGAATCCACATTTACGAGTGACATTTACATGGACATTTCATTGAACACTTGGCGCGCAATGTTAGATCACAAGTCATTTTAAAGGCAAAAGGAGAAAAAACAAGTGAACTTTAAAGACATCTGGGCATAAGCATAAAGACTGAGGATAGTATCAAGCCAATAAGCACATTCTACACTACAAAATCAAGACGGATCGAATAAAATAATAAATTCGAACCTAGAAACCGAATCCACATTTAGGAGTGACATTTACATGGACATTCATCGAACACTTGGCGCACAATGTTAGATCAATAGTCAATTTTTAAAGGCAGAAGGAGAAAAAACAAGTCAACATTAAAGACATCTAGGCATAAGCATAAAGAATGAGGATAGTATGAAGCCAATAAGCACATTCTACACTAAAAAATAAAGACCGGTCAAATAAAAGCATAAATTCGAACCTAGAAACCGAATCCACATTTAGGAGTGACATTTATATGGACATTTCATCGAACACTTGGCGTGCAATGTTAGATCACAAGTCATTTTAATGGCAAAAGGAGAAAAAGCAAGTGAACATTAAATATATCTAGGCATAAGCATAAAAAAATGAGTATAGTGTCAAGCCAATTAGCATATTCTGCACTACAAAATCAAGACTTGATAGAATAAAAGCATAACTTCAAACCAAGAAACCGAATCCACATTTAGGAGTGACATTAACATGGACATTCATCGAACACTTGGCGCGCAATGTTAGAACACTAGTCAATTTTTAAAGGCCAAAGGAGAAAAAACAAGTGAACTTTAAAGACATATAGGCATAAGAATAAAGAACGAGGATAGTATCAAGCCAATAAGCACATTCTACACTACCAAATCAAGACTTGATCGAATAAAAGCATAACTTCAAAACAAGAAACCGAATCCACATTTACGAGTGACATTTACATGGACATTCATCGAACACTTGGCGCGCAATGTTAGATCACAAGTCATTTTAAAGGCAAAAGGAGAAAAAGCAAGTGAACATTAAATATATCTAGGCATAAGCATAAAAAAATGAGTATAGTGTCAAGCCAATTAGCACATTCTACACTACAAAATCAAGATGGATCGAATAAAAGCATAAATTCGAACCTAGAAACCGAATCCACATTTAGGAGGGACATTTACATGGACATTTCATCGAACACTTGGCGCGCAATGTTAGATCATAAGTCATTTTAAAGGCAAAAGGAGAAAAAACAAGTGAACTTTAAAGACATCTAGGCATAAGCATAAAGACTGAGGATAGTATCAAGCCAATAAGCACATTCTACACTACAAAATCAAGACGGGTCGAATAAAAGCATAAATTCGAACCTAGAAACCGAATCCACATTTAGGAGTGACATTTACATGGACATTTCATTGAACACTTGGCGCGCAATGTTAGATCACAAGTCATTTTAATGGCAAAAGGGGAAAAAGCAAGTGAACATTAAATATATCTAGGCATAAGCATAAAAAAATGAGTATAGTGTCAAGCCAATTAGCACATTCTATACTACAAAATCAAGATGGATCGAATAAAAGCATAAATTCGAACCTAGAAACCGAATCCACATTTAGGAGTGACATTTACATGGACATTTCATCGAACACTTGGCGCGCAATGTTAGATCACAAGTCATTTTAAAGGCAAAAGGAGAAAAAACAAGTGAACTTTAAAGACATCTTGGCATAAGCATAAAGACTGAGGATAGTATCAAGCCAATAAGCTCATTCTACACTACAAAATCAAGACGGAACGAATAAAAGCATAAATTCGAACCTAGAAACCGAATCCACATTTAGGAGTGACATTTACATGGACATTTCATCGAACACTTGGCGCGCAATGTTAGATCACAAGTCATTTTAAAGGCAAAAGGAGAAAAAACAAGTCAACATTAAAGACATCTAGGCATAAGCATAAAGAATGAGGATAGTATGAAGCCAATAAGCACATTCTACACTAAAAAATAAAGACCGGTCAAATAAAAGCATAAATTCGAACCTAGAAACCGAATCCACATTTAGGAGTGACATTTATATGGACATTTCATCGAACACTTGGCGTGCAATGTTAGATCACAAGTCATTTTAATGGCAAAAGGAGAAAAAGCAAGTGAACATTAAATATATCTAGGCATAAGCATAAAAAAATGAGTATAGTGTCAAGCCAATTAGCATATTCTGCACTACAAAATCAAGACTTGATAGAATAAAAGCATAACTTCAAACCAAGAAACCGAATCCACATTTAGGAGTGGCATTAACATGGACATTCATCGAACACTTGGCGCGCAATGTTAGAACACTAGTCAATTTTTAAAGGCCAAAGGAGAAAAAACAAGTGAACTTTAAAGACATATAGGCATAAGAATAAAGAACGAGGATAGTATCAAGCCAATAAGCACATTCTACACTACCAAGGACATCTAGGCGTAAGCATAAAGACTTAGGATAGTATCAAGCTTATAAGCACATTCTACACTATAAAATCAAGACGGATCGAATAAAAGCATAAATTCGAACCTAGAAACCGAATCCACATTTAGGTGTGACATTTAGATGGACATTCATCGAACACT
Source organism: Fallopia convolvulus (assembly GCA_964016875.1). Lineage (NCBI taxonomy): Eukaryota > Viridiplantae > Streptophyta > Magnoliopsida > Caryophyllales > Polygonaceae > Fallopia > Fallopia convolvulus. The sequence continues at coordinate 29,176,622 of OZ024730.1, forward strand.
TGGCGCGCAATGTTAAATCAATAGTCAATTTTTAAAGGCTAAAGAAGAAAAAACAAGTAAACTTTAAAGACATCTACGAATAAGCATAAAGAATGAGGATAGTATCAAGCCAATAAGCCCATTCTACACTACAAAATCAAGATGGATCGAATAAAAGCATAAATTCGAACCTAGAAACCGAATCCACATTTTGGAGTGACATTTACATGGACATTTCATTGAACACTTGGCGCGAAATGTTAGATCACAAGTCATTTTAAAGGCAAAAGGAGAAAAAGCAAGTGAACACTAAATATATCTAGGCATAAGCATAAAAAATGAGTATAGTGTCAAGCCAATTAGCACATTCTACACTACAAAATCAAGATGGATCGAATAACAGCATAATTTCGAACCTAGAAACCGAATCCACATTTACGAGTGACATTTACATGGACATTTCATCGAACACTTGGCGCGCAATGTTAGATGACAAGTCATTTTAACGGCAAAAGGAGAAAAAACAAGTGAACTTTAAAGACATCTAGGCGTAAGCATAAAGACTGAGGATAGTATCAAGCCAATAAGCACATTCTACACTACAAAATCAAGACGGATCGAATAAAAGCATAAATTCGAACCTAGAAACCGAATCCACATTTACGAGTGACATTTACATGGACATTCATCGAACACTTGGCGCGCAATGTTAGATCAATAGTCAATTTTTAAAGGCTAAAGAAGAAAAAACAAGTAAACTTTAAAGACATCTACGCATAAGCATAAAGAATGAGGATAATATCAAGCCAATAAACCCATTCTACACTACAAAATCAAGATGGATCGAATAAAAGAATAAATTCGAACCTAGAAACCGAATCCACATTTTGGAGTGACATTTACATGGACATTTCATTGAACACTTGGCGCGCAATGTTAGATCACAAGTCATTTTAAAGGCAAAAGGAGAAAAAGCAAGTGAACACTAAATATATCTAGGCATAAGCATAAAAAATGAGTATAGTGTCAAGCCAATTAGCACATTCTACACTACAAAATCAAGATGGATCGAATAACAACATAAATTCGAACCTAGAAACCGAATCCACATTTACGAGTGACATTTACATGGACATTTCTTCGAACACTTGGCGCGCAATGTTAGATCACAAGTCATTTTAACGGCAAAAGGAGAAAAAACAAGTGAACTTTGAAGACATCTAGGCATAAGCATAAAGACTGAGGATAGTATCAAGCCAATAAGCACATTCTACACTACAAAATCAAGACAGATCGAATAAAAGCATAAATTCGAACCTAGAAACCGAATCCACTATTAGGAGTGACATTTACATGGACATTCATCGAACACTTGGCGCACAATGTTAGATCAATAGTCAATTTTTAAAGGCTAAAGAAGAAAAAACAAGTAAACTTTAAAGACATCTACGCATAAGCATAAATAATGAGGATAGTATCAAGCCAATAAGCCCATTCTACACTACAAAATCAAGATGGATCGAATAAAAGCATAAATTCGAACCTAGAAACCGAATCCAAATTTAGGAGTGACATTTACATGGACATTCATCGAACACTTGGCGCGCAATGTTAGATCAATAGTCAATTTTTAAAGGCTAAAGAAGAAAAAACAAGTAAACTTTAAAGACATCTACGCATAAGCATAAAGAATGAGGATAGTATCAAGCCAATAAGCCCATTCTACACTACAAAATCAAGATGGATCGAATAAAAGCATAAATTCGAACCTAGAAACCGAATCCACATTTTGGAGTGACATTTACATGGACATTTCATTGAACACTAGGCGCGCAATGTTAGATCACAAGTCATTTTAACGGCAAAAGGAGAAAAAACAAGTGAACTTTAAAGACATCTAGGCGTAAGCATAAAGACTGAGGATAGTATCAAGCTTATAAGCACATTCTACACTACAAAATCAAGACGGATCGAATAAAAGCATAAATTCGAACCTAGAAACCGAATCCACATTTAGGGGTGACATTTACATGGACATTCATCGAACACTTGGCGCGCAATGTTAGATCAATAGTCAATTTTTAAAGGCTAAAGAAGAAAAAACAAGTAAACTTTAAAGACATCTACGAATAAGCATAAAGAATGAGGATAGTATCAAGCCAATAAGCCCATTCTACACTACAAAATCAAGATGGATCGAATAAAAGCATAAATTCGAACCTAGAAACCGAATCCACATTTTGGAGTGACATTTACATGGATATTTCATCGTACACTTGGCGCGCAATGTTAGATCACAAGTCATTTTAATGGCAAAAGGAGAAAAAGCAAGTGAACATTAAATATATCTAGCATAAGCATAAAAAAATGAGTATAGTGTCAAGCCAATTAGCACATTCTACACTACAAAATCAAGATGGATCGAATAACAGCATAAATTCGAACCTAGAAACCGAATCCTCATTTACGAGTGACATTTACATGGACATTTCATCGAACACTTGGCGCGCAATGTTAGATCACAAGTCATTTTAACGGCAAAAGGAGAAAAAACAAGTGAACTTTAAAGACATCTAGGCGTAAGCATAAAGACTGAGGATAGTATCAAGCTTATAAGCACATTCTACACTACAAAATCAAGACGGATCGAATAAAAGCATAAATTCGAACCTAGAAACCGAATCCACATTTAGGGGTGACATTTACATGGACATTCATCGAACACTTGGCGCGCAATGTTAGATCAATAGTCAATTTTTAAAGGCTAAAGAAGAAAAAACAAGTAAACTTTAAAGACATCTACGAATAAGCATAAAGAATGAGGATAGTATCAAGCCAATAAGCCCATTCTACACTACAAAATCAAGATGGATCGAATAAAAGCATAAATTCGAACCTAGAAACCGAATCCACATTTTGGAGTGACATTTACATGGATATTTCATCGTACACTTGGCGCGCAATGTTAGATCACAAGTCATTTTAATGGCAAAAGGAGAAAAAGCAAGTGAACATTAAATATATCTAGCATAAGCATAAAAAAATGAGTATAGTGTCAAGCCAATTAGCACATTCTACACTACAAAATCAAGATGGATCGAATAACAGCATAAATTCGAACCTAGAAACCGAATCCTCATTTACGAGTGACATTTACATGGACATTTCATCGAACACTTGGCGCGCAATGTTAGATCACAAGTCATTTTAACGGCAAAGGAGAAAAAACAAGTGAACTTTAAAGACATCTAGGCGTAAGCATAAAGACTGAGGATAGTATCAAGCTAATAAACACATTCTACACTACAAAATCAAGACGGATCGAATAAAAGCATAAATTCAAACCTAGAAACCGAATCCACATTTAGGAGTGACATTTACATGGACATTCATCGAACACTTGGCGCGCAATGTTAGATCAATAGTCAATTTTTAAAGGCTAAAGAAGAAAAAACAAGTAAACTTTAAAGACATCTACGCATAAGCATCAAGAATGAGGATAGTATCAAGCCAATAAGCCCATTCTACACTACAAAATCAAGATGGATCGAATAAAAGCATAAATTCGAACCTAGAAACCGAATCCACATTTTGGAGTGACATTTACATGGACATTTCATTGAACACTTGGCGCGCAATGTTAGATCACAAGTCATTTTAAAGGCAAAAGGAGAAAAAGCAAGTGAACACTAAATATATCTAGGCATAAGCATAAAAAATGAGTATAGTGTCAAGCCTATTAGCACATTCTACACTACAAAATCAAGATGGATCGAATAACAGCATAAATTCGAACCTAGAAACCGAATCCTCATTTACGAGTGACATTTACATGGACATTTCATCGAACACTTGGCGCGCAATGTTAGATGACAAGTCATTTTAACGGCAAAAGGAGAAAAAACAAGTGAACTTTAAAGACATCTAGGCATAAGCATAAAGACTGAGGATAGTATCAAGCCAATAAGCACATTCTACACTACATAATCAAGACGGATCGAATAAAATCATAAATTCGAACCTAGAAACCGAATCCACATTTAGGAGTGACATTTACATGGACATTCATCGAACACTTGGCGCGCAATGTTAGATCAATAGTCAATTTTTAAAGGCTAAAGAAGAAAAAACAAGTAAACTTTAAAGACATCTAGGCGTAAGCATAAAGACTGAGGATAGTATCAAGCCAATAAGCCCATTCTACACTACAAAATAAAGATGGATCGAATAAAAGCATAAATTCGAACCTAGAAACCGAATCCACATTTAGGAGTGACATTTACATGGACATTTCATCGAACACTTGGCGCGCAATGTTAGATCAATAGTCAATTTTTAAAGGCTAAAGAAGAAAAAACAAGTAAACTTTAAAGACATCTAGGCGTAAGCATAAAGACTGAGGATAGTATCAAGCCAATAAGCCCATTCTACACTACAAAATAAAGATGGATCGAATAAAAGCATAAATTCGAACCTAGAAACCGAATCCACATTTAGGAGTGACATTTACATCGACATTTCATCGAACACTTGGCGCGCAATGTTAGATCACAAGTCATTTTAAATGCAAAAGGAGAAAAAGCAAGTGAACATTAAATATATCTAGGCATAAGCATAAAAAAAATGAGTATAGTGTCAAGCCAATTAGCACATTCTACACTACAAAATCAAGATGGATCGAATAACAACATAAATTCGAACCAAGATACCGAATCCACATTTAGGAGTGACATTTACATGGACGTTCCATCGAACACTTGGCGCGCAATGTTAGATCACAAGTCATTTTAAAGGCAAAAGGAGAAAAAGCAAGTGAACATTAAATATATCTAGGCATAAGCATACAAAAATGAGTATTGTGTCAAGCCAATTAGCACATTCTACACTACAAAATCAAGATGGATCGAATAAAAGCATAAATTCGAACCTAGAAACCGAATCCACATTTACGAGTGACATTTACATGGACATTTCATCGAACACTTGGCGCGCAATGTTAGATCACAAGTCATTTTAAGGGCAAAAGGAGAAAAAACAAGTGAACTTTAAAGACATCTAGGCAGAAGCATAAAGACTGAGGATAGTATCAAGCCAATAAGCACATTCTACACTACAAAATCAAGACGGGTCGAATAAAAGCATAAATTCGAACCTAGAAACCGAATCCACATTTAGGAGTGACATTTACATGGAGATTTCATCGAACACTTGGCGCGCAATGTTAGATCACAAGTCATTTTAATGGCAAAAGGAGAAAAAGCAAGTGAACATTAAATATATCTAGCATAAGCATAAAAAAATGAGTATAGTGTCAAGCCAATTAGCACATTCTACATTACAAAATCAAGATGGATCGAATAACAGCATCAATTCGAACCTAGAAACCGAATCCACATTTAGGAGTGACATTTACATGGACATTCATCGAGCACTTGGCGCGCAATGTTAGACCAATAGTCAATTTTTAAAGGCTAAAGAAGAAAAAACAAGTAAACTTTAAAGACATCTACGCATAAGCATAAAGAATGAGGATAGTATCAAGCCAATAAGCCCATTCTAACCTACAAAATCAAGATGGATCGAATAAAAGCATAAATTCGAACCTAGAAACCGAATCCACATTTAGGAGTGACATTTACATGGACATTTCATCGAACACTTGGCGCGCAATGTTAGATCAATAGTCAATTTTTAAAGGCTAAAGAAGAAAAAACAAGTAAACTTTAAAGACATCTAGGCGTAAGCATAAAGACTGAGGATAGTATCAAGCCAATAAGCCCATTCTACACTACAAAATAAAGATGGATCGAATAAAAGCATAAATTCGAACCTAGAAACCGAATCCACATTTAGGAGTGACATTTACATGGACATTTCATCGAACACTTGGCGCGTAATGTTAGATCACAAGTCATTTTAAAGGCAAAAGGAGAAAAAGCAAGTGAACATTAAATATATCTAGGCATAAGCATAAAAAAAATGAGTATAGTGTCAAGCCAATTAGCACATTCTACACTACAAAATCAAGATGGATCGAATAACAGCATAAATCGAACCAAGCAACCGAATCCACATTTAGGAGTGACATTTACATGGACATTTCATCGAACACTTGGCGCGCAATGTTAGATCACAAGTCATTTTAAAGGCAAAAGGAGAAAAAGCAAGTGAACATTAAATATATCTAGGCATAAGCATAAAAAAAATGAGTATAGTGTCAAGCCAATTAGAACATTCTACACTACAAAATCAAGATGGATCGAACAAAAGCATAAATTCGAACCTAGAAACCGAATCCACATTTACGAGTGACATTTACATGGACATTTCATCGAACACTTGGCGCGCAATGTTAGATCACAAGTCATTTTAAGGGCAAAAGGAAAAAAAACAAGTGAACTTTAAAGACATCTAGGCATAAGCATAAAGACTGAGGATAGTATCAAGCCAATAAGCACATTCTACACTACAAAATCAAGACGGGTCGAATAAAAGCATAAATTCGAACCTAGAAACCGAATCCACATTTAGGAGTGACATTTACATGGACATTTCATCGAACACTTGGCGCGCAATGTTAGATCACAAGTCATTTTAATGGCAAAAGGAGAAAAAGCAAGTGAACATTAAATATATCTAGCATAAGCATAAAAAAATGAGTATAGTGTCAAGCCAATTAGCACATTCTACATTACAAAATCAAGATGGATCGAATAACAGCATCATTTCGAACCTAGAAACCGAATCCACATTTAGGAGTGACATTTACATGGACATTTCATCGAACACTTGGCGCGCAATGTTAGACCAATAGTCAATTTTTAATGTCTAAAGAAGAAAAAACAAGTAAACTTTAAAGACATCTAGGCGTAAGCATAAAGACTGAGGATAGTATCAAGCCAATAAGCCCATTCTACACTACAAAATAAAGATGGATCGAATAAAAGCATAAATTCGAACCTAGAAACCGAATCCACATTTAGGAGTGACATTTACATGGACATTTCATCGAACACTTGGCGCGCAATGTTAGATCAATAGTCAATTTTTAAAGGCTAAAGAAGAAAAAACAAGTAAACTTTAAAGACATCTAGGCGTAAGCATAAAGACTGAGGATAGTATCAAGCCAATAAGCCCATTCTACACTACAAAATAAAGATGGATCGAATAAAAGCATAAATTCGAACCTAGAAACCGAATCCACATTTAGGAGTGACATTTACATCGACATTTCATCGAACACTTGGCGCGCAATGTTAGATCACAAGTCATTTTAAATGCAAAAGGAGAAAAAGCAAGTGAACATTAAATATATCTAGGCATAAGCATAAAAAAAATGAGTATAGTGTCAAGCCAATTAGCACATTCTACACTACAAAATCAAGATGGATCGAATAACAACATAAATTCGAACCAAGATACCGAATCCACATTTAGGAGTGACATTTACATGGACGTTCCATCGAACACTTGGCGCGCAATGTTAGATCACAAGTCATTTTAAAGGCAAAAGGAGAAAAAGCAAGTGAACATTAAATATATCTAGGCATAAGCATACAAAAATGAGTATTGTGTCAAGCCAATTAGCACATTCTACACTACAAAATCAAGATGGATCGAATAAAAGCATAAATTCGAACCTAGAAACCGAATCCACATTTACGAGTGACATTTACATGGACATTTCATCGAACACTTGGCGCGCAATGTTAGATCACAAGTCATTTTAAGGGCAAAAGGAGAAAAAACAAGTGAACTTTAAAGACATCTAGGCAGAAGCATAAAGACTGAGGATAGTATCAAGCCAATAAGCACATTCTACACTACAAAATCAAGACGGGTCGAATAAAAGCATAAATTCGAACCTAGAAACCGAATCCACATTTAGGAGTGACATTTACATGGAGATTTCATCGAACACTTGGCGCGCAATGTTAGATCACAAGTCATTTTAATGGCAAAAGGAGAAAAAGCAAGTGAACATTAAATATATCTAGCATAAGCATAAAAAAATGAGTATAGTGTCAAGCCAATTAGCACATTCTACATTACAAAATCAAGATGGATCGAATAACAGCATCAATTCGAACCTAGAAACCGAATCCACATTTAGGAGTGACATTTACATGGACATTCATCGAGCACTTGGCGCGCAATGTTAGACCAATAGTCAATTTTTAAAGGCTAAAGAAGAAAAAACAAGTAAACTTTAAAGACATCTACGCATAAGCATAAAGAATGAGGATAGTATCAAGCCAATAAGCCCATTCTAACCTACAAAATCAAGATGGATCGAATAAAAGCATAAATTCGAACCTAGAAACCGAATCCACATTTAGGAGTGACATTTACATGGACATTTCATCGAACACTTGGCGCGCAATGTTAGATCAATAGTCAATTTTTAAAGGCTAAAGAAGAAAAAACAAGTAAACTTTAAAGACATCTAGGCGTAAGCATAAAGACTGAGGATAGTATCAAGCCAATAAGCCCATTCTACACTACAAAATAAAGATGGATCGAATAAAAGCATAAATTCGAACCTAGAAACCGAATCCACATTTAGGAGTGACATTTACATGGACATTTCATCGAACACTTGGCGCGTAATGTTAGATCACAAGTCATTTTAAAGGCAAAAGGAGAAAAAGCAAGTGAACATTAAATATATCTAGGCATAAGCATAAAAAAAATGAGTATAGTGTCAAGCCAATTAGCACATTCTACACTACAAAATCAAGATGGATCGAATAACAGCATAAATCGAACCAAGCAACCGAATCCACATTTAGGAGTGACATTTACATGGACATTTCATCGAACACTTGGCGCGCAATGTTAGATCACAAGTCATTTTAAAGGCAAAAGGAGAAAAAGCAAGTGAACATTAAATATATCTAGGCATAAGCATAAAAAAAATGAGTATAGTGTCAAGCCAATTAGAACATTCTACACTACAAAATCAAGATGGATCGAACAAAAGCATAAATTCGAACCTAGAAACCGAATCCACATTTACGAGTGACATTTACATGGACATTTCATCGAACACTTGGCGCGCAATGTTAGATCACAAGTCATTTTAAGGGCAAAAGGAAAAAAAACAAGTGAACTTTAAAGACATCTAGGCATAAGCATAAAGACTGAGGATAGTATCAAGCCAATAAGCACATTCTACACTACAAAATCAAGACGGGTCGAATAAAAGCATAAATTCGAACCTAGAAACCGAATCCACATTTAGGAGTGACATTTACATGGACATTTCATCGAACACTTGGCGCGCAATGTTAGATCACAAGTCATTTTAATGGCAAAAGGAGAAAAAGCAAGTGAACATTAAATATATCTAGCATAAGCATAAAAAAATGAGTATAGTGTCAAGCCAATTAGCACATTCTACATTACAAAATCAAGATGGATCGAATAACAGCATCATTTCGAACCTAGAAACCGAATCCACATTTAGGAGTGACATTTACATGGACATTTCATCGAACACTTGGCGCGCAATGTTAGACCAATAGTCAATTTTTAATGTCTAAAGAAGAAAAAACAAGTAAACTTTAAAGACATCTACGCATAAGCATAAAGAATGAGGATAGTATCAAGCCAATAAGCCCATTCTAACCTACAAAATCAAGATGGATCGAATAAAAGCATAAATTCGAACCTAGAAACCGAATCCACATTTAGGAGTGACATTTACATGGACATTTCATCGAACACTTGGCGCGTAATGTTAGATCACAAGTCATTTTAAAGGCAAAAGGAGAAAAAGCAAGTGAACATTAAATATATCTAGGTATAAGCATAAAAAAAATGCGTATAGTGTCAAGCCAATTAGCACATTCTACACTACAAAATCAAGATGGATCGAATAAAAGCATAAATTCGAACCTAGAAACCGAATCCACATTTAGGAGTGACATTTACATGGACATTTCATCGAACACTTGGCGCGCAATGTTAGATCACAAGTCATTTTAAAGGCAAAAGGAGAAAAAACAAGTGAACTTTCAAGACATCTAGGCATAAGCATAAAGACTGAGGACAGTATCAAGCCAATAAGCACATTCTACACTACAAAATCAAGACGGATCGAATAAAAGCATAAATTCGAACCTAGAAACCGAATCCACATTTAGGAGTGACATTTACATGGACATTTCATCGAACACTTGGCGCGCAATGTTAGATCACTAGTCAATTTGTAAAGGCCAAAGGAGAAAAAACAAGTGAACTTTAAAGACATCTAGGCATAAGCATAAAGAATGAGGATAGTATCAAGCCAATAAGCACATTCTACACTACAAAATCAAGACTTGATCGAATAAAACCATAACTTCAAACCAAGAAACCGAATCCACATTTACGAGTGACATTTACATGGACATTCATCGAACAATTGGCGCGCAATGTTAGATCAATAGTCAATTTTTAAAGGCTAAAGAAGAAAAAACAAGTAAACTTTAAAGACATCTACGCATAAGCATAAAGAATGAGGATAGTATCAAGCCAATAAGCCCATTCTACACTACAAAATCAAGATGGATCGAATAAAAGCATAAATTCGAACCTAGAAACCGAATCCACATTTTGGAGTGACATTTACATGGACATTCATCGAACACTTGGCGCGCAATGTTAGATCACAAGTCATTTTAACGGAAAAGGAGAAAAAACAAGTGAACTTTAAAGACATCTAGGCGTAAGCATAAAGACTGAGGATAGTATCAAGCCAATAAACACATTCTACACTACAAAATCAAGACGATCGAATAAAAGCATAAATTCAAACCTAGAAACCGAATCCACATTTAGGAGTGACATTTACATGGACATTCATCGAACACTTGGCGCGCAATGTTAGATCAATAGTCAATTTTTAATGTCTAAAGAAGAAAAAACAAGTAAACTTTAAAGACATCTACGCATAAGCATAAAGAATGAGGATAGTATCAAGCGAATAAGCCCATTCTACACTACAAAATCAAAATGGATCGAATAAAAGCATAAATTCGAACCTAGAAACCGAATCCACATTTAGGAGTGACATTTACATGGACATTTCATCGAACACTTGGCGCGCAATGTTAGATCACAAGTCATTTTAAAGGCAAAAGGAGAAAAAGCTAGTGAACATTAAATATATCTAGGCATAAGCATAAAAAAATGAGTATAGTGTCAAGCCAATTAGCACTTTCTACACTACAAAATCAAGATGGATCGAATAAAAGCATAAATTCGAACCTAGAAACCGAATCCACATTTAGGAGTGACATTTACATGGACATTTCATCGAACACTTGGCGCGCAATGTTAGATCACAAGTCATTTTAAAGGCAAAAGGAGAAAAAACAAGTGAACTTTAAAGACATCTAGGCATAAGCATAAAGACTGAGGATAGTATCAAGCCAATAAGCACATTCTACACTACAAAATCAAGACGGATCGAATAAAAGCATAAATTCGAACCTAGAAACCGAATCCACATTTAGGAGTGACATTTACATGGACATTCATCGAACACTTGGCGCGCAATGTTAGATCAATAGTCAATTTTTAAAGGCTAAAGAAGAAAAAACAAGTAAACTTTAAAGACATCTACGCATAAGCATAAAGAATGAGGATAGTATCAAGCCAATAAGCCCATTCTACACTACAAAATCAAGATGGATCGAATAAAAGCATAAATTCGAACCTAGAAACCGAATCCACATTTAGGAGTGACATTTACATGGACATTCATCGAACACTTGGCGCGCAATGTTAGATCAATAGTCAATTTTTAATGTCTAAAGAAGAAAAAACAAGTAAACTTTAAAGACATCTACGCATAAGCATAAAGAATGAGGATAGTATCAAGCGAATAAGCCCATTCTACACTACAAAATCAAAATGGATCGAATAAAAGCATAAATTCGAACCTAGAAACCGAATCCACATTTAGGAGTGACATTTACATGGACATTTCATCGAACACTTGGCGCGCAATGTTAGATCACAAGTCATTTTAAAGGCAAAAGGAGAAAAAGCTAGTGAACATTAAATATATCTAGGCATAAGCATAAAAAAATGAGTATAGTGTCAAGCCAATTAGCACTTTCTACACTACAAAATCAAGATGGATCGAATAAAAGCATAAATTCGAACCTAGAAACCGAATCCACATTTAGGAGTGACATTTACATGGACATTTCATCGAACACTTGGCGCGCAATGTTAGATCACAAGTCATTTTAAAGGCAAAAGGAGAAAAAACAAGTGAACTTTAAAGACATCTAGGCATAAGCATAAAGACTGAGGATAGTATCAAGCCAATAAGCACATTCTACACTACAAAATCAAGACGGGTCGAATAAAAGCATAAATTCGAACCTAGAAACCGAATCCACATTTAGGAGTGACATTTACATGGACATTTCATCGAACACTTGGCGCGCAATGTTAGATCACAAGTCATTTTAATGGCAAAAGGAGAAAAAGCAAGTGAACATTAAATATATCTAGCATAAGCATAAAAAAATGAGTATAGTGTCAAGCCAATTAGCACATTCTACATTACAAAATCAAGATGGATCGAATAACAGCATCATTTCGAACCTAGAAACCGAATCCACATTTAGGAGTGACATTTACATGGACATTTCATCGAACACTTGGCGCGCAATGTTAGACCAATAGTCAATTTTTAATGTCTAAAGAAGAAAAAACAAGTAAACTTTAAAGACATCTACGCATAAGCATAAAGAATGAGGATAGTATCAAGCCAATAAGCCCATTCTAACCTACAAAATCAAGATGGATCGAATAAAAGCATAAATTCGAACCTAGAAACCGAATCCACATTTAGGAGTGACATTTACATGGACATTTCATCGAACACTTGGCGCGTAATGTTAGATCACAAGTCATTTTAAAGGCAAAAGGAGAAAAAGCAAGTGAACATTAAATATATCTAGGTATAAGCATAAAAAAAATGCGTATAGTGTCAAGCCAATTAGCACATTCTACACTACAAAATCAAGATGGATCGAATAAAAGCATAAATTCGAACCTAGAAACCGAATCCACATTTAGGAGTGACATTTACATGGACATTTCATCGAACACTTGGCGCGCAATGTTAGATCACAAGTCATTTTAAAGGCAAAAGGAGAAAAAACAAGTGAACTTTCAAGACATCTAGGCATAAGCATAAAGACTGAGGACAGTATCAAGCCAATAAGCACATTCTACACTACAAAATCAAGACGGATCGAATAAAAGCATAAATTCGAACCTAGAAACCGAATCCACATTTAGGAGTGACATTTACATGGACATTTCATCGAACACTTGGCGCGCAATGTTAGATCACTAGTCAATTTGTAAAGGCCAAAGGAGAAAAAACAAGTGAACTTTAAAGACATCTAGGCATAAGCATAAAGAATGAGGATAGTATCAAGCCAATAAGCACATTCTACACTACAAAATCAAGACTTGATCGAATAAAACCATAACTTCAAACCAAGAAACCGAATCCACATTTACGAGTGACATTTACATGGACATTCATCGAACAATTGGCGCGCAATGTTAGATCAATAGTCAATTTTTAAAGGCTAAAGAAGAAAAAACAAGTAAACTTTAAAGACATCTACGCATAAGCATAAAGAATGAGGATAGTATCAAGCCAATAAGCCCATTCTACACTACAAAATCAAGATGGATCGAATAAAAGCATAAATTCGAACCTAGAAACCGAATCCACATTTTGGAGTGACATTTACATGGACATTCATCGAACACTTGGCGCGCAATGTTAGATCACAAGTCATTTTAACGGAAAAGGAGAAAAAACAAGTGAACTTTAAAGACATCTAGGCGTAAGCATAAAGACTGAGGATAGTATCAAGCCAATAAACACATTCTACACTACAAAATCAAGACGATCGAATAAAAGCATAAATTCAAACCTAGAAACCGAATCCACATTTAGGAGTGACATTTACATGGACATTCATCGAACACTTGGCGCGCAATGTTAGATCAATAGTCAATTTTTAATGTCTAAAGAAGAAAAAACAAGTAAACTTTAAAGACATCTACGCATAAGCATAAAGAATGAGGATAGTATCAAGCGAATAAGCCCATTCTACACTACAAAATCAAAATGGATCGAATAAAAGCATAAATTCGAACCTAGAAACCGAATCCACATTTAGGAGTGACATTTACATGGACATTTCATCGAACACTTGGCGCGCAATGTTAGATCACAAGTCATTTTAAAGGCAAAAGGAGAAAAAGCTAGTGAACATTAAATATATCTAGGCATAAGCATAAAAAAATGAGTATAGTGTCAAGCCAATTAGCACTTTCTACACTACAAAATCAAGATGGATCGAATAAAAGCATAAATTCGAACCTAGAAACCGAATCCACATTTAGGAGTGACATTTACATGGACATTTCATCGAACACTTGGCGCGCAATGTTAGATCACAAGTCATTTTAAAGGCAAAAGGAGAAAAAACAAGTGAACTTTAAAGACATCTAGGCATAAGCATAAAGACTGAGGATAGTATCAAGCCAATAAGCACATTCTACACTACAAAATCAAGACGGATCGAATAAAAGCATAAATTCGAACCTAGAAACCGAATCCACATTTAGGAGTGACATTTACATGGACATTCATCGAACACTTGGCGCGCAATGTTAGATCAATAGTCAATTTTTAAAGGCTAAAGAAGAAAAAACAAGTAAACTTTAAAGACATCTACGCATAAGCATAAAGAATGAGGATAGTATCAAGCCAATAAGCCCATTCTACACTACAAAATCAAGATGGATCGAATAAAAGCATAAATTCGAACCTAGAAACCGAATCCACATTTTGGAGTGACATTTACATGGACATTCATCGAACACTTGGCGCGCAATGTTAGATCACAAGTCATTTTAACGGCAAAGGAGAAAAAACAAGTGAACTTTAAAGACATCTAGGCGTAAGCATAAAGACTGAGGATAGTATCAAGCCAATAAACACATTCTACACTACAAAATCAAGACGATCGAATAAAAGCATAAATTCAAACCTAGAAACCGAATCCACATTTAGGAGTGACATTTACATGGACATTCATCGAACACTTGGCGCGCAATGTTAGATCAATAGTCAATTTTTAAAGGCTAAAGAAGAAAAAATAAGTAAACTTTAAAGACATCTACGCATAAGCATAAAGAATGAGGATAGTATCAAGCCAATAAGCCCATTCTACACTACAAAATCAAGATGGATCGAATAAAAGCATAAATTCGAAACTAGAAACCGAATCCACATTTTGGAGTGACATTTACATGGACATTTCATTGAACACTTGGCACGCAATGTTAGATCACAAGTCATTTTAAAGGCAAAAGGAGAAAAAGCAAGTGAACACTAAATATATCTAGGCATAAGCATAAAAAATGAGTATAGTGTCAAGCCTATTAGCACATTCTACACTACAAAATCAAGATGGATCGAATAACAACATAAATTCGAACCTAGAAACCGAATCCACATTTACGAGTGACTTTTACATGGACATTTCATCGAACACTTGGCGCGCAATGTTAGATGACAAGTCATTTTAACGGCAAAAGGAGAAAAAACAAGTGAACTTTAAAGACATCTAGGCATAAGCATAAAGACTGAGGATAGTATCAAGCCAATAAGCACATTCTACACCACATAATCAAGACGGATCGAATAAAAGCATAAATTCGAACCTAGAAACCGAATCCACATTTAGGAGTGACATTTACATGGACATTCATCGAACACTTGGCGCGCAATGTTAGATCAATAGTCAATTTTTAAAGGCTAAAGAAGAAAAAACAAGTAAACTTTAAAGACATCTAGGCGTAAGCATAAAGACTGAGGATAGTATCAAGCCAATAAGCCCATTCTACACTACAAAATAAAGATGGATCGAATAAAAGCATAAATTCGAACCTAGAAACCGAATCCTCATTTTAAATGCAAAAGGAGAAAAAGCAAGTGAACATTAAATATATCTAGGCATAAGCATAAAAAAAATGAGTATAGTGTCAAGCTAATTAGCACATTCTACACTACAAAATCAAGATGGATCGAATAACAACATAAATTCGAACCTAGAAACCGAATCCACATTTAGGAGGGACATTTACATGGACATTTCATCGAACACTTGGCGCGCAATGTTAGATCATAAGTCATTTTAAAGGCAAAAGGAGAAAAAGCAAGTGAACATTAAATATATCTAGGCATAAGCATAAAAAAATGAGTATAGTGTCAAGCCAATTAGCACTTTCTACACTACAAAATCAAGATGGATCGAACAAAAGCATAAATTCGAACCTAGAAACCGAATCCACATTTAGGAGTGACATTTACATGGACATTTCATCGAACACTTGGCGCGCAATGTTAGATCACAAGTCATTTTAAAGGCAAAAGGAGAAAAAACAAGTGAACTTTAAAGACATCTAGGCATAAGCATAAAGACTGAGGATAGTATCAAGCCAATAAGCACATTCTACACTACAAAATCAAGACGGATCGAATAAAAGCATAAATTCGAACCTAGAAACCGAATCCACATTTAGGAGTGACATTTACATGGACATTCATCGAACACTTGGCGCGCAATGTTAGATCAATAGTCAATTTTTAAAGGCTAAAGAAGAAAAAACAAGTAAACTTTAAAGACATCTACGCATAAGCATAAAGAATGAGGATAGTATCAAGCCAATAAGCCCATTCTACACTACAAAATCAAGATGGATCGAATAAAAGCATAAATTCGAACCTAGAAACCGAATCCACATTTTGGAGTGACATTTACATGGACATTCATCGAACACTTGGCGCGCAATGTTAGATCACAAGTCATTTTTACGGCAAAGGAGAAAAAACAAGTGAACTTTAAAGACATCTAGGCGTAAGCATAAAGACTGAGGATAGTATCAAGCCAATAAACACATTCTACACTACAAAATCAAGACGATCGAATAAAAGCATAAATTCAAACCTAGAAACCGAATCCACATTTAGGAGTGACATTTACATGGACATTCATCGAACACTTGGCGCGCAATGTTAGATCAATAGTCAATTTTTAAAGGCTAAAGAAGAAAAAATAAGTAAACTTTAAAGACATCTACGCATAAGCATAAAGAATGAGGATAGTATCAAGCCAATAAGCCCATTCTACACTACAAAATCAAGATGGATCGAATAAAAGCATAAATTCGAAACTAGAAACCGAATCCACATTTTGGAGTGACATTTACATGGACATTTCATTGAACACTTGGCACGCAATGTTAGATCACAAGTCATTTTAAAGGCAAAAGGAGAAAAAGCAAGTGAACACTAAATATATCTAGGCATAAGCATAAAAAATGAGTATAGTGTCAAGCCTATTAGCACATTCTACACTACAAAATCAAGATGGATCGAATAACAGCATAAATTCGAACCTAGAAACCGAATCCACATTTACGAGTGACTTTTACATGGACATTTCATCGAACACTTGGCGCGCAATGTTAGATGACAAGTCATTTTAACGGCAAAAGGAGAAAAAACAAGTGAACTTTAAAGACATCTAGGCATAAGCATAAAGACTGAGGATAGTATCAAGCCAATAAGCACATTCTACACCACATAATCAAGACGGATCGAATAAAAGCATAAATTCGAACCTAGAAACCGAATCCACATTTAGGAGTGACATTTACATGGACATTCATCGAACACTTGGCGCGCAATGTTAGATCAATAGTCAATTTTTAAAGGCTAAAGAAGAAAAAACAAGTAAACTTTAAAGACATCTAGGCGTAAGCATAAAGACTGAGGATAGTATCAAGCCAATAAGCCCATTCTACACTACAAAATAAAGATGGATCGAATAAAAGCATAAATTCGAACCTAGAAACCGAATCCTCATTTTAAATGCAAAAGGAGAAAAAGCAAGTGAACATTAAATATATCTAGGCATAAGCATAAAAAAAATGAGTATAGTGTCAAGCTAATTAGCACATTCTACACTACAAAATCAAGATGGATCGAATAACAACATAAATTCGAACCTAGAAACCGAATCCACATTTAGGAGGGACATTTACATGGACATTTCATCGAACACTTGGCGCGCAATGTTAGATCATAAGTCATTTTAAAGGCAAAAGGAGAAAAAACAAGTGAACTTTAAAGACATCTGGGCATAAGCATAAAGACTGAGGATAGTATCAAGCCAATAAGCACATTCTACACTACAAAATCAAGACGGGTCGAATAAAAGCATAAATTCGAACCTAGAAACCGAATCCACATTTAGGAGTGACATTTACATGGACATTTCATCGAACACTTGGAGCGCAATGTTAGATCACAAGTCATTTTAACGGCAAAGGAGAAAAAACAAGTGAACTTTAAAGACATCTAGGCGTAAGCATAAAGACTGAGGATAGTATCAAGCCAATAAACACATTCTACACTACAAAATCAAGACGGATCGAATAAAAGCATAAATTCGAACCTAGAAACCGAATCCACATTTTGGAGTGACATTTACATGGACATTTCATTGAACACTAGGCGCGCAATGTTAGATCACAAGTCATTTTAACGGCAAAAGGAGAAAAAACAAGTGAACTTTAAAGACATCTAGGCGTAAGCATAAAGACTGAGGATAGTATCAAGCTTATAAGCACATTCTACACTACAAAATCAAGACGGATCGAATAAAAGCATAAATTCGAACCTAGAAACCGAATCCACATTTAGGCGTGACATTTACATGGACATTCATCGAACACTTGGCGCGCAAAGTTAGATCAATAGTCAATTTTTAAAGGCTAAAGAAGAAAAAACAAGTAAACTTTAAAGACATCTACGAATAAGCATAAAGAATGAGGATAGTATCAAGCCAATAAGCCCATTCTACACTACAAAATCAAGATGGATCGAATAAAAGCATAAATTCGAACCTAGAAACCGAATCCACATTTTGGAGTGACGTTTACATGGACATTTCATCGAACACTTGGCGTGCAATGTTAGATCACAAGTCATTTTAATGGAAAAAGGAGAAAAAGCAAGTGAACATTAAATATATCTAGCATAAGCATAAAAAAATGAGTATAGTGTCAAGCCAATTAGCACATTCTACATTACAAAATCAAGATGGATCGAATAACAGCATAAATTCGAACCTAGAAACCGAATCCACATTTACGAGTGACATTTACATGGACATTTCCTCGAACACTTGGCGCGCAATGTTAGATCACAAGTCATTTTAACGGCAAAGGAGAAAAAACAAGTGAACTTTAAAGACATCTAGGCGTAAGCATAAAGACTGAGGATAGTATCAAGCCAATAAACACATTCTACACTACAAAATCAAGACGGATCGAATAAAAGCATAAATTCAAACCTAGAAACCGAATCCACATTTAGGAGTGACATTTACATGGACATTCATCGAACACTTGGCGCGCAATGTTAGATCAATAGTCAATTTTTAAAGGCTAAAGAAGAAAAAATAAGTAAACTTTAAAGACATCTACGCATAAGCATAAAGAATGAGGATAGTATCAAGCCAATAAGCCCATTCTACACTACAAAATCAAGATGGATCGAATAAAAGCATAAATTCGAACCTAGAAACCGAATCCACATTTTGAGTGACATTTACATGGACATTTCATTGAACACTTGGCGCGCAATGTTAGATCACAAGTCATTTTAAAGGCAAAAGGAGAAAAAGCAAGTGAACACTAAATATATCTAGGCATAAGCATAAAAAATGAGTATAGTGTCAAGCCAATTAGCACTTTCTACACTACAAAATCAAGATGGATCGAATAAAAGCATAAATTCGAACCTAGAAACCGAATCCACATTTAGGAGTGACATTTACATGGACATTTCATCGAACACTTGGCGCGCAATGTTAGATCACAAGTCATTTTAAAGGCAAAAGGAGAAAAAACAAGTGAACTTTAAAGACATCTAGGCATAAGCATAAAGACTGAGGATAGTATCAAGCCAATAAGCACATTCTACACTACAAAATCAAGACGGATCGAATAAAAGCATAAATTCGAACCTAGAAACCGAATCCACATTTAGGAGTGACATTTACATGGACATTCATCGAACACTTGGCGCGCAATGTTAGATCAATAGTCAATTTTTAAAGGCTAAAGAAGAAAAAACAAGTAAACTTTAAAGACATCTACGCATAAGCATAAAGAATGAGGATAGTATCAAGCCAATAAGCCCATTCTACACTACAAAATCAAGATGGATCGAATAAAAGCATAAATTCGAACCTAGAAACCGAATCCACATTTTGGAGTGACATTTACATGGACATTTCATTGAACACTAGGCGCGCAATGTTAGATCACAAGTCATTTTAACGGCAAAAGGAGAAAAAACAAGTGAACTTTAAAGACATCTAGGCGTAAGCATAAAGACTGAGGATAGTATCAAGCTTATAAGCACATTCTACACTACAAAATCAAGACGGATCGAATAAAAACATAAATTCGAACCTAGAAACCGAATCCACATTTAGGGGTGACATTTACATGGACATTCATCGAACACTTGGCGCGCAAAGTTAGATCAATAGTCAATTTTTAAAGGCTAAAGAAGAAAAAACAAGTAAACTTTAAAAGACATCTACGAATAAGCATAAAGAATGAGGATAGTATCAAGCCAATAAGCCCATTCTACACTACAAAATCAAGATGGATCGAATAAAAGCATAAATTCGAACCTAGAAACCGAATCCACATTTTGGAGTGACGTTTACATGGACATTTCATCGAACACTTGGCGTGCAATGTTAGATCACAAGTCATTTTAATGGAAAAAGGAGAAAAAGCAAGTGAACATTAAATATATCTAGCATAAGCATAAAAAAATGAGTATAGTGTCAAGCCAATTAGCACATTCTACATTACAAAATCAAGATGGATCGAATAACAGCATAAATTCGAACCTAGAAACCGAATCCACATTTACGAGTGACATTTACATGGACATTTCCTCGAACACTTGGCGCGCAATGTTAGATCACAAGTCATTTTAACGGCAAAGGAGAAAAAACAAGTGAACTTTAAAGACATCTAGGCGTAAGCATAAAGACTGAGGATAGTATCAAGCCAATAAACACATTCTACACTACAAAATCAAGACGGATCGAATAAAAGCATAAATTCAAACCTAGAAACCGAATCCACATTTAGGAGTGACATTTACATGGACATTCATCGAACACTTGGCGCGCAATGTTAGATCAATAGTCAATTTTTAAAGGCTAAAGAAGAAAAAATAAGTAAACTTTAAAGACATCTACGCATAAGCATAAAGAATGAGGATAGTATCAAGCCAATAAGCCCATTCTACACTACAAAATCAAGATGGATCGAATAAAAGCATAAATTCGAACCTAGAAACCGAATCCACATTTTGAGTGACATTTACATGGACATTTCATTGAACACTTGGCGCGCAATGTTAGATCACAAGTCATTTTAAAGGCAAAAGGAGAAAAAGCAAGTGAACACTAAATATATCTAGGCATAAGCATAAAAAATGAGTATAGTGTCAAGCCAATTAGCACTTTCTACACTACAAAATCAAGATGGATCGAATAAAAGCATAAATTCGAACCTAGAAACCGAATCCACATTTAGGAGTGACATTTACATGGACATTTCATCGAACACTTGGCGCGCAATGTTAGATCACAAGTAATTTTAAAGGCAAAAGGAGAAAAAACAAGTGAACTTTAAAGACATCTAGGCATAAGCATAAAGACTGAGGATAGTATCAAGCCAATAAGCACATTCTACACTACAAAATCAAGACGGATCGAATAAAAGCATAAATTCGAACCTAGAAACCGAATCCACATTTAGGAGTGACATTGACATGGACATTCATCGAACACTTGGCGCGCAATGTTAGATCAATAGTCAATTTTTAAAGGCTAAAGAAGAAAAAACAAGTAAACTTTAAAGACATCTACGCATAAGCATAAAGAATGAGGATAGTATCAAGCCAATAAGCCCATTCTACACTACAAAATCAAGATGGATCGAATAAAAGCATAAATTCGAACCTAGAAACCGAATCCACATTTTGGAGTGACATTTACATGGACATTTCATTGAACACTAGGCGCGCAATGTTAGATCACAAGTCATTTTAACGGCAAAAGGAGAAAAAACAAGTGAACTTTAAAGACATCTAGGCGTAAGCATAAAGACTGAGGATAGTATCAAGCTTATAAGCACATTCTACACTACAAAATCAAGACGGATCGAATAAAAGCATAAATTCGAACCTAGAAACCGAATCCACATTTAGGGGTGACATTTACATGGACATTCATCGAACACTTGGCGCGCAAAGTTAGATCAATAGTCAATTTTTAAAGGCTAAAGAAGAAAAAACAAGTAAACTTTAAAAGACATCTACGAATAAGCATAAAGAATGAGGATAGTATCAAGCCAATAAGCCCATTCTACACTACAAAATCAATATGGATCGAATAAAAGCATAAATTCGAACCTAGAAACCGAATCCACATTTTGGAGTGACGTTTACATGGACATTTCATCGAACACTTGGCGTGCAATGTTAGATCACAAGTCATTTTAATGGAAAAAGGAGAAAAAGCAAGTGAACATTAAATATATCTAGCATAAGCATAAAAAAATGAGTATAGTGTCAAGCCAATTAGCACATTCTACATTACAAAATCAAGATGGATCGAATAACAACATAAATTCGAACCTAGAAACCGAATCCACATTTACGAGTGACATTTACATGGACATTTCCTCGAACACTTGGCGCGCAATGTTAGATCACAAGTCATTTTAACGGCAAAGGAGAAAAAACAAGTGAACTTTAAAGACATCTAGGCGTAAGCATAAAGACTGAGGATAGTATCAAGCCAATAAACACATTCTACACTACAAAATCAAGACGGATCGAATAAAAGCATAAATTCAAACCTAGAAACCGAATCCACATTTAGGAGTGACATTTACATGGACATTCATCGAACACTTGGCGCGCAATGTTAGATCAATAGTCAATTTTTAAAGGCTAAAGAAGAAAAAATAAGTAAACTTTAAAGACATCTACGCATAAGCATAAAGAATGAGGATAGTATCAAGCCAATAAGCCCATTCTACACTACAAAATCAAGATGGATCGAATAAAAGCATAAATTCGAACCTAGAAACCGAATCCACATTTTGAGTGACATTTACATGGAAATTTCATTGAACACTTGGCGCGCAATGTTAGATCACAAGTCATTTTAAAGGCAAAAGGAGAAAAAGCAAGTGAACACTAAATATATCTAGGCATAAGCATAAAAAATGAGTATAGTGTCAAGCCAATTAGCACTTTGTACACTACAAAATCAAGATGGATCGAATAAAAGCATAAATTCGAACCTAGAAACCGAATCCACATTTAGGAGTGACATTTACATGGACATTTCATCGAACACTTGGCGCGCAATGTTAGATCACAAGTCATTTTAAAGGCAAAAGGAGAAAAAACAAGTGAACTTTAAAGACATCTAGGCATAAGCATAAAGACTGAGGATAGTATCAAGCCAATAAGCACATTCTACACTACAAAATCAAGACGGATCGAATAAAAGCATAAATTCGAACCTAGAAACCGAATCCACATTTAGGAGTGACATTGACATGGACATTCATCGAACACTTGGCGCGCAATGTTAGATCAATAGTCAATTTTTAAAGGCTAAAGAAGAAAAAACAAGTAAACTTTAAAGACATCTACGCATAAGCATAAAGAATGAGGATAGTATCAAGCCAATAAGCCCATTCTACACTACAAAATCAAGATGGATCGAATAAAAGCATAAATTCGAACCTAGAAACCGAATCCACATTTTGGAGTGACATTTACATGGACATTTCATTGAACACTAGGCGCGCAATGTTAGATCACAAGTCATTTTAACGGCAAAAGGAGAAAAAACAAGTGAACATTAAATATATCTAGCATAAGCAGAAAAAAATGAGTATAGTGTCAAGCCAATTAGCACATTCTACATTACAAAATCAAGATGGATCGAATAACAGCATCAATTCGAACCTAGAAACCGAATCCACATTTAGGAGTGACATTTACATGGACATTCATCGAACACTTGGCGCGCAATGTTAGATCAATAGTCAATTTTTAAAGGCTAAAGAGGAAAAAACAAGTAAACTTTAAAGACATCTACGCATAAGCATAAAGAATGAGGATAGTATCAAGCCAATAAGCCCATTCTAACCTACAAAATCAAGTTGGATCGAATAAAAGCATAAATTCGAACCTAGAAACCGAATCCACATTTAGGAGTGACATTTACATGGACATTTCATCGAACACTTGGCGCGCAATGTTAGATCACAAGTCATTTTAACGGCAAAGGAGAAAAAACAAGTGAACTTTAAAGACATCTAGGCGTAAGCATAAAGACTGAGGATAGTATCAAGCCAATAAACACATTCTACACTACAAAATCAAGACGGATCGAATAAAAGCATAAATTCAAACCTAGAAACCGAATCCACATTTAGGAGTGACATTTACATGGACATTCATCGAACACTTGGCGCGCAATGTTAGATCAATAGTCAATTTTTAAAGGCTAAAGAAGAAAAAATAAGTAAACTTTAAAGACATCTACGCATAAGCATAAAGAATGAGGATAGTATCAAGCCAATAAGCCCATTCTACACTACAAAATCAAGATGGATCGAATAAAAGCATAAATTCGAACCTAGAAACCGAATCCACATTTTGAGTGACATTTACATGGACATTTCATTGAACACTTGGCGCGCAATGTTA
Organism: Fallopia convolvulus; assembly: GCA_964016875.1. NCBI lineage: Eukaryota > Viridiplantae > Streptophyta > Magnoliopsida > Caryophyllales > Polygonaceae > Fallopia > Fallopia convolvulus. The sequence goes on from OZ024730.1 coordinate 29,201,538, forward strand.
GATCACAAGTCATTTTAAAGGCAAAAGGAGAAAAAGCAAGTGAACACTAAATATATCTAGGCATAAGCATAAAAAATGAGTATAGTGTCAAGCCTATTAGCACATTCTACACTACAAAATCAAGATGGATCGAATAACAGCATAAATTCGAACCTAGAAACCGAATCCACATTTACGAGTGACATTTACATGGACATTTCATCGAACACTTGGAGCGCAATGTTAGATGACAAGTCATTTTAAAGGCAAAAGGAGAAAAAGCAAGTGAACACTAAATATATCTAGGCATAAGCATAAAAAATGAGTATAGTGTCAAGCCTATTAGCACATTCTACACTACATAATCAAGACGGATCGAATAAAAGCATAAATTCGAACCTAGAAACCGAATCCACATTTAGGAGTGACATTTACATGGACATTCATCGAACACTTGGCGCGCAATGTTAGATCAATAGTCAACTTTTAAAGGCTAAAGAAGAAAAAACAAGTAAACTTTAAAGACATCTAGGCGTAAGCATAAAGACTGAGGATAGTATCAAGCCAATAATCCCATTCTACACTACAAAATAAAGATGGATCTAATAAAAGCATAAATTCGAACCTAGAAACCGAATCCACATTTAGGAGTGACATTTACATGGACATTTCATCGAACACTTGGCGCGCAATGTTAGATCACAAGTCATTTTAAATGCAAAAGGAGAAAAAGCAAGTGAACATTAAATATATCTAGGCATAAGCATAAAAAAAATGAGTATAGTGTCAAGCTAATTAGCACATTCTACACTACAAAATCAAGATGGATCGAATAACAACATAAATTCGAACCTAGAAACCGAATCCACATTTAGGAGTGACATTTACATGGACATTCATCGAACACTTGGCGCGCAATGTTAGACCAATAGTCAATTTTTAAATGCTAAAGAAGAAAAAACAAGTAAACTTTAAAGACATCTAGGCGTAAGCATAAAAAAATGAGTATTGTGTCAAGCCAATTAGAACATTCTACACTACAAAATCAAGATTGATCGAACAAAAGCATAAATTCGAACCTAGAAACCGAATCCACATTTACGAGTGACATTTACATGGACATTTCATCGAACACTTGGCGCGCAATGTTAGATCAATAGTCAATTTTTAAAGGCTAAAGAAGAAAAAATAAGTAAACTTTAAAGACATCTACGCATAAGCATAAAGAATGAGGATAGTATCAAGCCAATAAGCCCATTCTACACTACAAAATCAAGATGGATCGAATAAAAGCATAAATTCGAACCTAGAAACCGAATCCACATTTTGAGTGACATTTACATGGACATTTCATTGAACACTTGGCGCGCAATGTTAGATCACAAGTCATTTTAAAGGCAAAAGGAGAAAAAGCAAGTGAACACTAAATATATCTAGGCATAAGCATAAAAAATGAGTATAGTGTCAAGCCAATTAGCACTTTCTACACTACAAAATCAAGATGGATCGAATAAAAGCATAAATTCGAACCTAGAAACCGAATCCACATTTAGGAGTGACATTTACATGGACATTTCATCGAACACTTGGCGCGCAATGTTAGATCACAAGTCATTTTAAAGGCAAAAGGAGAAAAAACAAGTGAACTTTAAAGACATCTAGGCATAAGCATAAAGACTGAGGATAGTATCAAGCCAATAAGCACATTCTACACTACAAAATCAAGACGGATCGAATAAAAGCATAAATTCGAACCTAGAAACCGAATCCACATTTAGGAGTGACATTGACATGGACATTCATCGAACACTTGGCGCGCAATGTTAGATCAATAGTCAATTTTTAAAGGCTAAAGAAGAAAAAACAAGTAAACTTTAAAGACATCTACGCATAAGCATAAAGAATGAGGATAGTATCAAGCCAATAAGCCCATTCTACACTACAAAATCAAGATGGATCGAATAAAAGCATAAATTCGAACCTAGAAACCGAATCCACATTTTGGAGTGACATTTACATGGACATTTCATTGAACACTAGGCGCGCAATGTTAGATCACAAGTCATTTTAACGGCAAAAGGAGAAAAAACAAGTGAACTTTAAAGACATCTAGGCGTAAGCATAAAGACTGAGGATAGTATCAAGCTTATAAGCACATTCTACACTACAAAATCAAGACGGATCGAATAAAAACATAAATTCGAACCTAGAAACCGAATCCACATTTAGGGGTGACATTTACATGGACATTCATCGAACACTTGGCGCGCAAAGTTAGATCAATAGTCAATTTTTAAAGGCTAAAGAAGAAAAAACAAGTAAACTTTAAAAGACATCTACGAATAAGCATAAAGAATGAGGATAGTATCAAGCCAATAAGCCCATTCTACACTACAAAATCAAGATGGATCGAATAAAAGCATAAATTCGAACCTAGAAACCGAATCCACATTTTGGAGTGACGTTTACATGGACATTTCATCGAACACTTGGCGTGCAATGTTAGATCACAAGTCATTTTAATGGAAAAAGGAGAAAAAGCAAGTGAACATTAAATATATCTAGCATAAGCATAAAAAAATGAGTATAGTGTCAAGCCAATTAGCACATTCTACATTACAAAATCAAGATGGATCGAATAACAGCATAAATTCGAACCTAGAAACCGAATCCACATTTACGAGTGACATTTACATGGACATTTCCTCGAACACTTGGCGCGCAATGTTAGATCACAAGTCATTTTAACGGCAAAGGAGAAAAAACAAGTGAACTTTAAAGACATCTAGGCGTAAGCATAAAGACTGAGGATAGTATCAAGCCAATAAGCACATTCTACACTACAAAATCAAGACGGGTTGAATAACAGCATAAATTCGAACCTAGAAACCGAATCCACATTTAGGAGTGACATTTACATGGACATTTCATCGAACACTTGGCGCGCAATGTTAGATCACAAGTCGTTTTAAAGGCAAAAGGAGAAAAAACAAGTGAACTTTAAAGACATCTAGGCATAAGCATAAAGACTGAGGATAGTATCAAGCCAATAAGCACATTCTACACTACAAAATCAAGACGGATCGAATAAAAGCATAAATTCGAACCTAGAAACCGAATCCACATTTAGGAGTGACATTTACATGGACATTTCATCGAACACTTGGCGCGCAATGTTAGATCAATAGTCAATTTTTAAAGGCTAAAGAAGAAAAAACAAAGTAAACTTTAAAGATATCTACGCATAAGCATAAAGAATGAGGATAGTATCAAGGCAATAAGCCCATTCTACACTACAAAATCAAGATGGATCGAATAAAAGCATAAATTCGAACCTAGAAACCGAATCCAAATTTAGGAGTGACATTTACATTGACATTCATCGAACACTTGGCGCGCAATGTTAGATCAATAGTCAATTTTTAAAGGCTAAAGAAGAAAAAACAAGTAAACTTTAAAGACATCTAGGCATATGCATAAAGAATGAGGATAGTATCAAACCAATAAGCCCATTCTACACTACAAAATCAAGATGGATCGAATAAAAGCATAAATTCGATCCAAGAAACAGAATCCACATTTAGGAGTGACATTTACATGGACATTTCATCGAACACTTGGCGCGCAATGTTAGATCACAAGTCATTTTAAAGGCAAAAGGAGAAAAAGCAAGTGAACATTAAATATATCTAGGCATAAGCATAAAAAAATGAGTATTGTGTCAAGACAATTAGCACATTCTACACTACAAAATCAAGATGGATCGAATAAAAGCATAACTTCAAACTAAGAAACCGAATCCACATTTAGGGGTGACATTTACATGGACATTCATCGAACATTTGGCACGCAATGTTAGATCACTAGTCATTTTAAGGGCATAAGGAAAAAAAAACAAGTGAACTTTAAAGACATCTAGGCATAAGCATAAAGACTGAGGATAGTATCAAGCCAATAAGCACATTCTACACTACAAAATCAAGATGGATCGAATAACAGCATAAATTCGAACCTAGAAACCGAATCCACATTTACGAGTGACATTTACATGGACATTTCATCGAACACTTGGCGCGCAATGTTAGATCACAAGTCATTTTAAGGGCATAAGGAAAAAAAAACAAGTGAACTTTAAAGACATCTAGGCATAAGCATAAAGACTGAGGATAGTATCAAGCCAATAAGCACATTCTACACTACAAAATCAAGATGGATCGAATAAAAGCATAAATTCGAACCTAGAAACCGAATCCAAATTTAGGAGTGACATTTACATGGACATTTCATCGAACACTTGGCGCGCAATGTTAGATCACAAGTCATTTTAACGGCAAAAGGAGAAAAAACAAGTGAACTTTAAAAACATCTAGGCATAAGCATAAAGACTGAGGATAGTATCAAGCCAATAAGCACATTCTACACTACAAAATCAAGATGGATCGAATAAAAGCATAAATTCGAACCTAGAAACCGAATCCAAATTTAGGAGTGACATTTACATGGACATTTCATCGAACACTTGGCGCGCAATGTTAGATCACAAGTCATTTTAAGGGCAAGAGGAGAAAAAACAAGTGAACTTTAAAGACATCTAGGCAGAAGCATAAAGACTGAGGATAGTATCAAGCCAATAAGCACATTCTACACTACAAAATCAAGACGGGTCGAATAAAAGCATAAATTCGAACCTAGAAACCGAATCCACATTTAGGAGTGACATTTACATGGACATTTCATCGAACACTTGGCGCGCAATGTTAGATCACAAGTCATTTTAATGGCAAAAGGAGAAAAAGCAAGTGAACATTAAATATATCTAGCATAAGCATAAAAAAATGAGTATAGTGTCAAGCCAATTAGCACATTCTACATTACAAAATCAAGATGGATCGAATAACAGCATCAATTCGAACCTAGAAACCGAATCCACATTTAGGAGTGACATTTACATGGACATTCATCGAACACTTGGCGCGCAATGTTAGACCAATAGTCAATTTTTAAAGGCTAAAGAAGAAAAAACAAGTAAACTTTAAAGACATCTACGCATAAGCATAAAGAATGAGGATAGTATCAAGCCAATAAGCCCATTCTAACCTACAAAATCAAGATGGATCGAATAAAAGCATAAATTCGAACCTAGAAACCGAATCCACATTTAGGAGTGACATTTACATGGACATTTCATCGAACACTTGGCGCGCAATGTTAGATCAATAGTCAATTTTTAATGGCTAAAGAACAAAAAACAAGTAAACTTTAAAGACATCTAGGCGTAAGCATAAAGACTGAGGATAGTATCAAGCCAATAAGCCCATTCTACACTACAAAATAAAGATGGATCGAATAAAAGCATAAATTCGAACCTAGAAACCAAATCGACATTTAGGAGTGACATTTACATGGACATTTCATCGAACACTTGGCGCGCAATGTTCGATCACAAGTCATTTTAAAGGCAAAAGGAGAAAAAACAAGTGAACTTTAAAGACATCTAGGCATAAGCATAAAGACTGAGGATAGTATCAAGCCAATAAGCACATTCTACTACAAAATCAAGATGGATCGATTAACAGCATAAATTCGAACCAAGCAACCGAATCCACATTTAGGAGTGACATTTACATGGACATTTCATCGAACACTTGGCGCGCAATGTTTGATCACAAGTTATTTTAAAGGCAAAAGGAGAAAAAGCAAGTGAACATTAGATATATATAGGCATAAGCATAAAAAAATGAGTATTGTGTCAAGCCAATTAGAACATTCTACACTACAAAATCAAGATGGATCGAACAAAAGCATAAATTCGAACCTAGAAACCGAATCCACATTTACGAGTGACATTTACATGGACATTTCATCGAACACTTGACGCGCAATGTTAGATCACAAGTCATTTTAAGGGCAAAAGGAAAAAAAAACAAGTGAACTTTAAAGACATCTAGGCATAAGCATAAAGACTGAGGATAGTATCAAGCCAATAAGCACATTCTACACTACAAAATCAAGACGGGTCGAATAAAAGCATAAATTCGAAACTAGAAACCGAATCCACATTTAGGAGTGACATTTACATGGACATTTCATCGAACACTTGGCGCGCAATGTTAGATCACAAGTCATTTTAATGGCAAAAGGAGAAAAAGCAAGTGAACATTAAATATATCTAGCATAAGCAGAAAAAAATGAGTATAGTGTCAAGCCAATTAGCACATTCTACATTACAAAATCAAGATGGATCGAATAACAGCATCAATTCGAACCTAGAAACCGAATCCACATTTAGGAGTGACATTTACATGGACATTCATCGAACACTTGGCGCGCAATGTTAGATCAATAGTCAATTTTTAAAGGCTAAAGAGGAAAAAACAAGTAAACTTTAAAGACATCTACGCATAAGCATAAAGAATGAGGATAGTATCAAGCCAATAAGCCCATTCTAACCTACAAAATCAAGTTGGATCGAATAAAAGCATAAATTCGAACCTAGAAACCGAATCCATATTTAGGAGTGACATTTACATGGACATTTCATCGAACACTTGGCGCGCAATGTTAGATCAATAGTCAATTTTTAAAGGCTAAAGAAGAAAAAACAAGTAAACTTTAAAGACATCTAGGCGTAAGCATAAAGACTGAGGATAGTATCAAGCCAATAAGCCCATTCTACACTACAAAATAAAGATGGATCGAATAAAAGCATAAATTCGAACCTAGAAACCGAATCCACATTTAGGAGTGACATTTACATGGATATTCATCGAACACTTGGCGCGCAATGTTAGACCAATAGTCAATTTTTAAAGGCTAAAGAAGAAAAAACAAGTAAACTTTAAAGACATCTACGCATAAGCATAAAGAATGAGGATAGTATCAAGCCAATAAGCCCATTCTAACCTACAAAATCATGATGGATCGAATAAAAGCATAAATTCGAACCTAGAAACCGAATCCACATTTAGGAGTGAAATTTACATGGACATTTCATCGAACACTTGGCGCGCAATGTTAGATCAATAGTCAATTTTTAAAGGCTAAAGAAGAAAAAACAAGTAAACTTTAAAGACATCTAGGCGTAAGCATAAAGACTGAGGATAGTATCAAGCCAATAAGCCCATTCTACACTACAAAATAAAGATGGATCGAATAAAAGCATAAATTCGAACCTAGAAACCGAATCCACATTTAGGAGTGACATTTACATGGACATTTCATCGAACACTTGGCGCGCAATGTTCGATCACAAGTCATTTTAAAGGCAAAAGGAGAAAAAACAAGTGAACTTTAAAGACATCTAGGCATAAGCATAAAGACTGAGGATAGTATCAAGCCAATAAGCACATTCTACACTACAAAATCAAGATGGATCGAATAACAGCATAAATTCGAACCAAGCAACCGAATCCACATTTAGGAGTGACATTTACATGGACATTTCATCGAACACTTGGCGCGCAATGTTAGATCACAAGTCATTTTAAAGGCAAAAGGAGAAAAAGCAAGTGAACATTAGATATATATAGGCATAAGCATAAAAAAATGAGTATTGTGTCAAGCCAATTAGAACATTCTACACTACAAAATCAAGATGGATCGAACAAAAGCATAAATTCGAACCTAGAAACCGAATCCACATTTACGAGTGACATTTACATGGACATTTCATCGAACACTTGGCGCGCAATGTTAGATCACAAGTCATTTTAAGGGCAAAAGGAGAAAAAGCAAGTGAACATTAGATATATATAGGCATAAGCATAAAAAAATGAGTATTGTGTCAAGCCAATTAGAACATTCTACACTACAAAATCAAGATGGATCGAACAAAAGCATAAATTCGAACCTAGAAACCGAATCCACATTTACGAGTGACATTTACATGGACATTTCATCGAACACTTGGCGCGCAATGTTAGATCACAAGTCATTTTAAGGGCAAAAGGAAAAAAAAACAAGTGAACTTTAAAGACATCTAGGCATAAGCATAAAGACTGAGGATAGTATCAAGCCAATAAGCACATTCTACACTACAAAATCAAGATGGATCGAATAAAAGAATAAATTCGAACCTAGAAACCGAATCCAAATTTAGGAGTGACATTTACATGGACATTTCATCGAACACTTGGCGCGCAATGTTAGATCACAAGTCATTTTAACGGCAAAAGGAGAAAAAACAAGTGAACTTTAAAAACATCTAGGCATAAGCATAAAGACTGAGGATAGTATCAAGCCAATAAGCACATTCTACACTACAAAATCAAGATGGATCGAATAAAAGCATAAATTCGAACCTAGAAACCGAATCCAAATTTAGGAGTGACATTTACATGGACATTTCATCGAACACTTGGCGCGCAATGTTAGATCACAAGTCAATTTTAAATGCAAAAGGAGAAAAAGCAAGTGAACATTAAATATATCTAGGCATAAGCATAAAAAAAATGAGTATAGTGTCAAGCCAATTAGCACATTCTACACTACAAAATCAAGATGGATCGAATAACAGCATAAATTCGAACCAAGAAACCGAATCCACATTTACGAGTGACATTTACATGGACATTTCATCGAACACTTGGCGCGCAATGTTAGATCACAAGTCATTTTAAGGGCAAAAGGAGAAAAAACAAGTGAACTTTAAAGACATCTAGGCAGAAGCATAAAGACTGAGGATAGTATCAAGCCAATAAGCACATTCTACACTACAAAATCAAGACGGGTCGAATAAAAGCATAAATTCGAACCTAGAAACCGAATCCACATTTAGGAGTGACATTTACATGGACATTTCATCGAACACTTGGCGCGCAATGTTAGATCACAAGTCATTTTAATGGCAAAAGGAGAAAAAGCAAGTGAACATTAAATATATCTAGCATAAGCAGAAAAAAATGAGTATAGTGTCAAGCCAATTAGCACATTCTACATTACAAAATCAAGATGGATCGAATAACAGCATCAATTCGAACCTAGAAACCGAATCCACATTTAGGAGTGACATTTACATGGACATTCATCGAACACTTGGCGCGCAATGTTAGACCAATAGTCAATTTTTAAAGGCTAAAGAAGAAAAAACAAGTAAACTTTAAAGACATCTACGCATAAGCATAAATAATGAGGATAGTATCAAGCCAATAAGCCCATTCTAACCTACAAAATCAAGATGGATCGAATAAAAGCATAAATTCGAACCTAGAAACCGAATCCACATTTAGGAGTGACATTTACATGGACATTTCATCGAACACTTGGCGCGCAATGTTAGATCAATAGTCAATTTTTAATGGCTAAAGAAGAAAAAACAAGTAAACTTTAAAGACATCTAGGCGTAAGCATACAGACTGAGGATAGTATCAAGCCAATAAGCCCATTCTACACTACAAAATAAAGATGGATCGAATAAAAGCATAAATTCGAACCTAGAAACCAAATCGACATTTAGGAGTGACATTTACATGGACATTTCATCGAACACTTGGCGCGCAATGTTCGATCACAAGTCATTTTAAAGGCAAAAGGAGAAAAAACAAGTGAACTTTAAAGACATCTAGGCATAAGCATAAAGACTGAGGATAGTATCAAGCCAATAAGCACATTCTACACTACAAAATCAAGATGGATCGAATAACAGCATAAATTCGAACCAAGCAACCGAATCCACATTTAGGAGTGACATTTACATGGACATTTCATCGAACACTTGGCGCGCAATGTTTGATCACAAGTCATTTTAAAGGCAAAAGGAGAAAAAGCAAGTGAACATTAGATATATATAGGCATAAGCATAAAAAAATGAGTATTGTGTCAAGCCAATTAGAACATTCTACACTACAAAATCAAGATGGATCGAACAAAAGCATAAATTCGAACCTAGAAACCGAATCCACATTTACGAGTGACATTTACATGGACATTTCATCGAACACTTGGCGCGCAATGTTAGATCACAAGTCATTTTAAGGGCAAAAGGAAAAAAAAACAAGTGAACTTTAAAGACATCTAGGCATAAGCATAAAGACTGAGGATAGTATCAAGCCAATAAGCACATTCTACACTACAAAATCAAGACGGGTCGAATAAAAGCATAAATTCGAACCTAGAAACCGAATCCACATTTAGGAGTGACATTTACATGGACATTTCATCGAACACTTGGCGCGCAATGTTAGATCACAAGTCATTTTAATGGCAAAAGGAGAAAAAGCAAGTGAACATTAAATATATCTAACATAAGCAGAAAAAAATGAGTATAGTGTCAAGCCAATTAGCACATTCTACATTACAAAATCAAGATGGATCGAATAACAGCATCAATTCGAACCTAGAAACCGAATCCACATTTAGGAGTGACATTTACATGGACATTCATCGAACACTTGGCGCGCAATGTTAGATCAATAGTCAATTTTTAAAGGCTAAAGAGGAAAAAACAAGTAAACTTTAAAGACATCTACGCATAAGCATAAAGAATGAGGATAGTATCAAGCCAATAAGCCCATTCTAACCTACAAAATCAAGATGGATCGAATAAAAGCATAAATTCGAACCTAGAAACCGAATCCACATTTAGGAGTGACATTTACATGTACATTTCATCGAACACTTGGCGCGCAATGTTAGATCAATAGTCAATTTTTAAAGGCTAAAGAAGAAAAAACAAGTAAACTTTAAAGACATCTAGGCGTAAGCATAAAGACTGAGGATAGTATCAAGCCAATAAGCCCATTCTACACTACAAAATAAAGATGGATCGAATAAAAGCATAAATTCGAACCTAGAAACCGAATCCACATTTAGGAGTGACATTTACATGGATATTCATCGAACACTTGGCGCGCAATGTTAGACCAATAGTCAATTTTTAAAGGCTAAAGAAGAAAAAACAAGTAAACTTTAAAGACATCTACGCATAAGCATAAAGAATGAGGATAGTATCAAGCCAATAAGCCCATTCTAACCTACAAAATCATGATGGATCGAATAAAAGCATAAATTCGAACCTAGAAACCGAATCCACATTTAGGAGTGAAATTTACATGGACATTTCATCGAACACTTGGCGCGCAATGTTAGATCAATAGTCAATTTTTAAAGGCTAAAGAAGAAAAAACAAGTAAACTTTAAAGACATCTAGGCGTAAGCATAAAGACTGAGGATAGTATCAAGCCAATAAGCCCATTCTACACTACAAAATAAAGATGGATCGAATAAAAGCATAAATTCGAACCTAGAAACCGAATCCACATTTAGGAGTGACATTTACATGGATATTCATCGAACACTTGGCGCGCAATGTTAGACCAATAGTCAATTTTTAAAGGCTAAAGAAGAAAAAACAAGTAAACTTTAAAGACATCTAGGCGTAAGCATAAAGACTGAGGATAGTATCAAGCCAATAAGCCCATTCTACACTACAAAATAAAGATGGATCGAATAAAAGCATAAATTCGAACCTAGAAACCGAATCCAAATTTAGGAGTGACATTTACATGGACATTTCATCGAACACTTGGCGCGCAATGTTAGATCACAAGTCATTTTAACGGCAAAAGGAGAAAAAACAAGTGAACTTTAAAAACATCTAGGCATAAGCATAAAGACTAAGGATAGTATCAAGCCAATAAGCACATTCTACACTACAAAATCAAGATGGATCGAATAAAAGCATAAATTCGAACCTAGAAACCGAATCCAAATTTAGGAGTGACATTTACATGGACATTTCATCGAACACTTGGCGCGCAATGTTAGATCACAAGTCATTTTAACGGCAAAAGGAGAAAAAACAAGTGAACTTTAAAAACATCTAGGCATAAGCATAAAGACTGAGGATAGTATCAAGCCAATAAGCACATTCTACACTACAAAATCAAGATGGATCGAATAAAAGCATAAATTCGAACCTAGAAACCGAATCCAAATTTAGGAGTGACATTTACATGGACATTTCATCGAACACTTGGCGCGCAATGTTAGATCACAAGTCAATTTTAAATGCAAAAGGAGAAAAAGCAAGTGAACATTAAATATATCTAGGCATAAGCATAAAAAAAATGAGTATAGTGTCAAGCCAATTAGCACATTCTACACTACAAAATCAAGATGGATCGAATAACAGCATAAATTCGAACCAAGAAACCGAATCCACATTTACGAGTGACATTTACATGGACATTTCATCGAACACTTGGCGCGCAATGTTAGATCACAAGTCATTTTAAGGGCAAAAGGAGAAAAAACAAGTGAACTTTAAAGACATCTAGGCAGAAGCATAAAGACTGAGGATAGTATCAAGCCAATAAGCACATTCTACACTACAAAATCAAGACGGGTCGAATAAAAGCATAAATTCGAACCTAGAAACCGAATCCACATTTAGGAGTGACATTTACATGGACATTTCATCGAACACTTGGCGCGCAATGTTAGATCACAAGTCATTTTAATGGCAAAAGGAGAAAAAGCAAGTGAACATTAAATATATCTAGCATAAGCATAAGAAAATGAGTATAGTGTCAAGCCAATTAGCACATTCTACATTACAAAATCAAGATGGATCGAATAACAGCATCAATTCGAACCTAGAAACCGAATCCACATTTAGGAGTGACATTTACATGGACATTCATCGAACACTTGGCGCGCAATGTTAGACCAATAGTCAATTTTTAAAGGCTAAAGAAGAAAAAACAAGTAAACTTTAAAGACATCTACGCATAAGCATAAAGAATGAGGATAGTATCAAGCCAATAAGCCCATTCTAACCTACAAAATCAAGATAGATCGAATAAAAGCATAAATTCGAACCTAGAAACCGAATCCACATTTAGGAGTGACATTTACATGGACATTTCATCGAACACTTGGCGCGCAATGTTAGATCAATAGTCAATTTTTAATGGCTAAAGAAGAAAAAACAAGTAAACTTTAAAGACATCTAGGCGTAAGCATAATGACTGAGGATAGTATCAAGCCAATAAGCCCATTCTACACTACAAAATAAAGATGGATCGAATAAAAGCATAAATTCGAACCTAGAAACCAAATCGACATTTAGGAGTGACATTTACATGGACATTTCATCGAACACTTGGCGCGCAATGTTCGATCACAAGTCATTTTAAAGGCAAAAGGAGAAAAAACAAGTGAACTTTAAAGACATCTAGGCATAAGCATAAAGACTGAGGATAGTATCAAGCCAATAAGCACATTCTACACTAGAAAATCAAGATGGATCGAATAACAGCATAAATTCGAACCAAGCAACCGAATCCACATTTAGGAGTGACATTTACATGGACATTTCATCGAACACTTGGCGCGCAATGTTTGATCACAAGTCATTTTAAAGGCAAAAGGAGAAAAAGCAAGTGAACATTAGATATATATAGGCATAAGCATAAAAAAATGAGTATTGTGTCAAGCCAATTAGAACATTCTACACTACAAAATCAAGATGGATCGAACAAAAGCATAAATTCGAACCTAGAAACCGAATCCACATTTACGAGTGACATTTACATGGACATTTCATCGAACACTTGGCGCGCAATGTTAGATCACAAGTCATTTTAAGGGCAAAAGGAAAAAAAAACAAGTGAACTTTAAAGACATCTAGGCATAAGCATAAAGACTGAGGATAGTATCAAGCCAATAAGCACATTCTACACTACAAAATCAAGACGGGTCGAATAAAAGCATAAATTCGAACCTAGAAACCGAATCCACATTTAGGAGTGACATTTACATGGACATTTCATCGAACACTTGGCGCGCAATGTTAGATCACAAGTCATTTTAATGGCAAAAGGAGAAAAAGCAAGTGAACATTAAATATATCTAGCATAAGCAGAAAAAAATGAGTATAGTGTCAAGCCAATTAGCACATTCTACATTACAAAATCAAGATGGATCGAATAACAGCATCAATTCGAACCTAGAAACCGAATCCACATTTAGGAGTGACATTTACATGGACATTCATCGAACACTTGGCGCGCAATGTTAGATCAATAGTCAATTTTTAAAGGCTAAAGAGGAAAAAACAAGTAAACTTTAAAGACATCTACGCATAAGCATAAAGAATGAGGATAGTATCAAGCCAATAAGCCCATTCTAACCTACAAAATCAAGATGGATCGAATAAAAGCATAAATTCGAACCTAGAAACCGAATCCACATTTAGGAGTGATATTTACATGTACATTTCATCGAACACTTGGCGCGCAATGTTAGATCAATAGTCAATTTTTAAAGGCTAAAGAAGAAAAAACAAGTAAACTTTAAAGACATCTAGGCGTAAGCATAAAGACTGAGGATAGTATCAAGCCAATAAGCCCATTCTACACTACAAAATAAAGATGGATCGAATAAAAGCATAAATTCGAACCTAGAAACCGAATCCACATTTAGGAGTGACATTTACATGGATATTCATCGAACACTTGGCGCGCAATGTTAGACCAATAGTCAATTTTTAAAGGCTAAAGAAGAAAAAACAAGTAAACTTTAAAGACATCTACGCATAAGCATAAAGAATGAGGATAGTATCAAGCCAATAAGCCCATTCTAACCTACAAAATCATGATGGATCGAATAAAAGCATAAATTCGAACCTAGAAACCGAATCCACATTTAGGAGTGAAATTTACATGGACATTTCATCGAACACTTGGCGCGCAATGTTAGATCAATAGTCAATTTTTAAAGGCTAAAGAAGAAAAAACAAGTAAACTTTAAAGACATCTAGGCGTAAGCATAAAGACTGAGGATAGTATCAAGCCAATAAGCCCATTCTACACTACAAAATAAAGATGGATCGAATAAAAGCATAAATTCGAACCTAGAAACCGAATCCACATTTAGGAGTGACATTTACATGGACATTTCATCGAACACTTGGCGCGCAATGTTCGATCACAAGTCATTTTAAAGGCAAAAGGAGAAAAAACAAGTGAACTTTAAAGACATCTAGGCATAAGCATAAAGACTGAGGATAGTATCAAGCCAATAAGCACATTCTACACTACAAAATCAAGATGGATCGAATAACAGCATAAATTCGAACCAAGCAACCGAATCCACATTTAGGAGTGACATTTACATGGACATTTCATCGAACACTTGGCGCGCAATGTTAGATCACAAGTCATTTTAAAGGCAAAAGGAGAAAAAGCAAGTGAACATTAGATATATATAGGCATAAGCATAAAAAAATGAGTATTGTGTCAAGCCAATTAGAACATTCTACACTACAAAATCAAGATGGATCGAACAAAAGCATAAATTCGAACCTAGAAACCGAATCCACATTTACAAGTGACATTTACATGGACATTTCATCGAACACTTGGCGCGCAATGTTAGATCACAAGTCATTTTAAGGGCAAAAGGAGAAAAAGCAAGTGAACATTAGATATATATAGGCATAAGCATAAAAAAATGAGTATTGTGTCAAGCCAATTAGAACATTCTACACTACAAAATCAAGATGGATCGAACAAAAGCATAAATTCGAACCTAGAAACCGAATCCACATTTACGAGTGACATTTACATGGACATTTCATCGAACACTTGGCGCGCAATGTTAGATCACAAGTCATTTTAAGGGCAAAAGGAAAAAAAAACAAGTGAACTTTAAAGACATCTAGGCATAAGCATTAAGACTGAGGATAGTATCAAGCCAATAAGCACATTCTACACTACAAAATCAAGACGGGTCGAATAAAAGCTTAAATTCGAACCTAGAAACCGAATCCTCATTTACGAGTGACATTTACATGGACATTTCATCGAACACTTGGCGCGCAATGTTAGATCACAAGTCATTTTAACGGCAAAGGAGAAAAAACAAGTGAACTTTAAAGACATCTAGGCGTAAGCATAAAGACTGAGGATAGTATCAAGCTAATAAACACATTGTACACTACAAAATCAAGACGGATCGAATAAAAGCATAAATTCAAACCTAGAAACCGAATCCACATTTAGGAGTGACATTTACATGGACATTCATCGAACACTTGGCGCGCAATGTTAGACCAATAGTCAATTTTTAAAGGCTAAAGAAGAAAAAACAAGTAAACTTTAAAGACATCTACGCATAAGCATAAAGAATGAGGATAGTATCAAGCCAATAAGCCCATTCTAACCTACAAAATCATGATGGATCGAATAAAAGCATAAATTCGAACCTAGAAACCGAATCCACATTTAGGAGTGAAATTTACATGGACATTTCATCGAACACTTGGCGCGCAATGTTAGATCAATAGTCAATTTTTAAAGGCTAAAGAAGAAAAAACAAGTAAACTTTAAAGACATCTAGGCGTAAGCATAAAGACTGAGGATAGTATCAAGCCAATAAGCCCATTCTACACTACAAAATAAAGATGGATCGAATAAAAGCATAAATTCGAACCTAGAAACCGAATCCACATTTAGGAGTGACATTTACATGGACATTTCATCGAACACTTGGCGCGCAATGTTCGATCACAAGTCATTTTAAAGGCAAAAGGAGAAAAAACAAGTGAACTTTAAAGACATCTAGGCATAAGCATAAAGATTGAGGATAGTATCAAGCCAATAAGCACATTCTACACTACAAAATCAAGATGGATCGAATAACAGCATAAATTCGAACCAAGCAACCGAATCCACATTTAGGAGTGACATTTACATGGACATTTCATCGAACACTTGGCGCGCAATGTTAGATCACAAGTCATTTTAAAGGCAAAAGGAGAAAAAGCAAGTGAACATTAGATATATATAGGCATAAGCATAAAAAAATGAGTATTGTGTCAAGCCAATTAGAACATTCTAAACTACAAAATCAAGATGGATCGAACAAAAGCATAAATTCGAACCTAGAAACCGAATCCACATTTACGAGTGACATTTACATGGACATTTCATCGAACACTTGGCGCGCAATGTTAGATCACAAGTCATTTTAAGGGCAAAAGGAGAAAAAGCAAGTGAACATTAGATATATATAGGCATAAGCATAAAAAAATGAGTATTGTGTCAAGCCAATTAGAACATTCTACACTACAAAATCAAGATGGATCGAACAAAAGCATAAATTCGAACCTAGAAACCGAATCCACATTTACGAGTGACATTTACATGGACATTTCATCGAACACTTGGCGCGCAATGTTAGATCACAAGTCATTTTAAGGGCAAAAGGAAAAAAAAACAAGTGAACTTTAAAGACATCTAGGCATAAGCATAAAGACTGAGGATAGTATCAAGCCAATAAGCACATTCTACACTACAAAATCAAGACGGGTCGAATAAAAGCATAAATTCGAACCTAGAAACCGAATCCACATTTAGGAGTGACATTTACATGGACATTTCATCGAACACTTGGCGCGCAATGTTAGATCACAAGTCATTTTAATGGCAAAAGGAGAAAAAGCAAGTGAACATTAAATATATCTAGCATAAGCAGAAAAAAATGAGTATAGTGTCAAGCCAATTAGCACATTCTACATTACAAAATCAAGATGGATCGAATAACAGCATCAATTCGAACCTAGAAACCGAATCCACATTTAGGAGTGACATTTACATGGACATTCATCGAACACTTGGCGCGCAATGTTAGATCAATAGTCAATTTTTAAAGGCTAAAGAAGAAAAAACAAGTAAACTTTAATGACATCTACGCATAAGCATAAAGAATGAGGATAGTATCAAGCCAATAAGCCCATTCTAACCTACAAAATCAAGATGGATCGAATAAAAGCATAAATTCGAACCTAGAAACCGAATCCACATTTAGGAGTGACATTTACATGGACATTTCATCGAACACTTGGCGCGCAATGTTAGATCAGTAGTCAATTTTTAAAGGCTAAAGAAGATAAAACAAGTAAACTTTAAAGACATCTAGGCGTAAGCATAAAGACTGAGGATAGTATCAAGCCAATAAGCCCATTCTACACTACAAAATAAAGATGGATCGAATAAAAACATAAATTCGAACCTAGAAACCGAATCCACATTTAGGAGTGACATTTACATGGACATTCATCGAACACTTGGCGCGCAATGTTAGACCAATAGTCAATTTTTAAAGGCTAAAGAAGAAAAAACAAGTAAACTTTAAAGACATCTACGGATAAGCATAAAGAATGAGGATAGTATCAAGCCAATAAGCCCATTCTAACCTACAAAATCATGATGGATCAAATAAAAGCATAAATTCGAACCTAGAAACCGAATCCACATTTAGGAGTGAAATTTACATGGACATTTCATCGAACACTTGGCGCGCAATGTTAGATCAATAGTCAATTTTTAAAGGCTAAAGAAGAAAAAACAAGTAAACTTTAAAGACATCTAGGCGTAAGCATAAAGACTGAGGATAGTATCAAGCCAATAAGCCCATTCTACACTACAAAATAAAGATGGATCGAATAAAAGCATAAATTCGAACCTAGAAACCGAATCCACATTTAGGAGTGACATTTACATGGACATTTCATCGAACACTTGGCGCGCAATGTTCGATCACAAGTCATTTTAAAGGCAAAAGGAGAAAAAACAAGTGAACTTTAAAGACATCTAGGCATAAGCATAAAGACTGAGGATAGTATCAAGCCAATAAGCACATTCTACACTACAAAATCAAGATGGATCGAATAACAGCATAAATTCGAACCAAGCAACCGAATCCACATTTAGGAGTGACATTTACATGGACATTTCATCGAACACTTGGCGCGCAATGTTAGATCACAAGTCATTTTAAAGGCAAAAGGAGAAAAAGCAAGTGAACATTAGATATATATAGGCATAAGCATAAAAAAATGAGTATTGTGTCAAGCCAATTAGAACATTCTACACTACAAAATCAAGATGGATCGAACAAAAGCATAAATTCGAACCTAGAAACCGAATCCACATTTACGAGTGACATTTACATAGACATTTCATCGAACACTTGGCGCGCAATGTTAGATCACAAGTCATTTTAAGGGCAAAAGGAGAAAAAGCAAGTGAACATTAGATATATATAGGCATAAGCATAAAAAAATGAGTATTGTGTCAAGCCAATTAGAACATTCTACACTACAAAATCAAGATGGATCGAACAAAAGCATAAATTCGAACCTAGAAACCGAATCCACATTTACGAGTGACATTTACATGGACATTTCATCGAACACTTGGCGCGCAATGTTAGATCACAAGTCATTTTAAGGGCAAAAGGAAAAAAAACAAGTGAACTTTAAAGACATCTAGGCATAAGCATAAAGACTGAGGATAGTATCAAGCCAATAAGCACATTCTACACTACAAAATCAAGACGGGTCGAATAAAAGCATAAATTCGAACCTAGAAACCGAATCCACATTTAGGAGTGACATTTACATGGACATTTCATCGAACACTTGGCGCACAATGTTAGATCAATAGTCAATTTTTAAAGGCCAAAGGAGAAAAAACAAGTGAACTTTAAAGACATCTAGACATAAGCATAAAGAATGAGGATAGTATCAAGCCAATAAGCACATTCTACACTACAAAATCAAGATGGATCGAATAACAGCATAAATTCGAACCAAGCAACCGAATCCACATTTAGGAGTGACATTTACATGGACATTTCATCGAACACTTGGCGCGCAATGTTAGATCACAAGTCATTTTAAAGGCAAAAGGAGAAAAAGCAAGTGAACATTAGATATATATAGGCATAAGCATAAAAAAATGAGTATTGTGTCAAGCCAATTAGAACATTCTACACTACAAAATCAAGATGGATCGAACAAAAGCATAAATTCGAACCTAGAAACCGAATCCACATTTACGAGTGACATTTACATAGACATTTCATCGAACACTTGGCGCGCAATGTTAGATCACAAGTCATTTTAAGGGCAAAAGGAGAAAAAGCAAGTGAACATTAGATATATATAGGCATAAGCATAAAAAAATGAGTATTGTGTCAAGCCAATTAGAACATTCTACACTACAAAATCAAGATGGATCGAACAAAAGCATAAATTCGAACCTAGAAACCGAATCCACATTTACGAGTGACATTTACATGGACATTTCATCGAACACTTGGCGCGCAATGTTAGATCACAAGTCATTTTAAGGGCAAAAGGAAAAAAAACAAGTGAACTTTAAAGACATCTAGGCATAAGCATAAAGACTGAGGATAGTATCAAGCCAATAAGCACATTCTACACTACAAAATCAAGACGGGTCGAATAAAAGCATAAATTCGAACCTAGAAACCGAATCCACATTTAGGAGTGACATTTACATGGACATTTCATCGAACACTTGGCGCGCAATGTTAGATCACAAGTCATTTTAATGGCAAAAGGAGAAAAAGCAAATGAACATTAAATATATCTAGCATAAGCATAAAAAAATGAGTATAGTGTCAAGCCAATTAGCACATTCTACTTTACAAAATCAAGATGGATCGAATAACAGCATCAATTCGAACCTAGAAACCGAATCCACATTTAGGAGTGACATTTACATGGACATTCATCGAACACTTGGCGCGTAATGTTAGATCAATAGTCAATTTTTAAAGGCTAAAGAAGAAAAAACAAGTAAACTTTAAAGACATCTAGGCGTAAGCATAAAGACTGAGGATAGTATCAAGCCAATAAGCCCATTCTACACTACAAAATAAAGATGGATCGAATAAAAGCATAAATTCGAACCTAGAAACCGAATCCACATTTAGGAGTGAAATTTACATGGACATTTCATCGAACACTTGGCGCGCAATGTTAGATCAATAGTCAATTTTTAAAGGCTAAAGAAGAAAAAACAAGTAAACTTTAAAGACATCTAGGCGTAAGCATAAAGACTGAGGATAGTATCAAGCCAATAAGCCCATTCTACACTACAAAATAAAGATGGATCGAATAAAAGCATAAATTCGAACCTAGAAACCAAATCCACATTTAGGAGTGACATTTACATGGACATTTCATCGAACACTTGGCGCGCAATGTTCGATCACAAGTCATTTTAAAGGCAAAAGGAGAAAAAACAAGTGAACTTTAAAGACATCTAGGCATAAGCATAAAGATTGAGGATAGTATCAAGCCAATAAGCACATTCTACACTACAAAATCAAGATGGATCGAATAACAGCATAAATTCGAACCAAGCAACCGAATCCACATTTAGGAGTGACATTTACATGGACATTTCATCGAACACTTGGCGCGCAATGTTAGATCACAAGTCATTTTAAAGGCAAAAGGAGAAAAAGCAAGTGAACATTAGATATATATAGGCATAAGCATAAAAAAATGAGTATTGTGTCAAGCCAATTAGAACATTCTAAACTACAAAATCAAGATGGATCGAACAAAAGCATAAATTCGAACCTAGAAACCGAATCCACATTTACGAGTGACATTTACATGGACATTTCATCGAACACTTGGCGCGCAATGTTAGATCACAAGTCATTTTAAGGGCAAAAGGAGAAAAAGCAAGTGAACATTAGATATATATAGGCATAAGCATAAAAAAATGAGTATTGTGTCAAGCCAATTAGAACATTCTACACTACAAAATCAAGATGGATCGAACAAAAGCATAAATTCGAACCTAGAAACCGAATCCACATTTACGAGTGACATTTACATGGACATTTCATCGAACACTTGGCGCGCAATGTTAGATCACAAGTCATTTTAAGGGCAAAAGGAAAAAAAAACAAGTGAACTTTAAAGACATCTAGGCATAAGCATAAAGACTGAGGATAGTATCAAGCCAATAAGCACATTCTACACTACAAAATCAAGACGGGTCGAATAAAAGCATAAATTCGAACCTAGAAACCGAATCCACATTTAGGAGTGACATTTACATGGACATTTCATCGAACACTTGGCGCGCAATGTTAGATCACAAGTCATTTTAATGGCAAAAGGAGAAAAAGCAAGTGAACATTAAATATATCTAGCATAAGCAGAAAAAAATGAGTATAGTGTCAAGCCAATTAGCACATTCTACATTACAAAATCAAGATGGATCGAATAACAGCATCAATTCGAACCTAGAAACCGAATCCACATTTAGGAGTGACATTTACATGGACATTCATCGAACACTTGGCGCGCAATGTTAGATCAATAGTCAATTTTTAAAGGCTAAAGAAGAAAAAACAAGTAAACTTTAAAGACATCTACGCATAAGCATAAAGAATGAGGATAGTATCAAGCCAATAAGCCCATTCTAACCTACAAAATCAAGATGGATCGAATAAAAGCATAAATTCGAACCTAGAAACCGAATCCACATTTAGGAGTGACATTTACATGGACATTTCATCGAACACTTGGCGCGCAATGTTAGATCAGTAGTCAATTTTTAAAGGCTAAAGAAGATAAAACAAGTAAACTTTAAAGACATCTAGGCGTAAGCATAAAGACTGAGGATAGTATCAAGCCAATAAGCCCATTCTACACTACAAAATAAAGATGGATCGAATAAAAGCATAAATTCGAACCTAGAAACCGAATCCACATTTAGGAGTGACATTTACATGGACATTCATCGAACACTTGGCGCGCAATGTTAGACCAATAGTCAATTTTTAAAGGCTAAAGAAGAAAAAACAAGTAAACTTTAAAGACATCTACGGATAAGCATAAAGAATGAGGATAGTATCAAGCCAATAAGCCCATTCTAACCTACAAAATCATGATGGATCAAATAAAAGCATAAATTCGAACCTAGAAACCGAATCCACATTTAGGAGTGAAATTTACATGGACATTTCATCGAACACTTGGCGCGCAATGTTAGATCAATAGTCAATTTTTAAAGGCTAAAGAAGAAAAAACAAGTAAACTTTAAAGACATCTAGGCGTAAGCATAAAGACTGAGGATAGTATCAAGCCAATAAGCCCATTCTACACTACAAAATAAAGATGGATCGAATAAAAGCATAAATTCGAACCTAGAAACCGAATCCACATTTAGGAGTGACATTTACATGGACATTTCATCGAACACTTGGCGCGCAATGTTCGATCACAAGTCATTTTAAAGGCAAAAGGAGAAAAAACAAGTGAACTTTAAAGACATCTAGGCATAAGCATAAAGACTGAGGATAGTATCAAGCCAATAAGCACATTCTACACTACAAAATCAAGATGGATCGAATAACAGCATAAATTCGAACCAAGCAACCGAATCCACATTTAGGAGTGACATTTACATGGACATTTCATCGAACACTTGGCGCGCAATGTTAGATCACAAGTCATTTTAAAGGCAAAAGGAGAAAAAGCAAGTGAACATTAGATATATATAGGCATAAGCATAAAAAAATGAGTATTGTGTCAAGCCAATTAGAACATTCTACACTACAAAATCAAGATGGATCGAACAAAAGCATAAATTCGAACCTAGAAACCGAATCCACATTTACGAGTGACATTTACATGGACATTTCATCGAACACTTGGCGCGCAATGTTAGATCACAAGTCATTTTAAGGGCAAAAGGAAAAAAAACAAGTGAACTTTAAAGACATCTAGGCATAAGCATAAAGACTGAGGATAGTATCAAGCCAATAAGCACATTCTACACTACAAAATCAAGACGGGTCGAATAAAAGCATAAATTCGAACCTAGAAACCGAATCCACATTTAGGAGTGACATTTACATGGACATTTCATCGAACACTTGGCGCGCAATGTTAGATCACAAGTCATTTTAATGGCAAAAGGAGAAAAAGCAAATGAACATTAAATATATCTAGCATAAGCATAAAAAAATGAGTATAGTGTCAAGCCAATTAGCACATTCTACTTTACAAAATCAAGATGGATCGAATAACAGCATCAATTCGAACCTAGAAACCGAATCCACATTTAGGAGTGACATTTACATGGACATTCATCGAACACTTGGCGCGTAATGTTAGATCAATAGTCAATTTTTAAAGGCTAAAGAAGAAAAAACAAGTAAACTTTAAAGACATCTACGCATAAACATAAAGAATGAGGATAGTATCAAGCCAATAAGCCCATTCTAACCTACAAAATCAAGATGGATCGAATAAAAGCATAAATTCGAACCTAGAAACCGAATCCACATTTAGGAGTGACATTTACATGGACATTTCATCGAACACTTGGCGCGCAATGTTAGATCAATAGTCAATTTTTAAAGGCTAAAGAAGAAAAAACAAGTAAACTTTAAAGACATCTAGGCGTAAGCATAAAGACTGAGGATAGTATCAAGCCAATAAGCCCATTCTACACTACAAAATAAAGATGGATCGAATAAAAGCATAAATTCGAACCTAGAAACCGAATCCACATTTAGGAGTGACATTTACATGGACATTTCATCGAACACTTGGCGCGCAATGTTAGATCACAAGTCATTTTAAATGCAAAAGGAGAAAAAGCAAGTGAACATTAAATATATCTAGGCATAAGCATAAAAAAAATGAGTATAGTGTCAAGCCAATTAGCACATTCTACACTACAAAATCAAGATGGATCGAATAACAGCATAAATTCGAACCAAGCAACCGAATCCACATTTAGGAGTGACATTTACATGGACATTTCATCGAACACTTGGCGCGCAATGTTAGATCATAAGTCATTTTAAAGGCAAAAGGAGAAAAAGCAAGTGAACATTAAATATATCTAGGCATAAGCATAAAAAAATGAGTATTATGTCAAGCCAATTACCACATTCTACACTACAAAATCAAGATGGATCGAATAAAAGCATAAATTCGAACCTAGAAACCGGATCCACATTTACGAGTGACATTTACATGGACATTTCATCGAACACTTGGCGCGCAATGTTAGATCACAAGTCATTTTAAGGGCAAAAGGAGAAAAAACAAGTGAACTTTAAATACATCTAGGCAGAAGCATAAAAACTGAGGATAGTATCAAGCCAATAAGCACATTCTACACTACAAAATCAAGACGGGTCGAATAAAAGCATAAATTCGAACCTAGAAACCGAATCCACATTTAGGAGTGACATTTACATGGACATTTCATCGAACACTTGGCGCGCAATGTTAGATCACAAGTCATTTTAATGGCAAAAGGAGAAAAAGCAAGTGAACATTAAATATATCTAGCATAAGCATAAAAAAATGAGTATAGTGTCAAGCCAATTAGCACATTCTACATTACAAAATCAAGATGGATCGAATAACAGCATCAATTCGAACCTAGAAACCGAATCCACATTTAGGAGTGACATTTACATGGACATTCATCGAACACTTGGCGCGCAATGTTAGATCAATAGTCAATTTTTAAAGGCTAAAGAAGAAAAAACAAGTAAACTTTAAAGACATCTACGCATAAGCATAAAGAATGAGGATAGTATCAAGCCAATAAGCCCATTCTAACCTACAAAATCAAGATGGATCGAATAAAAGCATAAATTCGAACCTAGAAACCGAATCCACATTTACGAGTGACATTTACATGGACATTTCATCGAACACTTGGCGCGCAATGTTAGATCACAAGTCATTTTAAGGGCAAAAGGAGAAAAAACAAGTGAACTTTAAAGACATCTAGGCAGAAGCATAAAGACTGAGGATAGTATCAAGCCAATAAGCACATTCTACACTACAAAATCAAGACGGGTCGAATAAAAGCATAAATTCGAACCTAGAAACCGAATCCACATTTAGGAGTGACATTTACATGGACTTTTCATCGAACACTTGGCGCGCAATGTTAGATCACAAGTCATTTTAATGGCAAAAGGAGAAAAAGCAAGTGAACATTAAATATATCTAGCATAAGCATAAAAAAATGAGTATAGTGTCAAGCCAATTAGCACATTCTACATTACAAAATCAAGATGGATCGAATAACAGCATCAATTCGAACCTAGAAACCGAATCCACATTTAGGAGTGACATTTACATGGACATTCATCGAACACTTGGCGCGCAATGTTAGACCAATAGTCAATTTTTAAAGGCTAAAGAAGAAAAAACAAGTAAACTTTAAAGACATCTACGCATAAGCATAAAGAATGAGGATAGTATCAAGCCAATAAGCCCATTCTAACCTACAAAATCAAGATGGATCGAATAAAAGCATAAATTCGGACCTAGAAACCGAATCCACATTTAGGAGTGACATTTACCTGGACATTTCATCGAACACTTGGCGCGCAAAGTTAGATCAATAGTCAATTTTTAAAGGCTAAAGTAGAAAAAACAAGTAAACTTTAAAGACATCTAGGCGTAAGCATAAAGACTGAGGATAGTATCAAGCCAATAAGCCCATTCTACACTACAAAATAAAGATGGATCGAATAAAAGCATACATTCGAACCTAGAAACTGAATCCACATTTAGGAGTGACATTTACATGGACATTTCATCGAACACTTGGCGCGCAATGTTAGATCACAAGTCATTATAAATGCAAAAGGAGAAAAAGCAAGTGAACATTAAATATATCTAGGCATAAGCATAAAAAAAATGAGTATAGTGTCAAGCCAATTAGCACATTCTACACTACAAAATCAAGATGGATCGAATAACAGCATAAATTCGAACCTAGAAACCGAATCCACATTTACGAGTGACATTTACATGGACATTTCATCGAACACTTGGCGCGCAATGTTAGATCACAAGTCATTTTAAGGGCAAAAGGAAAAAAAACAAGTGAACTTTAAAGACATCTAGGCATAAGCATAAAGACTGAGGATAGTATCAAGCCAATAAGCACATTCTACACTACAAAATCAAGACGGGTCGAATAAAAGCATAAATTCGAACCTAGAAACCGAATCCACATTTAGGAGTGACATTTACATGGACATTTCATCGAACACTTGGCGCGCAATGTTAGATCACAAGTCATTTTAATGGCAAAAGGAGAAAAAGCAAGTGAACATTAAATATATCTAGCATAAGCATAAAAAAATGAGTATAGTGTCAAGCCAATTAGCACATTCTACATTACAAAATCAAGATGGATCGAATAACAGCATCAATTCGAACCTAGAAACCGAATCCACATTTAGGAGTGACATTTACATGGACATTCATCGAACACTTGGCGCGCAATGTTAGATCAATAGTCAATTTTTAAAGGCTAAAGAAGAAAAAACAAGTAAACTTTAAAGACATCTACGCATAAGCATAAAGAATGAGGATAGTATCAAGCCAATAAGCCCATTCTAACCTACAAAATCAAGATGGATCGAATAAAAGCATAAATTCGAACCTAGAAACCGAATCCACATTTACGAGTGACATTTACATGGACATTTCATCGAACACTTGGCGCGCAATGTTAGATCACAAGTCATTTTAAGGGCAAAAGGAGAAAAAACAAGTGAACTTTAAAGACATCTAGGCAGAAGCATAAAGACTGAGGATAGTATCAAGCCAATAAGCACATTCTACACTACAAAATCAAGACGGGTCGAATAAAAGCATAAATTCGAACCTAGAAACCGAATCCACATTTAGGAGTGACATTTACATGGACTTTTCATCGAACACTTGGCGCGCAATGTTAGATCACAAGTCATTTTAATGGCAAAAGGAGAAAAAGCAAGTGAACATTAAATATATCTAGCATAAGCATAAAAAAATGAGTATAGTGTCAAGCCAATTAGCACATTCTACATTACAAAATCAAGATGGATCGAATAACAGCATCAATTCGAACCTAGAAACCGAATCCACATTTAGGAGTGACATTTACATGGACATTCATCGAACACTTGGCGCGCAATGTTAGACCAATAGTCAATTTTTAAAGGCTAAAGAAGAAAAAACAAGTAAACTTTAAAGACATCTACGCATAAGCATAAAGAATGAGGATAGTATCAAGCCAATAAGCCCATTCTAACCTACAAAATCAAGATGGATCGAATAAAAGCATAAATTCGGACCTAGAAACCGAATCCACATTTAGGAGTGACATTTACCTGGACATTTCATCGAACACTTGGCGCGCAAAGTTAGATCAATAGTCAATTTTTAAAGGCTAAAGTAGAAAAAACAAGTAAACTTTAAAGACATCTAGGCGTAAGCATAAAGACTGAGGATAGTATCAAGCCAATAAGCCCATTCTACACTACAAAATAAAGATGGATCGAATAAAAGCATACATTCGAACCTAGAAACTGAATCCACATTTAGGAGTGACATTTACATGGACATTTCATCGAACACTTGGCGCGCAATGTTAGATCACAAGTCATTATAAATGCAAAAGGAGAAAAAGCAAGTGAACATTAAATATATCTAGGCATAAGCATAAAAAAAATGAGTATAGTGTCAAGCCAATTAGCACATTCTACACTACAAAATCAAGATGGATCGAATAACAGCATAAATTCGAACCTAGAAACCGAATCCACATTTACGAGTGACATTTACATGGACATTTCATCGAACACTTGGCGCGCAATGTTAGATCACAAGTCATTTTAAGGGCAAAAGGAAAAAAAACAAGTGAACTTTAAAGACATCTAGGCATAAGCATAAAGACTGAGGATAGTATCAAGCCAATAAGCACATTCTACACTACAAAATCAAGACGGGTCGAATAAAAGCATAAATTCGAACCTAGAAACCGAATCCACATTTAGGAGTGACATTTACATGGACATTTCATCGAACACTTGGCGCGCAATGTTAGATCACAAGTCATTTTAATGGCAAAAGGAGAAAAAGCAAGTGAACATTAAATATATCTAGCATAAGCATAAAAAAATGAGTATAGTGTCAAGCCAATTAGCACATTCTACATTACAAAATCAAGATGGATCGAATAACAGCATCAATTCGAACCTAGAAACCGAATCCACATTTAGGAGTGACATTTACATGGACATTCATCGAACACTTGGCGCGTAATGTTAGATCAATAGTCAATTTTTAAAGGCTAAAGAAGAAAAAACAAGTAAACTTTAAAGACATCTACGCATAAGCATAAAGAATGAGGATAGTATCAAGCCAATAAGCCCATTCTAACCTACAAAATCAAGATGGATCGAATAAAAGCATAAATTCGAACCTAGAAACCGAATCCACATTTAGGAGTGACATTTACATGGACATTTCATCGAACACTTGGCGCGCAATGTTAGATCAATAGTCAATTTTTAAAGGCTAAAGAAGAAAAAACAAGTAAACTTTAAAGACATCTAGGCGTAAGCATAAAGACTGAGGATAGTATCAAGCCAATAAGCCCATTCTACACTACAAAATCAAGATGGATCGAATAAAAGCATAAATTCGAACCTAGAAACCGAATCCACATTTTGAGTGACATTTACATGGACATTTCATTGAACACTTGGCGCGCAATGTTAGATCACAAGTCATTTTAAAGGCAAAAGGAGAAAAAGCAAGTGAACACTAAATATATCTAGGCATAAGCATAAAAAATGAGTATAGTGTCAAGCCAATTAGCACTTTCTACACTACAAAATCAAGATGGATCGAATAAAAGCATAAATTCGAACCTAGAAACCGAATCCACATTTAGGAGTGACATTTACATGGACATTTCATCGAACACTTGGCGCGCAATGTTAGATCACAAGTCATTTTAACGGCAAAAGGAGAAAAAACAAGTGAACTTTAAAGACATCTAGGCATAAGCATAAGGACTGAGGATAGTATCAAGCCAATAAGCACATTCTACACTACAAAATCAAGACGGGTCGAATAAAAGCATAAATTCGAACCTAGAAACCGAATCCACATTTAGGAGTGACATTTACATGGACATTTCATCGAACACTTGGCGCGCAATGTTAGATCACAAGTCATTTTAATGGCAAAAGGAGAAAAAGCAAGTGAACATTAAATATATCTAGCATAAGCATAAAAAAATGAGTATAGTGTCAAGCCAATTAGCACATTCTACACTACAAAATCAAGATGGATCGAATAACAGCATAAATTCGAACCAAGCAACCGAATCCACATTTAGGAGTGACATTTACATGGACATTTCATCGAACACTTGGCGCGCAATGTTAGATCACAAGTCATTTTAAAGGCAAAAGGAGAAAAAGCAAGTGAACATTAAATATATCTAGGCATAAGCATAAAAAAATGAGTATTATGTCAAGCCAATTACCACATTCTACACTACAAAATCAAGATGGATCGAATAAAAGCATAAATTCGAACCTAGAAACCGGATCCACATTTACGAGTGACATTTACATGGACATTTCATCGAACACTTGGCGCGCAATGTTAGATCACAAGTCATTTTAAGGGCAAAAGGAGAAAAAACAAGTGAACTTTAAAGACATCTAGGCAGAAGCATAAAAACTGAGGATAGTATCAAGCCAATAAGCACATTCTACACTACAAAATCAAGACGGGTCGAATAAAAGCATAAATTCGAACCTAGAAACCGAATCCACATTTAGGAGTGACATTTACATGGACATTTCATCGAACACTTGGCGCGCAATGTTAGATCACAAGTCATTTTAATGGCAAAAGGAGAAAAAGCAAGTGAACATTAAATATATCTAGCATAAGCATAAAAAAATGAGTATAGTGTCAAGCCAATTAGCACATTCTACATTACAAAATCAAGATGGATCGAATAACAGCATCAATTCGAACCTAGAAACCGAATCCACATTTAGGAGTGACATTTACATGGACATTCATCGAACACTTGGCGCGCAATGTTAGATCAATAGTCAATTTTTAAAGGCTAAAGAAGAAAAAACAAGTAAACTTTAAAGACATCTACGCATAAGCATAAAGAATGAGGATAGTATCAAGCCAATAAGCCCATTCTAACCTACAAAATCAAGATGGATCGAATAAAAGCATAAATTCGAACCTAGAAACCGAATCCACATTTACGAGTGACATTTACATGGACATTTCATCGAACACTTGGCGCGCAATGTTAGATCACAAGTCATTTTAAGGGCAAAAGGAGAAAAAACAAGTGAACTTTAAAGACATCTAGGCAGAAGCATAAAGACTGAGGATAGTATCAAGCCAATAAGCACATTCTACACTACAAAATCAAGACGGGTCGAATAAAAGCATAAATTCGAACCTAGAAACCGAATCCACATTTAGGAGTGACATTTACATGGACATTTCATCGAACACTTGGCGCGCAATGTTAGATCACAAGTCATTTTAATGGCAAAAGGAGAAAAAGCAAGTGAACATTAAATATATCTAGGCATAAGCATAAAAAAATGAGTATTATGTCAAGCCAATTACCACATTCTACACTACAAAATCAAGATGGATCGAACAAAAGCCAATAAGCCCATTCTAACCTACAAAATCAAGATGGATCGAATAAAAGCATAAATTCGGACCTAGAAACCGAATCCACATTTAGGAGTGACATTTACATGGACATTTCATCGAACACTTGGCGCGCAATGTTAGATCAATAGTCAATTTTTAAAGGCTAAAGTAGAAAAAACAAGTAAACTTTAAAGACATCTAGGCGTAAGCATAAAGACTGAGGATAGTATCAAGCCAATAAGCCCATTCTACACTACAAAATAAAGATGGATCGAATAAAAGCATACATTCGAACCTAGAAACCGAATCCACATTTAGGAGTGACATTTACATGGACATTTCATCGAACACTTGGCGCGCAATGTTAGATCACAAGTCATTATAAATGCAAAAGGAGAAAAAGCAAGTGAACATTAAATATATCTAGGCATAAGCATAAAAAAAATGAGTATAGTGTCAAGCCAATTAGCACATTCTACACTACAAAATCAAGATGGATCGAATAACAGCATAAATTCGAACCAAGCAACCGAATCCACATTTAGGAGTGACATTTACATGGACATTTCATCAAACACTTGGCGCGCAATGTTAGATCACAACTCATTTTAAAGGCAAAAGGAGAAAAAGCAAGTGAACATTAGATATATATAGGCATAAGCATAAAAAAATGAGTATTGTGTCAAACCAATTAGAACATTCTACACTACAAAATCAAGATGGATCGAACAAAAGCATAAATTCGAACCTAGAAACCGGATCCACATTTACGAGTGACATTTACATGGACATTTCATCGAACACTTGGCGCGCAATGTTAGATCACAAGTCATTTTAAGGGCAAAAGGAAAAAAAGCAAGTGAACTTTAAAGACATCTAGGCATAAGCATAAAGACTGAGGATAGTATCAAGCCAATAAGCACATTCTACACTACAAAATCAAGACGGGTCGAATAAAAGCATAAATTCGAACCTAGAAACCGAATCCACATTTAGGAGTGACATTTACATGGACATTTCATCGAACACTTGGCGCGCAATGTTAGATCACAAGTCATTTTAATGGCAAAAGGAGAAAAAGCAAGTGAACATTAAATATATCTAGCATAAGCATAAAAAAATGAGTATAGTGTCAAGCCAATTAGCACATTCTACATTACAAAATCAAGATGGACCGAATAACAGCATCAATTCGAACCTAGAAACCGAATCCACATTTAGGAGTGACATTTACATGGACATTCATCGAACACTTGGCGCGCAATGTTAGATCAATAGTCAATTTTTAAAGGCTAAAGAAGAAAAAACAAGTAAACTTTAAAGACATCTACGCATAAGCATAAAGAATGAGGATAGTATCAAGCCAATAAGCCCATTCTAACCTACAAAATCAAGATGGATCGAATAAAAGCATAAATTCGAACCTACAAACCGAATCCACATTTAGGAGTGACATTTACATGGACATTTCATCGAACACTTGGCGCGCAATGTTAGATCAATAGTCAATTTTTAAAGGCTAAAGAAGAAAAAACAAGTAAACTTTAAAGACATCTAGGCGTAAGCATAAAGACTGAGGATAGTACCAAGCCAATAAGCCCATTCTACACTACAAAATAAAGATGGATCGAATAAAAGCATAAATTCGAACCTAGAAACCGAATCCACATTTAGGAGTGACATTTACATGGACATTCATCGAACACTTGGCGCGCAATGTTAGACCAATAGTCAATTTTTAAAGGCTAAAGAAGAAAAAACAAGTAAACTTTAAAGACATCTACGCATAAGCATAAAGAATGAGGATAGTATCAAGCCAATAAGCCCATTCTAACCTACAAAATCATGATGGATCGAATAAAAGCATAAATTCGAACCTAGAAACCGAATCCACATTTAGGAGTGAAATTTACATGGACATTTCATCGAACACTTGGCGCGCAATGTTAGATCAATAGTCAATTTTTAAAGGCTAAAGAAGAAAAAACAAGTAAACTTTAAAGACATCTAGGCGTAAGCATAAAGACTGAGGATAGTATCAAGCCAATAAGCCCATTCTACACTACAAAATAAAGATGGATCGAATAAAAGCATAAATTCGAACCTAGAAACCGAATCCACATTTAGGAGTGACATTTACATGGACATTTCATCGAACACTTGGCGCGCAATGTTAGATCAATAGTCAATTTTTAAAGGCTAAAGTAGAAAAAACAAGTAAACTTTAAAGACATCTAGGCGTAAGCATAAAGACTGAGGATAGTATCAAGCCAATAAGCCCATTCTACACTACAAAATAAAGATGGATCGAATAAAAGCATACATTCGAACCTAGAAACCGAATCCACATTTAGGAGTGACATTTACATGGACATTTCATCGAACACTTGGCGCGCAATGTTAGATCACAAGTCATTTTAAAGGCAAAAGGAGGAAAAGCAAGTGAACATTAGATATATATAGGCATAAGCATAAAAAAATGAGTATTGTGTCAAGCGAATTAGAACATTCTACACTACAAAATCAAGATGGATCGAACAAAAGCATAAATTCGAACCTAGAAACCGAATCCACATTTACGAGTGACATTTACATGGACATTTCATCGAACACTTGGCGCGCAATGTTAGATCACAACTCATTTTAAGGGCAAAAGGAAAAAAAACAAGTGAACTTTA
The DNA here is from genome assembly GCA_964016875.1 of Fallopia convolvulus. NCBI lineage: Eukaryota > Viridiplantae > Streptophyta > Magnoliopsida > Caryophyllales > Polygonaceae > Fallopia > Fallopia convolvulus. The sequence continues at coordinate 29,235,510 of OZ024730.1, forward strand.
AAGACATCTAGGCATAAGCATAAAGACTGAGGATAGTATCAAGCCAATAAGCACATTCTACACTACAAAATCAAGACGGGTCGAATAAAAGCATAAATTCGAACCTAGAAACCGAATCCACATTTAGGAGTGACATTTACATGGACATTTCATCGAACACTTGGCGCGCAATGTTAGATCACAAGTCATTTTAATGGCAAAAGGAGAAAAAGCAAGTGAACATTAAATATATCTAGCATAAGCATAAAAAAATGAGTATAGTGTCAAGTTAATTAGCACATTCTACATTACAAAATCAAGATGGATCGAATAACAACATCAATTCGAACCTAGAAACCGAATCCACATTTAGGAGTGACATTTACATGGACATTCATCGAACACTTGGCGCGCAATGTTAGATCAATAGTCAATTTTTAAAGGCTAAAGAAGAAAAAACAAGTAAACTTTAAAGACATCTACGCATAAGCATAAAGAATGAGGATAGTATCAAGCCAATAAGCCCATTCTAACCTACAAAATCAAGATGGATCGAATAAAAGCATAAATTCGAACCTAGAAACCGAATCCACATTTAGGAGTGACATTTACATGGACATTTCATCGAACACTTGGCGCGCAATGTTAGATCAATAGTCAATTTTTAAAGGCTAAAGAAGAAAAAACAAGTAAACTTTAAAGACATCTAGGCGTAAGCATAAAGACTGAGGATAGTATCAAGCCAATAAGCCCATTCTACACTACAAAATAAAGGTGGATCGAATAAAAGCATAAATTCGAACCTAGAAACCGAATCCACATTTAGGAGTGACATTTACATGGACATTTCATCAAACACTTGGCGCGCAATGTTAGATCACAAGTCATTTTAAATGCAAGAGGAGAAAAAGCAAGTGAACATTAAATATATCTAGGCATAAGCATAAAAAAAATGAGTATAGTGTCAAGCCAATTAGCACATTCTACACTACAAAATCAAGATGGATCGAATAACAGCATAAATTCGAACCAAGCAACCGAATCCACATTTAGGAGTGACATTTACATGGACATTTCATCGAACACTTGGCGCGCAATGTTAGATCACAAGTCATTTTAAAGGCAAAAGGAGAAAAAGCAAGTGAACATTAAATATATCTAGGCATAAGCATAAAAAAATGAGTATTATGTCAAGCCAATTACCACATTCTACACTACAAAATCAAGATGGATCGAATAAAAGCATAAATTCGAACCTAGAAACCGAATCCACATTTACGAGTGACATTTACATGGACATTTCATCGAACACTTGGCGCGCAATGTTAGATCACAAGTCATTTTAAGGGCAAAAGGAGAAAAAACAAGTTAACTTTAAAGACATCTAGGCAGAAGCATAAAGACTGAGGATAGTATCAAGCCAATAAGCACATTCTACACTACAAAATCAAGACGGGTCGAATAAAAGCATAAATTCGAACCTAGAAACCGAATCCACATTTAGGAGTGACATTTACATGGACATTTCATCGAACACTTGGCGCGCAATGTTAGATCACAAGTCATTTTAATGGCAAAAGGAGAAAAAGCAAGTGAACATTAAATATATCTAGCATAAGCATAAAAAAATGAGTATAGTGTCAAGCCAATTAGCACATTCTACATTACAAAATCAAGATGGATCGAATAACAGCATCAATTCGAACCTAGAAACCGAATCCACATTTAGGAGTGACATTTACATGGACATTCATCGAACACTTGGCGCGCAATGTTAGACCAATAGTCAATTTTTAAAGGCTAAAGAAGAAAAAACAAGTAAACTTTAAAGACATCTACGCATAAGCATAAAGAATGAGGATAGTATCAAGCCAATAAGCCCATTCTAACCTACAAAATCAAGATGGATCGAATAAAAGCATAAATTCGGACCTAGAAACCGAATCCACATTTAGGAGTGACATTTACATGGACATTTCATCGAACACTTGGCGCGCAATGTTAGATCAATAGTCAATTTTTAAAGGCTAAAGTAGAAAAAACAAGTAAACTTTAAAGACATCTAGGCGTAAGCATAAAGACTGAGGATAGTATCAAGCCAATAAGCCCATTCTACACTACAAAATAAAGATGGATCGAATAAAAGCATACATTCGAACCTAGAAACCGAATCCACATTTAGGAGTGACATTTACATGGACATTTCATCGAACACTTGGCGCGCAATGTTAGATCACAAGTCATTTTAAATGCAAAAGGAGAAAAAGCAAGTGAACATTAGATATATATAGGCATAAGCATAAAAAATGAGTATTGTGTCAAGCCAATTAGAACATTCTACACTACAAAATCAAGATGGATCGAACAAAAGCATAAATTCGAACCTAGAAACCGAATCCACATTTACGAGTGACATTTACATGGACATTTCATCGAACACTTGGCGCGCAATGTTAGATCACAAGTCATTTTAAGGGCAAAAGGAAAAAAAACAAGTGAACTTTAAAGACATCTAGGCATAAGCATAAAGACTGAGGATAGTATCAAGCCAATAAGCACATTCTACACTACAAAATCAAGACGGGTCGAATAAAAGCATAAATTCGAACCAAGCAACCGAATCCACATTTAGGAGTGACATTTACATGGACATTTCATCGAACACTTGGCGCGCAATGTTAGATCACAAGTCATTTTAAGGGCAAAAGGAGAAAAAACAAGTGAACTTTAAAGACATCTAGGCAGAAGCATAAAGACTGAGGATAGTATCAAGCCAATAAGCACATTCTACACTACAAAATCAAGACGGGTCGAATAAAAGCATAAATTCGAACCTAGAAACCGAATCCACATTTAGGAGTGACATTTACATGGACATTTCATCGAACACTTGGCGCGCAATGTTAGATCACAAGTCATTTTAATGGCAAAAGGAGAAAAAGCAAGTGAACATTAAATATATCTAGGCATAAGCATAAAAAAATGAGTATTATGTCAAGCCAATTACCACATTCTACACTACAAAATCAAGATGGATCGAACAAAAGCCAATAAGCCCATTCTAACCTACAAAATCAAGATGGATCGAATAAAAGCATAAATTCGGACCTAGAAACCGAATCCACATTTAGGAGTGACATTTACATGGACATTTCATCGAACACTTGGCGCGCAATGTTAGATCAATAGTCAATTTTTAAAGGCTAAAGTAGAAAAAACAAGTAAACTTTAAAGACATCTAGGCGTAAGCATAAAGACTGAGGATAGTATCAAGCCAATAAGACCATTCTACACTACAAAATAAAGATGGATCGAATAAAAGCATACATTCGAACCTAGAAACCGAATCCACATTTAGGAGTGACATTTACATGGACATTTCATCGAACACTTGGCGCGCAATGTTAGATCACAAGTCATTATAAATGCAAAAGGAGAAAAAGCAAGTGAACATTAAATATATCTAGGCATAAGCATAAAAAAAATGAGTATAGTGTCAAGCCAATTAGCACATTCTACACTACAAAATCAAGATGGATCGAATAACAGCATAAATTCGAACCAAGCAACCGAATCCACATTTAGGAGTGACATTTACATGGACATTTCATCAAACACTTGGCGCGCAATGTTAGATCACAACTCATTTTAAAGGCAAAAGGAGAAAAAGCAAGTGAACATTAGATATATATAGGCATAAGCATAAAAAAATGAGTATTGTGTCAAACCAATTAGAACATTCTACACTACAAAATCAAGATGGATCGAACAAAAGCATAAATTCGAACCTAGAAACCGGATCCACATTTACGAGTGACATTTACATGGACATTTCATCGAACACTTGGCGCGCAATGTTAGATCACAAGTCATTTTAAGGGCAAAAGGAAAAAAAGCAAGTGAACTTTAAAGACATCTAGGCATAAGCATAAAGACTGAGGATAGTATCAAGCCAATAAGCACATTCTACACTACAAAATCAAGACGGGTCGAATAAAAGCATAAATTCGAACCTAGAAACCGAATCCACATTTAGGAGTGACATTTACATGGACATTTCATCGAACACTTGGCGCGCAATGTTAGATCACAAGTCATTTTAATGGCAAAAGGAGAAAAAGCAAGTGAACATTAAATATATCTAGCATAAGCATAAAAAAATGAGTATAGTGTCAAGCCAATTAGCACATTCTACATTACAAAATCAAGATGGACCGAATAACAGCATCAATTCGAACCTAGAAACCGAATCCACATTTAGGAGTGACATTTACATGGACATTCATCGAACACTTGGCGCGCAATGTTAGATCAATAGTCAATTTTTAAAGGCTAAAGAAGAAAAAACAAGTAAACTTTAAAGACATCTACGCATAAGCATAAAGAATGAGGATAGTATCAAGCCAATAAGCCCATTCTAACCTACAAAATCAAGATGGATCGAATAAAAGCATAAATTCGAACCTACAAACCGAATCCACATTTAGGAGTGACATTTACATGGACATTTCATCGAACACTTGGCGCGCAATGTTAGATCAATAGTCAATTTTTAAAGGCTAAAGAAGAAAAAACAAGTAAACTTTAAAGACATCTAGGCGTAAGCATAAAGACTGAGGATAGTACCAAGCCAATAAGCCCATTCTACACTACAAAATAAAGATGGATCGAATAAAAGCATAAATTCGAACCTAGAAACCGAATCCACATTTAGGAGTGACATTTACATGGACATTCATCGAACACTTGGCGCGCAATGTTAGACCAATAGTCAATTTTTAAAGGCTAAAGAAGAAAAAACAAGTAAACTTTAAAGACATCTACGCATAAGCATAAAGAATGAGGATAGTATCAAGCCAATAAGCCCATTCTAACCTACAAAATCATGATGGATCGAATAAAAGCATAAATTCGAACCTAGAAACCGAATCCACATTTAGGAGTGAAATTTACATGGACATTTCATCGAACACTTGGCGCGCAATGTTAGATCAATAGTCAATTTTTAAAGGCTAAAGAAGAAAAAACAAGTAAACTTTAAAGACATCTAGGCGTAAGCATAAAGACTGAGGATAGTATCAAGCCAATAAGCCCATTCTACACTACAAAATAAAGATGGATCGAATAAAAGCATAAATTCGAACCTAGAAACCGAATCCACATTTAGGAGTGACATTTACATGGACATTTCATCGAACACTTGGCGCGCAATGTTAGATCAATAGTCAATTTTTAAAGGCTAAAGTAGAAAAAACAAGTAAACTTTAAAGACATCTAGGCGTAAGCATAAAGACTGAGGATAGTATCAAGCCAATAAGCCCATTCTACACTACAAAATAAAGATGGATCGAATAAAAGCATACATTCGAACCTAGAAACCGAATCCACATTTAGGAGTGACATTTACATGGACATTTCATCGAACACTTGGCGCGCAATGTTAGATCACAAGTCATTTTAAAGGCAAAAGGAGGAAAAGCAAGTGAACATTAGATATATATAGGCATAAGCATAAAAAAATGAGTATTGTGTCAAGCGAATTAGAACATTCTACACTACAAAATCAAGATGGATCGAACAAAAGCATAAATTCGAACCTAGAAACCGAATCCACATTTACGAGTGACATTTACATGGACATTTCATCGAACACTTGGCGCGCAATGTTAGATCACAACTCATTTTAAGGGCAAAAGGAAAAAAAACAAGTGAACTTTAAAGACATCTAGGCATAAGCATAAAGACTGAGGATAGTATCAAGCCAATAAGCACATTCTACACTACAAAATCAAGACGGGTCGAATAAAAGCATAAATTCGAACCTAGAAACCGAATCCACATTTAGGAGTGACATTTACATGGACATTTCATCGAACACTTGGCGCGCAATGTTAGATCACAAGTCATTTTAATGGCAAAAGGAGAAAAAGCAAGTGAACATTAAATATATCTAGCATAAGCATAAAAAAATGAGTATAGTGTCAAGTTAATTAGCACATTCTACATTACAAAATCAAGATGGATCGAATAACAACATCAATTCGAACCTAGAAACCGAATCCACATTTAGGAGTGACATTTACATGGACATTCATCGAACACTTGGCGCGCAATGTTAGATCAATAGTCAATTTTTAAAGGCTAAAGAAGAAAAAACAAGTAAACTTTAAAGACATCTACGCATAAGCATAAAGAATGAGGATAGTATCAAGCCAATAAGCCCATTCTAACCTACAAAATCAAGATGGATCGAATAAAAGCATAAATTCGAACCTAGAAACCGAATCCACATTTAGGAGTGACATTTACATGGACATTTCATCGAACACTTGGCGCGCAATGTTAGATCAATAGTCAATTTTTAAAGGCTAAAGAAGAAAAAACAAGTAAACTTTAAAGACATCTAGGCGTAAGCATAAAGACTGAGGATAGTATCAAGCCAATAAGCCCATTCTACACTACAAAATAAAGGTGGATCGAATAAAAGCATAAATTCGAACCTAGAAACCGAATCCACATTTAGGAGTGACATTTACATGGACATTTCATCAAACACTTGGCGCGCAATGTTAGATCACAAGTCATTTTAAATGCAAGAGGAGAAAAAGCAAGTGAACATTAAATATATCTAGGCATAAGCATAAAAAAAATGAGTATAGTGTCAAGCCAATTAGCACATTCTACACTACAAAATCAAGATGGATCGAATAACAGCATAAATTCGAACCAAGCAACCGAATCCACATTTAGGAGTGACATTTACATGGACATTTCATCGAACACTTGGCGCGCAATGTTAGATCACAAGTCATTTTAAAGGCAAAAGGAGAAAAAGCAAGTGAACATTAAATATATCTAGGCATAAGCATAAAAAAATGAGTATTATGTCAAGCCAATTACCACATTCTACACTACAAAATCAAGATGGATCGAATAAAAGCATAAATTCGAACCTAGAAACCGAATCCACATTTACGAGTGACATTTACATGGACATTTCATCGAACACTTGGCGCGCAATGTTAGATCACAAGTCATTTTAAGGGCAAAAGGAGAAAAAACAAGTTAACTTTAAAGACATCTAGGCAGAAGCATAAAGACTGAGGATAGTATCAAGCCAATAAGCACATTCTACACTACAAAATCAAGACGGGTCGAATAAAAGCATAAATTCGAACCTAGAAACCGAATCCACATTTAGGAGTGACATTTACATGGACATTTCATCGAACACTTGGCGCGCAATGTTAGATCACAAGTCATTTTAATGGCAAAAGGAGAAAAAGCAAGTGAACATTAAATATATCTAGCATAAGCATAAAAAAATGAGTATAGTGTCAAGCCAATTAGCACATTCTACATTACAAAATCAAGATGGATCGAATAACAGCATCAATTCGAACCTAGAAACCGAATCCACATTTAGGAGTGACATTTACATGGACATTCATCGAACACTTGGCGCGCAATGTTAGACCAATAGTCAATTTTTAAAGGCTAAAGAAGAAAAAACAAGTAAACTTTAAAGACATCTACGCATAAGCATAAAGAATGAGGATAGTATCAAGCCAATAAGCCCATTCTAACCTACAAAATCAAGATGGATCGAATAAAAGCATAAATTCGGACCTAGAAACCGAATCCACATTTAGGAGTGACATTTACATGGACATTTCATCGAACACTTGGCGCGCAATGTTAGATCAATAGTCAATTTTTAAAGGCTAAAGTAGAAAAAACAAGTAAACTTTAAAGACATCTAGGCGTAAGCATAAAGACTGAGGATAGTATCAAGCCAATAAGCCCATTCTACACTACAAAATAAAGATGGATCGAATAAAAGCATACATTCGAACCTAGAAACCGAATCCACATTTAGGAGTGACATTTACATGGACATTTCATCGAACACTTGGCGCGCAATGTTAGATCACAAGTCATTTTAAATGCAAAAGGAGAAAAAGCAAGTGAACATTAGATATATATAGGCATAAGCATAAAAAATGAGTATTGTGTCAAGCCAATTAGAACATTCTACACTACAAAATCAAGATGGATCGAACAAAAGCATAAATTCGAACCTAGAAACCGAATCCACATTTACGAGTGACATTTACATGGACATTTCATCGAACACTTGGCGCGCAATGTTAGATCACAAGTCATTTTAAGGGCAAAAGGAAAAAAAACAAGTGAACTTTAAAGACATCTAGGCATAAGCATAAAGACTGAGGATAGTATCAAGCCAATAAGCACATTCTACACTACAAAATCAAGACGGGTCGAATAAAAGCATAAATTCGAACCAAGCAACCGAATCCACATTTAGGAGTGACATTTACATGGACATTTAGAACATTCTACACTACAAAATCAAGATGGATCGAACAAAAGCATAAATTCGAACCTAGAAACCGAATCCACATTTACGAGTGACATTTACATGGACATTTCATCGAACACTTGGCGCGCAATGTTAGATCACAAGTCATTTTAAGGGCAAAAGGAAAAAAAACAAGTGAACTTTAAAGACATCTAGGCATAAGCATAAAGACTGAGGATAGTATCAAGCCAATAAGCACATTCTACACTACAAAATCAAGACGGGTCGAATAAAAGCATAAATTCGAACCAAGCAACCGAATCCACATTTAGGAGTGACATTTACATGGACATTCATCGAACACTTGGCGCGCAATGTTAGATCAATAGTCAATTTTTAAAGGCTAAAGAAGAAAAAACAAGTAAACTTTAAAGACATCTACGCATAAGCATAAAGAATGAGGATAGTATCAAGCCAATAAGCCCATTCTAACCTACAAAATCATGATGGATCGAATAAAAGCATAAATTCGAACCTAGAAACCGAATCCACATTTAGGAGTGAAATTTACATGGACATTTCATCGAACACTTGGCGCGCAATGTTAGATCAATAGTCAATTTTTAAAGGCTAAAGAAGAAAAAACAAGTAAACTTTAAAGACATCTAGGCGTAAGCATAAAGACTGAGGATAGTATCAAGCCAATAAGCCCATTCTACACTACAAAATAAAGATGGATCGAATAAAAGCATAAATTCGAACCTAGAAACCGAATCCACATTTAGGAGTGACATTTACATGGACATTTCATCGAACACTTGGCGCGCAATGTTAGATCAATAGTCAATTTTTAAAGGCTAAAGTAGAAAAAACAAGTAAACTTTAAAGACATCTAGGCGTAAGCATAAAGACTGAGGATAGTATCAAGCCAATAAGCCCATTCTACACTACAAAATAAAGATGGATCGAATAAAAGCATACATTCGAACCTAGAAACCGAATCCACATTTAGGAGTGACATTTACATGGACATTTCATCGAACACTTGGCGCGCAATGTTCGATCACAAGTCATTTTAAAGGCAAAAGGAGAAAATACAAGTGAACTTTAAAGACATCTAAGCATAAGCATAAAGACTGAGGATAGTATCAAGCCAATAAGCCCATTCTACACTACAAAATAAAGATGGATCGAATAAAAGCATAAATTCGAACCTAGAAACCGAATCCACATTTAGGAGTGACATTTACATGGACATTTCATCGAACACTTGGCGCGCAATGTTAGATCAATAGTCAATTTTTAAAGGCTAAAGTAGAAAAAACAAGTAAACTTTAAAGACATCTAGGCGTAAGCATAAAGACTGAGGATAGTATCAAGCCAATAAGCCCATTCTACACTACAAAATAAAGATGGATCGAATAAAAGCATACATTCGAACCTAGAAACCGAATCCACATTTAGGAGTGACATTTACATGGACATTTCATCGAACACTTGGCGCGCAATGTTCGATCACAAGTCATTTTAAAGGCAAAAGGAGAAAATACAAGTGAACTTTAAAGACATCTAGGCATAAGCATAAAGACTGAGGATAGTATCAAGCCAATAAGCACATTCTACACTACAAAATCAAGATGGATCGAATAACAGCATAAATTCGAACCAAGCAACCGAATCCACATTTAGGAGTGACATTTACATGGACATTTCATCGAACACTTGGCGCGCAATGTTAGATCACAAGTCATTTTAAAGGCAAAAGGAGAAAAAGCAAGTGAACATTAGATATATATAGGCATAAGCATAAAAAAATGAGTATTGTGTCAAGCGAATTAGAACATTCTACACTACAAAATCAAGATGGATCGAACAAAAGCATAAATTCGAACCTAGAAACCGAATCCACATTTACGAGTGACATTTACATGGACATTTCATCGAACACTTGGCGCGCAATGTTAGATCACAACTCATTTTAAGGGCAAAAGGAAAAAAAACAAGTGAACTTTAAAGACATCTAGGCATAAGCATAAAGACTGAGGATTGTATCAAGCCAATAAGCACATTCTACACTACAAAATCAAGACGGGTCGAATAAAAGCATAAATTCGAACCTAGAAACCGAATCCACATTTAGGAGTGATATTTACATGGACATTTCATCGAACACTTGGCGCGCAATGTTAGATCACAAGTCATTTTAATGGCAAAAGGAGAAAAAGCAAGTGAACATTAAATATATCTAGCATAAGCATAAAAAAATGAGTATAGTGTCAAGTTAATTAGCACATTCTACATTACAAAATCAAGATGGATCGAAGAACAACATCAATTCGAACCTAGAAACCGAATCCACATTTAGGAGTGACATTTACATGGACATTCATCGAACACTTGGCGCGCAATGTTAGATCAATAGTCAATTTTTAAAGGCTAAAGAAGAAAAAACAAGTAAACTTTAAAGACATCTACGCATAAGCATAAAGAATGAGGATAGTATCAAGCCAATAAGCCCATTCTAACCTACAAAATCAAGATGGATCGAATAAAAGCATAAATTCGAACCTAGAAACCGAATCCACATTTAGGAGTGACATTTACATGGACATTTCATCGAACACTTGGCGCGAAATGTTAGATCAATAGTCAATTTTTAAAGGCTAAAGAAGAAAAAACAAGTAAACTTTAAAGATATCTAGGCGTAAGCATAAAGACTGAGGATAGTATCAAGCCAATAAGCCCATTCTACACTACAAAATAAAGATGGATCGAATAAAAGCATAAATTCGAACCTAGAAACCGAATCCACATTTAGGAGTGACATTTACATGGACATTTCATCGAACACTTGGCGCGCAATGTTAGATCACAAGTCATTTTAAATGCAAAAGGAGAAAAAGCAAGTGAACATTAGATATATATAGGCATAAGCATAAAAAAATGAGTATTATGTCAAGCCAATTACCACATTCTACACTACAAAATCAAGATGGATCGAATAAAAGCATAAATTCGAACCTAGAAACCGAATCCACATTTACGAGTGACATTTACATGGACATTTCATCGAACACTTGGCGCGCAATGTTAGATCACAAGTCATTTTAAGGGCAAAAGGAGAAAAAACAAGTTAACTTTAAAGACATCTAGGCAGAAGCATAAAGACTGAGGATAGTATCAAGCCAATAAGCACATTCTACACTACAAAATCAAGACGGGTCGAATAAAAGCATAAATTCGAACCTAGAAACCGAATCCACATTTAGGAGTGACATTTACATGGACATTTCATCGAACACTTGGCGCGCAATGTTAGATCACAAGTCATTTTAATGGCAAAAGGAGAAAAAGCAAGTGAACATTAAATATATCTAGCATAAGCATAAAAAAATGAGTATAGTGTCAAGCCAATTAGCACATTCTACATTACAAAATCAAGATGGATCGAATAACAGCATCAATTCGAACCTAGAAACCGAATCCACATTTAGGAGTGACATTTACATGGACATTCATCGAACACTTGGCGCGCAATGTTAGACCAATAGTCAATTTTTAAAGGCTAAAGAAGAAAAAACAAGTAAACTTTAAAGACATCTACGCATAAGCATAAAGAATGAGGATAGTATCAAGCCAATAAGCCCATTCTAACCTACAAAATCAAGATGGATCGAATAAAAGCATAAATTCGGACCTAGAAACCGAATCCACATTTAGGAGTGACATTTACATGGACATTTCATCGAACACTTGGCGCGCAATGTTAGATCAATAGTCAATTTTTAAAGGCTAAAGTAGAAAAAACAAGTAAACTTTAAAGACATCTAGGCGTAAGCATAAAGACTGAGGATAGTATCAAGCCAATAAGCCCATTCTACACTACAAAATAAAGATGGATCGAATAAAAGCATACATTCGAACCTAGAAACCGAATCCACATTTAGGAGTGACATTTACATGGACATTTCATCGAACACTTGGCGCGCAATGTTAGATCACAAGTCATTTTAAAGGCAAAAGGAGAAAAAGCAAGTGAACATTAGATATATATAGGCATAAGCATAAAAAATGAGTATTGTGTCAAGCCAATTAGAACATTCTACACTACAAAATCAAGATGGATCGAACAAAAGCATAAATTCGAACCTAGAAACCGAATCCACATTTACGAGTGACATTTACATGGACATTTCATCGAACACTTGGCGCGCAATGTTAGATCACAAGTCATTTTAAGGGCAAAAGGAAAAAAAACAAGTGAACTTTAAAGACATCTAGGCATAAGCATAAAGACTGAGGATAGTATCAAGCCAATAAGCACATTCTACACTACAAAATCAAGACGGGTCGAATAAAAGCATAAATTCGAACCAAGCAACCGAATCCACATTTAGGAGTGACATTTACATGGACATTCATCGAACACTTGGCGCGCAATGTTAGATCAATAGTCAATTTTTAAAGGCTAAAGAAGAAAAAACAAGTAAACTTTAAAGACATCTACGCATAAGCATAAAGAATGAGGATAGTATCAAGCCAATAAGCCCATTCTAACCTACAAAATCAAGATGGATCGAATAAAAGCATAAATTCGAACCTAGAAACCGAATCCACATTTAGGAGTGACATTTACATGGACATTTCATCGAACACTTGGCGCGCAATGTTAGATCAATAGTCAATTTTTAAAGGCTAAAGAAGAAAAAACAAGTAAACTTTAAAGACATCTAGGCGTAAGCATAAAGACTGAGGATAGTATCAAGCCAATAAGCCCATTCTACACTACAAAATAAAGATGGATCGAATAAAAGCATAAATTCGAACCTAGAAACCGAATCCACATTTAGGAGTGACATTTACATGGACATTTCATCGAACACTTGGCGCGCAATGTTAGATCACAAGTCATTTTAAATGCAAAAGGAGAAAAAGCAAGTGAACATTAAATATATCTAGGCATAAGCATAAAAAAAATGAGTATAGTGTCAAGCCAATTAGCACATTCTACACTACAAAATCAAGATGGATCGAATAACAGCATAAATTCGAACCAAGCAACCGAATCCACATTTAGGAGTGACATTTACATGGACATTTCATCGAACACTTGGCGCGCAATGTTAGATCACAAGTCATTTTAAAGGCAAAAGGAGAAAAAGCAAGTGAACATTAAATATATCTAGGCATAAGCATAAAAAAATGAGTATTATGTCAAGCCAATTACCACATTCTACACTACAAAATCAAGATGGATCGAATAAAAGCATAAATTCGAACCTAGAAACCGAATCCACATTTACGAGTGACATTTACATGGACATTTCATCGAACACTTGGCGCGCAATGTTAGATCACAAGTCATTTTAAGGGCAAAAGGAGAAAAAACAAGTTAACTTTAAAGACATCTAGGCAGAAGCATAAAGACTGAGGATAGTATCAAGCCAATAAGCACATTCTACACTACAAAATCAAGACGGGTCGAATAAAAGCATAAATTCGAACCTAGAAACCGAATCCACATTTAGGAGTGACATTTACATGGACATTTCATCGAACACTTGGCGCGCAATGTTAGATCACAAGTCATTTTAATGGCAAAAGGAGAAAAAGCAAGTGAACATTAAATATATCTAGCATAAGCATAAAAAAATGAGTATAGTGTCAAGCCAATTAGCACATTCTACATTACAAAATCAAGATGGATCGAATAACAGCATCAATTCGAACCTAGAAACCGAATCCACATTTAGGAGTGACATTTACATGGACATTCATCGAACACTTGGCGCGCAATGTTAGACCAATAGTCAATTTTTAAAGGCTAAAGAAGAAAAAACAAGTAAACTTTAAAGACATCTACGCATAAGCATAAAGAATGAGGATAGTATCAAGCCAATAAGCCCATTCTAACCTACAAAATCAAGATGGATCGAATAAAAGCATAAATTCGGACCTAGAAACCGAATCCACATTTAGGAGTGACATTTACATGGACATTTCATCGAACACTTGGCGCGCAATGTTAGATCAATAGTCAATTTTTAAAGGCTAAAGTAGAAAAAACAAGTAAACTTTAAAGACATCTAGGCGTAAGCATAAAGACTGAGGATAGTATCAAGCCAATAAGCCCATTCTACACTACAAAATAAAGATGGATCGAATAAAAGCATACATTCGAACCTAGAAACCGAATCCACATTTAGGAGTGACATTTACATGGACATTTCATCGAACACTTGGCGCGCAATGTTAGATCACAAGTCATTTTAAAGGCAAAAGGAGAAAAAGCAAGTGAACATTAGATATATATAGGCATAAGCATAAAAAATGAGTATTGTGTCAAGCCAATTAGAACATTCTACACTACAAAATCAAGATGGATCGAACAAAAGCATAAATTCGAACCTAGAAACCGAATCCACATTTACGAGTGACATTTACATGGACATTTCATCGAACACTTGGCGCGCAATGTTAGATCACAAGTCATTTTAAGGGCAAAAGGAAAAAAAACAAGTGAACTTTAAAGACATCTAGGCATAAGCATAAAGACTGAGGATAGTATCAAGCCAATAAGCACATTCTACACTACAAAATCAAGACGGGTCGAATAAAAGCATAAATTCGAACCAAGCAACCGAATCCACATTTAGGAGTGACATTTACATGGACATTTCATCGAACACTTGGCGCGCAATGTTAGATCACAAGTCATTTTAATGGCAAAAGGAGAAAAAGCAAGTGAACATTAAATATATCTAGCATAAGCATAAAAAAATGAGTATTATGTCAAGCCAATTACCACATTCTACACTACAAAATCAAGATGGATCGAATAAAAGCATAAATTCGAACCTAGAAACCGAATCCACATTTACGAGTGACATTTACATGGACATTTCATCGAACACTTGGCGCGCAATGTTAGATCACAAGTCATTTTAATGGCAAAAGGAGAAAAAGCAAGTGAACATTAAATATATCTAGCATAAGCATAAAAAAATGAGTATAGTGTCAAGCCAATTAGCACATTCTACATTACAAAATCAAGATGGATCGAATAACAGCATCAATTCGAACCTAGAAACCGAATCCACATTTAGGAGTGACATTTGCATGGACATTCATCGAACACTTGGCGCGCAATGTTAGACCAATAGTCAATTTTTAAAGGCTAAAGAAGAAAAAACAAGTAAACTTTAAAGACATCTACGCATAAGCATAAAGAATGAGGATAGTATCAAGCCAATAAGCCCATTCTAACCTACAAAATCAAGATGGATCGAATAAAAGCATAAATTCGGACCTAGAAACCGAATCCACATTTAGGAGTGACATTTACATGGACATTTCATCGAACACTTGGCGCGCAATGTTAGATCAATAGTCAATTTTTAAAGGCTAAAGAAGAAAAAACAAGTAAACTTTAAAGACATCTAGGCGTAAGCATAAAGAATGAGGATAGTATGAAGCCAATAAGCCCATTCTAACCTACAAAATCAAGATGGATCGAACAAAAGCATAAATTCGAACCTAGAAACCGAATCCACATTTACGAGTGACATTTACATGGACATTTCATCGAACACTTGGCGCGCAATGTTAGATCACAAGTCATTTTAAGGGCAAAAGGAAAAAAAACAAGTGAACTTTAAAGACATCTAGGCATAAGCATAAAGACTGAGGATAGTATCAAGCCAATAAGCACATTCTACACTACAAAATCAAGACGGGTCGAATAAAAGCATAAATTCGAACCTAGAAACCGAATCCACATTTAGGAGTGACATTTACATGGACATTTCATCGAACACTTGGCGTGCAATGTTAGATCACAAGTCATTTTAATGGCAAAAGGAGAAAAAGCAAGTGAACATTAAATATATCTAGCATAAGCATAAAAAAATGAGTATAGTGTCAAGCCAATTAGCACATTCTACATTACAAAATCAAGATGGATCGAATAACAGCATCAATTCGAACCTAGAAACCGAATCCACATTTAGGAGTGACATTTACATGGACATTCATCGAACACTTGGCGCGCAATGTTAGACCAATAGTCAATTTTTAATGTTTAAAGAAGAAAAAACAAGTAAACTTTAAAGACATCTACACATAAGCATAAAGACTGAGGATAGTATCAAGCCAATAAGCCCATTCTACACTACAAAATAAAGATGGATCGAATAAAAGCATAAATTCGAACCTAGAAACCGAATCCACATTTAGGAGTGACATTTACATGGACATTTCATCGAACACTTGGCGCGCAATGTTAGATCACAAGTCATTTTAAATGCAAAAGGAGAAAAAGCAAGTGAACATTAAATATATCTAGGCATAAGCATAAAAAAAATGAGTATAGTGTCAAGCCAATTAGCACATTCTACACTACAAAATCAAGATGGATCGAATAACAGCATAAATTCGAACCAAGCAACCGAATCCACATTTAGGAGTGACATTTACATGGACATTTCATCGAACACTTGGCGCGCAATGTTAGATCACAAGTCATTTTAAAGGCAAAAGGAGAAAAAGCAAGTGAACATTAGATATATATATATAGGCATAAGCATAAAAAAATGAGTATTGTGTCAAGCCAATTAGAACATTCTACACTACAAAATCAAGATGGATCGAACAAAAGCATAAATTCGAACCTAGAAACCGAATCCACATTTACGAGTGACATTTACATGGACATTTCATCGAACACTTGGCGCGCAATGTTAGATCACAAGTCATTTTAAGGGCAAAAGGAAAAAAAACAAGTGAACTTTAAAGACATCTAGGCATAAGCATAAAGACTGAGGATAGTATCAAGCCAATAAGCACATTCTACACTACAAAATCAAGACGGGTCGAATAAAAGCATAAATTCGAACCTAGAAACCGAATCCACATTTAGGAGTGACATTTACATGGACATTTCATCGAACACTTGGCGCGCAATGTTAGATCACAAGTCATTTTAATGGCAAAAGGAGAAAAAGCAAGTGAACATTAAATATATCTAGCATAAGCATAAAAAAATGAGTATAGTGTCAAGCCAATTAGCACATTCTACATTACAAAATCAAGATGGATCGAATAACAGCATCAATTCGAACCTAGAAACCGAATCCACATTTAGGAGTGACATTTGCATGGACATTCATCGAACACTTGGCGCGCAATGTTAGACCAATAGTCAATTTTTAAAGGCTAAAGAAGAAAAAACAAGTAAACTTTAAAGACATCTACGCATAAGCATAAAGAATGAGGATAGTATTAAGGCAATAAGCCCATTCTAACCTACAAAATCAAGATGGATCGAATAAAAGCATAAATTCGGACCTAGAAACCGAATCCACATTTAGGAGTGACATTTACATGGACATTTCATCGAACACTTGGCGCGCAATGTTAGATCAATAGTCAATTTTTAAAGGCTAAAGTAGAAAAAACAAGTAAACTTTAAAGACATCTAGGCGTAAGCATAAAGACTGAGGATAGTATCAAGCCAATAAGCCCATTCTACACTACAAAATAAAGATAGATCGAATAAAAGCATACATTCGAACCTAGAAACCGAATCCACATTTAGGAGTGACATTTACATGGACATTTCATCGAACACTTGGCGCGCAATGTTAGATCACAAGTCATTTTAAATGCAAAAGGAGAAAAAGCAAGTGAACATTAAATATATCTAGGCATAAGCATAAAAAAAATGAGTATAGTGTCAAGCCAATTAGCACATTCTACACTACAAAATCAAGATGGATCGAATAACAGCATAAATTCGAACCAAGCAACCGAATCCACATTTAGGAGTGACATTTACATGGACATTTCATCGAACACTTGGCGCGCAATGTTAGATCACAAGTCATTTTAAAGGCAAAAGGAGAAAAAGCAAGTGAACATTAGATATATATAGGCATAAGCATAAAAAAATGAGTATTGTGTCAAGCCAATTAGAACATTCTACACTACAAAATCAAGATGGATCGAACAAAAGCATAAATTCGAACCTAGAAACCGAATCCACATTTACGAGTGACATTTACATGGACATTTCATCGAACACTTGGCGCGCAATGTTAGATCACAAGTCATTTTAAGGGCAAAAGGAAAAAAAACAAGTGAAC
Source organism: Fallopia convolvulus (assembly GCA_964016875.1). NCBI lineage: Eukaryota > Viridiplantae > Streptophyta > Magnoliopsida > Caryophyllales > Polygonaceae > Fallopia > Fallopia convolvulus. The sequence goes on from OZ024730.1 coordinate 29,253,954, forward strand.
TTTAAAGACATCTAGGCATAAGCATAAAGACTGAGGATAGTATCAAGCCAATAAGCACATTCTACACTACAAAATCAAGACGGGTCGAATAAAAGCATAAATTCGAACCTAGAAACCGAATCCACATTTAGGAGTGACATTTACATGGACATTTCATCGAACACTTGGCGCGCAATGTTAGATCACAAGTCATTTTAATGGCAAAAGGAGAAAAAGCAAGTGAACATTAAATATATCTAGCATAAGCATAAAAAAATGAGTATAGTGTCAAGCCAATTAGCACATTCTACATTACAAAATCAAGATGGATCGAATAACAACATCAATTCGAACCTAGAAACCAAATCCACATTTAGGAGTGACATTTACATGGACATTCATCGAACACTTGGCGCGCAATGTTAGACCAATAGTCAATTTTTAATGTCTAAAGAAGAAAACACAAGTAAACTTTAAAGACATCTACGCATAAGCATAAAGAATGAGGATAGTATCAAGCCAATAAGCCCATTCTAACCTACAAAATCTAGATGGATCGAATAAAAGCATAAATTCGAACCTAGAAACCGAATCCACATTTAGGAGTGACATTTACATGGACATTTCATCAAACACTTGGCGCGTAATGTTAGATCACAAGTCATTTTAAAGGCAAAAGGAGAAAAAGCAAGTGAACATTAAATATATCTAGGTATAAGCATAAAAAAAATGCGTATAGTGTCAAGCCAATTAGCACATTCTACACTACAAAATCAAGATGGATCGAATAAAAGCATAAATTCGAACCTAGAAACCGAATCCACATTTAGGAGTGACATTTACATGGACATTTCATCGAACACTTGGCGCGCAATGTTAGATCACAAGTCATTTTAAAGGCAAAAGGAGAAAAAACAAGTGAACTTTAAAGACATCTAGGCATAAGCATAAAGAATGAGGATAGTATCAAGCCAATAAGCACATTCTACACTACAAAATCAAGACTTGATCGAATAAAAGCATAACTTCAAACCAAGAAACCGAATCCACATTTACGAGTGACATTTACATGGACATTCATCGAACAATTGGCGCGCAATGTTAGATCAATAGTCAATTTTTAAAGGCTAAAGAAGAAAAAACAAGTATACTTTAAAGACATCTACGCATAAGCATAAAGAATGAGGATAGTATCAAGCCAATAAGCCCATTCTACACTACAAAATCAAGATGGATCGAATAAAAGCATAAATTCGAACCTAGAAACCGAATCCACATTTAGGAGTGACATTTACATGGACATTTCATCGAACACTTGGCGCGCAATGTTAGATCACAAGTCATTTTAAAGGCAAAAGGAGAAAAAGCTAGTGAACATTAAATATATCTAGGCATAAGCATAAAAAAATGAGTATAGTGTCAAGCCAATTAGCACTTTCTACACTACAAAATCAAGATGGATCGAATAAAAGCATAAATTCGAACCTAGAAACCGAATCCACATTTAGGAGTGACATTTACATGGACATTTCATCGAACACTTGGCGCGCAATGTTAGATCACAAGTCATTTTAAAGGCAAAAGGAGAAAAAACAAGTGAACTTTAAAGACATCTAGGCATAAGCATAAAGACTGAGGATAGTATCAAGCCAATAAGCACATTCTACACTACAAAATCAAGACGGATCGAATAAAAGCATAAATTCGAACCTAGAAACCGAATCCACATTTAGGAGTGACATTTACATGGACATTTCATCGAACACTTGGCGCGCAATGTTAGATCACAAGTCATTTTAATGGCAAAAGGAGAAAAAGCAAGTGAACATTAAATATATCTAGGCATAAGCATAAAAAAATCAGTATAGTGTCAAGCCAATTAGCACATTTTGCACTACAAAATCAAGAACTTATCGAATAAAAGCATAACTTCAAACCAAGAAACCGAATCCACATTTACGAGTGACATTTACATGGACATTCATCGAACACTTGGCGCGCAATGTTAGATCGCTAGTCAATTTTTAAAGGCCAAAGGAGAAAAAATAAGTGAACTTTAAAGACATCTAGGCATAAGCATAAAGAATGATGATAGTATCAAGCAAATAAGCACATTCTAAACTACAAAATCAAGATGGATCGAATAAAAGCATAACTTCAAACCAAGAAACCGAATCCATATTTAGGAGTGATATTTACATGGACATTCGTCGAACACTTGGCGCACAATGTTAGATCAATAGTCTATTTTTAAAGGCCAAAGGAGAAAAAAAAAGTGAACTTTAAAGACATCTAGGCATAAGCATAAAGACTGAGGATAGTATCAAGCCAATAAGCACATTCTACACTACAAAATCAAGACGGGTCGAATAAAAGCACAAATTCGAACCTAGAAACCGAATCCACATTTAGGAGTGACATTTACATGGACATTTCATCGAACACTTGGCGCGCAATGTTGGATCACAAGTCATTTTAATGGCAAAAGGAGAAAAAGCAAGTGAACATTAAATATATCTAGCATAAGCATAAAAAAATGAGTATAGTGTCAAGCCAATTAGCATATTCTACACTACAAAATCAAGATGGATCGAATAACAACATAAATTCGAACCTAGAAACCGAATCCACATTTACGAGTGACATTTACATGGACATTTCATCGAACACTTGGCGCGCAATGTTAGATCACAAGTCATTTTAACGGCAAAAGGAGAAAAAACAAGTGAACTTTAAAGACATCTAGGCATAAGCATAAAGACTGAGGATAGTATCAAGCCAATAAGCACATTCTACACTACAAAATCAAGACGAATCGAATAAAATAATAAATTCGAACCTAGAAACCGAATCCACATTTAGGAGTGACATTTACATGGACATTCATCGAACACTTGGCGCGCAATGTTAGATCAATAGTCAATTTTTTAAGGCTAAAGAAGAAAAAACAAGTAAACTTTAAAGACATCTACGCATAAGCATAAAGAATGAGGATAGTATCAAGCCAATAAGCCCATTCTACACTACAAAATCAAAATGGATCGAATAAAAGCATAAATTCGAACCTAGAAACCGAATCCACATTTTGGAGTGACATTTACATGGACATTTCATCGAACACTTGGCGCGCAATGTTAGATCACAAGTCATTTTAAAGGCAAAAGGAGAAAAAGCAAGTGAACACTAAATATATCTAGGCATAAGCATAAAAAATGAGTATAGTGTCAAGCCAATTAGCACATTCTACACTACAAAATCAAGATGGATCGAATAACAGCATAAATTCGAACCTAGAAACCGAATCCACATTTACGAGTGACATTTACATGGACATTTCATCGAACACTTGGCGCGCAATGTTAGATCACATGTCATTTTAACGGCAAAAGGAGAAAAAACAAGTGAACTTTAAAGACATCTAGGCGTAAGCATAAAGACTGAGGATAGTATCAAGCCAATAAGCACATTCTAGACTAAAAAATCAAGACGGATCGAATAAAAGCATAAATTCGAACCTAGAAACCGAATCCACATTTAGGAGTGACATTTACATGGACATTCATCGAACACTTGGCGCGCAATGTTAGATCAATAGTCAATTTTTAAAGGATAAAGAAGAAAAAACAAGTAAACTTTAAAGACATCTACGCATAAGCATAAAGAAAGAGGATAGTATCAAGCCAATAAGCCCATTCTACACTACAAAATCAAGATGGATCGAATAAAAGCATAAATTCGAACCTAGAAACCGAATCCAAATTTAGGAGTGACATTTACATGGACATTCATCGAACACTTAGCGCGCAATGTTAGATCAATAGTCAATTTTTAAAGGATAAAGAAGAAAAAACAAGTAAACTTTAAAGACATCTAGGCGTAAGCATAAAGACTGAGGATAGTATCAAGCCAATAAGCACATTCTAGACTAAAAAATCAAGACGGATCGAATAAAAGCATAAATTCGAACCTAGAAACCGAATCCACATTTAGGAGTGACATTTACATGGACATTAATCGAACACTTGGCGCGCAATGTTAGATCAATAGTCAATTTTTAAAGGATAAAGAAGAAAAAACAAGTAAACTTTAAAGACATCTACGCATAAGCATAAAGAATGAGGATAGTATCAAGCCAATAAGCCCATTCTACACTACAAAATCAAGATGGATCGAATAAAAGCATAAATTCGAACCTAGAAACAGAATCCAAATTTAGGAGTGACATTTACATGGACATTCATCGAACACTTAGCGCGCAATGTTAGATCAATAGTCAATTTTTAAAGGATAAAGAAGAAAAAACAAGTAAACTTTAAAGACATCTAAGCATATGCATAAAGAATGAGGATAGTATCAAGCCAATAAGCCCATTCTACACTACAAAATCAAGATGGATCGAATAAAAGCATAAATTCGAACCTAGAAACCGAATCCACATTTACGGGTGACATTTACATGGACATTTCATCGAACACTTGGCGCGCAATGTTAGATCACCAGTAATTTTAAAGGCAAAAGGAGAAAAAGCAAGTGAACATTAAATATATCTAGGCATAAGCATAAAAAAATGAGTATTGTGTCAAGACAATTAGCACATTCTACACTACAAAATCAAGATGGATCGAATAAAAGCATAAATTCGAACCTAGAAACCGAATCCACATTTACGAGTGACATTTACATGGACATTTCATCGAACACTTGGCGCGCAATGTTAGATCACAAGTCATTTTAATTGCAAAAGGAGAAAAAGCAAGTGAACATTAAATATATCTAGCATAAGCATAAAAAAATGAGTATAATGTCAAGCCAATTAGCACATTCTACATTACAAAATCAAGATGGATCGAATAAAAGCATAAATTCGAACCTAGAAACCGAATCCACATTTACGAGTGACATTTACATGGACATTTCATCGAACACTTGGCGCGCAATGTTAGATCACATGTCATTTTAACGGCAAAAGGAGAAAAAACAAGTGAACTTTAAAGACATCTAGGCATAAGCATAAAGAATGAGGATAGTATCAAGCCAATAAGCACATTCTACACTACAAAATCAAGACTTGATCGAATAAAAGCATAACTTCAAACCAAGAAACCGAATCCACATTTACGAGTGACATTTACATGGACATTCATCGAACAATTGGCGCGCAATGTTAGATCAATAGTCAATTTTTAAAGGCTAAAGAAGAAAAAACAAGTATACTTTAAAGACATCTACGCATAAGCATAAAGAATGAGGATAGTATCAAGCCAATAAGCCCATTCTACACTACAAAATCAAGATGGATCGAATAAAAGCATAAATTCGAACCTAGAAACCGAATCCACATTTAGGAGTGACATTTACATGGACATTTCATCGAACACTTGGCGCGCAATGTTAGATCACAAGTCATTTTAAAGGCAAAAGGAGAAAAAGCTAGTGAACATTAAATATATCTAGGCATAAGCATAAAAAAATGAGTATAGTGTCAAGCCAATTAGCACTTTCTACACTACAAAATCAAGATGGATCGAATAAAAGCATAAATTCGAACCTAGAAACCGAATCCACATTTAGGAGTGACATTTACATGGACATTTCATCGAACACTTGGCGCGCAATGTTAGATCACAAGTCATTTTAAAGGCAAAAGGAGAAAAAACAAGTGAACTTTAAAGACATCTAGGCATAAGCATAAAGACTGAGGATAGTATCAAGCCAATAAGCACATTCTACACTACAAAATCAAGACGGATCGAATAAAAGCATAAATTCGAACCTAGAAACCGAATCCACATTTAGGAGTGACATTTACATGGACATTTCATCGAACACTTGGCGCGCAATGTTAGATCACAAGTCATTTTAATGGCAAAAGGAGAAAAAGCAAGTGAACATTAAATATATCTAGGCATAAGCATAAAAAAATCAGTATAGTGTCAAGCCAATTAGCACATTTTGCACTACAAAATCAAGAACTTATCGAATAAAAGCATAACTTCAAACCAAGAAACCGAATCCACATTTACGAGTGACATTTACATGGACATTCATCGAACACTTGGCGCGCAATGTTAGATCGCTAGTCAATTTTTAAAGGCCAAAGGAGAAAAAATAAGTGAACTTTAAAGACATCTAGGCATAAGCATAAAGAATGATGATAGTATCAAGCAAATAAGCACATTCTAAACTACAAAATCAAGATGGATCGAATAAAAGCATAACTTCAAACCAAGAAACCGAATCCATATTTAGGAGTGATATTTACATGGACATTCGTCGAACACTTGGCGCACAATGTTAGATCAATAGTCTATTTTTAAAGGCCAAAGGAGAAAAAAAAAGTGAACTTTAAAGACATCTAGGCATAAGCATAAAGACTGAGGATAGTATCAAGCCAATAAGCACATTCTACACTACAAAATCAAGACGGGTCGAATAAAAGCACAAATTCGAACCTAGAAACCGAATCCACATTTAGGAGTGACATTTACATGGACATTTCATCGAACACTTGGCGCGCAATGTTGGATCACAAGTCATTTTAATGGCAAAAGGAGAAAAAGCAAGTGAACATTAAATATATCTAGCATAAGCATAAAAAAATGAGTATAGTGTCAAGCCAATTAGCATATTCTACACTACAAAATCAAGATGGATCGAATAACAACATAAATTCGAACCTAGAAACCGAATCCACATTTACGAGTGACATTTACATGGACATTTCATCGAACACTTGGCGCGCAATGTTAGATCACAAGTCATTTTAACGGCAAAAGGAGAAAAAACAACTGAACTTTAAAGACATCTAGGCATAAGCATAAAGACTGAGGATAGTATCAAGCCAATAAGCACATTCTACACTACAAAATCAAGACGAATCGAATAAAATAATAAATTCGAACCTAGAAACCGAATCCACATTTAGGAGTGACATTTACATGGACATTCATCGAACACTTGGCGCGCAATGTTAGATCAATAGTCAATTTTTTAAGGCTAAAGAAGAAAAAACAAGTAAACTTTAAAGACATCTACGCATAAGCATAAAGAATGAGGATAGTATCAAGCCAATAAGCCCATTCTACACTACAAAATCAAAATGGATCGAATAAAAGCATAAATTCGAACCTAGAAACCGAATCCACATTTTGGAGTGACATTTACATGGACATTTCATCGAACACTTGGCGCGCAATGTTAGATCACAAGTCATTTTAAAGGCAAAAGGAGAAAAAGCAAGTGAACACTAAATATATCTAGGCATAAGCATAAAAAATGAGTATAGTGTCAAGCCAATTAGCACATTCTACACTACAAAATCAAGATGGATCGAATAACAGCATAAATTCGAACCTAGAAACCGAATCCACATTTACGAGTGACATTTACATGGACATTTCATCGAACACTTGGCGCGCAATGTTAGATCACATGTCATTTTAACGGCAAAAGGAGAAAAAACAAGTGAACTTTAAAGACATCTAGGCGTAAGCATAAAGACTGAGGATAGTATCAAGCCAATAAGCACATTCTAGACTAAAAAATCAAGACGGATCGAATAAAAGCATAAATTCGAACCTAGAAACCGAATCCACATTTAGGAGTGACATTTACATGGACATTCATCGAACACTTGGCGCGCAATGTTAGATCAATAGTCAATTTTTAAAGGATAAAGAAGAAAAAACAAGTAAACTTTAAAGACATCTACGCATAAGCATAAAGAAAGAGGATAGTATCAAGCCAATAAGCCCATTCTACACTACAAAATCAAGATGGATCGAATAAAAGCATAAATTCGAACCTAGAAACCGAATCCAAATTTAGGAGTGACATTTACATGGACATTCATCGAACACTTAGCGCGCAATGTTAGATCAATAGTCAATTTTTAAAGGATAAAGAAGAAAAAACAAGTAAACTTTAAAGACATCTAGGCGTAAGCATAAAGACTGAGGATAGTATCAAGCCAATAAGCACATTCTAGACTAAAAAATCAAGACGGATCGAATAAAAGCATAAATTCGAACCTAGAAACCGAATCCACATTTAGGAGTGACATTTACATGGACATTAATCGAACACTTGGCGCGCAATGTTAGATCAATAGTCAATTTTTAAAGGATAAAGAAGAAAAAACAAGTAAACTTTAAAGACATCTACGCATAAGCATAAAGAATGAGGATAGTATCAAGCCAATAAGCCCATTCTACACTACAAAATCAAGATGGATCGAATAAAAGCATAAATTCGAACCTAGAAACAGAATCCAAATTTAGGAGTGACATTTACATGGACATTCATCGAACACTTAGCGCGCAATGTTAGATCAATAGTCAATTTTTAAAGGATAAAGAAGAAAAAACAAGTAAACTTTAAAGACATCTAAGCATATGCATAAAGAATGAGGATAGTATCAAGCCAATAAGCCCATTCTACACTACAAAATCAAGATGGATCGAATAAAAGCATAAATTCGAACCTAGAAACCGAATCCACATTTACGGGTGACATTTACATGGACATTTCATCGAACACTTGGCGCGCAATGTTAGATCACCAGTCATTTTAAAGGCAAAAGGAGAAAAAGCAAGTGAACATTAAATATATCTAGGCATAAGCATAAAAAAATGAGTATTGTGTCAAGACAATTAGCACATTCTACACTACAAAATCAAGATGGATCGAATAAAAGCATAAATTCGAACCTAGAAACCGAATCCACATTTACGAGTGACATTTACATGGACATTTCATCGAACACTTGGCGCGCAATGTTAGATCACAAGTCATTTTAATTGCAAAAGGAGAAAAAGCAAGTGAACATTAAATATATCTAGCATAAGCATAAAAAAATGAGTATAATGTCAAGCCAATTAGCACATTCTACATTACAAAATCAAGATGGATCGAATAACAGCATAAATTCGAACCAAGAAACCGAATCCACATTTATGAGTTACATTTACATGGACATTTCATCGAACACTTGGCGCGCAATGTTAGATCACAAGTCATTTTAACGGCAAAAGGAGAAAAAACAAGTGAACTTTAAAGACATCTAGGCGTAAGCATAAAGACTGAGGATAGTATCAAGCCAATAAGCACATTCTACACTACAAAATCAAGACGGATCGAATAAAAGCATAAATTCGAACCTAGAAACCGAATCCACATTTAGGAGTGACATTTACATGGACATTCATCGAACACTTGGCGCGCAATGTTAGATCAATAGTCAATTTTTAAAGGCTAAAGAAGAAAAAACAAGTAAACTTTAAAGACATCTACGCATAAGCATAAAGAATGAGGATAGTATCAAGCCAATAAGCCCATTCTACACTACAAAATCAAGTTTGATCGAATAAAAGCATAAATTCGAACCTAGAAACCGAATCCAAATTTAGGAGTGACATTTACATGGACATTCATCGAACACTTGGCGCGCAATGTTAGATCAATAGTCAATTTTTAAAGGCTAAAGAAGAAAAAACAAGTAAACTTTAAAGACATCTACGCATAAGCATAAAGAATGAGGATAGTATCAAGCCAATAAGCCCATTCTACACTACAAAATCAAGATGGATCGAATAACAGCATAAATTCGAACCTAGAAACCGAATCCACATTTACGAGTGACATTTACATGGACATTTCATCAAACACTTGGCGCGCAATGTTAGATCACAAGTCATTTTAACGGCAAAAGGAGAAAAAACAAGTGAACTTTAAAGACATCTAGGCGTAAGCATAAAGACTGAGGATAGTATCAAGCCAATAAGCACATTCTACACAACAAAATCAAGACGGATCGAATAAAAGCATAAATTCGAACCTAGAAACCGAATCCACATTTAGGAGTGACATTTACATGAAAATTCATCGAACACTTGGCGCGCAATGTTAGATCAATAGTCAATTTTTAAAGGCTAAAGAAGAAAAAACAAGTAAATTTTAAAGACATCTACGCATAAGCATAAAGAATGAGGATAGTATCAAGCCAATAAGCCCATTCTACACTACAAAATCAAGATGGATCGAATAACAGCATAAATTCGAACCTAGAAACCGAATCCACATTTACGAGTGACATTTACATGGACATTTCATCGAACACTTGGCGCGCAATGTTAGATCACAAGTCGTTTTAAAGGCAAAAGGAGAAAAAACAAGTGAACTTTAAAGACATCTAGGCATAAGCATAAAGACTGAGGATAGTATCAAGCCAATAAGCACATTCTACACTACAAAATCAAGACGGGTCGAATAACAGCATAAATTCGAACCTAGAAACCGAATCCACATTTAGGAGTGACATTTACATGGACATTTCATAGAACACTTGGCGCGCAATGTTATATCACAAGTCATTTTAATGGCAAAAGGAGAAAAAGCAAGTGAACATTAAATATATCTAGCATAAGCATAAAAAAATGAGTATAGTGTCAAGCCAATTAGCACATTCTACATTAGAAAATCAAGATGGATCGAATAACAACATAAATTCGAACCTAGAAACCGAATCCACATTTACGAGTGACATTTACATGGACATTTCATCGAACACTTGGTGCGCAATGTTAGATCACAAGTCATTTTAACGGCAAAAGGAGAAAAAACAAGTGAACTTTAAAGACATCTAGGCATAAGCATAAGGACTGAGGATAGTATCAAGCCAATAAGCACATTCTACACTACAAAATCAAGACGGATCGAATAAAAGCATAAATTCGAACCTAGAAACCGAATCCACATTTACGGGTGACATTTAAATGGACATTCATCGAACACTTGGCGCGCAATGTTAGATCAATAGTCAATTTTTAAAGGCAAAAGGAGAAAAAGCAAGTAAACTTTAAATATATCTACGCATAAGCATAAAGAATGAGTATTGTGTCAAGACAATAAGCCCATTCTACACTACAAAATCAAGATGGATCGAATAACAGCATAAATTCGAACCTAGAAACCGAATCCACATTTACGAGTGACATTTACATGGACATTTCATCGAACACTTGGCGCGCAATGTTAGATCACAAGTCATTTTAATTGCAAAAGGAGAAAAAGCAAGTGAACATTAAATATATCTAGCATAAGCATAAAAAAATGAGTATAATGTCAAGCCAATTAGCACATTCTACATTACAAAATCAAGATGGATCGAATAACAGCATAAATTCGAACCAAGAAACCGAATCCACATTTATGAGTTACATTTACATGGACATTTCATCGAACACTTGGCGCGCAATGTTAGATCACAAGTCATTTTAACGGCAAAAGGAGAAAAAACAAGTGAACTTTAAAAACATCTAGGCGTAAGCATAAAGACTGAGGATAGTATCAAGCCAATAAGCACATTCTACACTACAAAATCAAGACGGATCGAATAAAAGCATAAATTCGAACCTAGAAACCGAATCCACATTTAGGAGTGACATTTACATGGACATTCATCGAACACTTGGCGCGCAATGTTAGATCAATAGTCAATTTTTAAAGGCTAAAGAAGAAAAAACAAGTAAACTTTAAAGACATCTACGCATAAGCATAAAGAATGAGGATAGTATCAAGCCAATAAGCCCATTCTACACTACAAAATCAAGATGGATCGAATAAAAGCATAAATTCGAACCTAGAAACCGAATCCAAATTTAGGAGTGACATTTACATGGACATTCATCGAACACTTGGCGCGCAATGTTAGATCAATAGTCAATTTTTAAAGGCTAAAGAAGAAAAAACAAGTAAACTTTAAAGACATCTACGCATAAGCATAAAGAATGAGGATAGTATCAAGCCAATAAGCCCATTCTACACTACAAAATCAAGATGGATCGAATAACAGCATAAATTCGAACCTAGAAACCGAATCCACATTTACGAGTGACATTTACATGGACATTTCATCAAACACTTGGCGCGCAATGTTAGATCACAAGTCATTTTAACGGCAAAAGGAGAAAAAACAAGTGAACTTTAAAGACATCTAGGCGTAAGCATAAAGACTGAGGATAGTATCAAGCCAATAAGCACATTCTACACAACAAAATCAAGACGGATCGAATAAAAGCATAAATTCGAACCTAGAAACCGAATCCACATTTAGGAGTGACATTTACATGAAAATTCATCGAACACTTGGCGCGCAATGTTAGATCAATAGTCAATTTTTAAAGGCTAAAGAAGAAAAAACAAGTAAACTTTAAAGACATCTATGCATAAGCATAAAGAATGAGGATAGTATCAAGCCAATAAGCCCATTCTACACTACAAAATCAAGATGGATCGAATAACAGCATAAATTCGAACCTAGAAACCGAATCCACATTTACGAGTGACATTTACATGGACATTTCATCGAACACTTGGCGCGCAATGTTAGATCACAAGTCGTTTTAAAGGCAAAAGGAGAAAAAACAAGTGAACTTTAAAGACATCTAGGCATAAGCATAAAGACTGAGGATAGTATCAAGCCAATAAGCACATTCTACACTACAAAATCAAGACGGGTCGAATAACAGCATAAATTCGAACCTAGAAACCGAATCCACATTTAGGAGTGACATTTACATGGACATTTCATAGAACACTTGGCGCGCAATGTTAGATCACAAGTCATTTTAATGGCAAAAGGAGAAAAAGCAAGTGAACATTAAATATATCTAGCATAAGCATAAAAAAATGAGTATAGTGTCAAGCCAATTAGCACATTCTACATTAGAAAATCAAGATGGATCGAATAACAACATAAATTCGAACCTAGAAACCGAATCCACATTTACGAGTGACATTTACATGGACATTTCATCGAACACTTGGTGCGCAATGTTAGATCACAAGTCATTTTAACGGCAAAAGGAGAAAAAACAAGTGAACTTTAAAGACATCTAGGCATAAGCATAAGGACTGAGGATAGTATCAAGCCAATAAGCACATTCTACACTACAAAATCAAGACGGATCGAATAAAAGCATAAATTCGAACCTAGAAACCGAATCCACATTTAGGAGTGACATTTAAATGGACATTCATCGAACACTTGGCGCGCAATGTTAGATCAATAGTCAAATTTTAAAGGCTAAAGAAGAAAAAACAAGTAAACTTTAAAGACATCTACGCATAAGCATAAAAAATGAGGATAGTATCAAGCCAATAAGCCCATTCTACACTACAAAATAAAGATGGATCGAATAAAAGAATAAATTCGAACCTAGAAACCGAATCCACATTTAGGAGTGACATTTACATGGACATTTCATCGAACACTTGGCGCGCAATGTTAGATCACAAGTCATTTTAATGGCAAAAGGAGAAAAAGCAAGTGAACATTAAATATATCTAGGTTTAAGCATAAAAAAAATGAGTATAGTGTCAAGCTAATTAGCACATTCTACACTACAAAATCAAGATGGATCGAAAAACATCATAAATTTGAACCAAGAAACCGAATCCACATTTACGAGTGACATTTACATGGACATTTCATCAAACACTTGGCGCGCAATGTTAGATCACAAGTCATTTTAAATGCAAAAGGAGAAAAAACAAGTGAACTTTAAAGACATCTAGGCGTAAGCATAAAGACTGAGGATAGTATCAAGCCAATAGGCACATTCTACACAACAAAATCAAGACGGATCGAATAAAAGCATAAATTCGAAACTAGAAACCGAATCCACATTTAGGAGTGACATTTACATGAAAATTCATCGAACACTTGGCGCGCAATGTTGGATCAATAGTCAATTTTTAAAGGCTAAACAAGAAAAAACAAGTAAACTTTAAAGACATCTACGCATAAGCATAAAGTATGAGGATAGTGTCAAGCCAATAAGCCCATTCTACACTACAAAATCAAGATGGATCGAATAAAAGCATAAATTCGAACCTAGAAACCGAATCCACATTTAGGAGTGACATTTACATGGACATTAATCGAACACTTGGCGCGCAATGTTAGATCAATAGTCAATTTTTAAAGGATAAAGAAGAAAAAACAAGTAAACTTTAAAGACATCTACGCATAAGCATAAAGAATGAGGATAGTATCAAGCCAATAAGCCCATTCTACACTACAAAATCAAGATGGATCGAATAAAAGCATAAATTCGAACCTAGAAACAGAATCCAAATTTAGGAGTGACATTTACATGGACATTCATCGAACACTTAGCGCGCAATGTTAGATCAATAGTCAATTTTTAAAGGATAAAGAAGAAAAAACAAGTAAACTTTAAAGACATCTAAGCATATGCATAAAGAATGAGGATAGTATCAAGCCAATAAGCCCATTCTACACTACAAAATCAAGATGGATCGAATAAAAGCATAAATTCGAACCTAGAAACCGAATCCACATTTACGGGTGACATTTACATGGACATTTCATCGAACACTTGGCGCGCAATGTTAGATCACCAGTCATTTTAAAGGCAAAAGGAGAAAAAGCAAGTGAACATTAAATATATCTAGGCATAAGCATAAAAAAATGAGTATTGTGTCAAGACAATTAGCACATTCTACACTACAAAATCAAGATGGATCGAATAAAAGCATAAATTCGAACCTAGAAACCGAATCCACATTTACGAGTGACATTTACATGGACATTTCATCGAACACTTGGCGCGCAATGTTAGATCACAAGTCATTTTAATTGCAAAAGGAGAAAAAGCAAGTGAACATTAAATATATCTAGCATAAGCATAAAAAAATGAGTATAATGTCAAGCCAATTAGCACATTCTACATTACAAAATCAAGATGGATCGAATAACAGCATAAATTCGAACCAAGAAACCGAATCCACATTTATGAGTTACATTTACATGGACATTTCATCGAACACTTGGCGCGCAATGTTAGATCACAAGTCATTTTAACGGCAAAAGGAGAAAAAACAAGTGAACTTTAAAGACATCTAGGCGTAAGCATAAAGACTGAGGATAGTATCAAGCCAATAAGCACATTCTACACTACAAAATCAAGACGGATCGAATAAAAGCATAAATTCGAACCTAGAAACCGAATCCACATTTAGGAGTGACATTTACATGGACATTCATCGAACACTTGGCGCGCAATGTTAGATCAATAGTCAATTTTTAAAGGCTAAAGAAGAAAAAACAAGTAAACTTTAAAGACATCTACGCATAAGCATAAAGAATGAGGATAGTATCAAGCCAATAAGCCCATTCTACACTACAAAATCAAGATGGATCGAATAAAAGCATAAATTCGAACCTAGAAACCGAATCCAAATTTAGGAGTGACATTTACATGGACATTCATCGAACACTTGGCGCGCAATGTTAGATCAATAGTCAATTTTTAAAGGCTAAAGAAGAAAAAACAAGTAAACTTTAAAGACATCTACGCATAAGCATAAAGAATGAGGATAGTATCAAGCCAATAAGCCCATTCTACACTACAAAATCAAGATGGATCGAATAACAGCATAAATTCGAACCTAGAAACCGAATCCACATTTACGAGTGACATTTACATGGACATTTCATCAAACACTTGGCGCGCAATGTTAGATCACAAGTCATTTTAACGGCAAAAGGAGAAAAAACAAGTGAACTTTAAAGACATCTAGGCGTAAGCATAAAGACTGAGGATAGTATCAAGCCAATAAGCACATTCTACACAACAAAATCAAGACGGATCGAATAAAAGCATAAATTCGAACCTAGAAACCGAATCCACATTTAGGAGTGACATTTACATGAAAATTCATCGAACACTTGGCGCGCAATGTTAGATCAATAGTCAATTTTTAAAGGCTAAAGAAGAAAAAACAAGTAAACTTTAAAGACATCTACGCATAAGCATAAAGAATGAGGATAGTATCAAGCCAATAAGCCCATTCTACACTACAAAATCAAGATGGATCGAATAACAGCATAAATTCGAACCTAGAAACCGAATCCACATTTACGAGTGACATTTACATGGACATTTCATCGAACACTTGGCGCGCAATGTTAGATCACAAGTCGTTTTAAAGGCAAAAGGAGAAAAAACAAGTGAACTTTAAAGACATCTAGGCATAAGCATAAAGACTGAGGATAGTATCAAGCCAATAAGCACATTCTACACTACAAAATCAAGACGGGTCGAATAACAGCATAAATTCGAACCTAGAAACCGAATCCACATTTAGGAGTGACATTTACATGGACATTTCATAGAACACTTGGCGCGCAATGTTATATCACAAGTCATTTTAATGGCAAAAGGAGAAAAAGCAAGTGAACATTAAATATATCTAGCATAAGCATAAAAAAATGAGTATAGTGTCAAGCCAATTAGCACATTCTACATTAGAAAATCAAGATGGATCGAATAACAACATAAATTCGAACCTAGAAACCGAATCCACATTTACGAGTGACATTTACATGGACATTTCATCGAACACTTGGTGCGCAATGTTAGATCACAAGTCATTTTAACGGCAAAAGGAGAAAAAACAAGTGAACTTTAAAGACATCTAGGCATAAGCATAAGGACTGAGGATAGTATCAAGCCAATAAGCACATTCTACACTACAAAATCAAGACGGATCGAATAAAAGCATAAATTCGAACCTAGAAACCGAATCCACATTTACGGGTGACATTTAAATGGACATTCATCGAACACTTGGCGCGCAATGTTAGATCAATAGTCAATTTTTAAAGGCAAAAGGAGAAAAAGCAAGTAAACTTTAAATATATCTACGCATAAGCATAAAGAATGAGTATTGTGTCAAGACAATAAGCCCATTCTACACTACAAAATCAAGATGGATCGAATAACAGCATAAATTCGAACCTAGAAACCGAATCCACATTTACGAGTGACATTTACATGGACATTTCATCGAACACTTGGCGCGCAATGTTAGATCACAAGTCATTTTAATTGCAAAAGGAGAAAAAGCAAGTGAACATTAAATATATCTAGCATAAGCATAAAAAAATGAGTATAATGTCAAGCCAATTAGCACATTCTACATTACAAAATCAAGATGGATCGAATAACAGCATAAATTCGAACCAAGAAACCGAATCCACATTTATGAGTTACATTTACATGGACATTTCATCGAACACTTGGCGCGCAATGTTAGATCACAAGTCATTTTAACGGCAAAAGGAGAAAAAACAAGTGAACTTTAAAAACATCTAGGCGTAAGCATAAAGACTGAGGATAGTATCAAGCCAATAAGCACATTCTACACTACAAAATCAAGACGGATCGAATAAAAGCATAAATTCGAACCTAGAAACCGAATCCACATTTAGGAGTGACATTTACATGGACATTCATCGAACACTTGGCGCGCAATGTTAGATCAATAGTCAATTTTTAAAGGCTAAAGAAGAAAAAACAAGTAAACTTTAAAGACATCTACGCATAAGCATAAAGAATGAGGATAGTATCAAGCCAATAAGCCCATTCTACACTACAAAATCAAGATGGATCGAATAAAAGCATAAATTCGAACCTAGAAACCGAATCCAAATTTAGGAGTGACATTTACATGGACATTCATCGAACACTTGGCGCGCAATGTTAGATCAATAGTCAATTTTTAAAGGCTAAAGAAGAAAAAACAAGTAAACTTTAAAGACATCTACGCATAAGCATAAAGAATGAGGATAGTATCAAGCCAATAAGCCCATTCTACACTACAAAATCAAGATGGATCGAATAACAGCATAAATTCGAACCTAGAAACCGAATCCACATTTACGAGTGACATTTACATGGACATTTCATCAAACACTTGGCGCGCAATGTTAGATCACAAGTCATTTTAACGGCAAAAGGAGAAAAAACAAGTGAACTTTAAAGACATCTAGGCGTAAGCATAAAGACTGAGGATAGTATCAAGCCAATAAGCACATTCTACACAACAAAATCAAGACGGATCGAATAAAAGCATAAATTCGAACCTAGAAACCGAATCCACATTTAGGAGTGACATTTACATGAAAATTCATCGAACACTTGGCGCGCAATGTTAGATCAATAGTCAATTTTTAAAGGCTAAAGAAGAAAAAACAAGTAAACTTTAAAGACATCTACGCATAAGCATAAAGAATGAGGATAGTATCAAGCCAATAAGCCCATTCTACACTACAAAATCAAGATGGATCGAATAACAGCATAAATTCGAACCTAGAAACCGAATCCACATTTACGAGTGACATTTACATGGACATTTCATCGAACACTTGGCGCGCAATGTTAGATCACAAGTCGTTTTAAAGGCAAAAGGAGAAAAAACAAGTGAACTTTAAAGACATCTAGGCATAAGCATAAAGACTGAGGATAGTATCAAGCCAATAAGCACATTCTACACTACAAAATCAAGACGGGTCGAATAACAGCATAAATTCGAACCTAGAAACCGAATCCACATTTAGGAGTGACATTTACATGGACATTTCATAGAACACTTGGCGCGCAATGTTAGATCACAAGTCATTTTAATGGCAAAAGGAGAAAAAGCAAGTGAACATTAAATATATCTAGCATAAGCATAAAAAAATGAGTATAGTGTCAAGCCAATTAGCACATTCTACATTAGAAAATCAAGATGGATCGAATAACAACATAAATTCGAACCTAGAAACCGAATCCACATTTACGAGTGACATTTACATGGACATTTCATCGAACACTTGGTGCGCAATGTTAGATCACAAGTCATTTTAACGGCAAAAGGAGAAAAAACAAGTGAACTTTAAAGACATCTAGGCATAAGCATAAGGACTGAGGATAGTATCAAGCCAATAAGCACATTCTACACTACAAAATCAAGACGGATCGAATAAAAGCATAAATTCGAACCTAGAAACCGAATCCACATTTAGGAGTGACATTTAAATGGACATTCATCGAACACTTGGCGCGCAATGTTAGATCAATAGTCAAATTTTAAAGGCTAAAGAAGAAAAAACAAGTAAACTTTAAAGACATCTACGCATAAGCATAAAAAATGAGGATAGTATCAAGCCAATAAGCCCATTCTACACTACAAAATAAAGATGGATCGAATAAAAGAATAAATTCGAACCTAGAAACCGAATCCACATTTAGGAGTGACATTTACATGGACATTTCATCGAACACTTGGCGCGCAATGTTAGATCACAAGTCATTTTAATGGCAAAAGGAGAAAAAGCAAGTGAACATTAAATATATCTAGGTTTAAGCATAAAAAAAATGAGTATAGTGTCAAGCTAATTAGCACATTCTACACTACAAAATCAAGATGGATCGAAAAACATCATAAATTTGAACCAAGAAACCGAATCCACATTTACGAGTGACATTTACATGGACATTTCATCAAACACTTGGCGCGCAATGTTAGATCACAAGTCATTTTAAATGCAAAAGGAGAAAAAACAAGTGAACTTTAAAGACATCTAGGCGTAAGCATAAAGACTGAGGATAGTATCAAGCCAATAAGCACATTCTACACAACAAAATCAAGACGGATCGAATAAAAGCATAAATTCGAAACTAGAAACCGAATCCACATTTAGGAGTGACATTTACATGAAAATTCATCGAACACTTGGCGCGCAATGTTGGATCAATAGTCAATTTTTAAAGGCTAAACAAGAAAAAACAAGTAAACTTTAAAGACATCTACGCATAAGCATAAAGTATGAGGATAGTGTCAAGCCAATAAGCCCATTCTACACTACAAAATCAAGATGGATCGAATAAAAGCATAAATTCGAACCTAGAAACCGAATCCACATTTTGGAGTGACATTTACAACGACATTTCATTGAACACTTGGCGCGCAATGTTAGATCACAAGTCATTTTAAAGGCAAAAGGAGAAAAAGCAAGTGAACACTAAATATATCTAGGCATAATCATAAAAAATGAGTATAGTGTCAAGCCAATTAGCACATTCTACACTACAAAATCAAGATGGATCGAATAACAGCATAAATTCGAACCTAGAAACCGAATCCACATTTAGGAGTGTCATTTACATGGACATTTCATCGAACACTTGGCGCGCAATGTTAGATCACAAGTCATTTTAAAGGCAAAAGGAGAAAAAACAAGTGAACTTTAAAGACATCTAGGCATAAGCATAAAGACTAAGGATAGTATCAAGCCAATAAGCACATTGTACACTACAAAATCAAGACGGGTCGAATAAAAGCATAAATTCGAACCTAGAAACCGAATCCACATTTAGGAGTGACATTTACATGGACATTTCATCGAACACTTGGCGCGCAATGTTAGATCACAAGTCATTTTAATGGCAAAAGGAGAAAAAGCAAGTGAACATTAAATATATCTAGCATAAGCATAAAAAAATAAGTATAGTGTCAAGCCAATTAGCACATTCTACACTACAAAATCAAGATGGATCGAATAAAAGCATAAATTCGAACCTAGAAACCGAATCCACATTTAGGAGTGACATATACATGGACATTTCATCGAACACTTGGCGCGCAATGTTAGATCAATAGTCAATTTTTAAAGGCTAAAGAAGAAAAAACAAGTAAACTTTAAAGACATCTACGCATAAGCATAAAAAATGAGGATAGTATCAAGCCAATAAGCCCATTCTACACTACAAAATAAAGATGGATCGAATAAAAGAATAAATTCGAACCTAGAAACCGAATCCACATTTAGGAGTGACATTTACATGGACATTTCATTGAACACTTGGCGCGCAATGTTAGATCACAAGTCATTTTAATGGCAAAAGGAGAAAAAGCAAGTGAACATTAAATATATCTAGGTTTAAGCATAAAAAAAATGAGTATAGTGTCAAGCTAATTAGCACATTCTACACTACAAAATCAAGATGGATCGAAAAACATCATAAATTTGAACCAAGAAACTGAATCCACATTTACGAGTGACATTTACATGGACATTTCATCAAACACTTGGCGCGCAATGTTAGATCACAAGTCATTTTAACGGCAAAAGGAGAAAAAACAAGTGAACTTTAAGGACATCTAGGCGTAAGCATAAAGACTGAGGATAGTATCAAGCCAATAAGCACATTCTACACAACAAAATCAAGACGGATCGAATAAAAGTATAAATTCGAAACTAGAAACCGAATCCACATTTAGGAGTGACATTTACATGAAAATTCATCGAACACTTGGCGCGCAAGGTTGGATCAATAGTCAATTTTTAAAGGCTAAACAAGAAAAAACAAGTAAACTTTAAAGACATCTACGCATAAGCATAAAGAATGAGGATAGTGTCAAGCCAATAAGCCCATTCTACACTACAAAATCAAGATGGATCGAATAAAAGCATAAATTCGAACCTAGAAACCGAATCCACATTTTGGAGTGACATTTACAACGACATTTCATTGAACACTTGGCGCGCAATGTTAGATCACAAGTCATTTTAAAGGCAAAAGGAGAAAAAGCAAGTGAACACTAAATATATCTAGGCATAATCATAAAAAATGAGTATAGTGTCAAGCCAATTAGCACATTCTACACTACAAAATCAAGATGGATCGAATAACAGCATAAATTCGAACCTAGAAACCGAATCCACATTTAGGAGTGTCATTTACATGGACATTTCATCGAACACTTGGCGCGCAATGTTAGATCACAAGTCATTTTAAAGGCAAAAGGAGAAAAAACAAGTGAACTTTAAAGACATCTAGGCATAAGCATAAAGACTGAGGATAGTATCAAGCCAATAAGCACATTGTACACTACAAAATCAAGACGGGTCGAATAAAAGCATAAATTCGAACCTAGAAACCGAATCCACATTTAGGAGTGACATTTACATGGACATTTCATCGAACACTTGGCGCGCAATGTTAGATCACAAGTCATTTTAATGGCAAAAGGAGAAAAAGCAAGTGAACATTAAATATATCTAGAATAAGCATAAAAAAATAAGTATAGTGTCAAGCCAATTAGCACATTCTACACTACAAAATCAAGATGGATCGAATAAAAGCATAAATTCGAACCTAGAAACCGAATCCACATTTAGGAGTGACATTTACATGGACATTTCATCGAACACTTGGCGCGCAATGTTAGATCAATAGTCAATTTTTAAAGGCTAAAGAAGAAAAAACAAGTAAACTTTAAAGACATCTACGCATAAGCATAAAAAATGAGGATAGTATCAAGCCAATAAGCCCATTCTACACTACAAAATAAAGATGGATCGAATAAAAGAATAAATTCGAACCTAGAAACCGAATCCACATTTAGGAGTGACATTTACATGGACATTTCATCGAACACTTGGCGCGCAATGTTAGATCACAAGTCATTTTAATGGCAAAAGGAGAAAAAGCAAGTGAACATTAAATATATCTAGGTTTAAGCATAAAAAAAATGAGTATAGTGTCAAGCTAATTAGCACATTCTACACTACAAAATCAAGATGGATCCAAAAACATCATAAATTTGAACCAAGAAACCGAATCCACATTTACGAGTGACATTTACATGGACATTTCATCAAACACTTGGCGCGCAATGTTAGATCACAAGTCATTTTAACGGCAAAAGGAGAAAAAACAAGTGAACTTTAAAGACATCTAGGCGTAAGCATAAAGACTGAGGATAGTATCAAGCCAATAAGCACATTCTACACAACAAAATCAAGACGGATCGAATAAAAGCATAAATTCGAAACTAGAAACCGAATCCACATTTAGGAGTGACATTTACATGAAAATTCATCGAACACTTGGCGCGCAATGTTGGATCAATAGTCAATTTTTAAAGGCTAAACAAGAAAAAACAAGTAAACTTTAAAGACATCTACGCATAAGCATAAAGAATGAGGATAGTGTCAAGCCAATAAGCCCATTCTACACTACAAAATCAAGATGGATCGAATAAAAGCATAAATTCGAACCTAGAAACCGAATCCACATTTTGGAGTGACATTTACAACGACATTTCATTGAACACTTGGCGCGCAATGTTAGATCACAAGTCATTTTAAAGGCAAAAGGAGAAAAAGCAAGTGAACACTAAATATATCTAGGCATAATCATAAAAAATGAGTATAGTGTCAAGCCAATTAGCACATTCTACACTACAAAATCAAGATGGATCGAATAACAGCATAAATTCGAACCTAGAAACCGAATCCACATTTAGGAGTGTCATTTACATGGACATTTCATCGAACACTTGGCGCGCAATGTTAGATCACAAGTCATTTTAAAGGCAAAAGGAGAAAAAACAAGTGAACTTTAAAGACATCTAGGCATAAGCATAAAGACTGAGGATAGTATCAAGCCAATAAGCACATTGTACACTACAAAATCAAGACGGGTCGAATAAAAGCATAAATTCGAACCTAGAAACCGAATCCACATTTAGGAGTGACATTTACATGGACATTTCATCGAACACTTGGCGCGCAATGTTAGATCACAAGTCATTTTAATGGCAAAAGGAGAAAAAGCAAGTGAACATTAAATATATCTAGCATAAGCATAAAAAAATAAGTATAGTGTCAAGCCAATTAGCACATTCTACACTACAAAATAAAGATGGATCGAATAAAAGAATAAATTCGAACCTAGAAACCGAATCCACATTTAGGAGTGACATTTACATGGACATTTCATCGAACACTTCGCGCGCAATGTTAGATCACAAGTCATTTTAATGGCAAAAGGAGAAAAAGCAAGTGAACATTAAATATATCTAGGTTTAAGCATAAAAAAAATGAGTATAGTGTCAAGCTAATTAGCACATTCTACACTACAAAATCAAGATGGATCGAAAAACATCATAAATTTGAACCAAGAAACCGAATCCACATTTACGAGTGACATTTACATGGACATTTCATCAAACACTTGGCGCGCAATGTTAGATCACAAGTCATTTTAACGGCAAAAGGAGAAAAAACAAGTGAACTTTAAAGACATCTAGGCGTAAGCATAAAGACTGAGGATAGTATCAAGCCAATAAGCACATTCTACACAACAAAATCAAGACGGATCGAATAAAAGCATAAATTCGAAACTAGAAACCGAATCCACATTTAGGAGTGACATTTACATGAAAATTCATCGAACACTTGGCGCGCAATGTTGGATCAATAGTCAATTTTTAAAGGCTAAACAAGAAAAAACAAGTAAACTTTAAAGACATCTACGCATAAGCATAAAGAATGAGGATAGTGTCAAGCCAATAAGCCCATTCTACACTACAAAATCAAGATGGATCGAATAAAAGCATAAATTCGAACCTAGAAACCGAATCCACATTTTGGAGTGACATTTACAACGACATTTCATTGAACACTTGGCGCGCAATGTTAGATCACAAGTCATTTTAAAGGCAAAAGGAGAAAAAGCAAGTGAACACTAAATATATCTAGGCATAATCATAAAAAATGAGTATAGTGTCAAGCCAATTAGCACATTCTACAATACAAAATCAAGATGGATCGAATAACAGCATAAATTCGAACCTAGAAACCGAATCCACATTTAGGAGTGTCATTTACATGGACATTTCATCGAACACTTGGCGCGCAATGTTAGATCACAAGTCATTTTAAAGGCAAAAGGAGAAAAAACAAGTGAACTTTAAAGACATCTAGGCATAAGCATAAAGACTGAGGATAGTATCAAGCCAATAAGCACATTGTACACTACAAAATCAAGACGGGTCGAATAAAAGCATAAATTCGAACCTAGAAACCGAATCCACATTTAGGAGTGACATTTACATGGACATTTCATCGAACACTTGGCGCGCAATGTTAGATCACAAGTCATTTTAATGGCAAAAGGAGAAAAAGCAAGTGAACATTAAATATATCTAGCATAAGCATAAAAAAATAAGTATAGTGTCAAGCCAATTAGCACATTCTACACTACAAAATCAAGATGGATCGAATAAAAGCATAAATTCGAACCTAGAAACCGAATCCACATTTAGGAGTGACATTTACATGGACATTCATCGAACACTTGGCGCGCAATGTTAGATCAATAGTCAATTTTTAAAGGCTAAAGAAGAAAAAACAAGTAAACTTTAAAGACATCTACGCATAAGCATAAAGAATGAGGATAGTATCAAGCCAATAAGCCCATTCTACACTACAAAATAAAGGTGGATCGAATAAAAGAATAAATTCGAACCTAGAAACCGAATCCACATTTAGGAGTGACATTTACATGGACATTTCATCGAACACTTGGCGCGCAATGTTAGATCACAAGTCATTTTAAATGCAAATGGAGAAAAAGCAAGTGAACATTAAATATATCTAGGCATAAGCATAAAAAAAATGAGTATAGTGTCAAGCCAATTAGCACATTCTACACTACAAAATCAAGATTGATCGAATAACAGCATAAATTCGAACCAAGAAACCGAATCCACATTTACGAGTGACATTTACATGGACATTTCATCGAACACTTGGCCCGCAATGTTAGATCACAAGTCATTTTAACGGCAAAAGGAGAAAAAGCAAGTGAACTTTAAAGACATCTAGGCGTAAGCATAAAGACTGAGGATAGTATCAAGCCAATAAGCACATTCTACACTACAAAATCAAGACGGATGGAATAAAAGCATAAATTCGAACCTAGAAACCGAATCCACATTTAGGAGTGACATTTACATGGACATTCATCGAACACTTGGCGTGCAATGTTAGATCAATAGTCAATTTTTAAAGGCTAAAGAAGAAAAAACAAGTAAACTTTAAAGACATCTACGCATAAGCATAAAGAATGAGGATAGTATCAAGCCAATAAGCCCATTCTACACTTCAAAATCAAGATGGATCGAATAAAAGCATAAATTCGAACCTAGAAACCGAATCCACATTTTGGAGTGACATTTAGATGGACATTTCATTGAACACATGGCGCGCAATGTTAGATCACAAGTCATTTTAAAGGCAAAAGTAGAAAAAGCAAGTGAACACTAAATATATCTACGCATAAGCATAAAAAATGAGTATAGTGTCAAGCCAATTAGCACATTCTACACTACAAAATCAAGATGGATCGAATAACAGCATAAATTCGAACCTAGAAACCGAATCCACATTTACGAGTGACATTTACATGGACATTTCATCGAACACTTGGCGCGCAATGTTAGATCACAAGTCATTTTAAAGGCAAAAGGAGAAAAAAGAAGTGAACTTTAAAGACATCTAGGCATAAGCATAAAGACTGAGGATAGTATCAAGCCAATAAGCACATTCTACACTACAAAATCAAGACGGATCGAATAAAAGCATAAATTCGAACCTAGAAACCGAATCCACATTTAGGAGTGACATTTACATGGACATTCATCGAACACTTGGCGCGCAATGTTAGATCAATAGTCAATTTTTAAAGGCTAAAGAAGAAAAAACAAGTAAACTTTAAAGACATCTACGCATAAGCATAAAGAATGAGGATAGTATCAAGCCAATAAGCCCATTCTACACTACAAAATCAAGATGGATCGAATAAAAGCATAAATTCGAACCTAGAAACCGAATCCAAATTTAGGAGTGACATTTACATGGACATTCATCGAACACTTGGCGCGCAATGTTAGATCAATAGTCAATTTTTAAAGGCTAAAGAAGAAAAAACAAGTAAACTTTAAAGACATCTAGGCATATGCATAAAGAATGAGGATAGTATCAAACCAATAAGCCCATTCTACACTACAAAATCAAGATGGATCGAATAAAAGCATAAATTCGATCCTAGAAACCGAATCCACATTTAGGAGTGACATTTACATGGACATTTCATCGAACACTTGGCGCGCAATGTTAGATCACAAGTCATTTTAAAGGCAAAAGGAGAAAAAGCAAGTGAACATTAAATATATCTAGGCATAAGCATAAAAAAATGAGTATTGTGTCAAGACAATTAGCACATTCTACACTACAAAATCAAGATGGATCGAATAAAAGCATAAATTCGAACCTAGAAACCGAATCCACATTTAGGAGTGACATTTACATGGACATTTCATCGAACACTTGGCGCGCAATGTTAGATCACAAGTCATTTTAAAGGCAAAAGGAGAAAAAGCAAGTGAACATTAAATATATCTAGGCATAAGCATAAAAAAATGAGTATTGTGTCAAGACAATTAGCACATTCTACACTACAAAATCAAGATGGATCGAATAAAAGCATAAATTCGAACCTAGAAACCGAATCCACATTTAGGAGTGACATTTACATGGACATTTCATCGAACACTTGGCGCGCAATGTTAGATCACAAGTCATTTTAACGGCTAAAGGAGAAAAAACAAGTGAACTTTAAAGACATCTAGGCATAAGCATAAGGACTGAGGATAGTATCAAGCCAATAAGCACATTCTACACTACAAAATCAAGACGGATCGAATAAAAGCATAAATTCGAACCTAGAAACCGAATCCACATTTAGGAGTGACATTTACATGGACATTCATCGAACACTTGGCGCGCAATGTTAGATCAATAGCCAAATTTTAAAGGCTAAAGAAGAAAAAGCAAGTGAACATTAAATATATCTAGGCATAAGCATAAAAAAATGAGTATTGTGTCAAGACAATTAGCACATTCTACACTACAAAATCAAGATGGATCGAATAAAAGCATAAATTCGAACCTAGAAACCGAATCCACATTTAGGAGTGACATTTACATGGACATTTCATCGAACACTTGGCGCGCAATGTTAGATCACAAGTCATTTTAAAGGCAAAAGGAGAAAAAGCAAGTGAACACTAAATATATCTAGGCATAATCATAAAAAATGAGTATAGTGTAAAGCCAATTAGCACATTCTACACTACAAAATCAAGATGGATCGAATAACAACATAAATTCGAACCTAGAAACCGAATCCACATTTAGGAGTGTCATTTACATGGACATTTCATCGAACACTTGGCGCGCAATGTTAGATCACAAGTCATTTTAAAGGCAAAAGGAGAAAAAACAAGTGAACTTTAAAGACATCTAGGCATAAGCATAAAGATTGAGGATAGTATCAAGCCAATAAGCACATTCTACACTACAAAATCAAGACGGGTCGAATAAAAGCATAAATTCGAACCTAGAAACCGAATCCACATTTAGGAGTGACATTTACATGGACATTTCATCGAACACTTGGCGCGCAATGTTAGATCACAAGTCATTTTAATGGCAAAAGGAGAAAAAGCAAGTGAACATTAAATATATCTAGCATAAGCATAAAAAATAAGTATAGTGTCAAGCCAATTAGCACATTCTACATTACAAAATCAAGATGGATCGAATAACAGCATAAATTCGAACCTAGAAACCGAATCCACATTTACGAGTGACATTTACATGGACATTTCATCGAACACTTGGTGCGCAATGTTAGATCAATAGTCAAATTTTAAAGGCTAAAGAAGAAAAAACAAGTAAACTTTAAAGACATCTACGCATAAGCATAAAAAATGAGGATAGTATCAAGCCAATAAGCCCATTCTACACTACAAAATAAAGGTGGATCGAATAAAAGAATAAATTCGAACCTAGAAACCGAATCCACATTTAGGAGTGACATTTACATGGACATTTCATCGAACACTTGGCGCGCAATGTTAGATCACAAGTCATTTTAAATGCAAATGGAGAAAAAGCAAGTGAACATTAAATATATCTAGGCATAAGCATAAAAAAAATGAGTATAGTGTCAAGCCAATTAGCACATTCTACACTACAAAATCAAGATGGATCGAATAACAGCATAAATTCGAACCAAGAAACCGAATCAAGAATTTACGAGTGACATTTACATGGACATTTCATCGAACACTTGGCGCGCAATGTTAGATCACAAGTCATTTTAACGGCAAAAGGAGAAAAAACAAGTGAACTTTAAAGACATCTAGGCGTAAGCATAAAGACTGAGGATAGTATCAAGCCAATATGCACATTCTACACTACAAAATCAAGACGGATCGAATAAAAGCATAAATTCGAACCTAGAAACCGAATCCACATTTAGGAGTGACATTTACATGGACATTCATCGAACACTTGGGGCGCAATGTTAGATCAATAGTCAATTTTTAAAGGCTAAAGAAGAAAAAACAAGTAAACTTTAAAGACATCTACGCATAAGCATAAAGAATGAGGATAGTATCAAGCCAATAAGCCCATTCTACACTACAAAATCAAGATGGATCGAATAAAAGCATAAATTCGAACCTAGAAACCGAATCCACATTTAGGAGTGACATTTACATGGACATTCATCGAACACTTGACGCGCAATGTTAGATCAATAGTCAATTTTTAAAGGCTAAAGAAGAAAAAACAAGTAAACTTTAAAGACATCTACGCATAAGCATAAAGAATGAGGATAGTATCAAGCCAATAAGCCCATTCTACACTACAAAATCAAGATGGATCGAATAAAAGCATAAATTCGAACCTAGAAACCGAATCCAAATTTAGGAGTGACATTTACATGGACATTCATCGAACACTTGGCGCGCAATGTTAGATCAATAGTCAATTTTTAAAGGCTAAAGAAGAAAAAACAAGTAAACTTTAAAGACATCTACGCATAAGCATAAAGAATGAGGATAGTATCAAGCCAATAAGCCCATTCTACACTACAAAATCAAGATGGATCGAATAAAAGCATAAATTCGAACCTAGAAACCGAATCCACATTTTGGAGTGACATTTACAACGACATTTCATTGAACACTTTGCGCGCAATGTTAGATCACAAGTCATTTTAAAGGCAAAAGGAGAAAAAGCAAGTGAACACTAAATATATCTAGGCATAATCATAAAAAATGAGTATAGTGTCAAGCCAATTAGCACATTCTACACTACAAAATCAAGATGGATCGAATAACAGCATAAATTCGAACCTAGAAACCGAATCCACATTTAGGAGTGTCATTTACATGGACATTTCATCGAACACTTGGCGCGCAATGTTAGATCACAAGTCATTTTAAAGGCAAAAGGAGAAAAAACAAGTGAACTTTAAAGACATCTAGGCATAAGCATAAAGACTGAGGATAGTATCAAGCCAATAAGCACATTCTACACTACAAAATCAAGACTGGTCGAATAAAAGCATAAATTCGAACCTAGAAACCGAATCCACATTTAGGAGTGACATTTACATGGACATTTCATCGAACACTTGGAGCGCAATGTTAGATCACAAGTCATTTTAATGGCAAAAGGAGAAAAAACAAGTGAACTTTAAAGACATCTAGGCATAAGCATAAAGACTGAGGATAGTATCAAGCTAATAAGCACATTCTACACTACAAAATCAAGACGGGTTGAATAAAAGCATAAATTCGAACTTAGAAACCGAATCCACATTTACGAGTGACATTTACATGGACATTTCATCGAACACTTGGTGCGCAATGTTAGATCAATAGTCAAATTTTAAAGGCTAAAGAAGAAAAAACAAGTAAACTTTAAAGACATCTACGCATAAGCATAAAAAATGAGGATAGTATCAAGCCAATAAGCCCATTCTACACTACAAAATAAAGGTGGATCGAATAAAAGAATAAATTCGAACCTAGAAACCGAATCCACATTTAGGAGTGACATTTACATGGACATTTCATCGAACACTTGGCGCGCAATGTTAGATCACAAGTCATTTTAAATGCAAATGGAGAAAAAGCAAGTGAACATTAAATATATCTAGGCATAAGCATAAAAAAATGAGTATAGTGTCAAGCCAATTAGCACATTCTACACTACAAAATCAAGATGGATCGAATAACAGCATAAATTCGAACCAAGAAACCGAATCCACATTTACGAGTGACATTTACATGGACATTTCATCAAACACTTGGCGCGCAATGTTAGATCACAAGTCATTTTAACGGCAAAAGGAGAAAAAACAAGTGAACTTTAAAGACATCTAGGCGTAAGCATAAAGACTGAGGATAGTATCAAGCCAATAAGCACATTCTACACTACAAAATCAAGACGGATCGAATAAAAGCATAAATTCGAACCTAGAAACCGAATCCAAATTTAGGAGTGACATTTACATGGACATTCATCGAACACTTGGCGCGCAATGTTAGATCAATAGTCAATTTTTAAAGGCTAAAGAAGAAAAAACAAGTAAACTTTAAAGACATCTACGCATAAGCATAAAGAATGAGGATAGTATCAAGCCAATAAGCCCATTCTACACTACAAAATCAAGATGGATCGAATAAAAGCATAAATTCGAACCTAGAAACCGAATCCACATTTTGGAGTGACATTTACATGGACATTTCATTGAACACATGGCGCGCAATGTTAGATCACAAATCATTTTAAAGGCAAAAGTAGAAAAAGCAAGTGAACACTAAATATATCTAGGCATAAGCATAAAAAATGAGTATAGTGTCAAGCCAATTAGCACATTCTACACTACAAAATCAAGATGGATCGAATAACAGCATAAATTCGAACCTAGAAACCGAATCCACATTTACGAGTGACATTTACATGGACATTTCATCGAACACTTGGCGCGCAATGTTAGATCACAATTCATTTTAAAGGCAAAAGGAGAAAAAACAAGTGAACTTTAAATACATCTAGGCATAAGCATAAAGACTGAGGATAGTATCAAGCCAATAAGCACATTCTACACTACAAAATCAAGACGGGTCGAATAAAAGCATAAATTCGAACCTAGAAACCGAATCCACATTTAGGAGTGACATTTACATGGACATTTCATTGAACACTTGGCGCGCAATGTTAGATCACAAGTCGTTTTAACGGCAAAAGGAGAAAAAACAAGTGAACTTTAAAGACATCTAGGCATAAGCATAAAGACTGAGGATAGTATCAAGCCAATAAGCACATTCTACACTACAAAATCAAGACGGATCGAATAAAAGCATAAATTCGAACCTAGAAACCGAATCCACATTTAGGAGTGACATTTACATGGACATTCATCGAACACTTGGCGCGCAATGTTAGATCAATAGTCAATTTTTAAAGGCTAAAGAAGAAAAAACAAGTAAACTTTAAAGACATCTACGCATAAGCATAAAGAATGAGGATAGTATCAAGCCAATAAGCCCATTCTACACTACAAAATAAAGGTGGATCGAATAAAAGAATAAATTCGAACCTAGAAACCGAATCCACATTTAGGAGTGACATTTACATGGACATTTCATCGAACACTTGGCGCGCAATGTTAGATCACAAGTCATTTTAAATGCAAATGGAGAAAAAGCAAGTGAACATTAAATATATCTAGGCATAAGCATAAAAAAATGAGTATAGTGTCAAGCCAATTAGCACATTCTACACTACAAAATCAAGATGGATCGAATAACAGCATAAATTCGAACCAAGAAACCGAATCCACATTTACGAGTGACATTTACATGGACATTTCATCAAACACTTGGCGCGCAATGTTAGATCACAAGTCATTTTAACGGCAAAAGGAGAAAAAACAAGTGAACTTTAAAGACATCTAGGCGTAAGCATAAAGACTGAGGATAGTATCAAGCCAATAAGCACATTCTACACTACAAAATCAAGACGGATCGAATAAAAGCATAAATTCGAACCTAGAAACCGAATCCAAATTTAGGAGTGACATTTACATGGACATTCATCGAACACTTGGCGCGCAATGTTAGATCAATAGTCAATTTTTAAAGGCTAAAGAAGAAAAAACAAGTAAACTTTAAAGACATCTACGCATAAGCATAAAGAATGAGGATAGTATCAAGCCAATAAGCCCATTCTACACTACAAAATCAAGATGGATCGAATAAAAGCATAAATTCGAACCTAGAAACCGAATCCACATTTTGGAGTGACATTTACATGGACATTTCATTGAACACATGGCGCGCAATGTTAGATCACAAATCATTTTAAAGGCAAAAGTAGAAAAAGCAAGTGAACACTAAATATATCTAGGCATAAGCATAAAAAATGAGTATAGTGTCAAGCCAATTAGCACATTCTACACTACAAAATCAAGATGGATCGAATAACAACATAAATTCGAACCTAGAAACCGAATCCACATTTACGAGTGACATTTACATGGACATTTCATCGAACACTTGGCGCGCAATGTTAGATCACAATTCATTTTAAAGGCAAAAGGAGAAAAAACAAGTGAACTTTAAATACATCTAGGCATAAGCATAAAGACTGAGGATAGTATCAAGCCAATAAGCACATTCTACACTACAAAATCAAGACGGGTCGAATAAAAGCATAAATTCGAACCTAGAAACCGAATCCACATTTAGGAGTGACATTTACATGGACATTTCATTGAACACTTGGCGCGCAATGTTAGATCACAAGTCGTTTTAACGGCAAAAGGAGAAAAAACAAGTGAACTTTAAAGACATCTAGGCATAAGCATAAAGACTGAGGATAGTATCAAGCCAATAAGCACATTCTACACTACAAAATCAAGACGGATCGAATAAAAGCATAAATTCGAACCTAGAAACCGAATCCACATTTAGGAGTGACATTTACATGGACATTCATCGAACACTTGGCGCGCAATGTTAGATCAATAGTCAATTTTTAAAGGCTAAAGAAGAAAAAACAAGTAAACTTTAAAGACATCTACGCATAAGCATAAAGAATGAGGATAGTATCAAGCCAATAAGCCCATTCTACACTACAAAATCAAGATGGATCGAATAAAAGCATAAATTCGAACCTAGAAACCGAATCCACATTTAGGAGTGACATTTACATGGACATTTCATCGAACACTTGGCGCGCAATGTTAGATCACAAGTCATTTTAAATGCAAAAGGAGAAAAAGCAAGTGAACATTAAATATATCTAGGCATAAGCATAAAAAAAATGAGTATAGTGTCAAGCCAATTAGCACATTCTACACTACAAAATCAAGATGGATCGAATAACAGCATAAATTCGAACCTAGAAACCGAATCCACATTTACGAGTGACATTTACATGGACATTTCATCGAACACTTGGCGCGCAATGTTAGATCACAAGTCATTTTAAAGGCAAAAGGAGAAAAAACAAGTGAACTTTAAAGACATCTAGGCATAAGCATAAAGACTGAGGATAGTATCAAGCCAATAAGCACATTCTACACTACAAAATCAAGACGGGTTGAATAAAAGCATAAATTCGAACCTAGAAACCGAATCCACATTTAGGAGTGACATTTACATGGACATTTCATCGAACACTTGGCGCGCAATGTTAGATCACAAGTCGTTTTAAAGGCAAAAGGAGAAAAAACAAGTGAACTTTAAAGACATCTAGGCATAAGCATAAAGACTGAGGATAGTATCAAGCCAATAAGCACATTCTACTCTACAAAATCAAGACGGATCGAATAAAAGCATAAATTCGAACCTAGAAACCGAATCCACATTTAGGAGTGACATTTACATGGACATTTCATCGAACACTTGGCGCGCAATGTTAGATCACAAGTCATTTTAAGGGCAAAAGGAGAAAAAACAAGTGAACTTTAAAGGCATCTAGGCATAAGCATAAGGACTGAGGATAGTATCAAGCCAATAAGCCCATTCTACACTACAAAATCAAGACGGATCGAATAAAAGCATAAATTCGAACCTAGAAACCGAATCCACATTTAGGAGTGAGATT
Source organism: Fallopia convolvulus (assembly GCA_964016875.1). Classification (NCBI taxonomy): domain Eukaryota; kingdom Viridiplantae; phylum Streptophyta; class Magnoliopsida; order Caryophyllales; family Polygonaceae; genus Fallopia; species Fallopia convolvulus. The sequence continues at coordinate 29,288,614 of OZ024730.1, forward strand.
TACATGGACATTCATCGAACACTTGGCGCGCAATGTTAGATCAATAGTCAAATTTTAAAGGCTAAAGAAGAAAAAGCAAGTGAACATTAAATATATCTAGGCATAAGCATAAAAAAATGAGTATTGTGTCAAGACAATTAGCACATTCTACACTACAAAATCAAGACACTATTCTACATTACAAAATCAAGATGGATCGAATAACAGCATAAATTCGAACCTAGAAACCGAATCCACATTTAGGAGTGTCATTTACATGGACATTTCATCGAACACTTGGCGCGCAATGTTACATCACAAGTCATTTTAAAGGCAAAAGGAGAAAAAACAAGTGAACTTTAAAGACATCTAGGCATAAGCATAAAGACTGAGGATAGTATCAAGCCAATAAGCACATTCTACACTACAAAATCAAGACGGGTCGAATAAAAGCATAAATTCGAACCTAGAAACCGAATCCACATTTTGGAGTGACATTTACAACGACATTTCATTGAACACTTGGCGCGCAATGTTAGATCACAAGTCATTTTAAAGGCAAAAGGAGAAAAAGCAAGTGAACACTAAATATATCTAGGCATAATCATAAAAAATGAGTATAGTGTCAAGCCAATTAGCACATTCTACACTACAAAATCAAGATGGATCGAATAACAGCATAAATTCGAACCTAGAAACCGAATCCACATTTAGGAGTGTCATTTACATGGACATTTCATCGAACACTTGGCGCGCAATGTTAGATCACAAGTCGTTTTAAAGGCAAAAGGAGAAAAAACAAGTGAACTTTAAAGACATCTAGGCATAAGCATAAAGACTGAGGATAGTATCAAGCCAATAAGCACATTCTACACTACAAAATCAAGACGGATCGAATAAAAGCATAAATTCGAACCTAGAAACCGAATCCACATTTAGGAGTGACATTTACATGGACATTTCATCGAACACTTGGCGCGCAATGTTAGATCACAAGTCATTTTAACGGCAAAAGGAGAAAAAACAAGTGAACTTTAAAGGCATCTAGGCATAAGCATAAGGACTGAGGATAGTATCAAGCCAATAAGCCCATTCTACACTACAAAATCAAGACGGATCGAATAAAAGCATAAATTCGAACCTAGAAACCGAATCCACATTTAGGAGTGAGATTTACATGGACATTCATCGAACACTTGGCGCGCAATGTTAGATCAATAGTCAAATTTTAAAGGCTAAAGAAGAAAAAGCAAGTGAACATTAAATATATCTAGGCATAAGCATAAAAAAATGAGTATTGTGTCAAGACAATTAGCACATTCTACACTACAAAATCAAGACACTATTCTACATTACAAAATCAAGATGGATCGAATAACAGCATAAATTCGAACCTAGAAACCGAATCCACATTTAGGAGTGTCATTTACATGGACATTTCATCGAACACTTGGCGCGCAATGTTACATCACAAGTCATTTTAAAGGCAAAAGGAGAAAAAACAAGTGAACTTTAAAGACATCTAGGCATAAGCATAAAGACTGAGGATAGTATCAAGCCAATAAGCACATTCTACACTACAAAATCAAGACGGGTCGAATAAAAGCATAAATTCGAACCTAGAAACCGAATCCACATTTAGGAGTGACATTTACATGGACATTTCATCGAACACTTGGTGCGCAATGTTAGATCAATAGTCAAATTTTAAAGGCTAAAGAAGAAAAAACAAGTAAACTTTAAAGACATCTACGCATAAGCATAAAAAATGAGGATAGTATCAAGCCAATAAGCCCATTCTACACTACAAAATAAAGGTGGATCGAATAAAAGAATAAATTCGAACCTAGAAACCGAATCCACATTTAGGAGTGACATTTACATGGACATTTCATCGAACACTTGGCGCGCAATGTTAGATCACAAGTCATTTTAAAGGCAAAAGGAGAAAAAACAAGTGAACTTTAAAGACATCTAGGCATAAGCATAAAGACTGAGGATAGTATCAAGCCAATAAGCACATTCTACACTACAAAATCAAGACTGGTCGAATAAAAGCATAAATTCGAACCTAGAAACCGAATCCACATTTAGGAGTGACATTTACATGGACATTTCATCGAACACTTGGCGCGCAATGTTAGATCACAAGTCATTTTAATGGCAAAAGGAGAAAAAACAAGTGAACTTTAAAGACATCTAGGCATAAGCATAAAGACTGAGGATAGTATCAAGCTAATAAGCACATTCTACACTACAAAATCAAGACGGGTTGAATAAAAGCATAAATTCGAACTTAGAAACCGAATCCACATTTACGAGTGACATTTACATGGACATTTCATCGAACACTTGGTGCGCAATGTTAGATCAATAGTCAAATTTTAAAGGCTAAAGAAGAAAAAACAAGTAAACTTTAAAGACATCTACGCATAAGCATAAAAAATGAGGATAGTATCAAGCCAATAAGCCCATTCTACACTACAAAATAAAGGTGGATCGAATAAAAGAATAAATTCGATCCTAGAAACCGAATCCACATTTAGGAGTGACATTTACATGGACATTTCATCGAACACTTGGCGCACAATGTTAGATCACAAGTCATTTTAAATGCAAATGGAGAAAAAGCAAGTGAACATTAAATATATCTAGGCATAAGCATAAAAAAAATGAGTATAGTGTCAAGCCAATTAGCACATTCTACACTACAAAATCAAGATGGATCGAATAACAGCATAAATTCGAACCAAGAAACCGAATCCACATTTACGAGTGACATTTACATGGACATTTCATCAAACACTTGGCGCGCAATGTTAGATCACAAGTCATTTTAACGGCAAAAGGAGAAAAAACAAGTGAACTTTAAAGACATCTAGGCGTAAGCATAAAGACTGAGGATAGTATCAAGCCAATAAGCACATTCTACACTACAAAATCAAGACGGATCGAATAAAAGCATAAATTCGAACCTAGAAACCGAATCCAAATTTAGGAGTGACATTTACATGGACATTCATCGAACACTTGGCGCGCAATGTTAGATCAATAGTCAATTTTTAAAGGCTAAAGAAGAAAAAACAAGTAAACTTTAAAGACATCTACGCATAAGCATAAAGAATGAGGATAGTATCAAGCCAATAAGCCCATTCTACACTACAAAATCAAGATGGATCGAATAAAAGCATAAATTCGAACCTAGAAACCGAATCCACATTTTGGAGTGACATTTACATGGACATTTCATTGAACACATGGCGCGCAATGTTAGATCACAAATCATTTTAAAGGCAAAAGTAGAAAAAGCAAGTGAACACTAAATATATCTAGGCATAAGCATAAAAAATGAGTATAGTGTCAAGCCAATTAGCACATTCTACACTACAAAATCAAGATGGATCGAATAACAGCATAAATTCGAACCTAGAAACCGAATCCACATTTACGAGTGACATTTACATGGACATTTCATCGAACACTTGGCGCGCAATGTTAGATCACAATTCATTTTAAAGGCAAAAGGAGAAAAAACAAGTGAACTTTAAATACATCTAGGCATAAGCATAAAGACTGAGGATAGTATCAAGCCAATAAGTACATTCTACACTACAAAATCAAGACGGGTCGAATAAAAGCATAAATTCGAACCTAGAAACCGAATCCACATTTAGGAGTGACATTTACATGGACATTTCATCGAACACTTGGCGCGCAATGTTAGATCACAAGTCGTTTTAACGCCAAAAGGAGAAAAAACAAGTGAACTTTAAAGACATCTAGGCATAAGCATAAAGACTGAGGATAGTATCAAGCCAATAAGCACATTCTACACTACAAAATCAAGACGGATCGAATAAAAGCATAAATTCGAACCTAGAAACCGAATCCACATTTAGGAGTGACATTTACATGGACATTCATCGAACACTTGGCGCGCAATGTTAGATCAATAGTCAATTTTTAAATGCTAAAGAAGAAAAAACAAGTAAACTTTAAAGACATCTACGCATAAGCATAAAGAATGAGGATAGTATCAAGCCAATAAGCCCATTCTACACTACAAAATCAAGATGGATCGAATAAAAGCATAAATTCGAACCTAGAAACCGAATCCACATTTAGGAGTGACATTTACATGGACATTTCATCGAACACTTGGCGCGCAATGTTAGATCACAAGTCATTTTAAATGCAAAAGGAGAAAAAGCAAGTGAACATTAAATATATCTAGGCATAAGCATAAAAAAATGAGTATAGTGTCAAGCCAATTAGCACATTCTACACTACAAAATCAAGATGGATCGAATAACAGCATAAATTCGAACCTAGAAACCGAATCCACATTTACGAGTGACATTTACATGGACATTTCATCGAACACTTGGCGCGCAATGTTAGATCACAAGTCATTTTAAAGGCAAAAGGAGAAAAAACAAGTGAACTTTAAAGACATCTAGGCATAAGCATAAAGACTGAGGATAGTATCAAGCCAATAAGCACATTCTACACTACAAAATCAAGACGGGTTGAATAAAAGCATAAATTCGAACCTAGAAACCGAATCCACATTTAGGAGTGACATTTACATGGACATTTCATCGAACACTTGGCGCGCAATGTTAGATCACAAGTCGTTTTAAAGGCAAAAGGAGAAAAAACAAGTGAACTTTAAAGACATCTAGGCATAAGCATAAAGACTGAGGATAGTATCAAGCCAATAAGCACATTCTACACTACAAAATCAAGACGGATCGAATAAAAGCATAAATTCGAACCTAGAAACCGAATCCACATTTAGGAGTGACATTTACATGGACATTTCATCGAACACTTGGCGCGCAATGTTAGATCACAAGTCATTTTAACGGCAAAAGGAGAAAAAACAAGTGAACTTTAAAGGCATCTAGGCATAAGCATAAGGACTGAGGATAGTATCAAGCCAATAAGCCCATTCTACACTACAAAATCAAGACGGATCGAATAAAAGCATAAATTCGAACCTAGAAACCGAATCCACATTTAGGAGTGAGATTTACATGGACATTCATCGAACACTTGGCGCGCAATGTTAGATCAATAGTCAAATTTTAAAGGCTAAAGAAGTAAAAGCAAGTGAACATTAAATATATCTAGGCATAAGCATAAAAAAATGAGTATTGTGTCAAGACAATTAGCACATTCTACACTACAAAATCAAGACACTATTCTACATTACAAAATCAAGATGGATCGAATAACAGCATAAATTCGAACCTAGAAACCGAATCCACATTTAGGAGTGTCATTTACATGGACATTACATCGAACACTTGGCGCGCAATGTTAGATCACAAGTCATTTTAAAGGCAAAAGGAGAAAAAACAAGTGAACTTTAAAGACATCTAGGCATAAGCATAAAGACTGAGGATAGTATCAAGCCAATAAGCACATTCTACACTACAAAATAAAGACGGGTCGAATAAAAGCATAAATTCGAACCTAGAAACCGAATCCACATTTAGGAGTGACATTTACATGGACATTTCATCGAACACTTGGCGCGCAATGTTAGATCACAAGTCATTTTAATGGCAAAAGGAGAAAAAGCAAGTGAACATTAAATATATCTAGCATAAGCATAAAAAATTTGTATTGTGTCAAGCCAATAAGCACATTCTACACTACAAAATCAAGACGGATCGAATAAAAGCATAAATTCGAACCTAGAAACCGAATCCACATTTAGGAGTGACATTTACATGGACATTCATCGCACACTTGGCGCGCAATGTTAGATCAATAGTCAAATTTTAAAGGCTAAAGAAGAAAAAACAAGTAAACTTTAAAGACATCTACGCATAAGCATAAAGAATGAGGATAGTATCAAGCCAATAAGCCCATTCTACACTACAAAATCAAGATGGATCGAATAAAAGCATAAATTCGAACCTAGAAACCGAATCCAAATTTAGGAGTGAGATTTACATGGACATTCATCGAACACTTGACGCGCAATGTTAGATCAATAGTCAATTTTTAAAGGCTAAAGAAGAAAAAACAAGTAAACTTTAAAGACATCTAGGCATATGCATAAAGAATGAGGATAGTATCAAGCCAATAAGCCCATTCTACACTACAAAATCAAGATGGATCGAATAAAAGCATAAATTCGAACCTAGAAACCGAATCCACATTTAGGAGTGACATTTACATGGACATTTCATCGAACACTTGGCGCGCAATGTTAGATCACAAGTCATTTTAAAGGCAAAAGGAGAAAAAGCAAGTGAACATTAAATATATCTAGGCATAAGCATTAAAAAATGAGTATTGTGTCAAGACAATTAGCACATTCTACACTACAAAATCAAGATGGATCGAATAAAAGCATAAATTCGAACCTAGAAACCGAATCCACATTTAGGAGTGACATTTACATGGACATTTCATCGAACACTTGGCGCGCAATGTTAGATCACAAGTCATTTTAACGGCTAAAGGAGAAAAAACAAGTGAACTTTAAAGACATCTAGGCATAAGCATAAGGACTGAGGATAGTATCAAGCCAATAAGCACATTCTACACTACAAAATCAAGACGGAGCGAATAAAAGCATAAATTCGAACCTAGAAACCGAATCCACATTTAGGAGTGACATTTACATGGACATTCATCGAACACTTGGCGCGCAATGTTAGATCAATAGTCAAATTTTAAAGGCTAAAGAAGAAAAAGCAAGTGAACATTAAATATATCTAGGCATAAGCATAAAAAAATGAGTATTGTGTCAAGACAATTAGCACATTCTACACTACAAAATCAAGATGGATCGAATAAAAGCATAAATTCGAACCTAGAAACCGAATCCACATTTAGGAGTGACATTTACATGGACATTTCATCGAACACTTGGCGCGCAATGTTAGATCACAAGTCATTTTAAAGGCAAAAGGAGAAAAAGCAAGTGAACACTAAATGTATCTAGGCATAATCATAAAAAATGAGTATAGTGTCAAGCCAATTAGCACATTCTACACTACAAAATCAAGATGGATCGAATAACAGCATAACTTCGAACCTAGAAACCGAATCCACATTTAGGAGTGTCATTTACATGGACATTTCATCGAACACTTGGCTCGCAATGTTAGATCACAAGTCATTTTAAAGGCAAAAGGAGAAAAAACAAGTGAACTTTAAAGACATCTAGGCATAAGCATAAAGACTGAGGATAGTATCAAGCCAATAAGCACATTCTACACTACAAAATCAAGACGGGTCGAATAAAAGCATAAATTCGAACCTAGAAACCGAATCCACATTTAGGAGTGACATTTACATGGACATTTCATCGAACACTTGGAGCGCAATGTTAGATCACAAGTCATTTTAATGGCAAAAGGAGAAAAAGCAAGTGAACATTAAATATAGCATAAGCATAAAAAATAAGTATAGTGTCAAGCCAATTAGCACATTCTACATTACAAAATCAAGATGGATCGAATAACAGCATAAATTCGAACCTAGAAACCGAATCCACATTTACGAGTGACATTTACATTGACATTTCATCGAACACTTGGTGCGCAATGTTAGATCAATAGTCAAATTTTAAAGGCTAAAGAAGAAAAAACAAGTAAACTTTAAAGACATCTAAGCATAAGCATAAAAAATGAGGATAGTATCAAGCCAATAAGCCCATTCTACACTACAAAATAAAGGTGGATCGAATAAAAGAATAAATTCGAACCTAGAAACCGAATCCACATTTAGGAGTGACATTTACATGGACATTTCATCGAACACTTGGCGCGCAATGTTAGATCACAAGTCATTTTAAATGCAAATGGAGAAAAAGCAAGTGAACATTAAATATATCTAGGCATAAGCATAAAAAAAATGAGTATAGTGTCAAGCCAATTAGCACATTCTACACTACAAAATCAAGATGGATCGAATAACAGCATAAATTCGAACCAAGAAACCGAATCAAGAATTTACGAGTGACATTTACATGGACATTTCATCGAACACTTGGCGCGCAATGTTAGATCACAAGTCATTTTAACGGCAAAAGGAGAAAAAACAAGTGAACTTTAAAGACATCTAGGCGTAAGCATAAAGACTGAGGATAGTATCAAGCCAATAAGCACATTCTACACTACAAAATCAAGACGGATCGAATAAAAGCATAAATTCGAACCTAGAAACCGAATCCACATTTAGGAGTGACATTTACATGGACATTCATCGAACACTTGGCGCGCAATGTAAGATCAATAGTCAATTTTTAAAGGCTAAAGAAGAAAAAACAAGTAAACTTTAAAGACATCTACGCATAAGCATAAAGAATGAGGATAGTATCAAGCCAATATGCCCATTCTACACTACAAAATCAAGATGGATCGAACAAAAGCATAAATTCGAACCTAGAAACCGAATCCACATTTTGGAATGACATTTACATGGACATTTCATTGAACACAGGGCGCACAATGTTAGATCACAAGTCATTTTAAAGGCAAAAGTAGAAAAAGCAAGTGAACACTAAATATATCTAGGCATAAGCATAAAAAATGAGTATAGTGTCAAGCCAATTAGCACATTCTACACTACAAAATCAAGATGGATCGAATAACAGCATAAATTCGAACCTAGAAACCGAATCCACATTTACGAGTGACATTTACATGGACATTTCATCGAACACTTGGCACGCAATGTTAGATCACAAGTCATTTTAAAGGCAAAAGGAGAAAAAACAAGTGAACTTTAAGGACATCTAGGCATAAGCATAAAGACTGAGGATAGTATCAAGCCAATAAGCACATTCTACACTACAAAATCAAGACGGGTCGAATAAAAGCATAAATTCGAACCTAGAAACCGAATCCACATTTAGGAGTGACATTTACATGGACATTTCATCGAACACTTGGCGCGCAATGTTAGATCACAAGTCGTTTTAACGGCAAAAGGAGAAAAAACAAGTGAACTTTAAAGACATCTAGGCATAAGCATAAAGACTGAGGATAGTATCAAGCCAATAAGCACATTCTACACTACAAAATCAAGACGGATCGAATAAAAGCATAAATTCGAACCTAGAAACCGAATCCACATTTAGGAGTGACATTTACATGGACATTCATCGAACACTTGGCGCGCAATGTTAGATCAATAGTCAATTTTTAAAGGCTAAAGAAGAAAAAACAAAGTAAACTTTAAAGACATCTACGCATAAGCATAAAGAATGAGGATAGTATCAAGGCAATAAGCCCATTCTACACTACAAAATCAAGATGGATCGAATAAAAGCATAAATTCGAACCTAGAAACCGAATCCAAATTTAGGAGTGACATTTACATTGACATTCATCGAACACTTGGCGCGCAATGTTAGATCAATAGTCAATTTTTAAAGGCTAAAGAAGAAAAAACAAGTAAACTTTAAAGACATCTAGGCATATGCATAAAGAATGAGGATAGTATCAAACCAATAAGCCCATTCTACACTACAAAATCAAGATGGATCGAATAAAAGCATAAATTCGATCCTAGAAACAGAATCCACATTTAGGAGTGACATTTACATGGACATTTCATCGAACACTTGGCGCGCAATGTTAGATCACAAGTCATTTTAAAGGCAAAAGGAGAAAAAGCAAGTGAACATTAAATATATCTAGGCATAAGCATAAAAAAATGAGTATTGTGTCAAGACAATTAGCACATTCTACACTACAAAATCAAGATGGATCGAATAAAAGCATAAATTCGAACCTAGAAACCGAATCCACATTTAGGAGTGACATTTACATGGACATTTCATCGAACACTTGGCGCGCAATGTTAGATCACAAGTCATTTTAACGGCTAAAGGAGAAAAAACAAGTGAACTTTAAAGACATCTAGGCATAAGCATAAGGACTGAGGATAGTATCAAGCCAATAAGCACATTCTACACTACAAAATCAAGACGGATCGAATAAAAGCATAAATTCGAACCTAGAAACCGAATCCACATTTAGGAGTGACATTTACATGGACATTCATCGAACACTTGGCGCGCAATGTTAGATCAATAGTCAAATTTTAAAGGCTAAAGAAGAAAAAGCAAGTGAACATTAAATATATCTAGGCATAAGCATAAAAAAATGAGTATTGTGTCAAGACAATTAGCACATTCTACACTACAAAATCAAGATGGATCGAATAAAAGCATAAATTCGAACCTAGAAACCGAATCCACATTTAGGAGTGACATTTACATGGACATTTCATCGAACACTTGGCGCGCAATGTTAGATCACTAGTCATTTTAAAGGCAAAAGGAGAAAAAGCAAGTGAACACTAAATATATCTAGGCATAATCATAAAAAATGAGTATAGTGTAAAGCCAATTAGCACATTCTACACTACAAAATCAAGATGGATCGAATAACAACATAAATTCGAACCTAGAAACCGAATCCACATTTAGGAGTGTCATTTACATGGACATTTCATCGAACACTTGGCGCGCAATGTTAGATCACAAGTCATTTTAAAGGCAAAAGGAGAAAAAACAAGTGAACTTTAAAGACATCTAGGCATAAGCATAAAGACTGAGGATAGTATCAAGCCAATAAGCACATTCTACAATACAAAATCAAGACGGGTCGAATAAAAGCATAAATTCGAACCTAGAAACCGAATCCACATTTAGGAGTGACATTTACATGGACATTCATCGAACACTTGGGGCGCAATGTTAGATCAATAGTCAATTTTTAAAGGCTAAAGAAGAAAAAACAAGTAAACTATAAAGACATCTACGCATAAGCATAAAGAATGAGGATAGTATCAAGCCAATAAGCCCATTCTACACTACAAAATCAAGATGGATCGAATAAAAGCATAAATTCGAACCTAGAAACCGAATCCAAATTTAGGAGTGACATTTACATGGACATTTCATTGAACACATGGCGCGCAATGTTAGATCACAAGTCATTTTAAAGGCAAAAGTAGAAAAAGCAAGTGAACACTAAATATATCTAGGCATAAGCTTAAAAAATGAGTATAGTGTCAAGCCAATTAGCACATTCTACACTACAAAATCAAGATGGATCGAATAACAGCATAAATTCGAACCTAGAAACCGAATCCACATTTACGAGTGACATTTACATGGACATTTCATCGAACACTTGGCGCGCAATGTTAGATCACAAGTCATTTTAAAGGCAAAAGGAGAAAAAACAAGTGAACTTTAAAGACATCTAGGCATAAGCATAAAGACTGAGGATAGTATCAAGCCAATAAGCACATTCTACACTACAAAATCAAGACGGGTCGAATAAAAGCATAAATTCGAACCTAGAAACCGAATCCACATTTAGGAGTGACATTTACATGGACATTTCATCGAACACTTGGCGCGCAGTGTTAGATCACAAGTCATTTTAAAAGCAAAAGGAGAAAAAACAAGTGAACTTTAAAGACATCTAGGCATAAGCATAAAGACTGAGGATAGTATCAAGCCAATAAGCACATTCTACACTACAAAATCAAGACGGATCGAATAAAAGCATAAATTCGAACCTAGAAACCGAATCCACATTTAGGAGTGACATTTACATGGACATTCATCGAACACTTGGCGCGCAATGTTAGATCAATAGTCAATTTTTAAAGGCTAAAGAAGAAAAAACAAGTAAACTTTAAAGACATCTACGCATAAGCATAAAGAATGAGGATAGTATCAAGCCAATAAGCCCATTCTACACTACAAAATCAAGATGGATCGAATAAAAGCATAAATTCGAACCTAGAAACCGAATCCAAATTTAGGAGTGACATTTACATGGACATTCATCGAACACTTGGCGCGCAATGTTAGATCAATAGTCAATTTTTAAAGGCTAAAGAAGAAAAAACAAGTAAACTTTAAAGACATCTAGGCATATGCATAAAGAATGAGGATAGTATCAAACCAATAAGCCCATTCTACACTACAAAATCAAGATGGATCGAATAAAAGCATAAATTCGATCCTAGAAACCGAATCCACATTTAGGAGTGACATTTACATGGACATTTCATCGAACACTTGGCGCGCAATGTTAGATCACAAGTCATTTTAAAGGCAAAAGGAGAAAAAGCAAGTGAACATTAAATATATCTAGGCATAAGCATAAAAAAATGAGTATTGTGTCAAGACAATTAGCACATTCTACACTACAAAATCAAGATGGATCGAATAAAAGCATAAATTCGAACCTAGAAACCGAATCCACATTTAGGAGTGACATTTACATGGACATTTCATCGAACACTTGGCGCGCAATGTTAGATCACAAGTCATTTTAAAGGCAAAAGGAGAAAAAGCAAGTGAACATTAAATATATCTAGGCATAAGCATAAAAAAATGAGTATTGTGTCAAGACAATTAGCACATTCTACACTACAAAATCAAGATGGATCGAATAAAAGCATAAATTCGAACCTAGAAACCGAATCCACATTTAGGAGTGACATTTACATGGACATTTCATCGAACACTTGGCGCGCAATGTTATATCACAAGTCATTTTAAAGGCAAAAGGAGAAAAAGCAAGTGAACACTAAATATATCTAGGCATAATCATAAAAAATGAGTATAGTGTAAAGCCAATTAGCACATTCTACACTACAAAATCAAGATGGATCGAATAACAACATAAATTCGAACCTAGAAACCGAATCCACATTTAGGAGTGTCATTTACATGGACATTTCATCGAACACTTGGCGCGCAATGTTAGATCACAAGTCATTTTAAAGGCAAAAGGAGAAAAAACAAGTGAACTTTAAAGACATCTAGGCATAAGCATAAAGACTGAGGATAGTATCAAGCCAATAAGCACATTCTACACTACAAAATCAAGACGGGTCGAATAAAAGCATAAATTCGAACCTAGAAACCGAATCCACATTTAGGAGTGACATTTACATGGACATTTCATCGAACACTTGGCGCGCAATGTTAGATCACAAGTCATTTTAATGGCAAAAGGAGAAAAAGCAAGTGAACATTAAATATATCTAGCATAAGCATAAAAAATAAGTATAGTGTCAAGCCAATTAGCACATTCTACATTACAAAATCAAGATGGATCGAATAACAGCATAAATTCGAACCTAGAAACCGAATCCACATTTACGAGTGACATTTACATGGACATTTCATCGAACACTTGGTGCGCAATGTTAGATCAATAGTCAAATTTTAAAGGCTAAAGAAGAAAAAACAAGTAAACTTTAAAGACATCTATGCATAAGCATAAAAAATGAGGATAGTATCAAGCCAATAAGCCCATTCTACACTACAAAATAAAGGTGGATCGAATAAAAGAATAAATTCGAACCTAGAAACCGAATCCACATTTAGGAGTGACATTTACATGGACATTTCATCGAACACTTGGCGCGCAATGTTAGATCACAAGTCATTTTAAATGCAAATGGAGAAAAAGCAAGTGAACATTAAATATATCTAGGCATAAGCATAAAAAAAATGAGTATAGTGTCAAGCCAATTAGCACATTCTACACTACAAAATCAAGATGGATCGAATAACAGCATAAATTCGAACCAAGAAACCGAATCAAGAATTTACGAGTGACATTTACATGGACATTTCATCGAACACTTGGCGCGCAATGTTAGATCACAAGTCATTTTAACGGCAAAAGGAGAAAAAACAAGTGAACTTTAAAGACATCTAGGCGTAAGCATAAAGACTGAGGATAGTATCAAGCCAATATGCACATTCTACACTACAAAATCAAGACGGATCGAATAAAAGCATAAATTCGAACCTAGAAACCGAATCCACATTTAGGAGTGACATTTACATGGACATTCATCGAACACTTGGGGCGCAATGTTAGATCAATAGTCAATTTTTAAAGGCTAAAGAAGAAAAAACAAGTAAACTTTAAAGACATCTACGCATAAGCATAAAGAATGAGGATAGTATCAAGCCAATAAGCCCATTCTACACTACAAAATCAAGATGGATCGAATAAAAGCATAAATTCGAACCTAGAAACCGAATCCAAATTTAGGAGTGACATTTACATGGACATTTCATTGAACACATGGCGCGCAATGTTAGATCACAAGTCATTTTAAAGGCAAAAGTAGAAAAAGCAAGTGAACACTAAATATATCTAGGCATAAGCATAAAAAATGAGTATAATGTCAAGCCAATTAGCACATTCTACACTACAAAATCAAGATGGATCGAATAACAGCATAAATTCGAACCTAGAAACCGAATCCACATTTACGAGTGACATTTACATGGACATTTCATCGAACACTTGGCGCGCAATGTTAGATCACAAGTCATTTTAAAGGCAAAAGGAGAAAAAACAAGTGAACTTTAAAGACATCTAGGCATAAGCATAAAGACTGAGGATAGTATCAAGCCAATAAGCACATTCTACACTACAAAATCAAGACGGGTCGAATAAAAGCATAAATTCGAACCTAGAAACCGAATCCACATTTAGGAGTGACATTTACATGGACATTTCATCGAACACTTGGCGCGCAGTGTTAGATCACAAGTCATTTTAAAAGCAAAAGGAGAAAAAACAAGTGAACTTTAAAGACATCTAGGCATAAGCATAAAGACTGAGGATAGTATCAAGCCAATAAGCACATTCTACACTACAAAATCAAGACGGATCGAATAAAAGCATAAATTCGAACCTAGAAACCGAATCCACATTTAGGAGTGACATTTACATGGACATTCATCGAACACTTGGCGCGCAATGTTAGATCAATAGTCAATTTTTAAAGGCTAAAGAAGAAAAAACAAGTAAACTTTAAAGACATCTACGCATAAGCATAAAGAATGAGGATAGTATCAAGCCAATAAGCCCATTCTACACTACAAAATCAAGATGGATCGAATAAAAGCATAAATTCGAACCTAGAAACCGAATCCAAATTTAGGAGTGACATTTACATGGACATTCATCGAACACTTGGCGCGCAATGTTAGATCACAAGTCATTTTAATGGCAAAAGGAGAAAAAGCAAGTGAACATTAAATATATCTAGCATAAGCATAAAAAATAAGTATAGTGTCAAGCCAATTAGCACATTCTACATTACAAAATCAAGATGGATCGAATAACAGCATAAATTTGAACCTAGAAACCGAATCCATATTTACGAGTGACATTTACATGGACATTTCATCGAACACTTGGTGCGCAATGTTAGATCAATAGTCAAATTTTAAAGGCTAAAGAAGAAAAAACAAGTAAACTTTAAAGACATCTACGCATAAGCATAAAAAATGAGGATAGTATCAAGCCAATAAGCCCATTCTACACTACAAAATAAAGGTGGATCGAATAAAAGAATAAATTCGAACCTAGAAACCGAATCCACATTTAGGAGTGACATTTACATGGACATTTCATCGAACACTTGGCGCGCAATGTTAGATCACAAGTCATTTTAAATGCAAATGGAGAAAAAGCAAGTGAACATTAAATATATCTAGGCATAAGCATAAAAAAAATGAGTATAGTGTCAAGCCAATTAGCACATTCTACACTACAAAATCAAGATGGATCGAATAACAGCATAAATTCGAACCAAGAAACCGAATCAAGAATTTACGAGTGACATTTACATGGACATTTCATCGAACACTTGGCGCGCAATGTTAAATCACAAGTCATTTTAACGGCAAAAGGAGAAAAAACAAGTGAACTTTAAAGACATCTAGGCGTAAGCATAAAGACTGAGGATAGTATCAAGCCAATAAGCACATTCTACACTACAAAATCAAGACGGGTCGAATAAAAGCATAAATTCGAACCTAGAAACCGAATCCACATTTAGGAGTGACATTTACATGGACATTTCATCGAACACTTGGCGCGCAATGTTAGATCACAAGTCATTTTAATGGCAAAAGGAGAAAAAGCAAGTGAACATTAAATATATCTAGCATAAGCATAAAAAATAAGTATAGTGTCAAGCCAATTAGCACATTCTACATTACAAAATCAAGATGGATCGAATAACAGCATAAATTTGAACCTAGAATCCGAATCCAAATTTAGGAGTGACATTTACATGGACATTCATCGAACACTTGGCGCGCAATGTTAGATCAATAGTCAATTTTTAAAGGCTAAAGAAGAAAAAACAAGTAAACTTTAAAGACATCTAGGCATATGCATAAAGAATGAGGATAGTATCAAACCAATAAGCCCATTCTACACTACAAAATCAAGATGGATCGAATAAAAGCATAAATTCGATCCTAGAAACCGAATCCACATTTAGGAGTGACATTTACATGGACATTTCATCGAACACTTGGCGCGCAATGTTAGATCACAAGTCATTTTAAAGGCAAAAGGAGAAAAAGCAAGTGAACATTAAATATATCTAGGCATAAGCATAAAAAAATGAGTATTGTGTCAAGACAATTAGCACATTCTACACTACAAAATCAAGATGGATCGAATAAAAGCATAAATTCGAACCTAGAAACCGAATCCACATTTAGGAGTGACATTTACATGGACATTTCATCGAACACTTGGCGCGCAATGTTAGATCACAAGTCATTTTAAAGGCAAAAGGAGAAAAAGCAAGTGAACATTAAATATATCTAGGCATAAGCATAAAAAAATGAGTATTGTGTCAAGACAATTAGCACATTCTACACTACAAAATCAAGATGGATCGAATAAAAGCATAAATTCGAACCTAGAAACCGAATCCACATTTAGGAGTGACATTTACATGGACATTTCATCGAACACTTGGCGCGCAATGTTAGATCACAAGTCATTTTAACGGCTAAAGGAGAAAAAACAAGTGAACTTTAAAGACATCTAGGCATAAGCATAAGGACTGAGGATAGTATCAAGCCAATAAGCACATTCTACACTACAAAATCAAGACGGATCGAATAAAAGAATAAATTCGAACCTAGAAACCGAATCCACATTTAGGAGTGACATTTACATGGACATTCATCGAACACTTGGCGCGCAATGTTAGATCAATAGCCAAATTTTAAAGGCTAAAGAAGAAAAAGCAAGTGAACATTAAATATATCTAGGCATAAGCATAAAAAAATGAGTATTGTGTCAAGACAATTAGCACATTCTACACTACAAAATCAAGATGGATCGAATAAAAGCATAAATTCGAACCTAGAAACCGAATCCACATTTAGGAGTGACATTTACATGGACATTTCATCGAACACTTGGCGCGCAATGTTAGATCACAAGTCATTTTAAAGGCAAAAGGAGAAAAAGCAAGTGAACACTAAATATATCTAGGCATAATCATAAAAAATGAGTATAGTGTAAAGCCAATTAGCACATTCTACACTACAAAATCAAGATGGATCGAATAACAACATAAATTCGAACCTAGAAACCGAATCCACATTTAGGAGTGTCATTTACATGGACATTTCATCGAACACTTGGCGCGCAATGTTAGATCACAAGTCATTTTAAAGGCAAAAGGAGAAAAAACAAGTGAACTTTAAAGACATCTAGGCATAAGCATAAAGACTGAGGATAGTATCAAGCCAATAAGCACATTCTACACTACAAAATCAAGACGGGTCGAATAAAAGCATAAATTCGAACCTAGAAACCGAATCCACATTTAGGAGTGACATTTACATGGACATTTCATCGAACACTTGGCGCGCAATGTTAGATCACAAGTCATTTTAATGGCAAAAGGAGAAAAAGCAAGTGAACATTAAATATATCTAGCATAAGCATAAAAAATAAGTATAGTGTCAAGCCAATTAGCACATTCTACATTACAAAATCAAGATGGATCGAATAACAACATAAATTCGAACCTAGAAACCGAATCCACATTTACGAGTGACATTTACATGGACATTTCATCGAACACTTGGTGCGCAATGTTAGATCAATAGTCAAATTTTAAAGGCTAAAGAAGAAAAAACAAGTAAACTTTAAAGACATCTACGCATAAGCATAAAAAATGAGGATAGTATCAAGCCAATAAGCCCATTCTACACTACAAAATAAAGGTGGATCGAATAAAAGATTAAATTCGAACCTAGAAACCGAATCCACATTTAGGAGTGACATTTACATGGACATTTCATCGAACACTTGGCGCGCAATGTTAGATCACAAGTCATTTTAAATGCAAATGGAGAAAAAGCAAGTGAACATTAAATATATCTAGGCATAAGCATAAAAAAAATGAGTATAGTGTCAAGCCAATTAGCACATTCTACACTACAAAATCAAGATGGATCGAATAACAGCATAAATTCGAACCAAGAAACCGAATCAAGAATTTACGAGTGACATTTACATGGACATTTCATCGAACACTTGGCGCGCAATGTTAGATCACAAGTCATTTTAACGGCAAAAGGAGAAAAAACAAGTGAACTTTAAAGACATCTAGGCGTAAGCATAAAGACTGAGGATAGTATCAAGCCAATAAGCACATTCTACACTACAAAATCAAGACGGATCGAATAAAAGCATAAATTCGAACCTAGAAACCGAATCCACATTTAGGAGTGACATTTACATGGACATTCATCGAACACTTGGGGCGCAATGTTAGATCAATAGTCAATTTTTAAAGGCTAAAGAAGAAAAAACAAGTAAACTTTAAAGACATTTACGCATAAGCATAAAGAATGAGGATAGTATCAAGCCAATATGCCCATTCTACACTACAAAATCAAGATGGATCGAATAAAAGCATAAATTCGAACCTAGAAACCGAATCCACATTTTGGAGTGACATTTACATGGACATTTCATTGAACACATGGCGCGCAATGTTAGATCACAAGTCATTTTAAAGGCAAAAGTAGAAAAAGCAAGTGAACACTAAATATATCTAGGCATAAGCATAAAAAATGAGTATAGTGTCAAGCCAATTAGCACATTCTACACTACAAAATCAAGATGGATCGAATAACAGCATAAATTCGAACCTAGAAACCGAATCCACATTTACGAGTGACATTTACATGGACATTTCATCGAACACTTGGCGCGCAATGTTAGATCACAAGTCATTTTAACGACAGAAGGAGAAAAAGCAAGTGAACATTAAATATATCTAGGCATAAGCATAAAAAAATGAGTATTGTGTCAAGACAATTAACACATTCTACACTACAAAATCAAGACGGATCGAATAAAAGCATAAATTCGAACCTAGAAACCGAATCCACATTTAGGAGTGACATTTACATGGACATTTCATCGAACACTTGGCGCGCAATGTTAGATCACAAGTCATTTTAACGGCTAAAGGAGAAAAAACAAGTGAACTTTAAAGACATCTAGGCATAAGCATAAGGACTGAGGATAGTATCAAGCCAATAAGCACATTCTACACTACAAAATCAAGACGGATCGAATAAAAGCATAAATTCGAACCTAGAAACCGAATCCACATTTAGGAGTGACATTTACATGGACATTCATCGAACACTTGGCGCGCAATGTTAGATCAATAGTCAAATTTTAAAGGCTAAAGAAGAAAAAGCAAGTGAACATTAAATATATCTAGGCATAGGCATAAAAAAATGAGTATTGTGTCAAGACAATTAGCACATTCTACACTACAAAATCAAGTTGGATCGAATAAAAGCATAAATTCGAACCTAGAAACCGAATCCACATTTAGGAGTGACATTTACATGGACATTTCATCGAACACTTGGCGCGCAATGTTAGATCACAAGTCATTTTAAAGGCAAAAGGAGAAAAAGCAAGTGAACACTAAATATATCTAGGCATAATCATAAAAATGAGTATAGTGTCAAGCCAATTAGCACATTCTACACTACAAAATCAAGATGGATCGAATAACAGCATAAATTCGAACCTATAAACCGAATCCACATTTAGGAGTGTCATTTACATGGACATTTCATCGAACACTTGGCGCGCAATGTTAGATCACAAGTCATTTTAAAGGCAAAAGGAGAAAAAGCAAGTGAACATTAAATATATCTAGGCATAAGCATAAAGACTGAGGATAGTATCAAGCCAATAAGCACATTCTACACTACAAAATCAAGACGGGTCGAATAAAAGCATAAATTCGAACCTAGAAACCGAATCCACATTTAGGAGTGACATTTACATGGACATTTCATCGAACACTTGGCGCGCAATGTTAGATCACAAGTCATTTTAAAGGCAAAAGGAGAAAAAGCAAGTGAACACTAAATATATCTAGGCATAATCATAAAAATGAGTATAGTGTCAAGCCAATTAGCACATTCTACATTACAAAATCAAGATGGATCGAATAACAGCATAAATTTGAACCTAGAAACCGAATCCATATTTACGAGTGACATTTACATGGACATTTCATCGAACACTTGGTGCGCAATGTTAGATCAATAGTCAAATTTTAAAGGCTAAAGAAGAAAAAACAAGTAAACTTTAAAGACATCTACGCATAAGCATAAAAAATGAGGATAGTATCAAGCCAATAAGCCCATTCTACACTACAAAATAAAGGTGGATCGAATAAAAAAATAAATTCGAACCTAGAAACCGAATCCACATTTAGGAGTGACATTTACATGGACATTTCATCGAACACTTGGCGCGCAATGTTAGATCACAAGTCATTTTAAATGCAAATGGAGAAAAAGCAAGTGAACATTAAATATATCTAGGCATAAGCATAAAAAAAATGAGTATAGTGTCAAGCCAATTAGCACATTCTACACTACAAAATCAAGATGGATCGAATAACAGCATAAATTCGAACCAAGAAACCGAATCAAGAATTTACGAGTGACATTTACATGGACATTTCATCGAACACTTGGCGCGCAATGTTAAATCACAAGTCATTTTAACGGCAAAAGGAGAAAAAACAAGTGAACTTTAAAGACATCTAGGCGTAAGCATAAAGACTGAGGATAGTATCAAGCCAATAAGCACATTCTACACTACAAAATCAAGACGGATCGAATAAAAGCATAAATTCGAACCTAGAAACCGAATCCACATTTAGGAGTGACATTTACATGGACATTCATCGAACACTTGGCGCGCAATGTTAGATCAATAGTCAATTTTTAAAGGCTAAAGAAGAAAAAACAAGTAAACTTTAAAGACATCTACGCATAAGCATAAAGAATGAGGATAGTATCAAGCCAATATGCCCATTCTACACTACAAAATCAAGATGGATCGAATAAAAGCATAAATTCGAACCTAGAAACCGAATCCAAATTTTGGAGTGACATTTACATGGACATTTCATTGAACACATGGCGCGCAATGTTAGATCACAAGTCATTTTAAAGGCAAAAGTAGAAAAAGCAAGTGAACACTAAATATATCTAGGCATAAGCATAAAAAATGAGTATAGTGTCAAGCCAATTAGCACATTCTACACTACAAAATCAAGATGGATCGAATAACAGCATAAATTCGAACCTAGAAACCGAATCCACATTTACGAGTGACATTTACATGGACATTTCATCGAACACTTGGCGCGCAATGTTAGATCACAAGTCATTTTAAAGGCAAAAGGAGAAAAAATAAGTGAACTTTAAAGACATCTAGGCATAAGCATAAAGACTGAGGATAGTATCAAGCCAATAAGCATATTCTACACTACAAAATCAAGATGGATCGAATAAAAGCATAAATTCGAACCTAGAAACCGAATCCACATTTAGGAGTGACATTTACATGGACATTTCATCGAACACTTGGCGCGCAATGTTAGATCACAAGTCATTTTAACGGCTAAAGGAGAAAAAACAAGTGAACTTTAAAGACATCTAGGCATAAGCATAAGGACTGAGGATAGTATCAAGCCAATAAGCACATTCTACACTACAAAATCAAGACGGATCGAATAAAAGCATAAATTCGAACCTAGAAACCGAATCCACATTTAGGAGTGACATTTACATGGACATTCATCAAACACTTGGCGCGCAATGTTAGATCAATAGTCAAATTTTAAAGGCTAAAGAAGAAAAAGCAAGTGAACATTAAATATATCTAGGCATAAGTATAAAAAAAGGAGTATTGTGTCAAGACAATTAGCACATTCTACACTACAATATCAAGATGGATCGAATAAAAGCATAAATTCGAACCTAGAAACCGAATCCACATTTAGGAGTGACATTTACATGGACATTTCATCGAACACTTGGCACGCAATGTTAGATCACAAGTCATTTTAACGGCAAAAGGAGAAAAAACAAGTGAACTTTAAAGACATCTAGGCATAAGCATAAGGACTGAGGATAGTATCAAGCCAATAAGCACATTCTACACTACAAAATCAAGACGGGTCGAATAAAAGCATAAATTCGAACCTAGAAACCGAATCCACATTTAGGAGTGACATTCACATGGACATTTCATCGAACACTTGGCGCGCAATGTTAGATCACAAGTCGTTTTAACGGCAAAAGGAGAAAAAACAAGTGAACTTTAAAGACATCTAGGCATAAGCATAAAGACTGAGGATAGTATCAAGCCAATAAGCACATTCTACACTACAAAAACAAGACGGATCGAATAAAAGCATAAATTCGAACCTAGAAACCGAATCCACATTTAGGAGTGACATTTACATGGACATTCATCGAACTCTTGGCGCGCAATGTTAGATCAATAGTCAAATTTTAAAGGCTAAAGAAGAAAAAACAAGTAAACTTTAAAGACATCTACGCATAAGCATAACAAATGAGGATAGTATCAAGCCAATAAGCCCATTCTACACTACAAAATAAAGATGGATCGAATAAAAGAATAAATTCGAACCTAGAAACCGAATCCACATTTAGGAGTGACATTTACATGGACATTTCATCGAACACTTGGCGCGCAATGTTAGATCACAAGTCATTTTAAATGCAAAAGGAGAAAAAGCAAGTGAACATTAAATATATCTAGGCATAAGCATAAAAAAATGAGTATAGTGTCAAGCCAATTAGCACATTCTACACTACAAAATCAAGATGGATCGAATAAAAGCATAAATTCGAACCTAGAAACCGAATCCACATTTACGGGTGACATTTACATGGACATTTCATCGAACACTTGGCGCGCAATGTTAGATCACAAGTCATTTTAAAGGCAAAAGGAGAAAAAGCAAGTGAACATTAAATATATCTAGGCATAAGCATAAAAAAATGAGTATTGTGTCAAGACAATTAGCACATTCTAGACTACAAAATCAAGATGGATCGAATAAAAGCATAAATTCGAACCTAGAAACCGAATCTACATTTAGGAGTGACATTTACATGGACATTTCATCGAACACTTGGCGCGCAATGTTAGATCACAAGTCATTTTAACGACAGAAGGAGAAAAAACAAGTGAACTTTAAAGACATCTAGGCATAAGCATAAAGACTGAGGATAGTATCAAGCCAATAAGCACATTCTACACTACAAAATCAAGACGGATCGAATAAAAGCATAAATTCGAACCTAGAAACCGAATCCAAATTTAGGAGTGACATTTACATGGACATTCATCGAACACTTGGCGCGCAATGTTAGATCAATAGTCAATTTTTAAAGGCTAAAGAAGAAAAAACAAGTAAACTTTAAAGACATCTAGGCATATGCATAAAGAATGAGGATAGTATCAAACCAATAAGCCCATTCTACACTACAAAATCAAGATGGATCGAATAAAAGCATAAATTCGATCCTAGAAACCGAATCCACATTTAGGAGTGACATTTACATGGACATTTCATCGAACACTTGGCGCGCAATGCTAGATCACAAGTCATTTTAAAGGCAAAAGGAGAAAAAGCAAGTGAACATTAAATATATCTAGGCATAAGCATAAAAAAATGAGTATTGTGTCAAGACAATTAACACATTCTACACTACAAAATCAAGATGGATCGAATAAAAGCATAAATTCGAACCTAGAAACCGAATCCACATTTAGGAGTGACATTTACATGGACATTTCATCGAACACTTGGCGCGCAATGTTAGATCACAAGTCATTTTAACGGCTAAAGGAGAAAAAACAAGTGAACTTTAAAGACATCTAGGCATAAGCATAAGGACTGAGGATAGTATCAAGCCAATAAGCACATTCTACACTACAAAATCAAGACGGATCGAATAAAAGCATAAATTCGAACCTAGAAACCGAATCCACATTTAGGAGTGACATTTACATGGACATTCATCGAACACTTGGCGCGCAATGTTAGATCAATAGTCAAATTTTAAAGGCTAAAGAAGAAAAAGCAAGTGAACATTAAATATATCTAGGCATAGGCATAAAAAAATGAGTATTGTGTCAAGACAATTAGCACATTCTACACTACAAAATCAAGTTGGATCGAATAAAAGCATAAATTCGAACCTAGAAACCGAATCCACATTTAGGAGTGACATTTACATGGACATTTCATCGAACACTTGGCGCGCAATGTTAGATCACAAGTCATTTTAAAGGCAAAAGGAGAAAAAGCAAGTGAACACTAAATATATCTAGGCATAATCATAAAAATGAGTATAGTGTCAAGCCAATTAGCACATTCTACACTACAAAATCAAGATGGATCGAATAACAGCATAAATTCGAACCTATAAACCGAATCCACATTTAGGAGTGTCATTTACATGGACATTTCATCGAACACTTGGCGCGCAATGTTAGATCACAAGTCATTTTAAAGGCAAAAGGAGAAAAAACAAGTGAACTTTAAAGACATCTAGGCATAAGCATAAAGACTGAGGATAGTATCAAGCCAATAAGCACATTCTACACTACAAAATCAAGACGGGTCGAATAAAAGCATAAATTCGAACCTAGAAACCGAATCCACATTTAGGAGTGACATTTACATGGACATTTCATCGAACACTTGGCGCGCAATGTTAGATCACAAGTCATTTTAATGGCAAAAGGAGAAAAAGCAAGTGAACATTAAATATATCTAGCATAAGCATAAAAAATAAGTATAGTGTCAAGCCAATTAGCACATTCTACATTACAAAATCAAGATGGATCGAATAACAGCATAAATTTGAACCTAGAAACCGAATCCATATTTACGAGTGACATTTACATGGACATTTCATCGAACACTTGGTGCGCAATGTTAGATCAATAGTCAAATTTTAAAGGCTAAAGAAGAAAAAACAAGTAAACTTTAAAGACATCTACGCATAAGCATAAAAAATGAGGATAGTATCAAGCCAATAAGCCCATTCTACACTACAAAATAAAGGTGGATCGAATAAAAAAATAAATTCGAACCTAGAAACCGAATCCACATTTAGGAGTGACATTTACATGGACATTTCATCGAACACTTGGCGCGCAATGTTAGATCACAAGTCATTTTAAATGCAAATGGAGAAAAAGCAAGTGAACATTAAATATATCTAGGCATAAGCATAAAAAAAATGAGTATAGTGTCAAGCCAATTAGCACATTCTACACTACAAAATCAAGATGGATCGAATAACAGCATAAATTCGAACCAAGAAACCGAATCAAGAATTTACGAGTGACATTTACATGGACATTTCATCGAACACTTGGCGCGCAATGTTAAATCACAAGTCATTTTAACGGCAAAAGGAGAAAAAACAAGTGAACTTTAAAGACATCTAGGCGTAAGCATAAAGACTGAGGATAGTATCAAGCCAATAAGCACATTCTACACTACAAAATCAAGACGGATCGAATAAAAGCATAAATTCGAACCTAGAAACCGAATCCACATTTAGGAGTGAAATTTACATGGACATTCATCGAACACTTGGCGCGCAATGTTAGATCAATAGTCAATTTTTAAAGGCTAAAGAAGAAAAAACAAGTAAACTTTAAAGACATCTACGCATAAGCATAAAGAATGAGGATAGTATCAAGCCAATAAGCCCATTCTACACTACAAAATCAAGATGGATCGAATAAAAGCATAAATTCGAACCTAGAAACCGAATCCACATTTAGGAGTGACATTTCATCGAACACTTGGCGCGCAATGTTAGATCACAAGTCATTTTAATGGCAAAAGGAGAAAAAGCAAGTGAACATTAAATATATCTAGCATAAGCATAAAAAATAAGTATAGTGTCAAGCCAATTAGCACATTCTACATTACAAAATCAAGATGGATCGAATAACAGCATAAATTTGAACCTAGAAACCGAATCCATATTTACGAGTGACATTTACATGGACATTTCATCGAACACTTGGTGCGCAATGTTAGATCAATAGTCAAATTTTAAAGGCTAAAGAAGAAAAAACAAGTAAACTTTAAAGACATCTACGCATAAGCATAAAAAATGAGGATAGTATCAAGCCAATAAGCCCATTCTACACTACAAAATAAAGGTGGATCGAATAAAAGAATAAATTCGAACCTAGAAACCGAATCCACATTTAGGAGTGACATTTACATGGACATTTCATCGAACACTTGGCGCGCAATGTTAGATCACAAGTCATTTTAAATGCAAATGGAGAAAAAGCAAGTGAACATTAAATATATCTAGGCATAAGCATAAAAAAAATGAGTATAGTGTCAAGCCAATTAGCACATTCTACACTACAAAATCAAGATGGATCGAATAACAGCATAAATTCGAACCAAGAAACCGAATCAAGAATTTACGAGTGACATTTACATGGACATTTCATCGAACACTTGGCGCGCAATGTTAGATCACAAGTCATTTTAACGGCAAAAGGAGAAAAAACAAGTGAACTTTAAAGACATCTAGGCGTAAGCATAAAGACTGAGGATAGTATCAAGCCAATAAGCACATTCTACACTACAAAATCAAGACGGATCGAATAAAAGCATACATTCGAACCTAGAAACCGAATCCACATTTAGGAGTGACATTTACATGGACATTCATCGAACACTTGGCGCGCAATGTTAGATCAATAGTCAATTTTTAAAGGCTAAAGAAGAAAAAACAAGTAAACTTTAAAGACATCTACGCATAAGCATAAAGAATGAGGATAGTATCAAGCCAATATGCCCATTCTACACTACAAAATCAAGATGGATCGAATAAAAGCATAAATTCGATCCTAGAAACCGAATCCACATTTAGGAGTGACATTTACATGGACATTTCATCGAACACTTGGCGCGCAATGTTAGATCACAAGTCATTTTAAATGCAAATGTAGAAAAAGCAAGTGAACATTAAATATATCTAGGCATAAGCATAAAAAAAATGAGTATAGTGTCAAGCCAATTAGCACATTCTACACTACAAAATCAAGATGGATCGAATAACAGCATAAATTCGAACCAAGAAACCGAATCAAGAATTTACGAGTGACATTTACATGGACATTTCATCGAACACTTGGCGCGCAATGTTAGATCACAAGTCATTTTAACGGCAAAAGGAGAAAAAACAAGTGAACTTTAAAGACATCTAGGCGTAAGCATAAAGACTGAGGATAGTATCAAGCCAATAAGCACATTCTACACTACAAAATCAAGACGGATCGAATAAAAGCATAAATTCGAACCTAGAAACCGAATCCACATTTAGGAGTGAAATTTACATGGACATTCATCTAACACTTGGCGCGCAATGTTAGATCAATAGTCAATTTTTAAAGGCTAAAGAAGAAAAAACAAGTAAACTTTAAAGACATCTACGCATAAGCATAAAGAATGAGGATAGTATCAAGCCAATAAGCCCATTCTACACTACAAAATCAAGATGGATCGAATAAAAGCATAAATTCGAACCTAGAAACCGAATCCACATTTAGGAGTGACATTTACATGGACATTTCATCGAACACTTGGCGCGCAATGTTAGATCACAAGTCATTTTAATGGCAAAAGGAGAAAAAGCAAGTGAACATTAAATATATCTAGCATAAGCATAAAAAATAAGTATAGTGTCAAGCCAATTAGCACATTCTACATTACAAAATCAAGATGGATCGAATAACAGCATAAATTTGAACCTAGAAACCGAATCCATATTTACGAGTGACATTTACATGGACATTTCATCGAACACTTGGTGCGCAATGTTAGATCAATAGTCAAATTTTAAAGGCTAAAGAAGAAAAAACAAGTAAACTTTAAAGACATCTACGCATAAGCATAAAAAATGAGGATAGTATCAAGCCAATAAGCCCATTCTACACTACAAAATAAAGGTGGATCGAATAAAAGAATAAATTCGAACCTAGAAACCGAATCCACATTTAGGAGTGACATTTACATGGACATTTCATCGAACACTTGGCGCGCAATGTTAGATCACAAGTCATTTTAAATGCAAATGGAGAAAAAGCAAGTGAACATTAAATATATCTAGGCATAAGCATAAAAAAAATGAGTATAGTGTCAAGCCAATTAGCACATTCTACACTACAAAATCAAGATGGATCGAATAACAGCATAAATTCGAACCAAGAAACCGAATCAAGAATTTACGAGTGACATTTACATGGACATTTCATCGAACACTTGGCGCGCAATGTTAGATCACAAGTCATTTTAACGGCAAAAGGAGAAAAAACAAGTGAACTTTAAAGACATCTAGGCGTAAGCATAAAGACTGAGGATAGTATCAAGCCAATAAGCACATTCTACACTACAAAATCAAGACGGATCGAATAAAAGCATAAATTCGAACCTAGAAACCGAATCCACATTTAGGAGTGACATTTACATGGACATTCATCGAACACTTGGCGCGCAATGTTAGATCAATAGTCAATTTTTAAAGGCTAAAGAAGAAAAAACAAGTAAACTTTAAAGACATCTACGCATAAGCATAAAGAATGAGGATAGTATCAAGCCAATATGCCCATTCTACACTACAAAATCAAGATGGATCGAATAAAAGCATAAATTCGATCCTAGAAACCGAATCCACATTTAGGAGTGACATTTACATGGACATTTCATCGAACACTTGGCGCGCAATGTTAGATCACAAGTCATTTTAAAGGCAAAAGGAGAAAAAGCAAGTGAACATTAAATATATCTAGGCATAAGCATAAAAAAATGAGTATTGTGTCAAGACAATTAGCACATTCTACACTACAAAATCAAGATGGATCGAATAAAAGCATAAATTCGAACCTAGAAACCGAATCCACATTTAGGAGTGACATTTACATGGACATTTCATCGAACACTTGGCGCGCAATGTTAGATCACAAGTCATTTTAAAGGCAAAAGGAGAAAAAGCAAGTGAACATTAAATATATCTAGGCATAAGCATAAAAAAATGAGTATTGTGTCAAGACAATTAGCACATTCTACA
The DNA here is from genome assembly GCA_964016875.1 of Fallopia convolvulus. NCBI lineage: Eukaryota > Viridiplantae > Streptophyta > Magnoliopsida > Caryophyllales > Polygonaceae > Fallopia > Fallopia convolvulus. The sequence goes on from OZ024730.1 coordinate 29,317,940, forward strand.
CTACAAAATCAAGATGGATCGAATAAAAGCATAAATTCGAACCTAGAAACCGAATCCACATTTAGGAGTGACATTTACATGGACATTTCATCGAACACTTGGCGCGCAATGTTAGATCACAAGTCATTTTAACGGCTAAAGGAGAAAAAACAAGTGAACTTTAAAGACATCTAGGCATAAGCATAAGGACTGAGGATAGTATCAAGCCAATAAGCACATTCTACACTACAAAATCAAGACGGATCGAATAAAAGCATAAATTCGAACCTAGAAACCGAATCCACATTTAGGAGTGACATTTACATGGACATTCATCGAACACTTGGCGCGCAATGTTAGATCAATAGCCAAATTTTAAAGGCTAAAGAAGAAAAAGCAAGTGAACATTAAATATATCTAGGCATAAGCATAAAAAAATGAGTATTGTGTCAAGACAATTAGCACATTCTACACTACAAAATCAAGATGGATCGAATAAAAGCATAAATTCGAACCTAGAAACCGAATCCACATTTAGGAGTGACATTTACATGGACATTTCATCGAACACTTGGCGCGCAATGTTAGATCACAAGTCATTTTAAAGGCAAAAGGAGAAAAAGCAAGTGAACACTAAATATATCTAGGCATAATCATAAAAAATGAGTATAGTGTAAAGCCAATTAGCACATTCTACACTACAAAATCAAGATGGATCGAATAACAACATAAATTCGAACCTAGAAACCGAATCCACATTTAGGAGTGTCATTTACATGGGCATTTCATCGAACACTTGGCGCGCAATGTTAGATCACAAGTCATTTTAAAGGCAAAAGGAGAAAAAACAAGTGAACTTTAAAGACATCTAGGCATAAGCATAAAGACTGAGGATAGTATCAAGCCAATAAGCACATTCTACACTACAAAATCAAGACGGGTCGAATAAAAGCATAAATTCGAACCTAGAAACCGAATCCACATTTAGGAGTGACATTTACATGGACATTTCATCGAACACTTGGCGCGCAATGTTAGATCACAAGTCATTTTAATGGCAAAAGGAGAAAAAGCAAGTGAACATTAAATATATCTAGCATAAGCATAAAAAATAAGTATAGTGTCAAGCCAATTAGCACATTCTACATTACAAAATCAAGATGGATCGAATAACAGCATAAATTCGAACCTAGAAACCGAATCCACATTTACGAGTGACATTTACATGGACATTTCATCGAACACTTGGTGCGCAATGTTAGATCAATAGTCAAATTTTAAAGGCTAAAGAAGAAAAAACAAGTAAACTTTAAAGACATCTACGCATAAGCATAAAAAATGAGGATAGTATCAAGCCAATAAGCCCATTCTACACTACAAAATAAAGGTGGATCGAATAAAAGAATAAATTCGAACCTAGAAACCGAATCCACATTTAGGAGTGACATTTACATGGACATTTCATCGAACACTTGGCGCGCAATGTTAGATCACAAGTCATTTTAAATGCAAATGGAGAAAAAGCAAGTGAACATTAAATATATCTAGGCATAAGCATAAAAAAAATGAGTATAGTGTCAAGCCAATTAGCACATTCTACACTACAAAATCAAGATGGATCGAATAACAGCATAAATTCGAACCAAGAAACCGAATCAAGAATTTACGAGTGACATTTACATGGACATTTCATCGAACACTTGGCGCGCAATGTTAGATCACAAGTCATTTTAACGGCAAAAGGAGAAAAAACAAGTGAACTTTAAAGACATCTAGGCGTAAGCATAAAGACTGAGGATAGTATCAAGCCAATAAGCACATTCTACACTACAAAATCAAGACGGATCGAATAAAAGCATAAATTCGAACCTAGAAACCGAATCCACATTTAGGAGTGACATTTACATGGACATTCATCGAACACTTGGCACGCAATGTTAGATCAATAGTCAATTTTTAAAGGCTAAAGAAGAAAAAACAAGTAAACTTTAAAGACATCTACGCATAAGCATAAAGAATGAGGATAGTATCAAGCCAATATGCCCATTCTACACTACAAAATCAAGATGGATCGAATAAAAGCATAAATTCGAACCTAGAAACCGAATCCAAATTTTGGAGTGACATTTACATGGACATTTCATTGAACACATGGCGCGCAATGTTAGATCACAAGTCATTTTAAAGGCAAAAGTAGAAAAAGCAAGTGAACACTAAATATATCTAGGCATAAGCATAAAAAATGAGTATAGTGTCAAGCCAATTAGCACATTCTACACTAAAAAATCAAGATGGATCGAATAACAGCATAAATTCGAACCTAGAAACCGAATCCACATTTACGAGTGACATTTACATGGACATTTCATCGACCACTTGGCGCGCAATGTTAGATCACAAGTCATTTTAAAGGCAAAAGGAGAAAAAACAAGTGAACTTTAAAGACATCTAGGCATAAGCATAAAGACTGAGGATAGTATCAAGCCAATAAGCCCATTCTACACTACAAAATCAAGACGGGTCGAATAAAAGCATAAATTCGAACCTAGAAACCGAATCCACATTTAGGAGTGACATTTACATGGACATTTCATCGAACACTTGGCGCGCAGTGTTAGATCACAAGTCATTTTAAAAGCAAAAGGAGAAAAAACAAGTGAACTTTAAAGACATCTAGGCATAAGCATAAAGACTGAGGATAGTATCAAGCCAATAAGCACATTCTACACTACAAAATCAAGACGGATCGAATAAAAGCATAAATTCGAACCTAGAAACCGAATCCACATTTAGGAGTGACATTTACATGGACATTCATCGAACACTTGGCGCGCAATGTTAGATCAATAGTCAATTCTTAAAGGCTAAAGAAGAAAAAACAAGTAAACTTTAAAGACATCTACGCATAAGCATAAAGAATGAGGATAGTATGAAGCCAATAAGCCCATTCTACACTACAAAATCAAGATGGATCGAATAAAAGCATAAATTCGAACCTTGAAACCGAATCCAAATTTAGGAGTGACATTTACATGGACATTCATCGAACACTTGGCGCGCAATGTTAGATCAATAGTCAATTTTTAAAGGCTAAAGAAGAAAAAACAAGTAAACTTTCAAGACATCTAGGCATATGCATAAAGAATGAGGATAGTATCAAACCAATAAGCCCATTCTACACTACAAAATCAAGATGGATCGAATAAAAGCATAAATTCGATCCTAGAAACCGAGTCCACATTTAGGAGTGACATTTACATGGACATTTCATCGAACACTTGGCGCGCAATGCTAGATCACAAGTCATTTTAAAGGCAAAAGGAGAAAAAGCAAGTGAACATTAAATATATCTAGGCATAAGCATAACAAAAGGAGTATTGTGTCAAGACAATTAGCACATTCTACACTACAAAATCAAGATGGATCGAATAAAAGCATAAATTCGAACCTAGAAACCGAATCCACATTTAGGAGTGACATTTACATGGACATTTCATCGAACACTTGGCGCGCAATGTTAGATCACAAGTCATTTTAACGGCTAAAGGAGAAAAAACAAGTGAACTTTAAAGACATCTAGGCATAAGCATAAGGACTGAGGATAGTATCAAGCCAATAAGCACATTCTACACTACAAAATCAAGACGGATCGAATAAAAGCATAAATTCGAACCTAGAAACCGAATCCACATTTAGGAGTGACATTTACATGGACATTCATCGAACACTTGGCGCGCAATGTTAGATCAATAGTCAAATTTTAAAGGCTAAAGAAGAAAAAGCAAGTGAACATTAAATATATCTAGGCATAGGCATAAAAAAATGAGTATTGTGTCAAGACAATTAGCACATTCTACACTACAAAATCAAGTTGGATCGAATAAAAGCATAAATTCGAACCTAGAAACCGAATCCACATTTAGGAGTGACATTTACATGGACATTTCATCGAACACTTGGCGCGCAATGTTAGATCACAAGTCATTTTAAAGGCAAAAGGAGAAAAAGCAAGTGAACACTAAATATATCTAGGCATAATCATAAAAAATGAGTATAGTGTCAAGCCAATTAGCACATTCTACACTACAAAATCAAGATGGATCGAATAACAGCATAAATTCGAACCTATAAACCGAATCCACATTTAGGAGTGTCATTTACATGGACATTTCATCGAACACTTGGCGCGCAATGTTAGATCACAAGTCATTTTAAAGGCAAAAGGAGAAAAAACAAGTGAACTTTAAAGACATCTAGGCATAAGCATAAAGACTAAGGATAGTATCAAGCCAATAAGCACATTCTACACTACAAAATCAAGACGGGTCGAATAAAAGCATAAATTCGAACCTAGAAACCGAATCCACATTTAGGAGTGACATTTACATGGACATTTCATCGAACACTTGGCGCGCAATGTTAGATCACAAGTCATTTTAATGGCAAAAGGAGAAAAAGCAAGTGAACATTAAATATATCTAGCATAAGCATAAAAAATAAGTATAGTGTCAAGCCAATTAGCACATTCTACATTACAAAATCAAGATGGATCGAATAACAGCATAAATTTGAACCTAGAAACCGAATCCATATTTACGAGTGACATTTACATGGACATTTCATCGAACACTTGGTGCGCAATGTTAGATCAATAGTCAAATTTTAAAGGCTAAAGAAGAAAAAACAAGTAAACTTTAAAGACATCTACGCATAAGCATAAAAAATGAGGATAGTATCAAGCCAATAAGCCCATTCTACACTACAAAATAAAGGTGGATCGAATAAAAGAATAAATTCGAACCTAGAAACCGAATCCACATTTAGGAGTGACATTTACATGGACATTTCATCGAACACTTGGCGCGCAATGTTAGATCACAAGTCATTTTAAATGCAAATGGAGAAAAAGCAAGTGAACATTAAATATATCTAGGCATAAGCATAAAAAAAATGAGTATAGTGTCAAGCCAATTAGCACATTCTACACTACAAAATCAAGATGGATTGAATAACAGCATAAATTCGAACCTAGAAACCGAATCCACATTTACGAGTGACATTTACATGGAAATTTCATCGAACACTTGGCGCGCAATGTTAGATCACAAGTCATTTTAAAGGCAAAAGGAGAAAAAATAAGTGAACTTTAAAGACATCTAGGCATAAGCATAAAGACTGAGGATAGTATCAAGCCAATACGCACATTCTACACTACAAAATCAAGATGGATCGAATAAAAGCATAAATTCGAACCTAGAAACCGAATCCACATTTAGGAGTGACATTTACATGGACATTTCATCGAACACTTGGCGCGCAATGTTAGATCACAAGTCATTTTAACGGCTAAAGGAGAAAAAACAAGTGAACTTTAAAGACATCTAGGCATAAGCATAAGGACTGAGGATAGTATCAAGCCAATAAGCACATTCTACACTACAAAATCAAGACGGATCGAATAAAAGCATAAATTCGAACCTAGAAACCGAATCCACATTTAGGAGTGACATTTACATGGACATTCATCAAACACTTGGCGCGCAATGTTAGATCAATAGTCAAATTTTAAAGGCTAAAGAAGAAAAAGCAAGTGAACATTAAATATATCTAGGCATAAGTATAAAAAAAGGAGTATTGTGTCAAGACAATTAGCACATTCTACACTACAATATCAAGATGGATCGAATAAAAGCATAAATTCGAACCTAGAAACCGAATCCACATTTAGGAGTGACATTTACATGGACATTTCATCGAACACTTGGCGCGCAATGTTAGATCACAAGTCATTTTAACGGCAAAAGGAGAAAAAACAAGTGAACTTTAAAGACATCTAGGCATAAGCATAAGGACTGAGGATAGTATCAAGCCAATAAGCACATTCTACACTACAAAATCAAGACGGGTCGAATAAAAGCATAAATTCGAACCTAGAAACCGAATCCACATTTAGGAGTGACATTCACATGGACATTTCATCGAACACTTGGCGCGCAATGTTAGATCACAAGTCGTTTTAACGGCAAAAGGAGAAAAAACAAGTGAACTTTAAAGACATCTAGGCATAAGCATAAAGACTGAGGATAGTATCAAGCCAATAAGCACATTCTACACTACAAAAACAAGACGGATCGACTAAAAGCATAAATTCGAACCTAGAAACCGAATCCACATTTAGGAGTGACATTTACATGGACATTCATCGAACACTTGGCGCGCAATGTTAGATCAATAGTCAAATTTTAAAGGCTAAAGAAGAAAAAACAAGTAAACTTTAAAGACATCTACGCATAAGCATAACAAATGAGGATAGTATCAAGCCAATAAGCCCATTCTACACTACAAAATAAAGATGGATCGAATAAAAGAATAAATTCGAACCTAGAAACCGAATCCACATTTAGGAGTGACATTTACATGGACATTTCATCGAACACTTGGCGCGCAATGTTAGATCACAAGTCATTTTAAATGCAAAAGGAGAAAAAGCAAGTGAACATTAAATATATCTAGGCATAAGCATAAAAAAAATGAGTATAGTGTCAAGCCAATTAGCACATTCTACACTACAAAATCAAGATGGATCGAATAAAAGCATAAATTCGAACCTAGAAACCGAATCCACATTTACGGGTGACATTTACATGGACATTTCATCGAACACTTGGCGCGCAATGTTAGATCACAAGTCATTTTAAAGGCAAAAGGAGAAAAAGCAAGTGAACATTAAATATATCTAGGCATAAGCATAAAAAAATGAGTATTGTGTCAAGACAATTAGCACATTCTAGACTACAAAATCAAGATGGATCGAATAAAAGCATAAATTCGAACCTAGAAACCGAATCTACATTTAGGAGTGACATTTACATGGACATTTCATCGAACACTTGGCGCGCAATGTTAGATCACAAGTCATTTTAAAGACAGAAGGAGAAAAAACAAGTGAACTTTAAAGACATCTAGGCATAAGCATAAAGACTGAGGATAGTATCAAGCCAATAAGCACATTCTACACTACAAAATCAAGACAGATCGAATAAAAGCATAAATTCGAACCTAGAAACCGAATCCAAATTTAGGAGTGACATTTACATGGACATTCATCGAACACTTGGCGCGCAATGTTAGATCAATAGTCAATTTTTAAAGGCTAAAGAAGAAAAAACAAGTAAACTTTAAAGACATCTAGGCATATGCATAAAGAATGAGGATAGTATCAAACCAATAAGCCCATTCTACACTACAAAATCAAGATGGATCGAATAAAAGCATAAATTCGATCCTAGAAACCGAATCCACATTTAGGAGTGACATTTACATGGACATTTCATCGAACACTTGGCGCGCAATGCTAGATCACAAGTCATTTTAAAGGCAAAAGGAGAAAAAGCAAGTGAACTTTAAAGACATCTAGGCATAAGCATAAGGACTGAGGATAGTATCAAGCCAATAAGCACATTCTACACTACAAAATCAAGACGGGTCGAATAAAAGCATAAATTCGAACCTAGAAACCGAATCCACATTTAGGAGTGACATTTACATGGACATTTCATCGAACACTTGGCGCGCAATGTTAGATCACAAGTCATTTTAACGGCTAAAGGAGAAAAAACAAGTGAACTTTAAAGACATCTAGGCATAAGCATAAGGACTGAGGATAGTATCAAGCCAATAAGCACATTCTACACTACAAAATCAAGACGGATCGAATAAAAGCATAAATTCGAACCTAGAAACCGAATCCACATTTAGGAGTGACATTTACATGGACATTCATCGAACACTTGGCGCGCAATGTTAGATCAATAGTCAAATTTTAAAGGCTAAAGAAGAAAAAGCAAGTGAACATTAAATATATCTAGGCATAAGCATAAAAAAATGAGTATTGTGTCAAGACAATTAGCACATTCTACACTACAAAATCAAGATGGATCGAATAAAAGCATAAATTCGAACCTAGAAACCGAATCCACATTTAGGAGTGACATTTACATGGACATTTCATCGAACACTTGGCGCGCAATGCTAGATCACAAGTCATTTTAAAGGCAAAAGGAGAAAAAGCAAGTGAACACTAAATATATCTAGGCATAATCATAAAAAATGAGTATAGTGTCAAGCCAATTAGCACATTCTACACTACAAAATCAAGATGGATCGAATAACAACATAAATTTGAACCTATAAACCGAATCCACATTTAGGAGTGTCATTTACATGGACATTTCATCGAACACTTGGCGCGCAATGTTAGATCACAAGTCATTTTAAAGGCAAAAGGAGAAAAAACAAGTGAACTTTAAAGACATCTAGGCATAAGCATAAAGACTGAGGATAGTATCAAGCCAATAAGCACATTCTACACTACAAAATCAAGACGGGTCGAATAAAAGCATAAATTCGAACCTAGAAACCGAATCCACATTTAGGAGTGACATTTACATGGACATTTCATCGAACACTTGGCGCGCAATGTTAGATCACAAGTCATTTTAATGGCAAAAGGAGAAAAAGCAAGTGAACATTAAATATATCTAGCATAAGCATAAAAAATAAGTATAGTGTCAAGCCAATTAGCACATTCTACATTACAAAATCAAGATGGATCGAATAACAGCATAAATTTGAACCTAGAAACCGAATCCATATTTACGAGTGACATTTACATGGACATTTCATCGAACACTTGGTGCGCAATGTTAGATCAATAGTCAAATTTTAAAGGCTAAAGAAGAAAAAACAAGTAAACTTTAAAGACATCTACGCATAAGCATAAAAAATGAGGATAGTATCAAGCCAATAAGCCCATTCTACACTACAAAATAAAGGTGGATCGAATAAAAGAATAAATTCGAACCTAGAAACCGAATCCACATTTAGGAGTGACATTTACATGGACATTTCATCGAACACTTGGCGCGCAATGTTAGATCACAAGTCATTTTAAATGCAAATGGAGAAAAAGCAAGTGAACATTAAATATATCTAGGCATAAGCATAAAAAAAATGAGTATAGTGTCAAGCCAATTAGCACATTCTACACTACAAAATCAAGATGGATCGAATAACAGCATAAATTCGAACCAAGAAACCGAATCAAGAATTTACGAGTGACATTTACATGGACATTTCATCGAACACTTGGCGCGCAATGTTAGATCACAAGTCATTTTAACGGCAAAAGGAGAAAAAACAAGTGAACTTTAAAGACATCTAGGCGTAAGCATAAAGACTGAGGATAGTATCAAGCCAATAAGCACATTCTACACTACAAAATCAAGACGGATCGAATAAAAGCATAAATTCGAACCTAGAAACCGAATCCACATTTAGGAGTGACATTTACATGGACATTCATCGAACACTTGGCGCGCAATGTTAGATCAATAGTCAATTTTTAAAGGCTAAAGAAGAAAAAACAAGTAAACTTTAAAGACATCTACGCATAAGCATAAAGAATGAGGATAGTATCAAGCCAATATGCCCATTCTACACTACAAAATCAAGATGGATCGAATAAAAGCATAAATTCGAACCTAGAAACCGAATCCAAATTTTGGAGTGACATTTACATGGACATTTCATTGAACACATGGCGCGCAATGTTAGATCACAAGTCATTTTAAAGGCAAAAGTAGAAAAAGCAAGTGAACACTAAATATATCTAGGCATAAGCATAAAAAATGAGTATAGTGTCAAGCCAATTAGCACATTCTACACTACAAAATCAAGATGGATCGAATAACAGCATAAATTCGAACCTAGAAACCGAATCCACATTTACGAGTGACATTTACATGGACATTTCATCGAACACTTGGCGCGCAATGTTAGATCACAAGTCATTTTAAAGGCAAAAGGAGAAAAAATAAGTGAACTTTAAAGACATCTAGGCATAAGCATAAAGACTGAGGATAGTATCAAGCCAATAAGCACATTCTACACTACAAAATCAAGATGGATCGAATAAAAGCATAAATTCGAACCTAGAAACCGAATCCACATTTAGGAGTGACATTTACATGGACATTTCATCGAACACTTGGCGTGCAATGTTAGATCACAAGTCATTTTAACGGCTAAAGGAGAAAAAACAAGTGAACTTTAAAGACATCTAGGCATAAGCATAAGGACTGAGGATAGTATCAAGCCAATAAGCACATTCTACACTACAAAATCAAGACGGATCGAATAAAAGCATAAATTCGAACCTAGAAACCGAATCCACATTTAGGAGTGACATTTACATGGACATTCATCAAACACTTGGCGCGCAATGTTAGATCAATAGTCAAATTTTAAAGGCTAAAGAAGAAAAAGCAAGTGAACATTAAATATATCTAGGCATAAGTATAAAAAAAGGAGTATTGTGTCAAGACAATTAGCACATTCTACACTACAATATCAAGATGGATCGAATAAAAGCATAAATTCGAACCTAGAAACCGAATCCACATTTAGGAGTGACATTTACATGGACATTTCATCGAACACTTGGCGCGCAATGTTATATCACAAGTCATTTTAACGGCAAAAGGAGAAAAAACAAGTGAACTTTAAAGACATCTAGGCATAAGCATAAAGACTGAGGATAGTATCAAGCCAATAAGCACATTCTACACTACAAAATCAAGATGGATCGAATAAAAGCATAAATTCGAACCTAGAAACCGAATCCACATTTTGGAGTGACATTTACATGGACATTTCATTGAACACATGCCGCGCAATGTTAGATCACAAGTCATTTTAAAGGCAAAAGTAGAAAAAGCAAGTGAACACTAAATATATCTAGGCATAAGCATAAAAAATGAGTATAGTGTCAAGCCAATTAGCACATTCTACACTACAAAATCAAGATGGATCGAATAACAACATAAATTCGAACCTAGAAACCGAATCCACATTTACGAGTGACATTTACTTGGACATTTCATCGAACACTTGGCGCGCAATGTTAGATCACAAGTCATTTTAAAAGCAAAAGGAGAAAAAACAAGTGAACTTTAAAGACATCTAGGCATAAGCATAAAGACTGAGGATAGTATCAAGCCAATAAGCACATTCTACACTACAAAATCAAGATGGATCGAATAAAAGCATAAATTCGAACCTAGAAACCGAATCCACATTTAGGAGTGACATTTACATGGACATTTCATCGAACACTTGGCGCGCAATGTTAGATCACAAGTCATTTTAACGGCTAAAGGAGAAAAAACAAGTGAACTTTAAAGACATCTAGGCATAAGCATAAGGACTGAGGATAGTATCAAGCCAATAAGCACATTCTACACTACAAAATCCAGACGGATCTAATAAAAGCATAAATTCGAACCTAGAAACCGAATCCACATTTAGGAGTGACATTTACATGGACATTCATCAAACACTTGGCGCGCAATGTTAGATCAATAGTCAAATTTTAAAGGCTAAAGAAGAAAAAGCAAGTGAACATTAAATATATCTAGGCATAAGTATAAAAAAAGGAGTATTGTGTCAAGACAATTAGCACATTCTACACTACAAAATCAAGATGGATCGAATAAAAGCATAAATTCGAACCTAGAAACCGAATCCACATTCAGGAGTGACATTTACATGGACATTTCATCGAACACTTGGCGCGCAATGTTAGATCACAAGTCATTTTAACGGCAAAAGGAGAAAAAACAAGTGAACTTTAAAGACATCTAGGCATAAGCATAAGGACTGAGGATAGTATCAAGCCAATAAGCACATTCTACACTACAAAATCAAGACGGGTCGAATAAAAGCATAAATTCGAACCTAGAAACCGAATCCACATTTAGGAGTGACATTTACATGGACATTTCATCGAACACTTGGCGCGCAATGTTAGATCACAAGTCGTTTTAACGGCAAAAGGAGAAAAAACAAGTGAACTTTAAAGACATCTAGGCATAAGCATAAAGACTGAGGATAGTATCAAGCCAATAAGCACATTCTACACTACAAAAACAAGACTGATCGAATAAAAGCATAAATTCGAACCTAGAAACCGAATCCACATTTAGGAGTGACATTTACATGGACATTCATCGAACACTTGGCGCGCAATGTTAGATCAATAGTCAAATTTTAAAGGCTAAAGAAGAAAAAACAAGTAAACTTTAAAGACATCTACGCATAAGCATAACAAATGAGGATAGTATCAAGCCAATAAGCCCATTCTACACTACAAAATAAAGATGGATCGAATAAAAGAATAAATTCGAACCTAGAAACCGAATCCACATTTAGGAGTGACATTTACATGGACATTTCATCGAACACTTGGCGCGCAATGTTAGATCACAAGTCATTTTAAAGGCAAAAGGAGAAAAAGCAAGTGAACATTAAATATATCTAGGCATAAGCATAAAAAAATGAGTATTGTGTCAAGACAATTAGCACATTCTAGACTACAAAATCAAGATGGATCGAATAAAAGCATAAATTCGAACCTAGAAACCGAATCTACATTTAGGAGTGACATTTACATGGACATTTCATCGAACACTTGGCGCGCAATGTTAGATCACAAGTCATTTTAACGGCAGAAGGAGAAAAAACAAGTGAACTTTAAAGACATCTAGGCATAAGCATAAAGACTGAGGATAGTATCAAGCCAATAAGCACATTCTACACTACAAAATCAAGACGGATCGAATAAAAGCATAAATTCGAACCTAGAAACCGAATCCACATTTAGGAGTGACATTTACATGGACATTCATCGAACACTTGGCGCGCAATGTTAGATCAATAGTCAATTTTTAAAGGCTAAAGAAGAAAAAACAAGTAAACTTTAAAGACATCTACGCATAAGCATAAAGAATGAGGATAGTATCAAGCCAATAAGCCCATTCTACACTACAAAATCAAGATGGATCGAATAAAAGCATAAATTCGAACCTAGAAACCGAATCCAAATTTAGGAGTGACATTTACATGGACATTTCATCGAACACTTGGCGCGCAATGTTAGATCACAAGTCAATTTTAAATGCAAAAGGAGAAAAAGCAAGTGAACATTAAATATATCTAGGCATAAGCATAAAAAAAATGAGTATAGTGTCAAGCCAATTAGCACATTCTACACTACAAAATCAAGATGGATCGAATAACAGCATAAATTCGAACCAAGAAACCGAATCCACATTTATGAGTGACATTTACATGGACATTTCATCGAACACTTGGCGCGCAATGTTAGATCACAAGTCATTTTAACGACAAAAGGAGAAAAAACAAGTGAACTTTAAAGACATCTAGGCATAAGCATAAAGACTGAGGATAGTATCAAGCCAATAAGCACATTCTACACTACAAAATCAAGACGGATCGAATAAAAGCATAAATTCGAACCTAGAAACCGAATCCACATTTAGGAGTGACATTTACATGGACATTCATCGAACACTTGGCGCGCAATGTTAGATCAATAGTCAATTTTTAAAGGCTAAAGAAGAAAAAACAAGTAAACTTTAAAGACATCTACGCATAAGCATAAAGAATGAGGATAGTATCAAGCCAATATGCCCATTCTACACTACAAAATCAAGATGGATCGAATAAAAGCATAAATTCGAACCTAGAAACTGAAACCAAATTTAGGAGTGACATTTACATGGACATTTCATCGAACACTTGGCGCGCAATGTTAGATCACAAGTCAATTTTAAATGCAAAAGGAGAAAAAGCAAGTGAACATTAAATATATCTAGGCATAAGCATAAAAAAAATGAGTATAGTGTCAAGCCAATTAGCACATTCTACACTACAAAATCAAGATGGATCGAATAACAGCATAAATTCGAACCAAGAAACCGAATCCACATTTACGAGTGACATTTACATGGACATTTCATCGAACACTTGGCGCACAATGTTAGATCACAAGTCATTTTAAAGGCAAAAGGAGAAAAAGCAAGTGAACATTAAATATATCTAGGCATAAGCATAAAAAAATGAGTATTGTGTCAAGACAATTAGCACATTCTACACTACAAAATCAAGATGGATCGAATAAAAGCATAAATTCGAACCTAGAAACCGAATCCACATTTAGGAGTGACATTTACATGGACATTTCATCGATCACTTGGCGCGCAATGTAAGATCACAAGTCATTTTAACGGCAAAAGGAGAAAAAACAAGTGAACTTTAAAGACATCTAGGCATAAGCATAAAAAATGAGGATAGTATCAAGCCAATAAGCACATTCTACACTACAAAATAAAGACGGATCGAATAAAAGAATAAATTCGAACCTAGAAACCGAATCCACATTTAGGAGTGACATTTACATGGACATTCATCGAACACTTGGCGCGCAATGTTAGATCAATAGTCAAATTTTAAAGGCTAAAGAAGAAAAAACAAGTAAACTTTAAAGACATCTACGCATAGGCATAAAAAATGAGGATAGTATCAAGCCAATAAGCCCATTCTACACTACAAAATAAAGATGGATCGAATAAAAGAATAAATTCGAACCTAGAAACCGAATCCACATTTAGGAGTGACATTTACATGGACATTTCATCGAACACTTGGCGCGCAATGTTAGATCACAAGTCATTTTAAATGCAAAAGGAGAAAAAGCAAGTGAACATTAAATATATCTAGGCATAAGCATAAAAAAAATGAGTATAGTGTCAAGCCAATTAGCACATTCTACACTACAAAATCAAGATGGATCGAATAACAGCATAAATTCGAACCAAGAAACCGAAACCACATTTACGAGTGACATTTACATGGACATTTCATCGAACACTTGGCGCGCAATGTTAGATCACAAGTCATTTTAACGGCAAAAGGAGAAAAAACAAGTGAACTTTAAAGACATCTATGCATAAGCATAAAGACTGAGGATAGTATCAAGCCAATAAGCACATTCTACACTACAAAATCAAGACGGATCGAATAAAAGCATAAATTCGAACCTAGAAACCGAATTCACATTTAGGAGTGACATTTACATGGACATTCATCGAACACTTGGCGCGCAATGTTAGATCAATAGTCAATTTTTAAAGGCTAAAGAAGAAAAAACAAGTAAACTTTAAAGACATCTACGCATAAGCATAAAGAATGAGGATAGTATCAAGCCAATAAGCCCATTCTACACTACAAAATCAAGATGGATCGAATAAAAGCATAAATTCGAACCTAGAAACCGAATCCAAATTTAGGAGTGACATTTACATGGACATTCATCGAACACTTGGCGCGCAATGTTAGATCAATAGTCAATTTTTAAAGGCTAAAGAAGAAAAAACAAGTAAACTTTAAAGACATCTAGGCATATGCATAAAGAATGAGGATAGTATCAAGCCAATAAGCCCATTCTACACTACAAAATCAAGATGGATCGAATTACAGCATAAATTCGAACCAAGAAACCGAATCCACATTTACGAGTGACATTTACATGGACATTTCAACGAACACTTGGCGCGCAATGTTAGATCACAAGTCATTTTAACGGCAAAAGGAGAAAAAACAAGTGAACTTTAAAGACATCTAGGCATAAGCATAAAGACTGAGGATAGTATCAAGCCAATAAGCACATTCTACACTACAAAATCAAGACGGGTCGAATAAAAGCATAAATTCGAACCTAGAAACCGAATCCACATTTAGGAGTGACATTTACAAGGACATTTCATCGAACACTTGGCGCGCAATGTTAGATCACAAGTCATTTTAACGGCAAAAGGAGAAAAAACAAGTGATCTTTAAAGACATCTAGGCATAAGCATAAAGACTGAGGATAGTATCAAGCCAAGAAGCACATTCTACACTACAAAATCAAGACGGATCGAATAAAAGCATAAATTCGAACCTAAAAACAGAATCCACATTTAGGAGTGACATTTACATGGACATTCATCGAACACTTGGCGCGCAATGTTAGATCAATAGTCAATTTTTAAAGGCTAAAGAAGAAAAAACAAGTAAACTTTAAAGACATCTACGCATAAGCATAAAGAATGAGGATAGTATCAAGCCAATAAGCCCATTCTACACTACAAAATCAAGATGGATCGGATAAAAGCATAAATTCGAACCTAGAAACCGAATCCAAATTTAGGAGTGACATTTACATGGACATTCATCGAACACTTGGCGCGCAATGTTAGATCAATAGTCAATTTTTAAAGGCTAAAGAAGAAAAAACAAGTAAACTTTAAAGACATCTACGCATAAGCATAAAGAATGAGGATAGTATCAAGCCAATAAGCCCATTCTACACTACAAAATCAAGATGGATCGAATAAAAGCATAAATTCGAACCTAGAAACCGAATCCAAATTTAGGAGTGACATTTACATGGACATTCATCGAACACTTGGCGCGCAATGTTAGATCAATAGTCAATTTTTAAAGGCTAAAGAAGAAAAAACAAGTAAACTTTAAAGACATCTAGGCATATGCATAAAGAATGAGGATAGTATCAAGCCAATAAGCCCATTCTACACTACAAAATCAAGATGGATCGAATTACAGCATAAATTCGAACCAAGAAACCGAATCCACATTTAGGAGTGACATTTACATGGACATTTCATCGAACACTTGGCGCGCAATGTTAGATCACAAGTCATTTTAAAGGCAAAAGGAGAAAAAGCAAGTGAACATTAAATATATCTAGGCATAAGCATAAAAAAATGAGTATTGTGTCATGACAATTAGCACATTCTACACTACAAAATCAAGATGGATCGAATAAAAGCATAAATTCGAACCTAGAAACCGAATCCACATTTAGGAGTGACATTTACATGGACATTTCATCGAACACTTGGCGCGCAATGTTAGATCACAAGTCATTTTAACGGCAAAAGGAGAAAAAACAAGTGAACTTTAAAGACATCTAGGCATAAGCATAAGGACTGAGGATAGTATCAAGCCAATAAGCACATTCTACACTACGAAATCAAGACGGATCGAATAAAAGCATAAATTCGAACCTAGAAACCGAATCCACATTTAGGAGTGACATTTACATGGACATTCATCGAACACTTGGCGCGCAATGTTAGATCAATAGTCAAATTTTAAAGGCTAAAGAAGAAAAAACAAGTAAACTTTAAAGACATCTACGCATAAGCATAAAAAATGAGGATAGTATCAAGCCAATAAGCCCATTCTACACTACAAAATAAAGATGGATCGAATAAAAGAATAAATTCGAACCTAGAAACCGAATCCACATTTAGGAGTGACATTTACATGGACATTTCATCGAACACTTGGCGCGCAATGTTAGATCACAAGTCATTTTAAAGGCAAAAGGAGAAAAAGCAAGTGAACATTAAATATATCTAGGCATAAGCATAAAAGAATGAGTATTGTGTCAAGACAATTAGCACATTCTAGACTACAAAATCAAGATGGATCGAATAAAAGCATAAATTCGAACCTAGAAACCGAATCTACATTTAGGAGTGACATTTACATGGACATTTCATCGAACACTTGGCGCGCAATGTTAGATCACAAGTCATTTTAACGGCAAAAGGAGAAAAAACAAGTGAACTTTAAAGACATCTAGGCATAAGCATAAGGACTGAGGATAGTATCAAGCCAATAAGCACATTCTACACTACAAAATCAAGACGGATCGAATAAAAGCATAAATTCGAACCTAGAAACCGAATCCACATTTAGGAGTGACATTTACATGGACATTCATCGAACACTTGGCGCGCAATGTTAGATAAATAGTTAAATTTTAAAGGCTAAAGAAGAAAAAACAAGTAAACTTTAAAGACATCTACGCATAAGCATAAAGAATGAGGATAGTATCAAGCCAATAAGCCCATTCTACACTACAAAATAAAGATGGATCGAATAAAAGAATAAATTTGAACCTAGAAACCGAATCCACATTTAGAAGTGACATTTACATGGACATTTCATCGAACACTTGGCGCGCAATGTTAGATCACAAGTCATTTTAAATGCAAAAGGAGAAAAAGCAAGTGAACATTAAATATATCTAGGCATAAGCATAAAAAAAATGAGTATAGTGTCAAGCCAATAAGCACATTCTACACTACAAAATCAAGATGGATCGAATAACAGCATAAATTCGAACCAAGAAACCGAATCCACATTTACGAGTGACATTTACATGGACATTTCATCGAACACTTGGCGCGCAATGTTAGATCACAAGTCATTTTAACGGCAAAAGGAGAAAAAACAAGTGAACTTTAAAGACATCTAGGCATAAGCATAAAGACTGAGGATAGTATCAAGCCAATAAGCACATTCTACACTACAAAATCAAGACGGATCGAATAAAAGCATAAATTCGAACCTAGAAACCGAATCCACATTTAGGAGTGACATTTACATGGACATTCATCGAACACTTGGCGCGCAATGTTAGATCAATAGTCAATTTTTAAAGGCTAAAGAAGAAAAAACAAGTAAACTTTAAAGACATCTAGGCATATGCATAAAGAATGAGGATAGTATCAAGCCAATAAGCCCATTCTACACTACAAAATCAAGACGGGTCGAATAAAAGCATAAATTCGAACCTAGAAACCGAATCCAAATTTAGGAGTGACATTTACATGGACATTCATCGAACACTTGGCGCGCAATGTTAGATCAATAGTCAATTTTTAAAGGCTAAAGAAGAAAAAACAAGTAAACTTTAAAGACATCTAGGCATATGCATAAAGAATGAGGATAGTATCAAGCCAATAAGCCCATTCTACACTACAAAATCCAGATGGATCGAATAAAAGCATAAATTCGAACCTAGAAACCGAATCCACATTTAGGAGTGACATTTACATGGACATTTCATCGAACACTTGGCGCGCAATGTTAGATCACAAGTCATTTTAAAGGCAAAAGGAGAAAAAGCAAGTGAACATTAAATATATCTAGGCATAAGCATAAAAAAATGAGTATTGTGTCATGACAATTAGCACATTCTACACTACAAAATCAAGATGGATCGAATAAAAGCATAAATTCGAACCTAGAAACCGAATCCACATTTAGGAGTGACATTTACATGGACATTTCATCGAACACTTGGCGCGCAATGTTAGATCACAAGTCATTTTAACGGCAAAAGGAGAAAAAACAAGTGAACTTTAAAGACATCTAGGCATAAGCATAAGGACTGAGGATAGTATCAAGCCAATAAGCACATTCTACACTACAAAATCAAGACGGATCGAATAAAAGCATAAATTCGAACCTAGAAACCGAATCCACATTTAGGAGTGACATTTACATGGACATTCATCGAACACTTGGCGCGCAATGTTAGATCAATAGTCAAATTTTAAAGGCTAAAGAAGAAAAAACAAGTAAACTTTAAAGACATCTACGCATAAGCATAAAAAATGAGGATAGTATCAAGCCAATAAGCCCATTCTACACTACAAAATAAAGATGGATCGAATAAAAGAATAAATTCGAACCTAGAAACCGAATCCACATTTAGGAGTGACATTTACATGGACATTTCATCGAACACTTGGCGCGCAATGTTAGATCACAAGTCATTTTAAATGCAAAAGGAGAAAAAGCAAGTGAACATTAAATATATCTAGGCATAAGCATAAAAAAAATGAGTATAGTGTCAAGCCAATTAGCACATTCTACACTACAAAATCAAGATGGATCGAATAACAGCATAAATTCGAACCAAGAAACCGAATCCACATTTACGAGTGACATTTACATGGACATTTCATCGAACACTTGGCGCGCAATGTTAGATCACAAGTCATTTTAACGGCAAAAGGAGAAAAAACAAGTGAACTTTAAAGACATCTAGGCATAAGCATAAAGACTGAGGATAGTATCAAGCCAATAAGCACATTCTACACTACAAAATCAAGACGGATCGAATAAAAGCATAAATTCGAACCTAGAAACCGAATCCACATTTAGGAGTGACATTTACATGGACATTCATCGAACACTTGGCGCGCAATGTTAGATCAATAGTCAATTTTTAAAGGCTAAAGAAGAAAAAACAAGTAAACTTTAAAGACATCTACGCATAAGCATAAAAAATGAGGATAGTATCAAGCCAATAAGCCCATTCTACACTACAAAATCAAGTTGGATCGAAAAAAAGCATAAATTCGAACCTAGAAACCGAATCCAAATTTAGGAGTGACATTTACATGGACATTCATCGAACACTTGGCGCGCAATGTTAGATCAATAGTCAATTTTTAAAGGCTAAAGAAGAAAAAACAAGTAAACTTTAAAGACATCTAGGCATATGTATAAAGAATGAGGATAGTATCAAGCCAATAAGCCCATTCTACACTACAAAATCAAGATGGATCGAATAAAAGCATAAATTCGAACCTAGAAACCGAATCCACATTTAGGAGTGACATTTACGTGGACATTTCATCGAACACTTGGCGCGCAATGTTAGATCACAAGTCATTTTAAAGGCAAAAGGAGAAAAAGCAAGTGAACATTAAATATATCTAGGCATAAGCATAAAAAAATGAGTATTGTGTTAAGACAATTAGCACATTCTACACTACAAAATCAAGATGGATCGAATAAAAGCATAAATTCGAACCTAGAAACCGAATCCACATTTAGGAGTGACATTTACATGGACATTTCATCGAACACTTGGCGTGCAATGTTAGATCACAAGTCATTTTAACGGCAAAAGGAGAAAAAACAAGTGAACTTTAAAGACATCTAGGCATAAGCATAAGGACTGAGGATAGTATCAAGACAATAAGCACATTCTACACTACAAAATCAAGACGGATCGAATAAAAGCATAAATTCGAACCTAGAAACCGAATCCACATTTAGGAGTGACATTTACATGGACATTCATCGAACACTTGGCGCGCAATGTTAGATCAATAGTCAAATTTTAAAGGCTAAAGAAGAAAGAACAAGTAAACTTTAAAGACATCTACGCATAAGCATAAAAAATGAGGATAGTATCAAGCCAATAAGCCCATTCTACACTATAAAATAAAGATGGATCGAATAAAAGAATAAATTCGAACCTAGAAACCGAATCCACATTTAGGAGTGACATTTACATGGACATTTCATCGAACAATTGGCGCGCAATGTTAGATCACAAGTCATTTTAAATGCAAAAGGAGAAAAAGCAAGTGAACATTAAATATATCTAGGCATAAGCATAAAAAAAATGAGTATAGTGTCAAGCCAATTAGCACATTCTACACTACAAAATCAAGATGGATCGAATAACAGCATAAATTCGAACCAAGAAACCGAATCCACATTTACGAGTGACATTTACATGGACATTTCATCGAACACTTGGCGCGCAATGTTAGATCACAAGTCATTTTAACGGCAAAAGGAGAAAAAACAAGTGAACTTTAAAGACATCTAGGCGTAAGCATAAAGACTGAGGATAGTATCAAGCCAATAAGCACATTCTACACTACAAAATCAAGACGGATCGAATAAGAGCATAAATTCGAACCTAGAAACCGAATTCACATTTAGGAGTGACATTTACATGGACATTCATCGAACACTTGGCGCGCAATGTTCGATCAATAGTCAAATTTTAAAGGCTAAAGAAGAAAAAACAAGTAAATTTTAAAGACATCTACGCATAAGCATAAAAAATGAGGATAGTATCAAGCCAATAAGCCCATTCTACACTACAAAATAAAGATGGATCGAATAAAAGAATAAATTCGAACCTATAAACCGAATCCACATTTAGGAGTGACATTTACATGGACATTTCATCGAACACTTGGCGCGCAATGTTAGATCACAAGTCATTTTAAATGCAAAAGGAGAAAAAGCAAGTGAACATTAAATATATCTAGGCATAAGCATAAAAAAAATGAGTATAGTGTCAAGCCAATTAGCACATTCTACACTACAAAATCAAGATGGATCGAATAACAACATAAATTCAAACCAAGAAACCGAATCCACATTTACGAGTGACATTTACATGGACATTTCATCGAACACTTGGCGCACAATGTTAGATCACAAGTCATTTTAACGGCAAAAGGAGAAAAAACAAGTGAACTTTAAAGACATCTAGGCATAAGCATAAAGACTGAGGATAGTATCAAGCCAATAAGCACATTCTACACTACAAAATCAAGACGGATCGAATAAAAGCATAAATTCGAACCTAGAAACTGAATCCACATTTAGGAGTGACATTTACATGGACATTCATCGAACACTTGGCGCGCAATGTTAGATCAATAGTCAATTTTTAAAGGCTAAAGAAGAAAAAACAAGTAAACTTTAAAGACATCTACGCATAAGCATAAAGAATGAGGATAGTATCAAGCCAATAAGCCCATTCTACACTACAAAATCAAGATGGATCGAATAAAAGCATAAATTCGAACCTAGAAACCGAATCCAAATTTAGGAGTGACATTTACATGGACATTCATCGAACACTTGGCGCGCAATGTTAGATCAATAGTCAATTTTTAAAGGCTAAAGAAGAAAAAACAAGTAAACTTTAAAGACATCTAGGCATATGCATAAAGAATGAGGATAGTATCAAGCCAATAAGCCCATTCTACACTATAAAATCAAGATGGATCGAATAAAAGCATAAATTCGAACCTAGAAACCGAATCCACATTTAGGAGTGACATTTACATGGATATTTCATCGAACACTTGGCGCGCAATGTTCGATCACAAGTCATTTCAAAGGCAAAAGGAGAAAAAACAAGTGAACTTTAAAGACATCTAGGCATAAGCATAAAGACTGAGGATAGTATCAAGCCAATAAGCACATTCTACACTACAAAATCAAGACGGGTCGAATAAAAGCATAAATTCGAACCTAGAAATCGAATCCACATTTAGGAGTGACATTTACATGGACATTTCATCGAACACTTGGCGCGCAATGTTAGATCACAAGTCATTTTAACGGCAAAAGGAGAAAAAAGTAGTGAACTTTAAAGACATCTAGGCATAAGCACAAAGACTGAGGATAGTATCAAGCCAATAAGCACATTCTACACTACAAAATCAAGACGGATCGAATAAAAGCATAAATTCGAACCTAGAAACCGAATCCACATTTAGGAGTGACATTTACATGGACATTCATCGAACACTTGGCGCGCAATGTTAGATCAATAGTCAATTTTTAAAGGCTAAAGAAGAAAAAACAAGTGAACTTTAAAGACATCTAGGCATAAGCATAAAGACTGAGGATAGTATCTAGCCAATAAGCACATTCTACACTACAATATCAAGACGGGTCGAATAAAAGCATAAATTCGAACCTAGAAATCGAATCCACATTTAGGAGTGACATTTACATGGACATTTCATCGAACACTTGGCGCGCAATGTTAGATCACAAGTCATTTTAACGGCAAAAGGAGAAAAAAGTAGTGAACTTTAAAGACATCTAGGCATAAGCACAAAGACTGAGGATAGTATCAAGCCAATAAGCACATTCTACACTACAAAATCAAGACGGATCGAATAAAAGCATAAATTCGAACCTAGAAACCGAATCCACATTTAGGAGTGACATTTACATGGACATTCATCGAACACTTGGCGCGCAATGTTAGATCAATAGTCAATTTTTAAAGGCTAAAGAAGAAAAAACAAGTGAACTTTAAAGACATCTAGGCATAAGCATAAAGACTGAGGATAGTATCTAGCCAATAAGCACATTCTACACTACAAAATCAAGACGGATCGAATAAAAGCATAAATTCGAACCAAGAAACCGAATCCACATTTAGGAGTGACATTTACATGGACATTCATCGAACACTTGGCGCGCAATGTTAGATCAATAGTCAATTTTTAAAGGTTAAAGAAGAAAAAACAAGTAAACTTTAAAGACATCTACGCATAAGCATAAAGAATGAGGATAGTATCAAGCCAATAAGCCCATTCTACACTACAAAATCAAGTTGGATCGAAAAAAAGCATAAATTCGAACCTAGAAACCGAATCCAAATTTAGGAGTGACATTTACATGGACATTCATCGAACACTTGGCACGCAATGTTAGATCAATAGTCAATTTTTAAAGGCTAAAGAAGAAAAAACAAGTAAACTTTAAAGACATCTAGGCATATGCATAAAGAATGAGGATAGTATCAAGCCAATAAGCCCATTCTACACTACAAAATCAAGATGGATCGAATAAAAGCATAAATTCGAACCTAGAAACCGAATCCACATTTAGGAGTGACATTTACGTGGACATTTCATCGAACACTTGGCGCGCAATGTTAGATCACAAGTCATTTTAAAGGCAAAAGGAGAAAAAGCAAGTGAACATTAAATATATCTAGGCATAAGCATAAAAAAATGAGTATTGTGTCAAGACAATTAGCACATTCTACACTACAAAATCAAGATGGATCGAATAAAAGCATAAATTCGAACCTAGAAACCGAATCCACATTTAGGAGTGACATTTACATGGACATTTCATCGAACACTTGGCGCGCAATGTTAGATCACAAGTCATTTTAACGGCAAAAGGAGAAAAAACAAGTGAACTTTGAAGACATCTAGGCATAAGCATAAGGACTGAGGATAGTATCAAGCCAATAAGCACATTCTACACTACAAAATCAAGACGGATCGAATAAAAGCATAAATTCGAACCTAGAAACCAAATCCACATTTAGGAGTGACATTTACATGGACATTCATCGAACACTTGGCGCGCAATGTTAGATCAATAGTCAAATTTTAAAGGCTAAAGAAGAAAAAACAAGTAAACTTTAAAGACATCTACGCATAAGCATAAAAAATGAGGATAGTATCAAGCCAATAAGCCCATTCTACACTACAAAATAAAGATGGATCGAATAAAAGAATAAGTTCGAACCTAGAAACCGAATCCACATTTAGGAGTGACATTTACATGGACATTTCATCGAACAATTGGCGCGCAATGTTAGATCACAAGTCATTTTAAATGCAAAAGGAGAAAAAGCAAGTGAACATTAAATATATCTAGGCATAAGCATAAAAAAAATGAGTATAGTGTCAAGCCAATTAGCACATTCTACACTACAAAATCAAGATGGATCGAATAACAGCATAAATTCGAACCAAGAAACCGAATCCACATTTACGAGTGACATTTACATGGACATTTCATCGAACACTTGGCGCGCAATGTTAGATCACAAGTCATTTTAACGGCAAAAGGAGAAAAAACAAGTGAACTTTAAAGACATCTAGGCGTAAGCATAAAGACTGAGGATAGTATCAAGCCAATAAGCACATTCTACACTACAAAATCAAGACGGATCGAATAAGAGCATAAATTCGAACCTAGAAACCGAATCCACATTTAGGAGTGACATTTACATGGACATTCATCGAACACTTGGCGCGCAATGTTAGATCAATAGTAAAATTTTAAAGGCTAAAGAAGAAAAAACAAGTAAATTTTAAAGACATCTACGCATAAGCATAAAAAATGAAGATAGTATCAAGCCAATAAGCCCATTCTACACTACAAAATAAAGATGGATCGAATAAAAGAATAAATTCGAACCTATAAACCGAATCCACATTTAGGAGTGACATTTACATGGACATTTCATCGAACACTTGGCGCGCAATGTTAGATCACAAGTCATTTTAAATGCAAAAGGAGAAAAAGCAAGTGAACATTAAATATATCTAGGCATAAACATAAAAAAAATGAGTATAGTGTCAAGCCAATTAGCACATTCTACACTACAAAATCAAGATGGATCGAATAACAACATAAATTCGAACCAAGAAACCGAATCCACATTTACGAGTGACATTTACATGGACATTTCATCGAACACTTGGCGCGCAATGTTAGATCACAAGTCATTTTAACGGCAAAAGGAGAAAAAACAAGTGAACTTTAAAGACATCTAGGCATAAGCATAAAGACTGAGGATAGTATCAAGCCAATAAGCACATTCTACACTACAAAATCAAGACGGATCGAATAAAAGCATAAATTCGAACCTAGAAACCGAATCCACATTTAGGAGTGACATTTACATGGACATTCATCGAACACTTGGCGCGCAATGTTAGATCAATAGTCAATTTTTAAAGGCTAAAGAAGAAAAAACAAGTAAACTTTAAAGACATCTACGCATAAGCATAAAGAATGAGGATAGTATCAAGCCAATAAGCCCATTCTACACTACAAAATCAAGATGGATCGAATAAAAGCATAAATTCGAACCTAGAAACCGAATCCAAATTTAGGAGTGACATTTACATGGACATTCATCGAACACTTGGCGCGCAATGTTAGATCAATAGTCAATTTTTAAAGGCTAAAGAAGAAAAAACAAGTAAACTTTAAAGACATCTAGGCATATGCATAAAGAATGAGGATAGTATCAAGCCAATAAGCCCATTCTACACTATAAAATCAAGATGGATCGAATAAAAGCATAAATTCGAACCTAGAAACCGAATCCACATTTAGGAGTGACATTTACATGGATATTTCATCGAACACTTGGCGCGCAATGTTCGATCACAAGTCATTTTAAAGGCAAAAGGAGAAAAAACAAGTGAACTTTAAAGACATCTAGGCATAAGCATAAAGACTGAGGATAGTATCAAGCCAATAAGCACATTCTACACTACAAAATCAAGATGGATCGAATAAAAGCATAAATTCGAACCTAGAAACCGAATCCACATTTAGGAGTGACATTTACGTGGACATTTCATCGAACACTTGGCGCGCAATGTTAGATCAATAGTCAATTTTTAAAGGCTAAAGAAGAAAAAACAAGTAAACTTTAAAGACATCTAGGCATATGCATAAAGAATGAGGATAGTATCAAGCCAATAAGCCCATTCTACACTATAAAATCAAGATGGATCGAATAAAAGCATAAATTCGAACCTAGAAACCGAATCCAAATTTAGGAGTGACATTTACATGGACATTCATCGAACACTTGGCGCGCAATGTTAGATCAATAGTCAATTTTTAAAGGCTAAAGAAGAAAAAACAAGTAAACTTTAAAGACATCTACGCATAAGCATAAAGAATGAGGATAGTATCAAGCCAATAAGCCCATTCTACACTATAAAATCAAGATGGATCGAATAAAAGCATAAATTCGAACCTAGAAACCGAATCCACATTTAGGAGTGACATTTACATGGATATTTCATCGAACACTTGGCGCGCAATGTTCGATCACAAGTCATTTTAAAGGCAAAAGGAGAAAAAACAAGTGAACTTTAAAGACATCTAGGCATAAGCATAAAGACTGAGGATAGTATCAAGCCAATAAGCACATTCTACACTACAAAATCAAGATGGATCGAATAAAAGCATAAATTCGAACCTAGAAACCGAATCCACATTTAGGAGTGACATTTACGTGGACATTTCATCGAACACTTGGCGCGCAATGTTAGATCACAAGTCATTTTAAAGGCAAAAGGAGAAAAAGCAAGTGAACATTAAATATATCTAGGCATAAGCATAAAAAAATGAGTATTGTGTCAAGACAATTAGCACATTCTACACTACAAAATCAAGATGGATCGAATAAAAGCATAAATTCGAACCTAGAAACCGAATCCACATTTAGGAGTGACATTTACATGGACATTTCATCGAACACTTGGCGCGCAATGTTAGATCACAAGTCATTTTAACGGCAAAAGGAGAAAAAACAAGTGAACTTTAAAGACATCTAGGCATAAGCATAAGGACTGAGGATAGTATCAAGCCAATAAGCACATTCTACACTACCAAATCAAGACGGATCGAATAAAAGCATAAATTCGAACCTAGAAACCGAATCCACATTTAGGAGTGACATTTACATGGACATTCATCGAACACTTGGCGCGCAATGTTAGATCAATAGTCAAATTTTAAAGGCTAAAGAAGAAAAAACAAGTAAACTTTAAAGACATCTACGCATAAGCATAAAAAATGAGGATAGTATCAAGCCAATAAGCCCATTCTACACTACAAAATAAAGATGGATCGAATAAAAGAATAAATTCGAACCTAGAAACCGAATCCACATTTAGGAGTGACATTTACATGGACATTTCATCGAACAATTGACGCGCAATGTTAGATCACAAGTCATTTTAAATGCAAAAGGAGAAAAAGCAAGTGAACATTAAATATATCTAGGCATAAGCATAAAAAAAATGAGTATAGTGTCAAGCCAATTAGCACATTCTACACTACAAAATCAAGATGGATCGAATAACAGCATAAATTCGAACCAAGAAACCGAATCCACATTTACGAGTGACATTTACATGGACATTTCATCGAACACTTGGCGCGCAATGTTAGATCACAAGTCATTTTAACGGCAAAAGGAGAAAAAACAAGTGAACTTTAAAGACATCTAGGCGTAAGCATAAAGACTGAGGATAGTATCAAGCCAATAAGCACATTCTACACTACAAAATCAAGACGGATCGAATAAGAGCATAAATTCGAACCTAGAAACCGAATCCACATTTAGGAGTGACATTTACATGGACATTCATCGAACACTTGGCGCGCAATGTTAGATCAATAGTAAAATTTTAAAGGCTAAATAAGAAAAAACAAGTAAATTTTAAAGACATCTACGCATAAGCATAAAAAATGAAGATAGTATCAAGCCAATAAGCCCATTCTACACTACAAAATAAAGATGGATCGAATAAAAGAATAAATTCGAACCTATAAACCGAATCCACATTTAGGAGTGACATTTACATGGACATTTCATCGAACACTTGGCGCGCAATGTTAGATCACAAGTCATTTTAAAGGCAAAAGGAGAAAAAGCAAGTGAACATTAAATATATCTAGGCATAAGCATAAAAAAATGAGTATTGTGTCAAGACAATTAGCACATTCTACACTACAAAATCAAGATGGATCGAATAAAAGCATAAATTCGAACCTAGAAACCGAATCCACATTTAGGAGTGACATTTACATGGACATTTCATCGAACACTTGGCGCGCAATGTTAGATCACAAGTCATTTTAACGGCAAAAGGAGAAAAAACAAGTGAACTTTGAAGACATCTAGGCATAAGCATAAGGACTGAGGATAGTATCAAGCCAATAAGCACATTCTACACTACAAAATCAAGACGGATCGAATAAAAGCATAAATTCGAACCTAGAAACCAAATCCACATTTAGGAGTGACATTTACATGGACATTCATCGAACACTTGGCGCGCAATGTTAGATCAATAGTCAAATTTTAAAGGCTAAAGAAGAAAAAACAAGTAAACTTTAAAGACATCTACGCATAAGCATAAAAAATGAGGATAGTATCAAGCCAATAAGCCCATTCTACACTACAAAATAAAGATGGATCGAATAAAAGAATAAGTTCGAACCTAGAAACCGAATCCACATTTAGGAGTGACATTTACATGGACATTTCATCGAACAATTGGCGCGCAATGTTAGATCACAAGTCATTTTAAATGCAAAAGGAGAAAAAGCAAGTGAACATTAAATATATCTAGGCATAAGCATAAAAAAAATGAGTATAGTGTCAAGCCAATTAGCACATTCTACACTACAAAATCAAGATGGATCGAATAACAGCATAAATTCGAACCAAGAAACCGAATCCACATTTACGAGTGACATTTACATGGACATTTCATCGAACACTTGGCGCGCAATGTTAGATCACAAGTCATTTTAACGGCAAAAGGAGAAAAAACAAGTGAACTTTAAAGACATCTAGGCGTAAGCATAAAGACTGAGGATAGTATCAAGCCAATAAGCACATTCTACACTACAAAATCAAGACGGATCGAATAAGAGCATAAATTCGAACCTAGAAACCGAATCCACATTTAGGAGTGACATTTACATGGACATTCATCGAACACTTGGCGCGCAATGTTAGATCAATAGTAAAATTTTAAAGGCTAAAGAAGAAAAAACAAGTAAATTTTAAAGACATCTACGCATAAGCATAAAAAATGAAGATAGTATCAAGCCAATAAGCCCATTCTACACTACAAAATAAAGATGGATCGAATAAAAGAATAAATTCGAACCTATAAACCGAATCCACATTTAGGAGTGACATTTACATGGACATTTCATCGAACACTTGGCGCGCAATGTTAGATCACAAGTCATTTTAAATGCAAAAGGAGAAAAAGCAAGTGAACATTAAATATATCTAGGCATAAACATAAAAAAAATGAGTATAGTGTCAAGCCAATTAGCACATTCTACACTACAAAATCAAGATGGATCGAATAACAACATAAATTCGAACCAAGAAACCGAATCCACATTTACGAGTGACATTTACATGGACATTTCATCGAACACTTGGCGCGCAATGTTAGATCACAAGTCATTTTAACGGCAAAAGGAGAAAAAACAAGTGAACTTTAAAGACATCTAGGCATAAGCATAAAGACTGAGGATAGTATCAAGCCAATAAGCACATTCTACACTACAAAATCAAGACGGATCGAATAAAAGCATAAATTCGAACCTAGAAACCGAATCCACATTTAGGAGTGACATTTACATGGACATTCATCGAACACTTGGCGCGCAATGTTAGATCAATAGTCAATTTTTAAAGGCTAAAGAAGAAAAAACAAGTAAACTTTAAAGACATCTACGCATAAGCATAAAGAATGAGGATAGTATCAAGCCAATAAGCCCATTCTACACTACAAAATCAAGATGGATCGAATAAAAGCATAAATTCGAACCTAGAAACCGAATCCAAATTTAGGAGTGACATTTACATGGACATTCATCGAACACTTGGCGCGCAATGTTAGATCAATAGTCAATTTTTAAAGGCTAAAGAAGAAAAAACAAGTAAACTTTAAAGACATCTAGGCATATGCATAAAGAATGAGGATAGTATCAAGCCAATAAGCCCATTCTACACTATAAAATCAAGATGGATCGAATAAAAGCATAAATTCGAACCTAGAAACCGAATCCACATTTAGGAGTGACATTTACATGGATATTTCATCGAACACTTGGCGCGCAATGTTCGATCACAAGTCATTTTAAAGGCAAAAGGAGAAAAAACAAGTGAACTTTAAAGACATCTAGGCATAAGCATAAAGACTGAGGATAGTATCAAGCCAATAAGCACATTCTACACTACAAAATCAAGATGGATCGAATAAAAGCATAAATTCGAACCTAGAAACCGAATCCACATTTAGGAGTGACATTTACGTGGACATTTCATCGAACACTTGGCGCGCAATGTTAGATCAATAGTCAATTTTTAAAGGCTAAAGAAGAAAAAACAAGTAAACTTTAAAGACATCTAGGCATATGCATAAAGAATGAGGATAGTATCAAGCCAATAAGCCCATTCTACACTATAAAATCAAGATGGATCGAATAAAAGCATAAATTCGAACCTAGAAACCGAATCCAAATTTAGGAGTGACATTTACATGGACATTCATCGAACACTTGGCGCGCAATGTTAGATCAATAGTCAATTTTTAAAGGCTAAAGAAGAAAAAACAAGTAAACTTTAAAGACATCTAGGCATATGCATAAAGAATGAGGATAGTATCAAGCCAATAAGCCCATTCTACACTATAAAATCAAGATGGATCGAATAAAAGCATAAATTCGAACCTAGAAACCGAATCCACATTTAGGAGTGACATTTACATGGATATTTCATCGAACACTTGGCGCGCAATGTTCGATCACAAGTCATTTTAAAGGCAAAAGGAGAAAAAACAAGTGAACTTTAAAGACATCTAGGCATAAGCATAAAGACTGAGGATAGTATCAAGCCAATAAGCACATTCTACACTACAAAATCAAGATGGATCGAATAAAAGCATAAATTCGAACCTAGAAACCGAATCCACATTTAGGAGTGACATTTACGTGGACATTTCATCGAACACTTGGCGCGCAATGTTAGATCACAAGTCATTTTAAAGGCAAAAGGAGAAAAAGCAAGTGAACATTAAATATATCTAGGCATAAGCATAAAAAAATGAGTATTGTGTCAAGACAATTAGCACATTCTACACTACAAAATCAAGATGGATCGAATAAAAGCATAAATTCGAACCTAGAAACCGAATCCACATTTAGGAGTGACATTTACATGGACATTTCATCGAACACTTGGCGCGCAATGTTAGATCACAAGTCATTTTAACGGCAAAAGGAGAAAAAACAAGTGAACTTTAAAGACATCTAGGCATAAGCATAATGACTGAGGATAGTATCAAGCCAATAAGCACATTCTACACTACCAAATCAAGACGGATCGAATAAAAGCATAAATTCGAACCTAGAAACCGAATCCACATTTAGGAGTGACATTTACATGGACATTCATCGAACACTTGGCGCGCAATGTTAGATCAATAGTCAAATTTTAAAGGCTAAAGAAGAAAAAACAAGTAAACTTTAAAGACATCTACGCATAAGCATAAAAAATGAGGATAGTATCAAGCCAATAAGCCCATTCTACACTACAAAATAAAGATGGATCGAATAAAAGAATAAATTCGAACCTAGAAACCGAATCCACATTTAGGAGTGACATTTACATGGACATTTCATCGAACAATTGACGCGCAATGTTAGATCACAAGTCATTTTAAATGCAAAAGGAGAAAAAGCAAGTGAACATTAAATATATCTAGGCATAAGCATAAAAAAAATGAGTATAGTGTCAAGCCAATTAGCACATTCTACACTACAAAATCAAGATGGATCGAATAACAGCATAAATTCGAACCAAGAAACCGAATCCACATTTACGAGTGACATTTACATGGACATTTCATCGAACACTTGGCGCGCAATGTTAGATCACAAGTCATTTTAACGGCAAAAGGAGAAAAAACAAGTGAACTTTAAAGACATCTAGGCGTAAGCATAAAGACTGAGGATAGTATCAAGCCAATAAGCACATTCTACACTACAAAATCAAGACGGATCGAATAAGAGCATAAATTCGAACCTAGAAACCGAATCCACATTTAGGAGTGACATTTACATGGACATTCATCGAACACTTGGCGCGCAATGTTAGATCAATAGTAAAATTTTAAAGGCTAAATAAGAAAAAACAAGTAAATTTTAAAGACATCTACGCATAAGCATAAAAAATGAAGATAGTATCAAGCCAATAAGCCCATTCTACACTACAAAATAAAGATGGATCGAATAAAAGAATAAATTCGAACCTATAAACCGAATCCACATTTAGGAGTGACATTTACATGGACATTTCATCGAACACTTGGCGCGCAATGTTAGATCACAAGTCATTTTAAATGCAAAAGGAGAAAAAGCAAGTGAACATTAAATATATCTAGGCATAAGCATAAAAAAAATGAGTATAGTGTCAAGCCAATTAGCACATTCTACACTACAAAATCAAGATGGATCGAATAACAACATAAATTCGAACCAAGAAACCGAATCCACATTTACGAGTGACATTTACATGGACATTTCATCGAACACTTGGCGCGCAATGTTAGATCACAAGTCATTTTAACGGCAAAAGGAGAAAAAACAAGTGAACTTTAAAGACATCTAGGCATAAGCATAAAGACTGAGGATAGTATCAAGCCAATAAGCACATTCTACACTACAAAATCAAGACGGATCGAATAAAAGCATAAATTCGAACCTAGAAACCGAATCCACATTTAGGAGTGACATTTACATGGACATTCATCGAACACTTGGCGCGCAATGTTAGATCAATAGTCAATTTTTAAAGGCTAAAGAAGAAAAAACAAGTAAACTTTAAAGACATCTACGCATAAGCATAAAGAATGAGGATAGTATCAAGCCAATAAGCCCATTCTACACTACAAAATCAAGATGGATCGAATAAAAGCATAAATTCGAACCTAGAAACCGAATCCAAATTTAGGAGTGACATTTACATGGACATTCATCGAACACTTGGCGCGCAATGTTAGATCAATAGTCAATTTTTAAAGGCTAAAGAAGAAAAAACAAGTAAACTTTAAAGACATCTAGGCATATGCATAAAGAATGAGGATAGTATCAAGCCAATAAGCCCATTCTACACTATAAAATCAAGATGGATCGAATAAAAGCATAAATTCGAACCTAGAAACCGAATCCACATTTAGGAGTGACATTTACATGGATATTTCATCGAACACTTGGCGCGCAATGTTCGATCACAAGTCATTTTAAAGGCAAAAGGAGAAAAAACAAGTGAACTTTAAAGACATCTAGGCATAAGCATAAAGACTGAGGATAGTATCAAGCCAATAAGCACATTCTACACTACAAAATCAAGACGGGTCGAATAAAAGCATAAATTCGAACCTAGAAATCGAATCCAAATTTAGGAGTGACATTTACATGGACATTTCATCGAACACTTGGCGCGCAATGTTAGATCACAAGTCATTTTAACGGCAAAAGGAGAAAAAAGTAGTGAACTTTAAAGACATCTAGGCATAAGCACAAAGACTGAGGATAGTATCAAGCCAATAAGCACATTCTACACTACAAAATCAAGACGGATCGAATAAAAGCATAAATTCGAACCTAGAAACCGAATCCACATTTAGGAGTGACATTTACATGGACATTCATCGAACACTTGGCGCGCAATGTTAGATCAATAGTCAATTTTTAAAGGCTAAAGAAGAAAAAACAAGTAAACTTTAAAGACATCTACGCATAAGCATAAAGAATGAGGATAGTATCAAGCCAATAAGCCCATTCTACACTACAAAATCAAGATGGATCGAATAAAAGCATAAACTCGAACCTAGAAACCGAATCCAAATTTAGGAGTGACATTTACATGGACATTCATCAAACACTTGGCGCGCAATGTTAGATCAATAGTCAATTTTTAAAGGCTAAAGAAGAAAAAACAAGTAAACTTTAAAGACATCTAGGCATATGCATAAAGAATGAGGATAGTATCAAACCAATAAGCCCATTCTACACTACAAAATCAAGATGGATCGAATAAAACCATAAATTCGAACCTAGAAACCGAATCCACATTTAGGAGTGACATTTACATGGACATTTCATCGAACACTTGGCGCGCAATGTTAGATCACAAGTCATTTTAAAGGCAAAAGGAGAAAAAGCAAGTGAACATTAAATATATCTAGGCATAAGCATAAAAAAATGAGTATTGTGTCAAGACAATTAGCACATTCTACACTACAAAATCAAGATGGATCGAATAAAAGCATAAATTCGAACCTAGAAACCGAATCCACATTTAGGAGTGACATTTACATGGACATTTCATCGAACACTTGGCGCGCAATGTTAGATCACAAGTCATTTTAACGGCAAAAGGAGAAAAAACAAGTGATTTAAAGACATCTAGGCATAAGCATAAGGACTGAGGATAGTATCAAGCCAATAAGCACATTCTACACTACAAAATCAAGACGGATCGAATAAAAGCATAAATTCGAACCTAGAAACCGAATCCACATTTAGGAGTGACATTTACATGGACATTCATCGAACACTTGGCGCGCAATGTTAGATCAATAGTCAAATTTTAAAGGCTAAAGAAGAAAAAACAAGTAAACTTTAAAGACATCTACGCATAAGCATAAAAAATGAGGATAGTATCAAGCCAATAAGCCCATTCTGCACTACAAAATAAAGATGGATCGAATAAAGGAATAAATTCGAACCTAGAAACCGAATCCACATTTAGGAGTGACATTTACATGGACATTTCATCGAACACTTGGCGCGCAATGTTAGATCACAAGTCATTTTAAATGCAAAAGGAGAAAAAGCAAGTGAACATTAAATATATCTAGGCATAAGCATAAAAAGAATGAGTATAGTGTCAAGCCAATTAGCACATTCTACACTACAAAATCAAGATGGATCGAATAACAGCATAAATTCGAACCAAGAAACCGAATCCACATTTACGAGTGACATTTACATGGACATTTCATCGAACACTTGGCGCGCAATGTTAGATCACTAGTCAATTTTTAAAGTCCAAAGGAGAAAAAACAAGTGAACTTTAAAGACATCTAGGCATAAGCATAAAGAATGAGGATAGTATCAAGCCAATATGCACATTCTACACTACAAAATCAATACTTGATCGAATAAAAGCATAACTTCAAACCAAGAAACCGAATCCACATTTACGAGTGACATTTACATGGACATTCATCGAACACTTGGCGCGCAATGTTAGATCAATAGTCAATTTTTAAAGGCTAAAGAAGAAAAAACAAGTAAACTTTAAAGACATCTACGCATAAGCATAAAGAATGAGGATAGTATCAAGCCAATAAGCCCATTCTACACTACAAAATCAAGATGGATCGAATAAAAGCATAAATTCGAACCAAGAAACCGAATCCACATTTAGGAGTGACATTTACATGGACATTTCATCGAATACTTAGCGCGTAATGTTAGATCACAAGTCATTTTAAACGCAGAAGGAGAAAAAACAAGTGAACTTTAAAGACATCTAGGCATAAGCATAAAGACTGAGGATAGTATCAAGCCAATAAGCACATTCTACACTACAAAATCAAGACGGATCGAATAAAAGCATAAATTCGAACCTAGAAACCGAATCCACATTTACGAGTGACATTTACATGGACATTTCATCGAACACTTGGCGCGCAATGTTAGATCACAAGTCATTTTAACGGCAAAAGGAGAAAAAACAAGTGAACTTTAAAGACATCTAGGCGTAAGCATAAAGACTGAGGATAGTATCAAGCCAATAAGCACATTCTACACTACAAAATCAAGACGGATCGAATAAGAGCATAAATTCGAACCTAGAAACCGAATCCACATTTAGGAGTGACATTTACATGGACATTCATCGAACACTTGGCGCGCAATGTTAGATCAATAGTCAAATTTTAAAGGCTAAAGAAGAAAAAACAAGTAAACTTTAAAGACATCTACGCATAAGCATAAAGAATGAGGATAGTATCAAGCCAATAAGCCCATTCTACACTACAAAATCAAGATGGATCGAATAAAAGCATAAACTCGAACCTAGAAACCGAATCCAAATTTAGGAGTGACATTTACATGGACATTCATCGAACACTTGGCGCGCAATGTTAGATCAATAGTCAATTTTTAAAGGCTAAAGAAGAAAAAACAAGTAAACTTTAAAGACATCTAGGCATATGCATAAAGAATGAGGATAGTATCAAGCCAATAAGCCCATTCTACACTACAAAATCAAGATGGATCGAATAAAACCATAAATTCGAACCTAGAAACCGAATCCACATTTAGGAGTGACATTTACATGGACATTTCATCGAACACTTGGCGCGCAATGTTAGATCACAAGTCATTTTAAAGGCAAAAGGAGAAAAAGCAAGTGAACATTAAATATATCTAGGCATAAGCATAAAAAAATGAGTATTGTGTCAAGACAATTAGCACATTCTACACTACAAAATCAAGATGGATCGAATAAAAGCATAAATTCGAACCTAGAAACCGAATCCACATTTAGGAGTGACATTTACAAGGACATTTCATCGAACACTTGGCGCGCAATGTTAGATCACAAGTCATTTTAACGGCAAATGGAGAAAAAACAAGTGATTTAAAGACATCTAGGCATAAGCATAAGGACTGAGGATAGTATCAAGCCAATAAGAACATTCTACACTACAAAATCAAGACGGATCGAATAAAAGCATAAATTCGAACCTAGAAACCGAATCCACATTTAGGAGTGACATTTACATGGACATTCATCGAACACTTGGCGCGCAATGTTAGATCAATAGTCAAATTTTAAAGGCTAAAGAAGAAAAAACAAGTAAACTTTAAAGACATCTACGCATAAGCATAAAAAATGAGGATAGTATCAAGCCAATAAGCCCATTCTACACTACAAAATAAAGATGGATCGAATAAAAGAATAAATTCGAACCTAGAAACCGAATCCACATTTAGGAGTGACATTTACATGGACATTTCATCGAACACTTGGCGCGCAATGTTAGATCACAAGTCATTTTAAATGCAAAAGGAGAAAAAGCAAGTGAACATTAAATATATCTAGGCATAAGCATAAAAAAAATGAGTATAGTGTCAAGCCAATTAGCACATTCTACACTACAAAATCAAGATGGATCGAATAACAGCATAAATTCGAACCAAGAAACCGAATCCACATTTACGAGTGACATTTACATGGACATTTCATCGAACACTTGGCGCGCAATGTTAGATCACTAGTCAATTTTTAAAGTCCAAAGGAGAAAAAACAAGTGAACTTTAAAGACATCTAGGCATAAGCATAAAGAATGAGGATAGTATCAAGCCAATATGCACATTCTACACTACAAAATCAATACTTGATCGAATAAAAGCATAACTTCAAACCAAGAAACCGAATCCACATTTACGAGTGACATTTACATGGACATTCATCGAACACTTGGCGCGCAATGTTAGATCAATAGTCAATTTTTAAAGGCTAAAGAAGAAAAAACAAGTAAACTTTAAAGACATCTACGCATAAGCATAAAAAATGAGGATAATATCAAGCCAATAAGCCCATTCTACACTACAAAATCAAGATGGATCGAATAAAAGCATAAATTCGAACCAAGAAACCGAATCCACATTTAGGAGTGACATTTACATGGACATTTCATCGAATACTTAGCGCGTAATGTTAGATCACAAGTCATTTTAAAAGCAGAAGGAGAAAAAACAAGTGAACTTTAAAGACATCTAGGCATAAGCATAAAGACTGAGGATAGTATCAAGCCAATAAGCACATTCTACACTACAAAATCAAGACGGATCGAATAAGAGCATAAATTCGAACCTAGAAACCGAATCCACATTTAGGAGTGACATTTACATGGACATTCATCGAACACTTGGCGCGCAATGTTAGATCAATAGTCAAATTTTAAAGGCTAAAGAAGAAAAAACAAGTAAACTTTAAAGACATCTACGCATAAGCATAAAGAATGAGGATAGTATCAAGCCAATAAGCCCATTCTACACTACAAAATCAAGATGGATCGAATAAAAGCATAAACTCGAACCTAGAAACCGAATCCAAATTTAGGAGTGACATTTACATGGACATTCATCGAACACTTGGCGCGCAATGTTAGATCAATAGTCAATTTTTAAAGGCTAAAGAAGAAAAAACAAGTAAACTTTAAAGACATCTAGGCATATGCATAAAGAATGAGGATAGTATCAAGCCAATAAGCCCATTCTACACTACAAAATCAAGATGGATCGAATAAAACCATAAATTCGAACCTAGAAACCGAATCCACATTTAGGAGTGACATTTACATGGACATTTCATCGAACACTTGGCGCGCAATGTTAGATCACAAGTCATTTTAAAGGCAAAAGGAGAAAAAGCAAGTGAACATTAAATATATCTAGGCATAAGCATAAAAAAATGAGTATTGTGTCAAGACAATTAGCACATTCTACACTACAAAATCAAGATGGATCGAATAAAAGCATAAATTCGAACCTAGAAACCGAATCCACATTTAGGAGTGACATTTACAAGGACATTTCATCGAACACTTGGCGCGCAATGTTAGATCACAAGTCATTTTAACGGCAAATGGAGAAAAAACAAGTGATTTAAAGACATCTAGGCATAAGCATAAGGACTGAGGATAGTATCAAGCCAATAAGAACATTCTACACTACAAAATCAAGACGGATCGAATAAAAGCATAAATTCGAACCTAGAAACCGAATCCACATTTAGGAGTGACATTTACATGGACATTCATCGAACACTTGGCGCGCAATGTTAGATCAATAGTCAAATTTTAAAGGCTAAAGAAGAAAAAACAAGTAAACTTTAAAGACATCTACGCATAAGCATAAAAAATGAGGATAGTATCAAGCCAATAAGCCCATTCTACACTACAAAATAAAGATGGATCGAATAAAAGAATAAATTCGAACCTAGAAACCGAATCCACATTTAGGAGTGACATTTACATGGACATTTCATCGAACACTTGGCGCGCAATGTTAGATCACAAGTCATTTTAAATGCAAAAGGAGAAAAAGCAAGTGAACATTAAATATATCTAGGCATAAGCATAAAAAAAATGAGTATAGTGTCAAGCCAATTAGCACATTCTACACTACAAAATCAAGATGGATCGAATAACAGCATAAATTCGAACCAAGAAACCGAATCCACATTTACGAGTGACATTTACATGGACATTTCATCGAACACTTGGCGCGCAATGTTAGATCACTAGTCAATTTTTAAAGTCCAAAGGAGAAAAAACAAGTGAACTTTAAAGACATCTAGGCATAAGCATAAAGAATGAGGATAGTATCAAGCCAATATGCACATTCTACACTACAAAATCAATACTTGATCGAATAAAAGCATAACTTCAAACCAAGAAACCGAATCCACATTTACGAGTGACATTTACATGGACATTCATCGAACACTTGGCGCGCAATGTTAGATCAATAGTCAATTTTTAAAGGCTAAAGAAGAAAAAACAAGTAAACTTTAAAGACATCTACGCATAAGCATAAAAAATGAGGATAATATCAAGCCAATAAGCCCATTCTACACTACAAAATCAAGATGGATCGAATAAAAGCATAAATTCGAACCAAGAAACCGAATCCACATTTAGGAGTGACATTTACATGGACATTTCATCGAATACTTAGCGCGTAATGTTAGATCACAAGTCATTTTAAAAGCAGAAGGAGAAAAAACAAGTGAACTTTAAAGACATCTAGGCATAAGCATAAAGACTGAGGATAGTATCAAGCCAATAAGCACATTCTACACTACAAAATCAAGACGGATCGAATAAAAGCATAAATTCGAACCTAGAAACCGAATCCACATTTACGAGTGACATTTACATGGACATTTCATCGAACACTTGGCGCGCAATGTTAGATCACAAGTCATTTTAACGGCAAAAGGAGAAAAAACAAGTGAACTTTAAAGACATCTAGGCGTAAGCATAAAGACTGAGGATAGTATCAAGCCAATAAGCACATTCTACACTACAAAATCAAGACGGATCGAATAAGAGCATAAATTCGAACCTAGAAACCGAATCCACATTTAGGAGTGACATTTACATGGACATTCATCGAACACTTGGCGCGCAATGTTAGATCAATAGTCAAATTTTAAAGGCTAAAGAAGAAAAAACAAGTAAATTTTAAAGACATCTACGCATAAGCATAAAAAATGAGGATAGTATCAAGCCAATAAGCCCATTCTACACTACAAAATAAAGATGGATCGAATAAAAGAATAAATTCGAACCTATAAACCGAATCCACATTTAGGAGTGACATTTACATGGACATTTCATCGAACACTTGGCGCGCAATGTTAGATCACAAGTCATTTTAAATGCAAAAGGAGAAAAAGCAAGTGAACATTAAATATATCTAGGCATAAGCATAACAAAAATGAGTATAGTGTCAAGCCAATTAGCACATTCTACACTACAAAATCAAGATGGATCGAATAACAACATAAATTCGAACCAAGAAACCGAATCCACATTTACGAGTGACATTTACATGGACATTTCATCGAACACTTGGCGCGCAATGTTAGATCACAAGTCATTTTAAATGCAAAAGGAGAAAAAGCAAGTGAACATTAAATATATCTAGGCATAAGCATAAAAAGAATGAGTATAGTGTCAAGCCAATTAGCACATTCTACACTACAAAATCAAGATGGATCGAATAACAGCATAAATTCGAACCAAGAAACCGAATCCACATTTACGAGTGACATTTACATGGACATTTCATCGAACACTTGGCGCGCAATGTTAGATCACTAGTCAATTTTTAAAGTCCAAAGGAGAAAAAACAAGTGAACTTTAAAGACATCTAGGCATAAGCATAAAGAATGAGGATAGTATCAAGCCAATATGCACATTCTACACTACAAAATCAATACTTGATCGAATAAAAGCATAACTTCAAACCAAGAAACCGAATCCACATTTACTAGTGACATTTACATGGACATTCATCGAACACTTGGCGCGCAATGTTAGATCAATAGTCAATTTTTAAAGGCTAAAGAAGAAAAAACAAGTAAACTTTAAAGACATCTACGCATAAGCATAAAGAATGAGGATAGTATCAAGCCAATAAGCCCATTCTACACTACAAAATCAAGATGGATCGAATAAAAGCATAAATTCGAACCAAGAAACCGAATCCACATTTAGGAGTGACATTTACATGGACATTTCATCGAATACTTAGCGCGTAATGTTAGATCACAAGTCATTTTAAACGCAGAAGGAGAAAAAACAAGTGAACTTTAAAGACATCTAGGCATAAGCATAAAGACTGAGGATAGTATCAAGCCAATAAGCACATTCTACACTACAAAATCAAGACGGATCGAATAAAAGCATAAATTCGAACCTAGAAACCGAATCCACATTTACGAGTGACATTTACATGGACATTTCATCGAACACTTGGCGCGCAATGTTAGATCACAAGTCATTTTAACGGCAAAAGGAGAAAAAACAAGTGAACTTTAAAGACATCTAGGCGTAAGCATAAAGACTGAGGATAGTATCAAGCCAATAAGCACATTCTACACTACAAAATCAAGACGGATCGAATAAGAGCATAAATTCGAACCTAGAAACCGAATCCACATTTAGGAGTGACATTTACATGGACATTCATCGAACACTTGGCGCGCAATGTTAGATCAATAGTCAAATTTTAAAGGCTAAAGAAGAAAAAACAAGTAAACTTTAAAGACATCTACGCATAAGCATAAAGAATGAGGATAGTATCAAGCCAATAAGCCCATTCTACACTACAAAATCAAGATGGATCGAATAAAAGCATAAACTCGAACCTAGAAACCGAATCCAAATTTAGGAGTGACATTTACATGGACATTCATCGAACACTTGGCGCGCAATGTTAGATCAATAGTCAATTTTTAAAGGCTAAAGAAGAAAAAACAAGTAAACTTTAAAGACATCTGGGCATATGCATAAAGAATGAGGATAGTATCAAGCCAATAAGCCCATTCTACACTACAAAATCAAGATGGATCGAATAAAACCATAAATTCGAACCTAGAAACCGAATCCACATTTAGGAGTGACATTTACATGGACATTTCATCGAACACTTGGCGCGCAATGTTAGATCACAAGTCATTTTAAAGGCAAAAGGAGAAAAAGCAAGTGAACATTAAATATATCTAGGCATAAGCATAAAAAAATGAGTATTGTGTCAAGACAATTAGCACATTCTACACTACAAAATCAAGATGGATCGAATAAAAGCATAAATTCGAACCTAGAAACCGAATCCACATTTAGGAGTGACATTTACATGGACATTTCATCGAACACTTGGCGCGCAATGTTAGATCACAAGTCATTTTAACG
The DNA here is from genome assembly GCA_964016875.1 of Fallopia convolvulus. Classification (NCBI taxonomy): domain Eukaryota; kingdom Viridiplantae; phylum Streptophyta; class Magnoliopsida; order Caryophyllales; family Polygonaceae; genus Fallopia; species Fallopia convolvulus. The sequence continues at coordinate 29,361,427 of OZ024730.1, forward strand.
GCAAAAGGAGAAAAAACAAGTGATTTAAAGACATCTAGGCATAAGCATAAGGACTGAGGATAGTATCAAGCCAATAAGCACATTCTACACTACAAAATCAAGACGGATCGAATAAAAGCATAAATTCGAACCTAGAAACCGAATCCACATTTAGGAGTGACATTTACATGGACATTCATCGAACACTTGGCGCGCAATGTTAGATCAATAGTCAAATTTTAAAGGCTAAAGAAGAAAAAACAAGTAAACTTTAAAGACATCTACGCATAAGCATAAAAAATGAGGATAGTATCAAGCCAATAAGCCCATTCTACACTACAAAATAAAGATGGATCGAATAAAAGAATAAATTCGAACCTAGAAACCGAATCCACATTTAGGAGTGACATTTACATGGACATTTCATCGAACACTTGGCGCGCAATGTTAGATCACAAGTCATTTTAAATGCAAAAGGAGAAAAAGCAAGTGAACATTAAATATATCTAGGCATAAGCATAAAAAAAATGAGTATAGTGTCAAGCCAATTAGCACATTCTACACTACAAAATCAAGATGGATCGAATAACAGCATAAATTCGAACCAAGAAACCGAATCCACATTTACGAGTGACATTTACATGGACATTTCATCGAACACTTGGCGCGCAATGTTAGATCACTAGTCAATTTTTAAAGTCCAAAGGAGAAAAAACAAGTGAACTTTAAAGACATCTAGGCATAAGCATAAAGAATGAGGATAGTATCAAGCCAATATGCACATTCTACACTACAACAATACTTGATCGAATAAAAGCATAACTTCAAACCAAGAAACCGAATCCACATTTACGAGTGACATTTACATGGACATTCATCGAACACTTGGCGCGCAATGTTAGATCAATAGTCAATTTTTAAAGGCTAAAGAAGAAAAAACAAGTAAACTTTAAAGACATCTACGCATAAGCATAAAAAATGAGGATAATATCAAGCCAATAAGCCCATTCTACACTACAAAATCAAGATGGATCGAATAAAAGCATAAATTCGAACCAAGAAACCGAATCCACATTTAGGAGTGACATTTACATGGACATTTCATCGAATACTTAGCGCGTAATGTTAGATCACAAGTCATTTTAAAAGCAGAAGGAGAAAAAACAAGTGAACTTTAAAGACATCTAGGCATAAGCATAAAGACTGAGGATAGTATCAAGCCAATAAGCACATTCTACACTACAAAATCAAGACGGATCGAATAAAAGCATAAATTCGAACCTAGAAACCGAATCCACATTTACGAGTGACATTTACATGGACATTTCATCGAACACTTGGCGCGCAATGTTAGATCACAAGTCATTTTAACGGCAAAAGGAGAAAAAACAAGTGAACTTTAAAGACATCTAGGCGTAAGCATAAAGACTGAGGATAGTATCAAGCCAATAAGCACATTCTACACTACAAAATCAAGACGGATCGAATAAGAGCATAAATTCGAACCTAGAAACCGAATCCACATTTAGGAGTGACATTTACATGGACATTCATCGAACACTTGGCGCGCAATGTTAGATCAATAGTCAAATTTTAAAGGCTAAAGAAGAAAAAACAAGTAAATTTTAAAGACATCTACGCATAAGCATAAAAAATGAGGATAGTATCAAGCCAATAAGCCCATTCTACACTACAAAATAAAGATGGATCGAATAAAAGAATAAATTCGAACCTATAAACCGAATCCACATTTAGGAGTGACATTTACATGGACATTTCATCGAACACTTGGCGCGCAATGTTAGATCACAAGTCATTTTAAATGCAAAAGGAGAAAAAGCAAGTGAACATTAAATATATCTAGGCATAAGCATAACAAAAATGAGTATAGTGTCAAGCCAATTAGCACATTCTACACTACAAAATCAAGATGGATCGAATAACAACATAAATTCGAACCAAGAAACCGAATCCACATTTACGAGTGACATTTACATGGACATTTCATCGAACACTTGGCGCGCAATGTTAGATCACAAGTCATTTTAACGGCAAAAGGAGAAAAAACAAGTGAACTTTAAAGACATCTAGGCATAAGCATAAAGACTGAGGATAGTATCAAGCCAATAAGCACATTCTACACTACAAAATCAACACGGATCGAATAAAAGCATAAATTCGAACCTAGAAACTGAATCCACATTTAGGAGTGACATTTACATGGACATTCATCGAACACTTGGCGCGCAATGTTAGATCAATAGTCAATTTTTAAAGGCTAAAGAAGAAAAAACAAGTAAACTTTAAAGACATCTACGCATAAGCATAAAGAATGAGGATAGTATCAAGCCAATAAGCCCATTCTACACTACAAAATCAAGATGGATCGAATAAAAGCATAAATTCGAACCTAGAAACCGAATCCAAATTTAGGAGTGACATTTACATGGACATTCATCGAACACTTGGCGCGCAATGTTAGATCAATAGTCAATTTTTAAAGGCTAAAGAAGAAAAAACAAGTAAACTTTAAAGACATCTAGGCATATGCATAAAGAATGAGGATAGTATCAAGCCAATAAGCCCATTCTACACTATAAAATCAAGATGGATCGAATAAAAGCATAAATTCGAACCTAGAAACCGAATCCACATTTAGGAGTGACATTTACATGGATATTTCATCGAACACTTGGCGCGCAATGTTCGATCACAAGTCATTTTAAAGGCAAAAGGAGAAAAAACAAGTGAACTTTAAAGACATCTAGGCATAAACATAAAGACTGAGGATAGTATCAAGCCAATAAGCACATTCTACACTACAAAATCAAGACGGGTCGAATAAAAGCATAAATTCGAACCTAGAAATCGAATCCACATTTAGGAGTGACATTTACATGGACATTTCATCGAACACTTGGCGCGCAATGTTAGATCACAAGTCATTTTAACGGCAAAAGGAGAAAAAACTAGTGAACTTTAAAGACATCTAGGCATAAGCATAAAGACTGAGGATAGTATCAAGCCAATAAGCACATTCTACACTACAAAATCAAGACGGATCGAATAAAAGCATAAATTCGAACCTAGAAACCGAATCCACATTTAGGAGTGACATTTACATGGACATTCATCGAACACTTGGCGCGCAATGTTAGATCAATAGTCAATTTTTAAAGGCTAAAGAAGAAAAAACAAGTAAACTTTAAAGACATCTACGCATAAGCATAAAGAATGAGGATAGTATCAAGCCAATAAGCCCATTCTACACTACAAAATCAAGATGGATCGAATAAAAGCATAAACTCGAACCTAGAAACCGAATCCACATTTAGGAGTGACATTTACATGGACATTCATCGAACACTTGGCGCGCAATGTTAGATCAATAGTAAAATTTTAAAGGCTAAATAAGAAAAAACAAGTAAATTTTAAAGACATCTACGCATAAGCATAAAGAACGAGGATAGTATCAAGCCAATAAGCCCATTCTACACTACAAAATCAAGATGGATCGAATAAAACCATAAATTCGAACCTAGAAACCGAATCCACATTTAGGAGTGACATTTACATGGACATTTCATCGAACACTTGGCGCGCAATGTTAGATCACAAGTCATTTTAAAGGCAAAAGGAGAAAAAGCAAGTGAACATTAAATATATCTAGGCATAAGCATAAAAAAATGAGTATTGTGTCAAGACAATTAGCACATTCTACACTACAAAATCAAGATGGATCGAATAAAAGCATAAATTCGAACCTAGAAACCGAATCCACATTTAGGAGTGACATTTACATGGACATTCATCGAACACTTGGCGCGCAATGTTAGATCAATAGTCAATTTTTAAAGGCTAAAGAAGAAAAAACAAGTAAACTTCAAAGACATCTACGCATAAGCATAAAGAATGAGGATAGGATCAAGCCAATAAGCCCATTCTACACTACAAAATCAAGATGGATCGAATAAAAGCATAAATTCGAACCTAGAAACCGAATCCACATTTAGGAGTGACATTTACATGGACATTCATCGAACACTTGGCGCGCAATGTTAGATCAATAGTCAAATTTTAAAGGCTAAAGAAGAAAAAACAAGTAAACTTTAAAGACATCTACGCATAAGGATAAAAAATGAGGATAGTATCAAGCCAATAAGCCCATTCTACACTACAAAATAAAGATGGATCGAATAAAAGAATAAATTCGAACCTAGAAACCGAATCCACATTTAGGAGTGACATTTACATGGACATTTCATCGAACACTTGGCGCGCAATGTTAGATCACAAGTCATTTTAAATGCAAAAGGAGAAAAAGCAAGTGAACATTAAATATATCTAGGCATAAGCATAAAAAAAATGAGTATAGTGTCAAGCCAATTAGCACATTCTACACTACAAAATCAAGATGGATCGAATAACAGCATAAATTCGAACCAAGAAACCGAATCCACATTTACGAGTGACATTTACATGGACATTTCATCGAACACTTGGCGCGCAATGTTAGATCACAAGTCATTTTAACGGCAAAAGAAGAAAAAACAAGTGAACTTTAAAGACATCTAGGCATAAGCATAAAGACTGAGGATAGTATCAAGCCAATAAGCACATTCTAAACTACAAAATCAAAACGGATCGAATAAAAGCATAAATTCGAACCTAGAAACCGAATCCACATTTAGGAGTGACATTTACATGGACATTCATCGAACACTTGGCGCGCAATGTTAGATCAATAGTCAATTTTTAAAGGCTAAAGAAGAAAAAACAAGTAAACTTCAAAGACATCTACGCATAAGCATAAAGAATGAGGATAGGATCAAGCCAATAAGCCCATTCTACACTACAAAATCAAGATGGATCGAATAAAAGCATAAATTCGAACCTAGAAACCGAATCCAAATTTAGGAGTGACATTTACATGGACATTCATCGAACACTTGGCGCGCAATGTTAGATCAATAGTCAATTTTTAAAGGCTAAAGAAGAAAAAACAAGTAAACTTTAAAGACATCTAGGCATATGCATAAAGAATGAGGATAGTATCAAGCCAATAAGCCCATTCTACACTACAAAATCAAGATGGATCGAATAAAAGCATAAATTCGAACCTAGAAACCGAATCCACATTTAGGAGTGACATTTACATGGATATTTCATCGAACACTTGGCGCGCAATGTTAGATCACAAGTCATTTTAACGGCAAAAGGAGAAAAAACTAGTGAACTTTAAAGACATCTAGGCATAAGCATAAAGACTGAGGATAGTATCAAGCCAATAAGCACATTCTACACTACAAAATCAAGACGGATCGAATAAAAGCATAAATTCGAACCTAGAAACCGAATCCACATTTAGGAGTGACATTTACATGGACATTCATCGAACACTTGGCGCGCAATGTTAGATCAATAGTCAATTTTTAAAGGCTAAAGAAGAAAAAACAAGTAAACTTTAAAGACATCTACGCATAAGCATAAAGAATGAGGATAGTATCAAGCCAATAAGCCCATTCTACACTACAAAATCAAAACGGATTGAATAAAAGCATAAATTCGAACCTAGAAACCGAATCCACATTTAGGAGTGACATTTACATGGACATTCATCGAACACTTGGCGCGCAATGTTAGATCAATAGTCAATTTTTAAAGGCTAAAGAAGAAAAAACAAGTAAACTTCAAAGACATCTACGCATAAGCATAAAGAATGAGGATAGGATCAAGCCAATAAGCCCATTCTACACTACAAAATCAAGATGGATCGAATAAAAGCATAAATTCGAACCTAGAAACCGAATCCAAATTCAGGAGTGACATTTACATGGACATTCATCGAACACTTGGCGCGCAATGTTAGATCAATAGTCAAATTTTAAAGGCTAAAGAAGAAAAAACCAGTAAACTTTAAAGACATCTACGCATAAGCATAAAAAATGAGGATAGTATCAAGCCAATAAGCCCATTCTACACTACAAAATCAAGATGGATCGAATAAAAGCATAAATTCGAACCTAGAAACCGAATCCACATTTAGGAGTGACATTTACATGGACATTTCATCGAACACTTGGCGCGCAATGTTAGATCACAAGTCATTTTAAATGCAAAAGGAGAAAAAGCAAATGAACATTAAATATATCTAGGCATAAGCATAAAAAAAATGAGTATAGTGTCAAGCAATTTAGCACATTCTACACTACAAAATCAAGATGGATCGAATAACAGCATAAATTCGAACCAAGAAACCGAATCCACATTTACGAGTGACATTTACATGGACATTTCATCGAACACTTGGCGCGCAATGTTAGATCACAAGTCATTTTAACGGCAAAATGAGAAAAAACAAGTGAACTTTAAAGACATCTAGGCATAAGCATAAAGACTGAGGATAGTATCAAGCCAATAAGCACATTCTACACTACAAAATCAAGACGGATCGAATAAAAGCATAAATTCGAACCTAGAAACCGAATCCACATTTAGGAGTGACATTTACATGGACATTCATCGAACACTTGGCGCGCAATGTTAGATCAATAGTCAATTTTTAAAGGCTAAAGAAGAAAAAACAAGTAAACTTTAAAGACATCTACGCATAAGCATAAAGAATGAGGATAGTATCAAGCCAATAAGCCCATTCTACACTACAAAATCAAGATGGATCGAATAAAAGCATAAATTCGAACCTAGAAACCGAATCCAAATTTAGGAGTGACATTTACATGGACATTCATCGAACACTTGGCGCACAATGTTAGATCAATAGTCAATTTTTAAAGGCTAAAGGAGAAAAAACAAGTAAACTTTAAAGACATCTAGGCATATGCATAAAGAATGAGGATAGTATCAAGCCAATAAGCCCATTCTACACTATAAAATCAAGATGGATCGAATAAAAGCATAAATTCGAACCTAGAAACCGAATCCACATTTAGGAGTGACATTTACATGGACATTCATCGAACACTTGGCGCGCAATGTTAGATCAATAGTCAAATTTTAAAGGCTAAAGAAGAAAAAACAAGTAAATTTTAAAGACATCTACGCATAAGCATAAAAAATGAGGATAGTATCAAGCCAATAAGCCCATTCTACACTACAAAATAAAGATGGATCGAATAAAAGAATAAATTCGAACCTATAAACCGAATCCACATTTAGGAGTGACATTTACATGGACATTTCATCGAACACTTGGCGCGCAATGTTAGATCACAAGTCATTTTAAATGCAAAAGGAGAAAAAGCAAGTGAACATTAAATATATCTAGGCATAAGCATAACAAAAATGAGTATAGTGTCAAGCCAATTAGCACATTCTACACTACAAAATCAAGATGGATCGAATAACAACATAAATTCGAACCAAGAAACCGAATCCACATTTACGAGTGACATTTACATGGACATTTCATCGAACACTTGGCGCGCAATGTTAGATCACAAGTCATTTTAACGGCAAAAGGAGAAAAAACAAGTGAACTTTAAAGACATCTAGGCATAAGCATAAAGACTGAGGATAGTATCAAGCCAATAAGCACATTCTACACTACAAAATCAAGACGGATCGAATAAAAGCATAAATTCGAACCTAGAAACTGAATCCACATTTAGGAGTGACATTTACATGGACATTCATCGAACACTTGGCGCGCAATGTTAGATCAATAGTCAATTTTTAAAGGCTAAAGAAGAAAAAACAAGTAAACTTTAAAGACATCTACGCATAAGCATAAAGAATGAGGATAGTATCAAGCCAATAAGCCCATTCTACACTACAAAATCAAGATGGATCGAATAAAAGCATAAATTCGAACCTAGAAACCGAATCCAAATTTAGGAGTGACATTTACATGGACATTCATCGAACACTTGGCGCGCAATGTTAGATCAATAGTCAATTTTTAAAGGCTAAAGAAGAAAAAACAAGTAAACTTTAAAGACATCTAGGCATATGCATAAAGAATGAGGATAGTATCAAGCCAATAAGCCCATTCTACACTATAAAATCAAGATGGATCGAATAAAAGCATAAATTCGAACCTAGAAACCGAATCCACATTTAGGAGTGACATTTACATGGATATTTCATCGAACACTTGGCGCGCAATGTTCGATCACAAGTCATTTTAAAGGCAAAAGGAGAAAAAACAAGTGAACTTTAAAGACATCTAGGCATAAACATAAAGACTGAGGATAGTATCAAGCCAATAAGCACATTCTACACTACAAAATCAAGACGGGTCGAATAAAAGCATAAATTCGAACCTAGAAATCGAATCCACATTTAGGAGTGACATTTACATGGACATTTCATCGAACACTTGGCGCGCAATGTTAGATCACAAGTCATTTTAACGGCAAAAGGAGAAAAAACTAGTGAACTTTAAAGACATCTAGGCATAAGCATAAAGACTGAGGATAGTATCAAGCCAATAAGCACATTCTACACTACAAAATCAAGACGGATCGAATAAAAGCATAAATTCGAACCTAGAAACCGAATCCACATTTAGGAGTGACATTTACATGGACATTCATCGAACACTTGGCACGCAATGTTAGATCAATAGTCAATTTTTAAAGGCTAAAGAAGAAAAAACAAGTAAACTTTAAAGACATCTACGCATAAGCATAAAGAATGAGGATAGTATCAAGCCAATAAGCCCATTCTACACTACAAAATCAAGATGGATCGAATAAAAGCATAAACTCGAACCTAGAAACCGAATCCACATTTAGGAGTGACATTTACATGGACATTCATCGAACACTTGGCGCGCAATGTTAGATCAATAGTAAAATTTTAAAGGCTAAATAAGAAAAAACAAGTAAATTTTAAAGACATCTACGCATAAGCATAAAGAACGAGGATAGTATCAAGCCAATAAGCCCATTCTACACTACAAAATCAAGATGGATCGAATAAAACCATAAATTCGAACCTAGAAACCGAATCCACATTTAGGAGTGACATTTACATGGACATTTCATCGAACACTTGGCGCGCAATGTTAGATCACAAGTCATTTTAAAGGCAAAAGGAGAAAAAGCAAGTGAACATTAAATATATCTAGGCATAAGCATAAAAAAATGAGTATTGTGTCAAGACAATTAGCACATTCTACACTACAAAATCAAGACGGATCGAATAAAAGCATAAATTCGAACCTAGAAACCGAATCCACATTTAGGAGTGACATTTACATGGACATTCATCGAACACTTGGCGCGCAATGTTAGATCAATAGTCAATTTTTAAAGGCTAAAGAAGAAAAAACAAGTAAACTTCAAAGACATCTACGCATAAGCATAAAGAATGAGGATAGGATCAAGCCAATAAGCCCATTCTACACTACAAAATCAAGATGGATCGAATAAAAGCATAAATTCGAACCTAGAAACCGATTCCACATTTAGGAGTGACATTTACATGGACATTCATCGAACACTTGGCGCGCAATGTTAGATCAATAGTCAAATTTTAAAGGCTAAAGAAGAAAAAACAAGTAAACTTTAAAGACATCTACGCATAAGGATAAAAAATGAGGATAGTATCAAGCCAATAAGCCCATTCTACACTACAAAATAAAGATGGATCGAATAAAAGAATAAATTCGAACCTAAAAACCGAATCCACATTTAGGAGTGACATTTACATGGACATTTCATCGAACACTTGGCGCGCAATGTTAGATCACAAGTCATTTTAAATGCAAAAGGAGAAAAAGCAAGTGAACATTAAATATATCTAGGCATAAGCATAAAAAAAATGAGTATAGTGTCAAGCCAATTAGCACATTCTACACTACAAAATCAAGATGGATCGAATAACAGCATAAATTCGAACCAAGAAACCGAATCCACATTTACGAGTGACATTTACATGGACATTTCATCGAACACTTGGCGCGCAATGTTAGATCACAAGTCATTTTAACGGCAAAAGAAGAAAAAACAAGTGAACTTTAAAGACATCTAGGCATAAGCATAAAGACTGAGGATAGTATCAAGCCAATAAGCACATTCTAAACTACAAAATCAAAACGGATCGAATAAAAGCATAAATTCGAACCTAGAAACCGAATCCACATTTAGGAGTGACATTTACATGGACATTCATCGAACACTTGGCGCGCAATGTTAGATCAATAGTCAATTTTTAAAGGCTAAAGAAGAAAAAACAAGTAAACTTCAAAGACATCTACGCATAAGCATAAAGAATGAGGATAGGATCAAGCCAATAAGCCCATTCTACACTACAAAATCAAGATGGATCGAATAAAAGCATAAATTCGAACCTAGAAACCGAATCCAAATTTAGGAGTGACATTTACATGGACATTCATCGAACACTTGGCGCGCAATGTTAGATCAATAGTCAATTTTTAAAGGCTAAAGAAGAAAAAACAAGTAAACTTTAAAGACATCTAGGCATATGCATAAAGAATGAGGATAGTATCAAGCCAATAAGCCCATTCTACACTACAAAATCAAGATGGATCGAATAAAAGCATAAATTCGAACCTAGAAACCGAATCCACATTTAGGAGTGACATTTACATGGATATTTCATCGAACACTTGGCGCGCAATGTTAGATCACAAGTCATTTTAACGGCAAAAGGAGAAAAAACTAGTGAACTTTAAAGACATCTAGGCATAAGCATAAAGACTGAGGATAGTATCAAGCCAATAAGCACATTCTACACTACAAAATCAAGACGGATCGAATAAAAGCATAAATTCGAACCTAGAAACCGAATCCACATTTAGGAGTGACATTTACATGGACATTCATCGAACACTTGGCGCGCAATGTTAGATCAATAGTCAATTTTTAAAGGCTAAAGAAGAAAAAACAAGTAAACTTTAAAGACATCTACGCATAAGCATAAAGAATGAGGATAGTATCAAGCCAATAAGCCCATTCTACACTACAAAATCAAAACGGATTGAATAAAAGCATAAATTCGAACCTAGAAACCGAATCCACATTTAGGAGTGACATTTACATGGACATTCATCGAACACTTGGCGCGCAATGTTAGATCAATAGTCAATTTTTAAAGGCTAAAGAAGAAAAAACAAGTAAACTTCAAAGACATCTACGCATAAGCATAAAGAATGAGGATAGGATCAAGCCAATAAGCCCATTCTACACTACAAAATCAAGATGGATCGAATAAAAGCATAAATTCGAACCTAGAAACCGAATCCAAATTCAGGAGTGACATTTACATGGACATTCATCGAACACTTGGCGCGCAATGTTAGATCAATAGTCAAATTTTAAAGGCTAAAGAAGAAAAAACCAGTAAACTTTAAAGACATCTACGCATAAGCATAAAAAATGAGGATAGTATCAAGCCAATAAGCCCATTCTACACTACAAAATCAAGATGGATCGAATAAAAGCATAAATTCGAACCTAGAAACCGAATCCACATTTAGGAGTGACATTTACATGGACATTTCATCGAACACTTGGCGCGCAATGTTAGATCACAAGTCATTTTAAATGCAAAAGGAGAAAAAGCAAATGAACATTAAATATATCTAGGCATAAGCATAAAAAAAATGAGTATAGTGTCAAGCAATTTAGCACATTCTACACTACAAAATCAAGATGGATCGAATAACAGCATAAATTCGAACCAAGAAACCGAATCCACATTTACGAGTGACATTTACATGGACATTTCATCGAACACTTGGCGCGCAATGTTAGATCACAAGTCATTTTAACGGCAAAATGAGAAAAAACAAGTGAACTTTAAAGACATCTAGGCATAAGCATAAAGACTGAGGATAGTATCAAGCCAATAAGCACATTCTACACTACAAAATCAAGACGGATCGAATAAAAGCATAAATTCGAACCTAGAAACCGAATCCACATTTAGGAGTGACATTTACATGGACATTCATCGAACACTTGGCGCGCAATGTTAGATCAATAGTCAAATTTTAAAGGCTAAAGAAGAAAAAACAAGTAAACTTTAAAGACATCTACGCATAAGGATAAAAAATGAGGATAGTATCAAGCCAATAAGCCCATTCTACACTACAAAATAAAGATGGATCGAATAAAAGAATAAATTCGAACCTAGAAACCGAATCCACATTTAGGAGTGACATTTACATGGACATTTCATCGAACACTTGGCGCGCAATGTTAGATCACAAGTCATTTTAAATGCAAAAGGAGAAAAAGCAAGTGAACATTAAATATATCTAGGCATAAGCATAAAAAAAATGAGTATAGTGTCAAGCCAATTAGCACATTCTACACTACAAAATCAAGATGGATCGAATAACAGCATAAATTCGAACCAAGAAACCGAATCCACATTTACGAGTGACATTTACATGGACATTTCATCGAACACTTGGCGCGCAATGTTAGATCACAAGTCATTTTAACGGCAAAAGAAGAAAAAACAAGTGAACTTTAAAGACATCTAGGCATAAGCATAAAGACTGAGGATAGTATCAAGCCAATAAGCACATTCTACACTACAAAATCAAAACGGATCGAATAAAAGCATAAATTCGAACCTAGAAACCGAATCCACATTTAGGAGTGACATTTACATGGACATTCATCGAACACTTGGCGCGCAATGTTAGATCAATAGTCAATTTTTAAAGGCTAAAGAAGAAAAAACAAGTAAACTTCAAAGACATCTACGCATAAGCATAAAGAATGAGGATAGGATCAAGCCAATAAGCCCATTCTACACTACAAAATCAAGATGGATCGAATAAAAGCATAAATTCGAACCTAGAAACCGAATCCAAATTTAGGAGTGACATTTACATGGACATTCATCGAACACTTGGCGCGCAATGTTAGATCAATAGTCAAATTTTAAAGGCTAAAGAAGAAAAAACCAGTAAACTTTAAAGACATCTACGCATAAGCATAAAAAATGAGGATAGTATCAAGCCAATAAGCCCATTCTACACTACAAAATCAAGATGGATCGAATAAAAGCATAAATTCGAACCTAGAAACCGAATCCACATTTAGGAGTGACATTTACATGGACATTTCATCGAACACTTGGCGCGCAATGTTAGATCACAAGTCATTTTAAATGCAAAAGGAGAAAAAGCAAATGAACATTAAATATATCTAGGCATAAGCATAAAAAAAATGAGTATAGTGTCAAGCAATTTAGCACATTCTACACTACAAAATCAAGATGGATCGAATAACAGCATAAATTCGAACCAAGAAACCGAATCCACATTTACGAGTGACATTTACATGGACATTTCATCGAACACTTGTCGCGCAATGTTAGATCACAAGTCATTTTAACGGCAAAATGAGAAAAAACAAGTGAACTTTAAAGACATCTAGGCATAAGCATAAAGACTGAGGATAGTATCAAGCCAATAAGCACATTCTACACTACAAAATCAAGACGGATCGAATAAAAGCATAAATTCGAACCTAGAAACCGAATCCACATTTAGGAGTGACATTTACATGGACATTCATCGAACACTTGGCGCGCAATGTTAGATCAATAGTCAATTTTTAAAGGCTAAAGAAGAAAAAACAAGTAAACTTTAAAGACATCTACGCATAAGCATAAAGAATGATGATGGTATCAAGCCAATAAGCCCATTCTACACTACAAAAGCAAGATGGATCGAATAAAAGTATAAATTCGAACCTAGAAACCGAATCCACATTTAGGAGTGACATTTACATGGACATTCATCGAACACTTGGCGCGCAATGTTAGATCACAAGTCATTTTAAAGGCAAAAGGAGAAAAAACAAGTGAACTTTCAAGACATCTAGGCATAAGCATAAAGACTGAGGATAGTATCAAGCTAATAAGCACATTCTACACTACAAAATCAAGACGGATCGAATAAAAGCATAAATTCGAACCTAGAAACCGAATCCACATTTAGGAGTGACATTTACATGGACATTTCATCGAACACTTGGCGCGCAATGTTAGATCACAAGTCATTTTAAATGCAAAAGGAGAAAAAGCAAATGAACATTAAATATATCTAGGCATAAGCATAAAAAAAATGAGTATAGTGTCAAGCAATTTAGCACATTCTACACTACAAAATCAAGATGGATCGAATAACAGCATAAATTCGAACCAAGAAACCGAATCCACATTTACGAGTGACATTTACATGGACATTTCATCGAACACTTGGCGCGCAATGTTAGATCACAAGTCATTTTAACGGCAAAATGAGAAAAAACAAGTGAACTTTAAAGACATCTAGGCATAAGCATAAAGACTGAGGATAGTATCAAGCCAATAAGCACATTCTACACTACAAAATCAAGACGGATCGAATAAAAGCATAAATTCGAACCTAGAAACCGAATCCACATTTAGGAGTGACATTTACATGGACATTCATCGAACACTTGGCGCGCAATGTTAGATCAATAGTCAATTTTTAAAGGCTAAAGAAGAAAAAACAAGTAAACTTTAAAGACATCTAGGCATATGCATAAAGAATGAGGATAGTATCAAACCAATAAGCCCATTCTACACTACAAAATCAAGATGGATCGAATAAAAGCATAAATTCGATCCTAGAAACCGAATCCACATTTAGGAGTGACATTTACATGGACATTTCATCGAACACTTGGCGCGCAATGTTAGATCACAAGTCATTTTAAAGGCAAAAGGAGAAAAAGCAAGTGAACATTAAATATATCTAGGCATAAGCATAAAGAATGAGGGTAGAATCAAGCCAATAAGCACGTTCTGGACTACAAAATCAAGACCGATCGGATCAAAGAATAAATTCAAACATAGATACCTAATGCCATATTTAGGAGTGACATTTACATGGACATTTCATCGCACACATGGCATGCAATTTTATATCAATAGTCAATTTTTAAAGGCCAAAGTAGAAAAAACAAGTGACCTTTAAAGACATCTAGGCATAAGCATAAAGAATGAGTATAGTATCAAGCCAATAAGCACATTCTTGCAAAAAATATAAATAAAGACCGATCGAATAAAAGCATAAATTTGAAGTTAGAAACTGAATCCATATTTAGGAGTGACATTTAAATGGACATTTCATCAAATATATGGCGTGCAATGTTACATCACAAGTCATTTTAAAGGAAAAAGGAGAAAAAGCAAGTGAACTTTAAATATATCTTGGCATAAGCATAAAAAATAAGGATAGTATGAAGCCATTAAGCACATTCTGCACTACAAAATCAAGACCGATCGAATAAAAGCATAAATTCGAACCATGGAACAATATTCCACATTTAGGAGTGACATTTACATGGACATTTCCTCGAACACTTGGCGTGCAATGTTATATCACTAATCAATTTTTAAAGGCCAAAGGAGAAAAAAAAAGTGACCTTTAAATATATCTAGGCATAAGAATAAAAAATAAGGATAGCATCAAGCCAATAAGCACATTCTACACTACAAAATCAAGACCGATCGAATAAAAGCATAAATTCGAACCTTGAAAACATATTCCACATTTAGGAGTGACATTTACATGGACACTTCGTCGAACACTTGGCGTGCAATGTCACATCACTAGTAAATTTTTGAAGGCCAAAGGAGAAAAGGCAAGTGAACTTAAAATACATCTAGGCATAAGCATAAAAAATAAGGATAGTATCAAGCCAGTAAGCACATTCTACACTACAACATCAAGACCGATCGAATAAAAGCATAAATTCGAACCTTGAAACCATATTCACATTTAGGAGTGACATTTTCATGGACATTTCATCGAACACTTGGCGTGCATTGTTACATCACAAGTCAATTTTTATAGGCAAAGGAGAAAAAGCAAGTGAACTTTAAAGACATCTATGCATAAGCATAAAGAATGAAGATAGTATCAATCCAATAAGCACATTCTGCACAAAAAAAGACCGGTCAAATAAAAGCATAAACTCGAAGCTAGAAACTGAATCCACATTTAGGAGTGACATTTAAATTGAAATTTCATCGAATACTTGGCGTGCAATGTTAGATCACAAGTCATTTTAAAGGCAAAAGTAGAAAAAGCAAGTGAACTTTAAATATATCTAGGCATAAGCATAAATAATGAGGATAGTATCATGCCAATAAGCACATTATGCACTACAAAATCAACACCGATCGAATAAAAGCATAAATTCGAACCTAGAAACCGAATGCCAAATTTAGGAGTGACATTTACATGGATATTTCATCGAACACTTGGCGTGCAATGTTACATCACAAGTCAATTTTTAAAGGCAAAAGGAGAAAAAACATGTAAACTTAAAAGATATCTAGGCATAAGCATAAAGAATGAGGAGAGTATCAAGCCAATAAGCACATTCTACACTACAAAATCAAGACCTATCGAATAATAGCATAAATTCGAACCTAGAAACCGAATGCCACCTTTAGGAGTGACATTTACATGGACATTTCATCGAACATTTGGCATGCAATTGTAGATCTCAAGTCAATTTTTAAAGGCTAAAGGAGAAAAAACAAGTGAACTTCAAATACATCTAGGCATAAGCATAAAGAATGAGGATAGTATCAAGCCAATAAGCACGTTCTGCACTACAAAATCAAGACCGATTGGATAAAAGATTAAATTCAAACATAGATACCGAAAGCCGTATATAGGAGTGACATTTACATGGACATTTCTTCGAACATTTGGCATGCAATGTTAGATCTCAAGTCAATTTTTTAAAGGAAAAAGGAGAATAAAACAAGTGAACTTTAAAGACATCTAGGCATAAGCATAAAGAATAAGGATTGTATACAACTAATAAGCACGTTCTGCACTACAAAATGAAGACCGATCGGATAAAAGAATAAATTCAAACAAAGATACCGAAAGCCATATCTAGGAGTGACATTTACATGGACATTTTATCGAACACTTGACATGCAAGGTTAGATCTCAAGTCCATTTTTTAAAGGAAAAAAGAGAAAAATAAGTGAACTTTAAATATATCTAGGCCTAAGCATTAAATATGTGGATAGTGTCAAGCCAATAAGCACATTCTGCACTACAAAATCAAGACTGATCGAATAAAAGCATAAATTCGAACCTAGAAACCGAATGCCACATTTAGGTGTGACATTTACATGGACATTTCATTGGCGTGCAATGTTAGATTACAAGTCAATTTTTAAAGGCAAAAGTAGAAAAAACAAGTGAACTTTAAAGATATCTAGGCATAAGCATAAAAAATAAGGATAGTATCAAGCCAATAAGCACATTCTACACTACAACATCAAGACCGATCGAATAAAAGCATAAATTCGAACCTTGAACCCATATTCCCATTTAGGAGTGACATTTAAATGGACATTTCATCGAACACTTGGCGTGCATTGTTACATCACAAGTCAATTTTTAAAGGCAAAAAGAGAAAAAGCAAGTGACTTTATAGACATCTAGGCATAAGCATAAAGATTGAGTATAGGATCAAGCCAATAATCACATTCTTGTAAAAAAAAAAGACCGATCGAATAAAAGTATAAATTCAAAGTTAGAAACTGAATCCTCATTTAGGAGTGACATTTAAATGGACATTTCATCAAATACTTGACGTGCAATGTTAGATCACAAGTCATTTTAAAGGAAAAAGGAGAAAAAGCATGTGAACTTTAAATATATCTAGGCATAAGCATAAAAAATAAGGATAGTATCAAGCCAATAAGCACATTCTACACTACAAAATCAAGACCGATCGAATAAAAGCATAAATTCGAACCTTGAAACCATATTCCACATTTAGGAGTGACATTTACATGGACATTTCGTCGAACACTTGGCGTGCAATGTCACATTACTAGTCAATTTTTGAAGGACAAAGTAGAAAAAGCAAGTGAACTGTAAATACATCTAGGCATAAGCATAAAAAATTAGGATAGTATCAAGCCAGTAAGCACATTTTACACTACAACATCAAGACCGATCGAATAAAAGCATAAATTTGAACCTTGAAACCATATTCACATTTAGGAGTGACATTTACATGGACATTTCATCGAACACTTGGCGTGCATTGTTACATCACAAGTCAATTTTTATAGGCAAAGGAGAAAAAGCAAGTGAACTTTAAATATATCTAGGCATAAGCATAATAAATGAGGATAGTATCAAGCCAATAAGCATATTATGCACTACAAAATCAAGACCAATCGAATGAAAGCATAAATTCGAACCTAGAAACCGAATGCCAAATTTAGGAGTGACATTTACATGGATATTTCATCGAACACTTGGCGTGCAATGTTACATCACAAGTCACTTTTTAAAGGCAAAAGGAGAAAAAAGATGTAAACTTAAAAGATATCTAGGCATAAGCATAAAGAATGAGGGTAGAATCAAGCCAATAAGCACGTTCTGCACTACAAAATCATGACCGATCGGATATAAGAATAAATTCAAACTTAGATACCGAATGCCATATTTAGAAGTGACATTTACATGGACATTTCATCGCACACATGGCATGCAATTTTAGATCAGTAGTCAACTTTTAAAGGCCAAAGGAGAAAAAACAAGTGAACTTTAAAGACATCTACGCATAAGCATAAAGAATGAGGATAGTATCAAGCCAATTAGCACATTCTACACTACAAAATCAAGACCTATCGAATAATAGCATAAATTCGAACCTAGAAACCGAATGCCACCTTTAGAAGTGACATTTACATGGACATTTCATCGAACATTTGGCATGCAATTGTAGACCTCAAGTCAATTTTTAAAGGCTAAAGGAGAAAAAACAAGTGAACTTTAAATACATCTAGGCATAAGCATAAAGAATGAGGATAGTATCAAGCTGTTGGATCGTAAACTGTTAGCAAAGAGCTTGGGAACTGGCAATTAAGCTGTTCCCAAGGCAACGGAAGTAAACAGTTCGCAAGTATTAAAGACAGTAAAGAACACAGTTCCTTTATAAAGGAACCCCACTACAACCAACTAGTTGTATGGGTAAACCTCTACCTCCGCTTGGAGGATTTTGAATGACTTACTTATATTGATTGCTTTGTTCCTTAGTTACAACAGCCGGATTCACATTTCTCTGTTCCTACGAGTTCTTCCTAACTCTAGCAACACTACTAAATCCTCTCAACTGAGTTCCTATGCTCACAACAGAAAAATACAAATAACTCAAACCTTACACCGACTTCTCAATTCCCTTGCCCCTGGGAACTTCGGCTTCACCGTCGTTGAGATCACACACTCGCCGGCGGGGACTTCTCTTCCTTTTCTTTCTTTTCTCTGGTGTGGGTGTTTGTGAGTTCTGGGAGAAGTACTCAATCCGAGTACTATTCATTTGACTTTATAGTCCAGGTGAGCTTGGGCAGTCGCATCTTTCGTTTGTGTCCAAAATGCCCTTTGCATGATGCCCAAGCTGTACTTTCTTCACATGTGACTTTGGTTTGAACTAGGTCAACTTCTTGGATCAATCGGACCGTTGGATCAAGCGTGACACTAGATTGGATGGCTGGATCAATCGGACCGTTGGATCAAGAGAATCAGAGGTTCACATCTTATCAGACTCATCAGGATCAGCAGATTGCTGCATTTCAGGCCCGCCAGGATGAGCAGTTCAGACTGCTCAACACTAGATTGGATGGCTGGAGTTCAGCGGGCTATCCTCCTCATTAGTCTTATCCGCAGTACGCTTTTCCTGATCCACCGTATCCTCAGTTCCCACCATATCATCCACCACCAGCTCAGCAAATCCCACCATATTATCCACCGCAGCCAGAGGTTCATCCGGAGTACCAGCCACCACCACCACCACAGGATTTTCCGCCTTATTACTCGGACAACTAGAGTTTTGTGAGTTTTTCTCTTTCCTTTACTTTTTATTATACTTTGGGGACAAAGTATGTTTTAAGCATGGGGGAAGGGAATTACTTTTGCATTGCATATAGTTGCATTAGATTAGGTCATATTTAAATTTTTGCATGCATTGATTAAAATTCTGAAAAATGAAAAAAAAAATAGAAAAATTTGAAACAAAATACAAAAATATTGCATTTAGGTTCTTATTTCCCCATTGTTTGATTCCTCTTGTGCTTCTAAGTTAAGTACAAGTTCTAACCCATGATTTGCATGATTTACTGAAGTTGATATGATATAAGCATGATCATTGATTAAATGACTTGATTATAGGATGGAGCATGTATTTAGCTTGACTTATAGATTCATTCTGAAGTTCTAGACAAAACAATTAGCCTTGTGAGATTTGATTTTTGGCCTTTTATGATATTATTGCTTTCTACATTCTTGAGTGTATCACCATGATTATCTAGCTCTAGAACTTGCGTTAATACTCTATTTTGAGGCTGATTTATATGATTGAATGCATGACATTAAAGTGATTGAGACAATGTTTCTTATTAGCCTACTATTTCCCTTCCTACCCTACAAGATCCATGTTTTTGACACCCCACATATTTGAGCCTTAAGCCTATTTTTATTTGCTCCACAAAATGATCCATAGCCGAATAAGCTTGACCCATAATCTGGGATTTAGGACTTTAGGTTTTGGTTGTATTTTGTGAGTTTTGTATAAGTATGGGGGAGTTGGAGAAAAAGGTAGAAAAAGAGGAAATAAACTCTTGTGTTCAAAATTGAAAAAAAAATGAAGATGAAGTATGTTGCAAAATAAGCAAAAGAAAAAGTGCTTAAATGTTATTAGTCTTCATTAACAAAGTAAGAAAGAATTGAAAAGAGGCAAAAGAAAAAAAAAAAAGCAAAGTGTTCAAATATAAATGTAAGGAGTTGGTAGAGTGGAAGTTGGAGGATTGAAAAGGAAGTGTAAAGTTTGGGTTAGGATTAGTTCTTTATCCCGGATTTAGCACCACATGCCAAATATTATCCCTTCCAAATGTCTCTTTACCTTGGCCCCATTACAAGCCGGAAAAAGACCTCATGATTTTTGTTATGTATTTGATCCCCAGCGGTGGAGATTTAGAACTCTGATGCAAGCATATGGTAGTCTAGTTTTCATTGGTTGATTTTGAGTGAAACACATACCCTTTATACACTTGAGTGTTGAGTGCAAAACACAATTTCCCTGGTGAGGTCTAGAATGAATGAATGGTCTTTGCTTTTTGCTAGTCATACTGCATGCTGAGAAGTCTTGGTTGAGTTTTTAATTACATGAGAAATGTTTGTTTGACTTGAGATGGATGTGAGATTGCATTTCTATGGTGTGATTGGATTTATGTCTTGCTTGAGGACAAGCAAGGGTTAAGCATGGGGGAATTTGATAGCTCGCATATAGGAGTAGTTTAGATGCATGTTTTATATATGCTTTGGTTAGGTTTTGGTTAGTTTTTAAGTAGTTTTTAGGTTTTTGTGTTGTCGTGTATTATGCGCTGGTTTGCTCGGTTTTACAGGTTTTTAGGTTCAGGAGCAACAGCGGGGCGAGTGCAGATGGAACATGGTGGTGATGGACGAGATGGACGAGGCTAAGAGAGCAAGGAGGCACTAGGATGAAGAGCCAAGGCAAGGAAGATCGAGCCAAGAAGACAAGCAATTGCTCGGGATCCAACCCGCGCAATCTGCCCGCGCAATATCGACTGAGTGACAATTGCGCGGGGTGGATATTGCGCGGCCGCGCAATTCATTCCGATGCCGCGCAATCTGGACTTTTCAGCGGACGCATGTTTGGGCCGAGTCTTAGTTTTGGGCTTTGATATGTTGGTTTATGGGCTTATGATTTCCGAGTATTATGCTTAATATATCTTATGAGGGTTATTTTTAGAGACATATAAATACTTTATGTTAGTTTATTTTTAGATAACTTTTGTCATACTTTTGGAGGCTAGGGTTTTCTCTCAAGGGAGAATCTTTGAACCTCTTGTAAGTTTGATTTCAATTTCAATTATGCATTGCTAATTTTCCTTTGTGTTTGACTAATCAGTGAAGTCATGATTTGTGTATGATTGTGAGGTTTAATTGATTCTTAACAAACTTGAGTAGAAATTATTCCATGTGCTTAATTGAATCTAAATTAGGGTTTTATTAGATTGATCACCTAATAGAATTTCTAGTTAAAACTGAATATGATTAATTACCGGTTGGAGTTAATCTGATCAAGAGTAGACTTTAATTAATTTAGTACCGATTGGACAAGTTGATTAAAGTAGGGAATAAATTCACAAGTCACTTAGATGTCTGGTTGCTCTAGGTGTTTGTTTCTATTGATAACTTGAATCTTCATGCTGTTATTTCATTGAATCTAGAAGGTCTTCTAGGTTATTAGTTAATTAGGGTTGTTAGAACTGGTTGGTCTATCAACTAAATCTGAAGTTTGGGTTTTAGTCCTTAGTAGGATCATTATCCACAATAGATTATTCAAGTGAGAAGAGAATCAAGAGAATCGATGATCAATAAAGCAATATCATGATGGATCTAATTAGTTGTACACGCTTGTCTCTTAATTGATTAAAACCATCTTTTGCATTCTTAGTTAGTTTCTATTTTGCATAGTAGTTTAGAATTTACAATCAAAAACCCCCATATTAGTTACTTGGCACTTAAGTAATAACATTCATACACGAGTCTCTGTGGGATCGACCCTTGCTTACCATTCTACTCAGATTGGTCAAGTTAGGATTCTTTGATAGGTAAACGACTGAAAAATACCTCATCATGCCTCATCTTCTGGACAACTGAAATGTCCAGTTCCGTGCCAAGCACTATTTCTTCCTTACAGGTGTCGTAGAGACCCTCTTTTTGTAGCAACTTCTTGATTAGCCCAGAGTAAGGAAGAGAATGGGACTTGGAAGCCATGCACTTCTCCATATGCCCAAGGATGATTCTGGGAAGGTTGATGGGCTTCTTGAGGAGGAAGTGATAGAGGATGATGGCATCAGGGATATTGACGACCAAACGCTTATCTTGGCGCGGGATCACCACATTGATGATGAATTGGTGAGCGAGCTTGGCGACCAAGGACAGATGGTGCGTCGAGGGAACTTTAGAGGGAACCCGACCCTCAAAGATGGTGTTGTACACCTCAACGCTGTTGAAGTCGCCCCAGAGCTTGTTGGGCAGCTCGTTGAGCCCTTGAACTGGGACCTGGAGCTGAAGACAAATTGTGGACGTAGTAAATATGACCTCGTCGCCTTCGTGGGAGAGAGTTCCCTGAGTGCAGTCATTGGAGATGGTGAAGTTATTGGAAAATTGACGCACTTGTGAGGGATCTACGCTCACAGTTTATTTGTAGAGGTTCTCCCAGCCTTGGGCCTTGATCAGGTCCCACAGTTCCCTTAAGCCATTGTCGTTTAGAACTTCTTCAGAGATGATGAGTGGAGGAAGGAGCTTTCGGCGTTCGTCCACAGGGTGCCTTGCTGAAGAGGTCCCCTTCCCCTTCTTTGTAGTGCTCTTGGACGTGTTCCTCCTAGAGACCGTGCGAGGTCCTTTCTGCTGAGGGGGTGCAGCCGCTTCAATCATTAGCACGCGTTCCCTCGGCTGTTGGGAACTCGTGGACACCACCATTTGGTTTCCATGTGTTGGGATCCGTGCTCGCTTCTTAGCAGCTGGAGCCTCTTCTTCTTCTTCGACCTCATCATTCGAGGTCCCGTCTTCCTCGGAGGAGCTCGAGTGTGAGCCCTCCGCGTCATCGGCAAGATGACTTGTACTAGCCTCAGCACCACAAGCAGGTGCTTGGTCCCTTTTCTCCATGGGCTCTTCAGGAGCCGTGTTCTCTTGGGACTTGGTCCCTTGATCGGTTGTTGCTTCAGTGGGGACCGAGTTTAGCTCTCTCTCTATAGCTTGGAGCTGGGCCTCCTCCTCGACAGTTCCCATGATGAGGGGAGGAGGGTGCTGGGTCATTTTCCCGATGACCACAAAGAGAGGGAGGTCATCGTCGTCCGAAGTAAGGGCGACGACAGTTTTGGATGGAGAGGGAGAGGGGAGTTTTGTGGTGGTGGGGGATGTGGTGGAAGAAGGAAGAGAAGAAGAAAGAGGAGTAGAGAGTTGTGTAGAAGGGGGAGGAGAAGTGGGTTTGGTAACCTTGGGAGTAGAGATCCCCGAGGTAGGAGTGAGAGAGATAGAGGTGTGTTTTGGTGAGGAAGGAGGGGAAGGAGTTTTGTGAGGTGGAGGAGGAGTTGGAGTTCCCGTTGTTGTGGGAACAGAAGGGAGTGGTGGAAGGAGAGTTCCCTTTGTTGTGGGAACGGAAGGGAGTGATGAAGGTGGTGTTCCCTTTGATGTGGGAACAGAAGGAGGTGGTGGAGGAGTCTTTTGTTTGGAGGGGAGAGGTTTGGGAGGTCCCTCAGTGATGGGGAGAGGGAGAGAAGAAGAAGAAGGGAGTTGACTCTGGGATTGGGAGGTCCCAGAGTCGGAGTGGAAGACGAAGGGAGGTTTGGTCATACAAGAACTATCCTTGGAGCAGTTCAAGTAATCGTCAATGGTGAAGAAGGATTTCTTTCTGGGCTCTGAAAATTCAGAGACCTCAGAGTATTTGCATTTTTTGGATTTTGGAGGGATCTTTTGAATGTTTGGATTTTTTTGGTTTTGAGGGGTCTTTGGATGAGTGGCGTCGTTTGGATGAGTGGTGGTGTTTGGATTTTCTGGGTTTCTCGTTAATGGAGGGACGAGCATCTCCGAAACTGTCAACAATGACAATTCCGGAGGAGGTGTTGGTGGTTGAGGGAGGAGGAAGGGATTCAGAAGATGTGGCGGAAGAAGTACAGGCCACAGTGTCGTCGGCCGGAGGAGGAGGAGGCAAGAAAGGGCTTAATTGGTTGTAGAGCCCTTGGATGAGTACGTCTTTCATGACGGGGTCTTGCTCTTTTTTGATCTCTCGCAAAGAGTGGCAAGCACCCACTCTTTGATCTGGGCGAAGGTGTGTTGAGGGGCCATTTTTGTAAGGGTTTTGGGAAGAGAAGATTTTGGAGGTTTTGGAGGTTTCTCGAAAAATAGAGTGAAAGGGATGTGGAGAAGAAGAATGACAGAGAAGGGAGATGGAATAAGAGCCCAAAAATGGCAAATGAGGGTTTTAAGGAGAGAAGAGATGAAGGGTAAAAAAGGAAGTGGGAAAAACCTCGATAACCGTTGCCCAATGAACGTGGGGCATCGTTTCAACTTCCATAGCACGCCTCTGGACACGCATCACGATCTCTAGGGAAGTCTTTTCAAAATTTGAATACTTGGCCCTTAACGCTTCAGAGCTTCTGACACAAAAGTCCGCTTCCCAAGTGACGGTTCTTCTTCGTAGATGAGTCAGAGTTCCCTTGCTAGTATGTATCGGTTCCCATGATCTTATCAAGGTCAGGGAGAGTGAAGTGGTTAAGGGAACTTCACACTCATCCTTTTGTGGGGCTAGGGAAGTCAAAAGGGAACCAGACAATTTGCGACTCGATAAAGGAGTAAATATTTTGGCTCATGAGAGGCGTTTGTCTGGTCCCTAGCTTAGGGTAGGTTATATGATCAACCGTCATAGTGGCTTGTAAAGAGGGATGAAGGGAACTCTGGTTGATCATGTATGGCCGAAAGAAATAAAGTTCCCTTGTACACATTTATCTTTAGACTAGTAATCATGGCATAGTGAAAGCAAAAAGTCCAAGTTCCCTATCATGCAATCTTAGATAAACTAGTCAGGCATTGAGAGAGAGACAAACAGGGACTTGTTTAATTTAGAGTTATCATCCCTAGAAGCATTCGAAAACGCTGGTAGGGACGTCTGTCTAAAGCATTGGTGAGAATGTCCGCAATTTGCTCTTCAGGTCTACAGCGTTCCATCGAGATGTTCCCACTTTCAACATTGTTACGTAGAAAGTGATGCCTTATATCTATATGCTTAGTTCTAGAATGATGCACAGGATTTTTGGAAATGTTTATGGCACTAGTGTTATCACAAAGTATGGGAACTGGGCCAAAAGACATACCATAATCTTGGAGTTGTGACTTGAGCCATAGAACTTGGGAACAACAAGATGCGGCAGCCACATATTCTGCTTCAGCTGTGGAGAGTGCCACTGAGTTTTGCTTTTTAGATCCCCATGAAACTAAGCATGACCCTAGGAACTGGGCCATTCCTGATGTGCTCTTTCTATCAACCAAGTGCCTTGCAAAGTCCGCATCTGTGTATGCAATGAGCTCAAGGGAATTGTTCCTTAGATATCAGAGGCACAAGTTATCGTTCCCTTTGAGATACCTGAAAATTCTCTTCACCTCTTTCAGGTGTGATTCTATAGGGTTAGCTTGAAAACGAGCACAAAGACATACGGAGAACATGATATCAGGTCTACTAGCTGTTAAGTAGAGAAGGGAACCAATCATACCTCGATAGTTCCTTTGGTCCACACTAATACTTGTTTCATCCGCATTGAGCCTTGAATTTGGTGAGATGGGAGTGTCAATGGGCTTAGAGTGTTCCATCCCATACTTCACAAGCATTTCCTTGATGTATTTCTGTTGATGAATCTTTGTTCCCTCCTTGGTTTGGGATATTTGAAGTCCCAAGAAGAACGTGAGTTCCCCAATGAGACTCATCTCAAACTCACTGCTCATGAGGACCTTAAATTTCTCTACAAGAGTTTCGTTAGTTGCTCCAAAAACAATGTCATAAACATATACTTGCACAATCAAAATGTCTTTAGACTCATTCTTTAAAAACAAAGTCTTGTCTATGGAACCTCGAAAGTATCCATGGGACAAGAGGAATTGAGCAAACCTGTCATACCAAGCTCGGGGAGCTTGTTTGAGTCCGTAGAGGGCCCTCTCCAGGAAGTAGACATGGTTGGGTAGCTTCTCATCTTCGAATCCTGGGTGTTGGGCCACATATACTTCTTCCTTGAGATGTCCAATTGAGGATGGCTGTTTTCACATCCATTTGATAAAGCTTGAATCCCTTGTGAGCAGCATATGCAATTAAGAGTCTGATGGCCTCGATCCTGGCAACCGGTGCAAAGGTCTCATCGTAATCGATTCCTTCCTCTTGCCTAGAGCCTTGTGCCACCAGTCTAGCCTTGTTCCTTGCTACAGCCCCAGTATCATCGAGCTTGTTTCTAAAGACCCATCGAGTTCCTATGATGTTCTTGTTCTTGGGCCTAGGAACTAGCTTCCAAACATTGTTTCTCTCAAATTGGTGAAGCTCCTCTTGCATGGCCTGGATCCAATCTGGGTCCTTCAAAGCTTCTTCGATACTTTTGGGTTCCACCATTGAAACAAATGTGTTAAAAGCACAAAAGTTATTGAGAGAGGAACGAGTTTGTACACCTTTATCATAAGGGGAGATGATGTTCTCAATGGGATGGTCCTTCCTTTGTTGAAAGTTTCTTGTATGAGTAGGTTCCCTTGCATTTGTGTCATCTTCTGTGGAGGCTTCCTTTTCATGGGAACACTCATCTTCAACTTCTTCATTGAGTGTTTCTTCAGAGATTCCTGGCAAGTTCCCTCTTTGGTCCCCCTGAACAATTGATTCCGGCAGGGTATTGTCTTGGGGAACAAGAGAGTTGGAGGTGTCTTGGAGTTCTTCTGAGGAGGGAACTTCGAGGGAGATTTGATCAGTGAGAGTTAGATCTCCGTCGTTGTTCCCTTGTTGTGGCATGTTGCTTGCACTTGGATAGTCTTCATCCCTCTTCCTTGGCTCATCATCATCATCATCATCGTCTTCTTGTCTGACCAGTTTGAACAGAGTTCCCTTCCCTTGGGTCTCTGTTCCCATCTTTACAGATTTCTCGTTGAAGACGACATGGATGCTTTCTTCTATCTTCTTGGTCCTCTTATTATAGACCTTGTAATCCTTGCTTTGTGACGAGTATCCCAGGAAGATCCCTTCATCGCTTCTAGGATCGAATTTTCCAAGGTTGTCTTTGCCATTGTTGTGGACAAATCATGTGCATCCGAAGGTCCTTAGATGGGAGATGTTTGGTTTTCTCCCCTTGATGAGCTCGTATGATGTCTTCTTGATCAAAGGCCTTGTCATGGCTCGGTTCAATATGTATGTAGTTGTAGCGATGGCTTCAGCCCAGAAATACTCAGGAACTGTGCTTACAATCATCATGGTTCTGGCCATGTCCTCCAAGGTCCTATTCTTTCTCTCGACCACTCCGTTTTGCTGAGGAGTGCGAGGGGCCGAGAAGTTGTGAGAGATCCCATGTTTCTCACAAAAGTTAAGGAACTCTGAGTTTTGAAACTCAGTTCCATGGTCAGATCTGATGGCTTTCAGCTTTAGCCCCATGCTTACTTCTGTTCTTTTGATGAAAGGCTCGAACTCTTCAAAAGCTTGTGATTTTGCCTTCAAGAAAATAACCCAGGTGAATCTAGAAAAATTACCAATTAAGACGTACATGTACCTTTTTCCACCATAGCTAGCTGTTCGCATGGGACCACAGAGATCCATGTGAATTAGCTCTAAAGGCCTGGTTTTGCTCACCACCTTTTTGGATTTTAAAGAGTTCCTAGTCTGTTTCCCTCGACCGCATGCCTCACATATTTGGAGTCCTTCTAGATTGATTCGAGGAAGACCAATGACCAGATCCTGTAGATAGAGCTTCAGGATTTGATTGACACCTGCATGTCCCAGTCTTCAGTGCCGGAGTTCCGTATCATCGTGGGAACTCGCAAGACACAGCTTCATTGGTGGTTCAAATTCTGTATCTACTACATAAACGTTGTTGTGCCTTCTTCCTCTCAAAATCACTTTGTTGGTCTTTTTGTTGATGACTAGGCATTCGTCTCAGTCGAAGGTGACAACGTTGTTCCCTTGATCACACATCTGGGCAACACTTAAGAGGTTGTATCCCAGATCTTTCACCAGATTGACATTGCTGATTTTGATTGATCTATTTAGCAACACGTCTCCCTTTCCAATTACTTCTCCTTTGTTTTTATTGCCAAATGAGACGTGGCCTCCTTCGGCATGAGTGTTGAGTAAGATGAGGATATCTTTGTTTCCGGTCATATGGTTCGAGCATCCACTATCTATGAACCATGCATTGTTCCCTCTCACTGCCACCTGCAAGGTAAAGTTAGTGTTTTGAGACCCATGCAAGATGACTCTTGCCCGGTCCCTTGCAAGGGAAAATATTCTTATTTACAACATAGTCAGCGATGTTGATATCATGAAAGGTTTGAGAGTTGGAGTTCCTTGGGCTCTCTTCTTGGGACATGCTTCCTTGTACTGCCCATGAGCACCACAGTTCCAACACGTCTTATAGTATTCTCCCAGGTAGTACTTTGGGTGTGGTCTCTGGATTCTGTTCCTATCCATGGTTTCCTTATTGTACACCCGTGACCCGTTTCCCTTAGCAATTTGGACATAAAGTCTATGTCCAGTGTTCCCAGTGTAATAATCTCTCTCACCACAATTCCCACTTTTTAGGACCCTGATTTTCTCCTCAAGATGACCATTTTTCTGTTTCTCACATTGGAGTTCTAAGGCCCTACACTCATGGATTTCATGTTCTCTCAGGGGTGACTTTCCATTCTTTGAGCTCTCAGTTCTGTATCTTATGCCGTGTTTGGCTGGGACAAACTTGATTTGGGAACTAGAGGCTTCAAGATGTTCGGGAGTCTTACTCAGGTTTTGCAAGAGGGTGCTCTCATCTTTCTCTAGAGTCTTGATTTCATTTTCTAGATCTACAATGTGAGACACATGGGACTTGAGTTTTTCGAGAAGGGATATGTAGTTGGGACAGGGTTCAAGACCAACTAATTGAGCATTTATGTGTTCCTGTTTTTCCAACTTGTTTTGCAGTTTTATGTTATCTTTGACAAGACTTGAAAGAATTTTCAACAGCTCAGGTTTTTCATAGTTATTCAAAGAAGAAAGAACAGTTTCAGTGGTTACCTCACTGGGTTGTTCCCCAGTGGTTTCTCCTATGGCCATTCCACACATGTCTGGGAGTGCCCCTGACTCGGGATCTTTGTCTTCATCATCGCTCCAGGTGGCGATGTAGGCCTTTTTCCCTTGCTTACGGCCGTCAGTTCCCTGTGGGCATTCCTTAGCGAAGTGTCCCTTTTTGTTGCACTTGTAACATGTGACATCCGAGAGGTCCTTCTCTGCGGGTTTTCTTTGGGAACTCTGTCCTTTTCCCCAGTTCCCACTGTTCCTTTGGAGCTTCCCTTTGTAGAAGTTCCGAAGAGCCTTTGTTACGAGAACTAGCTCCTCATCCTCTTCTTCTTCGGAGTCTTCGTGTTGTTCTTGGGTTGATTTGAGCATCTTCTCAATCTTGAGTGCGATCCCTCGATGAGCTCGAGTCTGTTCCTTATCATCGATCTTTCTCTTCTCGTGTCCCACAAGCTTTCCAAACACTTGATGGAGAATGAGTGTTCTATTTTACGGATTCTCCTTGAACATTGTTCTCTCGTTTGCCTATTCTCCAGTCAATCCATTGAAGAGTTGTTGGACCTTCATCTTATGGGTGATTTCTTCTTTGGTGATCCCCAAGCCTTCCATTTTGGTGCAAAGTCCTTCAAATCGGGACTGGTAGCTATCAACAGACTCTCCCATCTCCATTTGGAAGTTGAAGAACTCCCTTTTTGCGTTCATCTGAAGATCTTCTAGGAGATTTGAGTTCCCAACGTGCATTTGTTGGATGGCTTCCCACATTTGCTTAGTTGTGTCAAGATTTGCTACCTTGTCACAGTCTTGTACGCACATAGACGTCTTCAGATATTGTTTGGCCTTGTAGTTTGCCTACATACACTTGTATTCGTTGGGTCCCCATTTGGTGAGGTCGTTGACTATGGCTGGGTCAATTTCGAAGTTGCCTTTTTCGATATCACACCAGGCTTGGTAGTCTTGGCCACGCATCCAATCTTCATGTCGCGTTGCCAGCTTTCGAATCTTCCTATAATAAGCCTAGGCGGCTTACTAGTGTTGTTCCACACCTGAGTAAGTTCCTGGGCCATTTGATACATGCGATGCTAACACAAATCTAGAGCAAGCCTGCTCTGATACCAATTTTTGGATCGTAAACCGTTAGCAAAGAGATTGGGAACTGGCAATTAAGTTGTTCCCAAGGCAGCGGAAGTAAACAGTTCGCAAGTATTAAAGACAGTAAAGAACACAGTTCCTTTATAGAGGAACCCCACTACAACCAACTAGTTGTATGGGTAAACTGATACGCTGGTTTTAGTACAGCGTAATTCTGTATTTTTATTAGGATTTTCTGAGTGTTTTAGGCTAGATTAGGATGATTATCTGTAATATCAGCAGAAGCCTACAATTGAACATTTGGAAGACAGAAGTTCTTATTCAGAAGTTGAAGTGCTCAAGGAGTCAAGATCCGCGCCCTCAGATTAGATCCGAGCCCGCGGTGCCGAGATAGAACCGAACCATCCGAGGGCGAGGAAGGCTGGATCCGCGACCGCGGATTATTTCCGCGCTCGCGGATCGATGGGATTTCGCGTCCGAGGCAAGAGAGTAGATCCGCGCCCGCGGATTATATCCGCGCTCGCGGATCGAGGGTTTCAGCGCCGCCTTTGTTTCATCTTTATTTTATCTTTTGTATTTTTATATTTTTATATTTCGGATTTATTTTCTACTATTTAATCTTAGTTTCGAGTTTCACTTTAGGGTTACACAATTTAGAGACAATTTCTAGCATACTTTTGCTTTGAGGTTTTTTTTATTTCAATATTATGAAGAACTAATTTCCCTTTGGAGTTTGTTTAATCAAGGAAGTCTTTTTATGTAATTCGTGAGATTCTGGTAACTTTTCTATCCCTTGGTTAATATCAAAACTCTTGTGCTTAATTCCATGATTATCAATTGATTTCTCTTGGTGCGCAACTTGTTGAATTTGATTGATATTCTATTGTTTGGATTAGTTTGATTGTTGTCTGTGCAATCTTATTTATCCTTGAAACAACTCTTTTCTAGGACCGTGGACTAGAATAAGGAAAGAGTATTTGATTGTTATTTTATGCATGAGACTCGTAGCTTGATTGCATGAATTAATATCCTTCTATCCTCAATATTTTGTATGATTTGAATTAAGCGTTCTTGTTCATATCATCGTTTCGCTTGGACCGTGGACAAGCGGAAATCTTTTATAAGGATTGGAATTAACTAGGGAATTAATAGAGAAGTGGATGAATCAATGATCGGATGAGTAAAAAGGTGGATTTGATTGAATGAACTCTACGTTCCTTCAATTGATTCAACAATATTTGCTAGTTTGTTTGTTTGCCTGAACTTCCAAAAACCCCTGTCTTGCTCTTTGCTGATTGATTAGAATCCCGATTCTCTTGGGTTCGACCCCTTGCTTGCTTATTATACTAGTTAGTAGTTTAGGGTTATTTATCTTTGATCTTGGCAACAACGATTTTAGCCGAGTCATAAACCTCTACCTCCGCTTGGAGGATTTTGAATGACTTACTTATATTGATTGCTTTGTTCCTTAGTTACAACAGCCGGATTCACACTTCTCTGTTCCTACGAGTTCTTCCTAACTCTAACAACACTAGTAAATCCTCTCAACTGAGTTCCTAAGCTCACAACAGCAAAATACAAATAACTCAAACCTTACACCGACTTCTCAGTTCCCTTGCCCTTGGGAACTTCGGCTTCACCGTCGTTGAGATCACACACTCGCCGACGGGGACTTCTCTTCCTTTTCTTTCTTTTCTCTGGTGTGGGTGTTTGTGAGTTCTGGGAGAAGTACTCAATCCGAGTACTATTTATTTGGCTTTATAGTCCAGGTGAGCTTGGGCAGTCGCATCTTTCTTTTGTGTCCAAAATGCCCTTTGCTTGATGCCCAAGCTGTACTTTCTTCACATGTGACTTTGGTTTGAACTAGGTCAACTTCTTGGATCAATCGGACCGTTGGATCAATCGTGCCAGTCTGATCCTCAAATTGTTCCTTCGGGCTGTCCAAGACAAAATCCCGCGATCTGCGCTGAACGGTCGTTGTCCTCACATGTGAGTTCCCATTTCATGGGAACTGTGTTCTTCAGAGTTCCCTTGATGGAAACTCTTCATCGTTGTAAGCTTGTGTTTTCTTGATCATTTATGGGAGTTCCCATTTCATGGGAACTTTCCTCTTCAGAGTTCCCTTGGTGGAAACTCTTCATCGTGAGCTTTCTGTGGCTTTTGGTCATTCATGGGAGTTCTTGGCTGTACCTGCGTTCCTTAGAAATACTTGAACAAACCACATTAGTTCCTTATGGTGTTTGTCATTATCAAAACTCGGAGAATGACATCGTTGATCCGTTGTTTAGAACCAGAGGTCCCAACAACGTCCCAACACAAGCCAATACACACGTTCTGCACTACAAAATCAAGACCGATTGGATAAAAGAGTAAATTCAAACATAGATACCGAAAGCCATATTTAGGAGTGACATTTACATGGACATTTCATCGAACATTTGGCATGCAATGTTACATCACAAGTCAATTTTTAAAGGCAAAAGGAGAAAAAAAAAGTGAACTTTTAAGACATCTACGAATAAGTAACGATTTAGGATAGTATCAAGCCAATAAGCACATTCTTGTAAAAAAAAATTAAAGACCGATCGAACAAAAGCATAAAATCGAAGTTAGAAACTGAATCCACATTTAGGAGTGACATTTAAATGGACATTTCATGAAATATTTGCCGTGCAATGTTAGATTAGAAGTCATTTTAAAGGAAAAAGAAGAAAAAACAAGTGAACTTTAAATATATCTAGGCATAAGCATAAAAATAAGGATAGTATGAAGCCAATAAGCACATTCTACTCTACAAAATCAAAACCGATCGAATAAAAGCATAAATTCGAACCTTGAAACAATATTCCACATTTAGGAGTGACATTTACATGGACATTTCGTCGAACACTTGGCGTGCAATGTTACATCACTAGTCAATTTTTAAAGGCAAAAGGAGAAAAAACAAGTGAACTTTAAATATATCTAGGCGTAAGTAAAGATTTAGGATAGTATCAAGCCAATAAGCACATTCTTGTAAAAAAAAAATTAAAGACCGATCGAATAAAAGCATAAATTCGAAGTTAGAAACTGAATCCACATTTAGGAGTGACATTTAAATGGACATTTCATGAAATATTTGGCGTGCAATGTTAGATCACAAGTCATTTTAAAGGAAAAAGGAAAAAAAGCAAGTGAACTTTAAATATATCTAGGCATAAGCATAAAAAATAAGGATAGTATGAAGCCAATAAGCACATTCTACACTACAAAATCAAGACCGATCGAATAAAAGCATAAATTCGAACCTTGAAACAATATTCAACATTTAGGAGTGACATTTACATGGAAATTTCGTCGAACACTTGGCGTGCAATGTTACATCACTAGTCAATTTTTAAAGGCCAAACGAGAAAAAACAAGTGAACCTTAAATATATCTAGGCACAAGAATAAAAAATAAGGATAGCATCAAGCCAATAAGCACATTCTACACTACAACATCAAGACCGATCGAATAAAATCATAAATTCGAACCTTGAAACCATATTCACATTTAGGAGTGACATTTACATGGACATTTCATCGAACACTTTGCGTGCATTGTTACATCACAAATCAATTTTTAAAGGCAAAGGAGAAAAAACAAGTGAACTTTAAAGACATCTAGGCATAAGTAAAGATTGACGATAGTATCAAGCCAATAAGCACATTCTTGTAAAAAAATAAATAAAAGACCGATCGAATAAAAGCATAAATTCGAAGTTAGAAACTGAATCCACATTTAGGAGTGACATTTAAATGGACATTTCATCGAATACTTGGCGTGCAATGTTAGATCACTTATAGGCAAAAGAAGAAAAAGCAAGTGAACTTTAAATATATCTAGGCATAAGCATAAAAAATGAGGATAGTATCAAGCCAATAAGCACATTATGTACTACAAAATCAAGACCAGTCGAATAAAAGAATAAATTCGAACCTAGAAACAGAATGCCAAATTTAGGTTTGACAATTACATGGATATTTCATCGAACACTTGGCGTACAATGTTACATCACAAGTCAATTTTTAAAGGCAAAAGGAGAAAAAAAATGTAAACTTAAAAGATATCTAGGCATAAGCATAAAGAATTAGGGTAGAATCAAGCCAATAAGAACATTCTGCACTACAAAATCAAGACCGATCGGATAAAAGAATAAATTCAAACTTAGATACCGAATGCCATATTTAGGAGTGACATTTACATGGAGATTTCATCGCACACTTGGCATAAAATTTTAGATCAGTCGTCAATTTTTAAAGGCCAAAGGAGAATAAACAAGTAAACTTTAAATATATCTAGGCATAAGAATAAAAAATAAGGATAGCATCAAGCCAATAAGCACATTCTACACTACAAAATCAAGACCGATCGAATAAAAGCATAAATTCGAACCTAGAAACCGAATGCCACCTTTAGAAGTGACATTTACATGGACATTTCATCGAACCTTTGGCATGCAATTATAGATCTCAAGTCAATTTTTAAAGGAAAAAGGAGAAAAACAAGTCAACTTTAAATACATCTAGGCATAAGCATAAAGAATGAGGATAGTATCAAGCCAATAAGCACGTTCTGCACTACAAAATCAAGACCGATTGGATAAAAGAGTAGATTCAAACATAGATACCGAAAGCCATATTTAGGAGTGACATTTACATGTATATTTCATCGAACATTTGGCATGCAATAGTACATCACAAGTCAATTTTTAAAGGTAAAAGGAGAAAAAACAAGTGAACTTTAAAGACATCTAGGCATAAGTAAAAATTTATGATAGTATCAAGCCAATAAGCACATTCTTGTAAAAAAAAATTAAGACCGATCGAATAAAACCATAAGTTCGAAGTTAGAAACTGAATCCACATTTAGGAGTGACATTTAAATGGACATTTCATGAAATATTTGGCGTGCAATGTTAGATCACAAGTCATTTTGAAGGAAAAAGGAGAACAAGCAAGTGAACTTTAAATATATCTAGGCAGTATGAATCAAATAAGCACATTCTACACTACAAAATCAAGACCGATCGAATAAAAGCATAAATTCGAACCTTGAAACAATATTCCACATTTAGGAGTGACATTTACATGGACATTTCGTCGAACACTTGGCGTGCAATGTTACATCACTAGTCAATTTTTAAAGGCCAAAGGAGAAAAAACAAGTGAACTTTAAATATATCTAGGCATAAGAATAAATATTAAGGATAGCATCAAGCCAATAAGCACATTCTACACTACAATATCAAGACCGATCGAATAAAAGCATAAATTCGAACCTTGAAACCATATTCACATTTAGGAGTGACATTTACATGGACATTTCATCGAACACTTTGCGTGCATTGTTACATCACAAATCAATTTTTAAAGGCAAAGGAGAAAAAACAAGTGAACTTTAAAGACATCTAGGCATAAGTAAAGATTGACGATAGTATCAAGCCAATAAGCACATTCTTGTAAAAAAAAATAAAAGACCGATCGAATAAAAGCATAAATTCGAAGTTAGAAACTGAATCCACATTTAGGAGTGACATTTAAATGGACATTTCATCGAATACTTGGCGTGCAATGTTAGAACACAAGTCATTTTATAGGCAAAAGAAGAAAAAGCAAGTGAACTTTAAATATATCTAGGCATAAGCATAAAAAATGAGGATAGTATCAAGCCAATAAGCACATTATGCACTACAAAATCAAGACCGATCGAATAAAAGAATAAATTCGAACCTAGAAACCGAATGCCAAATTTAGGTGTGACAATTACATGGATATTTCATCGAACACTTGGCGTACAATGTTACATCACAAGTCAAAGGAGAAAAAAAATGTAAACTTAAAAGATATCTAGGCATAGGCATAAAGAATGAGGGTATAATCAAGCCAATAAGAACATTCTGCACAAAAAAATCAAGACCGATCGGATAAAAGAATAAATTCAAACTTAGATACCGAATGCCATATTTAAGAGTGCCATTTACATGGAGATTTCATCGCACACTTGGCATGAAATTTTAGATCAGTCATCAATTTTTAAAAGCCAAAGGAGAATAAACAAGTGAACTTTAAATATATCTAGGCATAAGAATAAAAAATAAGGATAGCATCAAGCCAATAAGCACATTCTACACTACAAAATCAAGACCGATCGAATAAAAGCATAAATTCGAACCTAGAAACCGAATGCCACCTTTAGAAGTGACATTTACATGGACATTTCATCGAACATTTGGCATGCAATTGTATATCTCAAGTCAATTTTTAAAGGCAAAAGGAGAAAAAATAAGTCAACTTTAAATACATCTAGGCATAAGCAAAAATAATGAGGATAGTATCAAGCCAATAAGCACGTTCTGCACTACAAAATCAAGACCGATTGGATAAAAGAGTAAATTCAAACATAGACACTGAAAGCCATATTTTGGAGTGACATTTACATGGACATTTCGTCGAACATTTGGCATGCAATGTTCTATCTCAAGTCAATTTTTTAAAGGAAAAAGGAGAAAAAAACAAGTGAACATTAAAGACATCTAGGCATAAGCAAAAAGAATAAGGATTGTATCCAACCAATAAGCACGTTCTGCACTACAAAATGAAGACCGATCGGATAAAAAAATAAATTCAAATAAAGATACCGAATGCCATATCTAGGAGTGACATTTACATGGACATTTCATCGAACACTTGGCTGCAATGTTAGATCACAAGTCAATTTTTAAAGGCAAAAGGAGAAAAAACAGGTGAACTTTAATGATATCTAGGCATAAGCATAAAGAATGACGATAGTATAAAGCCAATAAGCACATTCTGCACTACAAAATCAAGACCGATCGAATAAAAGCATAAATTCGAACCTAGAAATCGAATCCACATATAGGAGTAACATTTTGATGGAAATTTGGCATGCATTGTTAGATCACAAGTCAATTTTTAGGGGTAAAAGGAGAAAAAACAAGTGAATTTTAAAGACATCTAGGCATAAGCATAAAGAATAAGGATAGTATCAAGCCAATAAGCACGTTCTGCACTACAAAATACAGACCGATTAGATAAAAGAGTAAATTCAAACATAGATACCGAAAGCCATATTTAAGATTGACATTTACATGGACATTTCATCGAACACTTGGCGTGCAATGTTAGATCACAAGTCGATTTTTAAAGGCAAAAGGAGAGAAAACAAGTGAGCATTAAATACATCTAGGCATAAGCATAAAGAGTAAGGATTGTATCCAGCCAATAAGTACGTTCTGCACTACAAAATCAAGACCGATCGGATAAAAAAATAAATTCAAACAAAGATACCGAATGCCATATCTAGGAGTGACATTTACATGGACATTTCATCGAACACTTAGCATGCAAGGTTAGATCTCAACTCCCTTTTTAAAGGAAAAAAGAGAAAAAGTAAGTGAACTTTACATATATCTAGGCATAAGCATTAAAAATGAGGATAGTGTCAAGCCAATAAGCACATTTTGCACTACAAAATGAAGACTGGTCGAATAAAAGCATAAATTCGAACCTAGAAACCGAATGCCACATTTATGAGTGACATTTACATGGACATCTCATCGAACACTTGGCGTGCAATATTAGATCACAAGTCAATTTTTAGAGGCAAAAGGAGAAAAAACAATTGAACTTTAAAGATATCTAGGAATAAGCATAAAGAATGACGACAGTATAAAGCCAATAAGCACATTCTACACTACAATATCAAGACCGATCGAATAAAAGCATCAATTCGAACCTAGAAATCGAATCCACATTCAGGAGTGACATTTTCATGGACATTTCATCGCACACTTGGCATGCAATGTTAGATCACAAGTCAATTTTTAAAGGTAAAAGGAGAAAAACATGTGAACTTTAACGACATCTAGGAATAAGCATAAAGAATGAGAATAGTATCAAGCCGGTAAG
The DNA here is from genome assembly GCA_964016875.1 of Fallopia convolvulus. NCBI lineage: Eukaryota > Viridiplantae > Streptophyta > Magnoliopsida > Caryophyllales > Polygonaceae > Fallopia > Fallopia convolvulus. Next base: position 29,400,281 of record OZ024730.1, read on the forward strand.
CACGTTCTGCACTACAAAATCAAGACCGATTGGATAAAAGAGTAAATTCAAACATAGATACTTGAAGCTATATTTAAGAGTGACATTTACATGGACATTTCATCGAACACTTGACGTGCAATGTTAGATCACAAGTCAATTTTTAAAGGCAAAAGGAGAAAAAAAAGTGAATAAGCACATAGTGTCAAGCAAAAAAGCATGTTTTGCACTACAATATCAAGACCAATTGGAAGAAAGAGTTAATCCAAACATTCTGAATCCACATTTAGGAGTGCCATTTACATAGACATTTCATCAAACACTTCGCACGCAATGTTAGATCACAAGTCATTTTAAAGGCAAAAGGAGAAAAAGAAAATGAATTTTAAATATATGTATGCATAAGCATAAAAAATGAGTATAGTATCAAGCCAATAAGCACATTCTACACTACAAAATCAAGACCGATCGAATAAAAGCATAAATTTGAACCTAGAAACCGAATGCCACAACAAGGAGTGACATTTACATGGACATTTCATCAAACTCTTGGCACGCAATGTTAGATCAGTAGTCAATTTTTAAAGGCCAAAGGAGAAAAAACAAGTGAACTTTAAAGGTATCTAGGCATAAGCATAAAGAATGAGGATAGTATCAACCCATTAAGCACACACTGTACTACAAAATCAGGACCAATCGAATAAAAGCATAACTTTAAACCTAGAAACCGAATCCACATTTAGGAGTTCCATTTACATGGACATTTCATCAAACACTTCGCACACAATGTTAGATCACAAGTCATTTTAACGGCAAAAGGAGAAAAAGCAAATGAACTTTAAATACATCTATGCATAAGCATAAAAAAATGAGTATAGTATCAAGCCAATAAGCACATTCTACACTACAAAATCAAGAACGATCGAATAAAAGCACAAATTCGAACCTAGAAACCGAATGCCACAATTAGGAGTGAAATTTTCATGGACATTTCATCCCGCACTTGGCGTGCAATGTTAGATCACAAGTCAATTTTTAAAGTCCAAAGGACAAAAAACAAGTGAACTTTATAGACATCTAGGCATAAGCATAAAGAATGAGGATAGTATCAAGCCAATAAACACATTCAGCACTACAAAATCAAGATCAATCGAATAAAAGCAAAATTTCAAACCTAGAAACCGAATCCACAATTAGGAGGTCTATTTACATGGACATTTCATCAAACACTTCGCCCGCAATGTAAGATCACAAGTCATTTTAAAGGCAAAAGGAGAAAAAGCAAGTGAACTTAAAATATATCTGTGCATAAGCATAAAAATTGACGATAGTAGCAAGCCAATAAGCACATTCTGCACTACAAAATCCAGACTTGATCGAATAAAAGCATAACTTCAAACCTGGAAACCGGATCCACATTTAGGAGTGACATTTACATAGACATCGAACACTTGGCGCGCAATGTTAGATCACTTGTCAATATTTAAAGGCCAAAGGAGAAAAAACAAGTGAACTTTAAAGACATCTAGGCATAAGCATAAAGAATAAGGATTGTATCCATCCAATAAGCACGATCTGCACTACAAAATCAGGACCGATCGGATAAAAAAATAAATATAAACAAAGATACCAAATGCCATATCTAGGACTGACATTTACATGGACATTTCATCGAACACTTGTCATGCAAGGTTAGATCTCAACTCCATTTTTAAAAGGAGAAAAGAGAAAAAACAAGTGAACTTTAAATATATCTAGGCATAAGCATTAAAAATGAGGATAGTGCCAAGCCAATAAGCACATTTTACACTACAAAATCAAGAATGATCGAATAAAAGCATAAATTCGAACCTAGAAACCGAATGCCACGTTTAGGATTGAAATTTACATGGACATTTCATCGAACAATTCGCGTGCAATGTTAGATCACAAGTCAATTTTTAAAGGGAAAAGGACAAAAAACAAGTGAACTTTAAAGACATCTAGGCACAAGCATTAAAAACGAGGATAGTATCAAGCGAATAAGCACTTTCTACACTACAAAATCAAGACCGATCGAATAAAAGCATAAATTCGAACCTAGAAATCGAATCCACATTTAGGAGTGACATTTACATTGACATTTCATCGAACACATGGCGTGCAATGTTAGATCACAAGTCAATTTTTAAAGGCAAAAGGAGAAAAAAAAGTGAATAAGCACATAGTGTCAAGCAAAAAAGCATGTTTTGCACTACAATATCAAGACCAATTGGAAGAAAGAGTTAATCCAAACATTCTGAATCCACATTTAGGAGTGCCATTTACATAGACATTTCATCAAACACTTCGCACGCAATGTTAGATCACAAGTCATTTTAAAGGCAAAAGGAGAAAAAGCAAATGAATTTTAAATATATGTATGCATAAGCATAAAAAATGAGTATAGTATCAAGCCAATAAGCACATTCTACACTACAAAATCAAGACCGATCAAATAAAAGCATAAATTTGAACCTAGAAACCGAATGCCACAATAAGGAGTGACATTTACATGGACATTTCATCAAACTCTTGGCACGCAATGTTAGATCAGTAGTCAATTTTTAAAGGCCAAAGGAGAAAAAACAAGTGAACTTTAAAGGTATCTAGGCATAAGCATAAAGAATGAGGATAGTATCAACCCATTAAGCACATACTGTACTACAAAATCAGGACCAATCGAATAAAAGCATAACTTTAAACCTAGAAACCGAATCCACATTTAGGAGTTCCATTTACATGGACATTTCATCAAACACTTCGCACACAATGTTAGATCACAAGTCATTTTAACGGCAAAAGAAGAAAAAGCAAATGAACTTTAAATATATCTATGCATAAGCATAAAAAAATGAGTATAGTATCAAGCCAATAAGCACATTCTACACTACAAAATCAAGAACGATCGAATAAAAGCACAAATTCGAACCTAGAAACCGAATGCCACAATTAGGAGTGAAATTTTCATGGACATTTCATCCCGCACTTGGCGTGCAATGTTAGATCACAAGTCAATTTTTAAAGTCCAAAGGACAAAAAACAAGTGAACTTTATAGACATCTAGGCATAAGCATAAAGAATGAGGATAGTATCAAGCCAATAAACACATTCAGCACTACAAAATCAAGATCAATCGAATAAAAGCAAAATTTCAAACCTAGAAACCGAATCCACAATTAGGAGGTCTATTTACATGGACATTTCATCAAACACTTCGCCCGCAATGTTAGATCACAAGTCATTTTAAAGGCAAAAGGAGAAAAAGCAAGTGAACTTTAAATATATCTATGCATAAGCATAAAAATTGACGATAGTAGCAAGCCAATAAGCACATTCTGCACTACAAAATTCAGACTTGATTGAATAAAAGCATAACTTCAAACCTGGAAACCGGATCCACATTTAGGAGTGACATTTACATAGACATTGAACACTTGGCGCGCAATGTTAGATCACTTGTCAATATTTAAAGGCCAAAGGAGAAAAAACAAGTGAACTTTAAAGACATCTAGGCATAAGCATAAAGAATAAGGATTGTATCCGTCCAATAAGCACGATCTGCACTACAAAATCAAGACCGATCGGATAAAAAAATAAATATAAACAAAGATACCAAATGCCATATCTAGGACTGACATTTACATGGACATTTCATCGAACACTTGTCATGCAAGGTTAGATCTCAACTCCATTTTTAAAAGGAGAAAAGAGAAAAAACAAGTGAACTTTAAATATATCTAGGCATAAGCATTAAAAATGAGGATAGTGCCAAGCCAATAAGCACATTCTACACTACAAAATCAAGAATGATCGAATAAAAGCATAAATTCGAACCTAGAAACCGAATACCACGTTTAGGATTGAAATTTACATGGACATTTCATCGAACAATTGGCGTGCAATGTTAGATCACAAGTCAATTTTTAAAGGGAAAAGGACAAAAAACAAGTGAACTACATCCAGGCACAAGCATTAAAAATGAGGATAGTATCAAGCGAATAAGCACTTTCTACACTACAAAATCAAGACCGATCGAATAAAAGCATAAATTCGAACCTAGAAATCGAATCCACATTTAGGAGTGACATTTACATTGACATTTCATCGAACACATGGCGTGCAATGTTAGATCACAAGTCAATTTTTAAAGGCAAAAGGAGAAAAAAAAGTGAATAAGCACATAGTGTCAAGCAAAAAAGCATGTTTTGCACTACAATATCAAGACCAATTGGAAGAAAGAGTTAATCCAAACATTCTGAATCCACATTTAGGAGTGCCATTTACATAGACATTTCATCAAACACTTCGCACGCAATGTTAGATCACAAGTCATTTTAAAGGCAAAAGGAGAAAAAGCAAATGAATTTTAAATATATGTATGCATAAGCATAAAAAATGAGTATAGTATCAAGCCAATAAGCACATTCTACACTACAAAATCAAGACCGATCGAATAAAAGCATAAATTTGAACCTAGAAACCGAATGCCACAATAAGGAGTGACATTTACATGGACATTTCATCAAACTCTTGGCACGCAATGTTAGATCAGTAGTCAATTTTTAAATGCCAAAGGAGAAAAAACAAGTGAACTTTAAAGGTATCTAGGCATAAGCATAAAGAATGAGGATAGTATCAACCCATTAAGCACATACTGTACTACAAAATCAGGACCAATCGAATAAAAGCATAACTTTAAACCTAGAAACTGAATCCACATTTAGGAGTTCCATTTACATGGACATTTCATCAAACACTTCGCACACAATGTTAGATCACAAGTCATTTTAACGGCAAAAGGAGAAAAAGCAAATGAACTTTAAATATATCTATGCATTAGCATAAAAAAATGAGTATAGTATCAAGCCAATAAGCACATTCTACACTACAAAATCAAGAACGATCGAATAAAAGCACAAATTCGAACCTAGAAACCGAATGCCACAATTAGGAGTGAAATTTTCATGGACATTTCATCCCGCACTTGGCGTGCAATGTTAGATCACAAGTCAATTTTTAAAGTCCAAAGGACAAAAAACAAGTGAACTTTATAGACATCTAGGCATAAGCATAAAGAATGAGGATAGTATCAAGCCAATAAACACATTCAGCACTACAAAATCAAGATCAATCGAATAAAAGCAAAATTTCAAACCTAGAAACCGAATCCACAATTAGGAGGTCCATTTTACATGGACATTTCATCAAACACTTCGCCCGCAATGTTAGATCACAAGTCATTTTAAAGGCAAAAGGAGAAAAAGCAAGTGAACTTTAAATATATCTATGCATAAGCATAAAAATTGACGATAGTAGCAAGCCAATAAGCACATTCTGCACTACAAAATTTAGACTTGATCGAATAAAAGCATAACTTCAAACCTGGAAACCGGATCCACATTTAGGAGTGACATTTACATAGACATCGAACACTTGGCGCGCAATGTTAGATCACTTGTCAATATTTAAAGGCCAAAGGAGAAAAAACAAGTGAACTTTAAAGACATCTAGGCATAAGCATAAAGAATAAGGATTGTATCCATCCAATAAGCACGATCTTCACTACAAAATCAAGACCGATCGCATAAAAAAATAAATATAAACAAAGATACCAAATGCCATATCTAGGACTGACATTTACATGGACATTTCATCGAACACTTGTCATGCAAGGTTAGATCTCAACTCCATTTTTAAAAGGAGAAAAGAGAAAAAACAAGTAAACTTTAAATATATCTAGGCATAACCATTAAAAATGAGGATAGTGCCAAGCCAATAAGCACATTCTACACTACAAAATCAAGAATGATCGAATAAAAGCATAAATTCGAACCTAGAAACCGAATGCCACGTTTAGGATTGAAATTTACATGGACATTTCATCGAACAATTGGCGTGCAATGTTAGATCACAAGTCAATTTTTAAAGGGAAAAGGACAAAAAACAAGTGAACTTTAAAGACATCTAGGCACAAGCATTAAAAATGAGGATAGTATCAAGCGAATAAGCACTTTCTACACTACAAAATCAAGACCGATCGAATAAAAGCATAAATTCGAACCTAGAAATCGAATCCACATTTAGGAGTGACATTTACATTGACATTTCATCGAACACATGGCGTGCAATGTTAGATCACAAGTCAATTTTTTAAGGCAAAAGGAGAAAAAACAAGTGAACTTTAAAAACATCTAGGGATAAGCATAAAGAATGAGGATAGTATCAAGCCAATAAGCACGTTCGACACTCCAAAATCAAGACCGATTGGAAAAAAGAGTAAATTCAAACATAGATACCAAAAGCCATATTTAGGAGTGATATTTACATGGACATTTCATCGAACATTTGGCATGCAATGTTAAATCTCAAGTCAATTTTTTAAAGGAAAAAGGAGAAATACAAGTTAACTTTAAAGACATCTAGGCATAAGCATAAAGAATAAGGATTGTATCCACGCAATAAGCACGTTCTGCACTACAAAATCAAGACCGATCGGATAAAAAAATAAATTCAAACAAAGATACCAAATGTCATATCTAGGAGTGACATTTACATGGACATTTCAACGAACACATTCTACACTACAAATGAGGATATAGTCAAGCCGATAAGCACATTCTACACTACAAAATCAAGAATGATCGAATAAAGGAATAAATTCGAACCTAGAAACCGAATGCCACATTTAGGAGTGACATTGTACATGGACATTTAATCCAACACTTGGCGTTCAATGTTAGATCACAAGTTAATTTTTAAAGGCAAAAGGAGAAAAAACAAGTGAACTTTAAAGATATCTAGGCCTAAGCATAAAGAATGAGGATAGTATCAAGCCAATTAGCACATTCTGCACTACAAAATCAGAACCAATCGAATAAAAGCATAACTTCAAACCAAGAAACCGAATCCACAACTAGGAGGTCCATTTGCATGGACATTTCATTAAACACTTCGCGCGGAATGTTAGATCACAAGTCATTTTAAAGTCAAAAGGAGAAAAAGCAAATGAACTTTAAATATATATATATGCATAAGCATAAAAAATGAGTATAGTATCAAGACCGATCGAATAAGTGCATAAATTCGAACCTAGAAACCGCATGCCACAATTAGGAGTGAAATTTTCATGGACATTTCATCCTGCACTTGGCGTGCAATGTTAGATCACAAGTCAATTTTTAAAGTCCAAAGGACAAAACACAAGTGAACTTTATAGACATCTAGGCATAAGCATAAAGAATGAGGATAGTATCAAGCCAATAAACACATTCAACACTACAAAATCAAGATCAATCGAATAAAAGCAAAATTTCAAACCTAGAAACCGAATCCACAATTAGGAGGTCCATTTACATGGACATTTCATCAAACACTTCGCCCGCAATGTTAGATCACAAGTCATTTTAAAGGCAAAAGGAGAAAAAGCAAGTGAACTTTAAATATATCTATGCATAAGCATAAAAATTGACGATAGTAGCAAGCCAATAAGCACATTCTGCACTACAAAATTCAGACTTGATCGAATAAAAGCATAACTTCAAACCTGGAAACCGGATCCACATTTAGGAGTGACATTTACATAGACATTGAACACTTGGCGCGCAATGTTAGATCACTTGTCAATATTTAAAGTCCAAAGGAGAAAAAACAAGTGAACTTTAAAGACATCTAGGCATAAGCATAAAGAATAAGGATTGTATCCATCCAATAAGCACGATCTTCACTACAAAATCAAGACCGATCGGATAAAAAAATAAATATAAACAAAGATACCAAATGCCATATCTAGGACTGACATTTACATGGACATTTCATCGAACACTTGTCATGCAAGGTTAGATCTCAACTCCATTTTTAAAAGGAGAAAAGAGAAAAAACAAGTGAACTTTAAATATATCTAGGCATAAGCATTAAAAATGAGGATAGTGCCAAGCCAATAAGCACATTCTACACTACAAAATCAAGAATGATCGAATAAAAGCATAAATTCGAACCTAGAAACCGAATGCCACGTTTAGGATTGAAATTTACATGGACATTTCATCGAACAATTGGCGTGCAATGTTAGATCACAAGTCAATTTTTAAAGGGAAAAGGACAAAAAACAAGTGAACTTTAAAGACATCTAGGCACAAGCATTAAAAATGAGGATAGTATCAAGCGAATAAGTACTTTCTACACTACAAAATCAAGACCGATCGAATAAAAGCATAAATTCGAACCTAGAAATCGAATCCACATTTAGGAGTGACATTTACATTGACATTTCATCGAACACATGGCGTGCAATGTTAGATCACAAGTCAATTTTTAAAGGCAAAAGGAGAAAAAACAAGTGAACTTTAAAAACATCTAGGGATAAGCATAAAGAATGAGGATAGTATCAAGCCAATAAGCACGTTCTGCACTCCAAAATCAAGACCGATTGGAAAAAAGAGTAAATTCAAACATAGATACCAAAAGCCATATTTAGGAGTGATATTTACATGGACATTTCATCGAACATTTGGCATGCAATGTTAAATCTCAAGTCAATTTTTTAAAGGAAAAAGGAGAAATACAAGTTAACTTTAATGACATCTAGGCATAAGCATAACGAATAAGGATTGTATCCACGCAATAAGCACGTTCTGCACTACAAAATCAAGACCGATCGGATAAAAAAATAAATTCAAACAAAGATACCAAATGTCATATCTAGGAGTGACATTTACATGGACATTTCAACGAACACATTCTACACTACAAATGAGGATATAGTCAAGCCGATAAGCACATTCTACACTACAAAATCAAGAATGATCGAATAAAGGCATAAATTCGAACCTAGAAACCGAATGCCACATTTAGGAGTGACATTGTACATGGACATTTAATCCAACACTTGGCGTTCAATGTTAGATCACAAGTTAATTTTCAAAAGCAAAAGGAGAAAAAACAAGTGAACTTTAAAGATATCTAGGCCTAAGCATAAAGAATGAGGATAGTATCAAGCCAATTAGCACATTCTGCACTACAAAATCAGGACCAATCGAATAAAAGCATAACTTCAAACCTAGAAACCGAATCCACAACTAGGAGGTCCATTTGCATGGACATTTCATTAAACACTTCGCGCGGAATGTTAGAGCACAAGTCATTTTAAAGTCAAAAGGAGAAAAAGCAAATGAACTTTAAATATATATATATGCATAAGCATAAAAAATGAGTATAGTATCAAGACCGATCGAATAAGTGCATAAATTCGAACCTAGAAACCGCATGCCACAATTAGGAGTGAAATTTTCATGGACATTTCATCCTGCACTTGGCGTGCAATGTTAGATCACAAGTCAATTTTTAAAGTCCAAAGGAGAAAAAACAAGTGAACTTTTAAGACATCTAGGCATAAGCATAAAGAACGAGGATAGTATCAAGCCAATAAACACATTCTGCAGTACAAAATCAAGACCAATCGAATAAAAGCATAACTTCAAACCTAGAAACCGAATCCACATTTAGGAGTGCCATTTGCATGGACATTTCATCAAACACTTCGCACGCAATGTTAGATCACAAGTCATTTTAAAGGCAAAAGGAGAAAAAGCAAATTAACTTTAAAAACATCTATGCATAAGCATAAAAAATGAGTATAGTATCAAGCCAATAAGCACATTCTACACTAAAAAATGAAGACCGATCGAAAAAAAGCATAAATTCGAACCTCGAAACTGAATGACACAATTAGGAGTGAAATTTTCATGGACTTTTCATCCAGCACTTGGCGTGCAATGTTAGATCACAAGTCAATTTTTAAAGTCTAAAGGAGAAAAAAAAAGTGAACTTTATAGACATCTAGGCATAAGCAATAAGAATGAGGATAGTATCAAGCCAATAAACACATTCTGCACTACAAAATCAAGACCAATCGAATAAAAGCATAACTTCAAACCTAGAAACCGAATCCACAATTAGGAGGTCCATTTACATGGACATTTCATCAAACACTTCGCGCGCAATGTTAGATCACAAGTCATTTTAAAGGCAAAAGGAGAAAAAGCAAGTGAACTTTAAATATATCTATGCATAAGCATAAAAAATGACGATAGTATCAAGCCAATAAGCACATTCTACACTACAAAATCAAGACTTGATCGAATAAAAGCATAACTTCAAACCTAGAAACCGGATTTACATTTAGGAGTGACATTTACATGGACATTTCATCGAACACTTGGTGCGCACTGTTAGATCACAAGTCATTTTAAATGCAAGAAGAGAAAAAGAAAGTGTACTTCAAACCTAGAAACCGAATGCCACATTTAAGAGTGACATTTTCATGGACATTTCATCGAACACTTGGCATGCAATGTTACATCACAAGTCAATTTTTAAAGGTAAAAGGAGAAAAAACAAGTGAACTTTAAAGACATCTAGGCATAAGCATAAAGAATGAGGATAGTATCAAGCCAATAAGCACGTTCTGCACTACAAATCAAGACCGATCGAATAAAAAAATAAATTCAAACAAAGATACCAAATGTCATATCTAGGAGTGACATTTACATGGACATTTCATCGAACACTTGGTGCGCACTGTTGGATCACAAGTCATTTTAAGGGCAAGTGGAGAAAAAGCAAGTGAACTTTAAATATCTATGCATAAGCATAAAAACTATGGATAGTATCAAGCCAATAAGCACATTCTACACTACAAAATGAAGACTGATCGAATAAAAGCATAATTCGAACCTAGAAACCGAATGCCACATTTAGGAGTGAAATTTCATGGACATTTCATCTATCACAAGGCGTGCAATGTTAGTTCACAAGGCAATTTTGAAAGGCCAAAGGAGAAAAAACAAGTGAACTTTAAAGACATCTGGGCATAATCATACAGAATGAAGATAGTATCAAGTCAATAAGCACATTCTACACTACAAAGTCAAGACCGATCAAATAAAAGCATAAATTCGAACCTAGAAACCGAATCCACATTTAGGAGTGACATTTACATGGATATTTCATCGAATACTTGACGTGCAATATTAGATCACAAGTCATTTTAAAGGCAAAAGGAGAGAAAGCAAGTGAACTTTAAACATTTCTAGGAGTGACATTCACAAGCCAAAGAGAACATTCTGCACTACAAAATCAAGACTTGATCGAATAAAAGCATAACTTCAAACCTGGAAACCGAATGCACATTTAGGAGTGACATTGACATAGACATCGAACACTTGGCGCGCAATGTTAGATCACTAGTCAATATTTAAAGGCCAAAGGAGAAAAAAACAAGTGAACTTTAAAGACATCTAGGCATAAGCATAAAGAATAAGGATTGTATCCATCCAATAAGCACGTTCTGCACTACAAATCAAGACCGATCGGATAAAAAAATAAATTCAAACAAAGATACCAAATGTCATATCTAGGAGTGACATTTACATGGACATTTCAACGAACACTTGGCATGAAAGGTTAGATCTCAACTCCATTTTTTAAATGAAAAAATGAGGATATTGTCAAGCCGATAAGCACAATCTGCACTACAAAATCAAGAATGATCGAATAGAGGCATAAATTTGAACCTAGAAACCGAATGCCACATTTAGGAGTGACATTGTACATGGACTTTTAATTGAACACTTGGCGTGCAATGTTAGATCACAAGTTAATTTTTAAAGGCAAAAGGAGAAAAAAGAAGTGAACTTTAAAGATATCTAGGCATAAGCATAAAAATAAGGATAGTATGAAGCCAATAAGCACATTCTACTCTACAAAATCAAAACCGATCGAATAAAAGCATAAATTCGAACCTTGAAACAATATTCCACATTTAGGAGTGACATTTACATGGATATTTCATCAAACACTTCGCGCGCAATGTTAGATCACAAGTCATTTAAAGGCAAAAGGAGAAAAAGCAAATGAACTTTAAATATATCTATGCATAAGCATAAAAAATGAGTATAGTATCAAGCCAATAAGAACATTCTACACTACAAAATCAAGACCGATCGAATAAATGCATAAATTCGAACCTGGAAACCGAATGCCACAATTAGGAGTGAAATTTTCATGGACATTTCATCCAGCACTTGGCGTGCAATGTTAGATCACAAGTCAATTTTTAAAGTCCAAAGGAGAAAAAACAAGTGAACTTGAAAGACATCTAGGCATAAGCATAATGAATGAGGATAGTATCAAGCCAATAAACACATTCTACACTACAAAATCAAGACCAATCGAATAAAAGCATAACTTCAAACCTAGAAACCGAATCCACAATTAGGGGCTCCATTCGCATGGACATTTCATCAAACACTTCGCGCGCAATGTTAGATCAAAGTCATTTTAAAGGCAAAAGGAGAAAAAGCAATTGAACTTTAAATATATCTATGCATAAGCATAAAAAATGAAGATAGTATCAAGCCAATAAGCACATTCTGCACTACAAAATCAACCCTTGATCGAATAAAGCATAAATTCAAACCTAGAAACCGAATCCACATTTAGGAGTGACATTAACATGGACATTTCATCGAACACTTGGCGTGTAATGTTAGATCACAAGTCAATATTTAAAGGAAAAAGGAGAAAAACAAGTGAACTTTAAAGACATCTAGGCTTAAGCATAAAGAATGAGGATAGTATCAAGCCAATAACCATATTCTACACTACAAAATCACGATCGATCGAATAAAAGCATAAATTCGAACCTAGAGACCGAATCTACATATAGGAGTGACATTTACATGGACATTTCATCGAACTCTTGGCGCGCAATGTTAGATCAGTAGTCAATTTTTAAAGGCCAAAGGAGAAAAAATAAGTGAACTTTGAAGATATATAGGCATAAGCATAAATGTTGGGACGTTGTTGGGACCTCTGGTTCTAAACAACGGATCAACGATGTAATTCTCTCTAAGTTTTGATAATGACAAACACCATAGGGAACTAATGTGGTTTGTTCAAGTATTTCTAAGGAACACAGGTACAACCAAGAACTCTTATGAATGACCAAAAGCTAGTGCAGGCCACAATGAAGAGTTCCCATCAAGGGAACTCTGAAGAGGAAAGTTCCTGATGTCTCTCTATTTGGTGGTGTTTTCATATGTGATTTCCTTTGTAAATATGTTCCTTTTTCCCCTTTTCTTGTGCGTTTTGTTCGTTTTTAGCTTAGTTCCCGTATTTCTATGAGATTCGGAGACTACGCGCATTTTATGTGTTTTGTAGGTAATTTGGCATGAATCGAGGATCGATTTGAAGGAGGGTCGAGACATGGAGCAAAGGCCGAGCTAAAGCGGGAAAGAGAGAAGCAAGCCATGAAGAAGAACAAGAGAAGCCAACAAAGAAGAAGGTGGAACGAGGTCAAGACCGAGTTGCAACCACGTCGGGCCCGACTTTGAAGTCTCCAACCTCGGACCGAGATGCACAGTAACTCGGGCCCGAGGTCCTCTGTGTCGGTCCGAGTCGGTCACCGAACTACTTGGGCTCCAAGGCACGTATTTTTGGACTTCCACTTTTGCCCCTCATCTAATCTATAAATGGCCCTCTTGTCTTCTAAGAAAGAGTTCCCTCTCATACACACAAAAAGGGGGTTCCAAAGGGACCAAGAGGATACTTGGAGAGCAAGGAGGAAGGAGAGGAGGAGGAAGAGAGAGAGAATCGGCCAAGAGAGGAAGACTTGATAGGTTTTGTTGGTAGATTTGCTTTGATTTGCTTTGTTCTTGTGGATTTGAAAACCCTTGATTGGAATTTGTGGATTGCTTTGGATTTGAATGAAACTTTGCTTTGTTTTGAGATTGATTATGATCATTGCTTTCCCTTTTGATTTGATTGCTTTCTTTGCTTGTCACATGGAGTATATCTCCTTGATCTTGGGTTATGGGGGAAAACCCTAGCTAGGTTAAGGCTAGAAACCCCAATTCCATAGCCTTGAGTGTTTGATCTAAGGAACCCACTCTACATAGAGCTACAATTCCTTGCGAAAGTTGGGAATCAAGGCTTGAGATTGGCAAAGTAGCGAAAGTGAACATGTGTCAATCTCAAGACCTTGCTTCGAAGGGGATTTCCCCAATGATCGAGGCGTAGAAGTGGTTGGAACGAGGGCGAAAGCGCTCGATCCTAGTCCGATCATCACTCATTGCTTGAATTGGGGTGGAAAAGCCTTAATCTACTGGGGAGGGAACCCAAAAGCCCAAGATCTACTTTTAAATCTTTGAGTTCGACATCCCCAGCTACCTCGGACCCGACTTACCCAGTGTCGGTCCCGACTTCCTCTTGTCGCCAACCTCGGGCCCGACGTGACCTCAGTGTCGGTCCCAACTGTTTTCTTTGTTTTCCTTTGTTTTAAACCCTCCTTTCTAGCTTCCTAGTATCTAGTCACATCGATCGAGTAGACTTCCCGAGTGTTCGACACCCACCACGTGCTACAACGGGGTCGGATTATAAATTGTATCTCTAGACCCTCGCAATCCGAGGCGATCAGTTCCCATGAAATGGGAACGCCCAGAGACAATCAAGAGAACACAAGCTTACACCGATGAAAAGTTTCCATCAAGGGAACTCTGAAGAAGACAGTTCCCATGACATGGGAACTCACATGTGAGGACAACGACCGTTCAACGCAGATCGCGGGATTCTGTCTCAGACAGCCCGAGGGAACAGTTTGAGGATCAGACTGTCACGCTTCATCCAACGGTCCAATTGATCCAAGAAGTTGACCTAGTTCAAACCAAAGTCACATGTGAAGAAAGTACAGCTTGGGCATCAAGCAAAGGGCATTTTGGACACAAACGAAAGATGCGACTGCCCAAGCTCAATGGACTATAAAGCCAAATGAATAGTACTCGGTCTGAGCACTTCTCACAGAACTTACAAATACCCACATCAGAGAAAAGAAAGAAAAGGAAGAGAAGTCCCCGCCGGCGAGTGTGTGATCTCGACGACGGTGAAGCTGAAGTTCCCAGGAGCAAGGGAACTGAGAAGTCAGCGTAAGGTTTGAGTTACTTGTGTTTTGCTGTTGTGAGCTTAGGAACTCAGTTGAGAGGATTTACTAGTGTTGCTAGAGTTAGGAAGAACTTGTAGGAACAGAGAAGTGTAAATCCGGCTGTGTAACTAAGGAACAAAGCAATCAATATAAGTAAGTCATTCAAAATCCTCCAAGCGGAGGTAGAGGTTTACCCATAGAACTAGTTGGTTGTAGTGGGGTTCCTCTATAAAGGAACTGTGCCTTTTACTGTTTTTATTACTTGCGATTATTTAGTTCCTCTGCCTTGGGAACAGCTTAATTGCCAGTTCCCAAGCTCACTGCTAACAGATTACGATCCAACAATTGGTATCAGAGCTTGCGCTCTAGATTTGTGTTAGCATCGCAGATTCGCAGGTATCAAAATGGCTCAGGAACTTACTCAGGTAGGGAACAATACCAGTAAGCCGCCAAGGCTTATTACAGGAAGATTTGAAAGCTGGCAACGCGACATGAAGGATTGGATGCGTGGCCAAGACTACCAAGCCTGGTGTATCATTGAGAGGGGGAACTTCGAAATGGATCCAGCTATTGTCAACGACCTCTCAAAGTGGGGTCCCAATGAGTACAAGTGCATGGAGGCAAACTACAAAGCCAAACAGTACCTAAAGAGGTCCATGTGCGTACAAGATTGTGACAGGGTTGCAAACCTTGACACAACTAAGGAAATGTGGGAAGCCATCCAACAAATGCACGTTGGGAACTCAGATATCAGAGAAGATCTTCAGATGAATGCAAAAAGGGAGTTCTACAACTTCCAAATGGAAATGGGAGAGTCTGTCGATAGCTACCAATCCCGGTTTGAAGGACTTTGCACTAAGATGGAAGGATTGGGGATCACAAAAGAAGAAATCACCCACAAAATGAAGGTCCAACAGCTCTTCAATGGATTGACTGGAGAATGGGCAAACGAGAGAACGATGTTCAAGGAAAACCCAGAAAATCGAACACTTATGCTCCATCAAGTGTTTGGAAAGCTAGTGGGACATGAGAAGAGGAAGATCGATGATACAGAACAAACTCGAGCTCAAGGAGGGATCGCACTCAAGATCGAAAAGATGCTCAAATCAACCCAAGAACAACATGAAGACTCCAAAGAAGAAGAGGATGAAGAGCTAGTTCTTGTAACAAAGGCTCTTCGAAATTTCTACAAAGGAAAGTCTCAACGGAACATTGGGAACTGGGGAAAGGGACAGAGTTCCCAAAGAAAGCCCACAGAGAAGGATCTCTCAGAAGTGACTTGCTACAAATGCAACAGGAAAGGACATTTTGCGAAGGAATGCCCACAAGGAACTGATGGCAGGAAGCAAGGAAAGAAGGCCTACATCGCTACCTGGAGCGATGATGAAGACGAAGATCCTGAGTCATGGGCACTCCCAGACATGTGTGGCATGGCCATAGGAGAAACCACTGGGGAACAACCCAGTGAGGTAACCACTGAAACTGTTCTTGATTCCTTGAGTAACTATGAAAAACCTGAGTTGTTGAAAGTTCTTTCAAGTCTTCTCAAAGATAACATAAAACTGCAAAACAAGTTGGAAAAACAGGAACACATAAATTCTCAATTAGTTGGTCTTGAGCCCTGTCCCAACTGCATATCCTTTCTAGAAAAACTAAAGTCCCATGTGTCTCACATCGTAGATCTAGAAAGAGAAATCAAAGCTCTAGAGAAAGATGAGAACACCCTCTTGCAAAACCTGAGTAAGACTCCCGAACATCTTGAAGCCTCTAGTTCCCAAATTAAGTTTGTCCCAGCCAGACATGGCATAGGATACAAAGGTGAGTGCTCCAAGAACGGAAAGTTACCCCTGAGCGAACATGAGATCCATGAGTGTAGGGCCTTAGAACTCCAGTGCGAGAAACAGAAAAATGCTCATCTCGAGGAGAAAATCAGGGTCCTAGAGAGTGGAAACAATGGTGAGAAAGACTACTATACTGGGAACTCTGGACATAGAATCTATGTCAAAATTGCTAAGGGAAATGGGTCTCGGGTGTTCAAAAAAGAAACCATGGATAGGAACCGTATCCAGAGACCACACCCAAAATACTACCTGGGAGAATACTACAAGACATGTTGGCACTGTGGTGCTCATGGGCACTACAAGGATGCATGTCCCAAGAAGAGAGCCCAAACCCCTAGAAGCCATGAGTTCCCAAACAGACAAAAACGTCATGCTCATCACCAAAGGAACTCCAACTCTCAAAATTCCAAAGACATCAACATTTCTGACTATATCTTGAATGAAAATGTTTTCCCTTTCAAGGGACCTGGCAAGAGTCATCTTGCCTGGGTATCAAAACACTAACTTTTCCATGTAGGTGGCAGTGAGAGGGAACAGTACATGGTTCATAGATAGTGGATGCTCGAACCATATGACAGGAAACAAGGATATCCTCATCTCACTCCACACTCATGCCGAAGGAGGCCATGTCTCATTTGGCAACAAGAACAAGGGAGAAGTTATTGGAAAAGGAGAAGTGTTGCTCAATAGATCTATTAAAGTTAGCAATGTAAATCTGGTAAAGGGTCTGGGATACAATCTGCTGAGTATCTCCCCGATGTGTGATCAAGGGAACAACATCGTCACTTTCGACTCAGATGAATGTCTCGTCATCAACAAGAAGACCAACAAAGTAATTCTGAGAGGAAGAAGATACAACAATGTGTATGTGGTGGACACCAACTTTGAACCACCAATGAAGTTGTGCCTTGCGAGTTCCCAAGATGACACGGAACTCTGGCATCGAAGACTGGGACATGCTGGTGTAAATAAATCCTGAAGCTTTATCTACAGGATCTGGTCATTGGTCTTCCACGGATCAATCTCGAAGGAGTCAAAATGTGTGAAGCATGTGTTCGAGGGAAACCGACCAGGACCTCCTTCAAACCCAAGAAGGTGGTAAGCACAACCAGGTCCCTGGAGTTAATTCACATGGATCTCTGTGGTCCCATGAGAACAGCTAGCTACGGTGGAAAAAGGTACATGTATGTTTTAATTGATGATTTTTCAAGATTCACCTGGGTTATTTTCTTGAAGGCAAAATCACAAGCGTTTGAAGAATTTGAGCCCTTCATCAAAAGAACAGAAGTAAGCTTGGGGCTGAAACTGAAAGCAATCAGATCTGATCACGGAACTGAGTTTCAAAACTCGGAGTTCCTAAACTTCTGTGAGCAAAATGGGATCTCTCACAACTTTTCAGCTCCTCGCACTCCTCAGCAAAATGGAGTGATCGAGAGAAAGAACAGAACTCTGGAGGACATGGCTAGAACCATGATGATCGAAAGTGGAGTTCCTGAGTACTTCTGGACTGAAGCCATCTCCACAGCTACATACATCCTGAATCGAGCCATGACAAGGCCCCTGATCAACAAGACTTCCTATGAGCTCATCAAAGGGAGAAAACCAAACATCTCACACTTGAGAACATTTGGTTGCACATGTTTTGTTCACAACAACGGCAAAGACAATCTTGGCAAATTCGACCCCAGAAGCGACGAAGGGATCTTCCTGGGATACTCATCACAAAGCAAGGCTTACAAGGTCTACAATAAAAGAACCAAGAAGATAGAGGAAAGCATTCATGTCGTCTTCAATGAAAAGTCTGTAAAGATGGGAACCGAGACCCAAGGGAAGGGAACTCTGTTCAACTAGTTAGACATGAAGACGATGATAATGACGAGGATGAGCCAAGGAAAAGGGATGAAGACTATCCAAGTGCAAGCAACATCCCACAACCAGGGAACAACGACGAAGGTCCAACCCTCACTGATCAAACCTCCCTCGAGGCTCCTTCCTCAGAAGAACTACAAGACACCTCCAACTCTCTTGAGGTCCCCTCTTCAGGGAACAACTCTGCTGTCCCCCAAGACAATACCCTGCCAGAATCAAGTATTCAAGGGGAACAAAGAGGGAACCTGCCAGAAAACTCTGAAGAAACATCAAATGAAGAAGCTTAAGATGAGAGTTCCCATGACAGAGAAACACCAACTGAGGATGATACACATACAAGAACCTTTCAACAAAGGAAGGACCACCCCATTGAGAACATCATCTCCTCTCTTGATAAAGGTGTACAAACTCGTTCCTTTCTCAATAATTTTTGTGCTTTTAACGCGTTTGTTTCTATGGTGGAACCCAAAAATATCAAAGAAGCCTTGAAGGACCCAGATTGGATTCAAGCCATGCAAGAAGAACTCCTCCAATTCGAGAGGAACAAAGTCTGGAAGCTAGTTCCTAGGCCCAAAAACAAGAACATCATAGGAACTCGATGGGTCTTTAGGAACAAGCTCGATGATACTGGAGTTGTAGAAAGGAACAAGGCTAGGTTAGTAGCACAAGGATACAGGCAAGAGGAAGGGATTGAATACGATGAGACCTTCGCACCAGTTGCCAAGATCGAGGCAATCACACTCCTCATCGCCTATGCCGCTCACAAGGGATTCAAACTTTATCAAATGGATGTGAAAACAGCCTTCCTCAATGGACATCTCAAGGAAGAAGTGTATGTAGCCCAACCTCCAGGATTCGAAGATGAGAAACTAACCCAACCATGTCTATTTCCTTGAGAGGGCCCTTTACGGACTCAAACAAGCTCCTCCGAGCTTGGTATGACAGGTTTGCTCAATTCCCCTTGTCCCATGGGTACATTCGTGGTTCCATAGACAAGACTTTGTTTTTAAAGAAAGAATCTAAAGACATTTTGATTGTGCAAGTATATGTTGATGACATTGTGTTTGGAGCAACTAACAAAACTCTTGTAGAGAAGTTTAAGGACCTCATGAGCAGTGAGTTTGAAATGAGTCTCATTGGGGAACTCACGTTCTTTTTGGGACTTCAAATATCCCAAACCAAGGAGGGAACAAAGATTCATCAACAGAAATACATCAAGGAAATGCTTGTGAAGTATGGGATGGAACATTCAAAGCCCATTGACACCCCCATCTCACCAAATTCAAGGCTCAATGCGGATGAAACAGGTATCAGTGTGGACCAAAGGAACTATCGAGGTATGATCGGGTCCCTTCTCTACTTAACAGCTAGTAGACCTGATATCATGTTCTCCGTATGTCTTTGTGCTCGTTTTCAAGCTAACCCTAAGGAATCACACCTGAAAGAGGTGAAGAGAATTTACAGGTATCTCAAAGGGAACGATAACTTGTGCCTTTGGTATCCAAGGAACAGTTCCCTTGAGCTCATTGCATACACAAATGTAGATTTTGCAGGGCACTTGGTTGACAGAAAGAGCACATCAGGAATGGCCCAGTTCCTAGGGTCATGCTTAGTCTCGTGGGGATCTAAAAAGCAAAACTCAGTGGCACTCTCCACAGCTGAAGCCGAATATGTGGCTGCCGCATCATGTTGTTCCCAAGTTCTATGGCTTAAGTCACAACTCCAGGATTACAATATGTCTTTTGGCCCAGTTCCCATACTTTGTGATAACACTAGTGCCATAAACATTTCCAAAAATCATGTGCATCATTCTAGAACTAAGCATATTGATATAAGGCATCACTTTCTACGTGACAATGTTGAAAATGGGAACATCTCGATGGAACACTGTAGAACTGAAGAGCAAATTGCGGACATTCTTACCAAAGCTTTAGACAGACATCCCTACCAACATTTTCGAATGCTTCTAGGGATGATAACTCTAAACTAAACAAGTCCCTGTTTGTCTCTCTCTCAATGCCTGACTAGTTTATATAAGATTGCATGATAGGGAACTTGGATTTATTGCATTCACTATGCCATGATTACTAGTCTAGAGAAAAATGTGTACAAAGGACCTCTATTTCTTTTGGCCCAAAATGATCAACCAGAGTTCCCTTTATCCCTCATTACAAGCCACCATGACGGTTGATCATATGACCCACCCTAAGCTAGGGACCAGACAAATGCTTCTCATGAGCCAAAATATTTCCTTTATCGAGTTGCAAATTGTCTGGTTCCTTTGAGTTCCCTAGCCCCACAAAAAAATGAGTGTGAAGTTCCCTTAACCACTTCACTCTCCCTGACCTTGATAAGATCATGGGAACTGATGCATCTATAAAGGGAACGCTGACTAATCTTCAAAGAAAAACCGTCACTTGGGAAGCGGACTTTTGTGTCAGAGGCTCTGAAGCGTTAAAGGCCAAGTATTCAAAATTTGAAAAGGACATCCCAAGAGATTGTGACGCGTGTCCAGAGGCGTGGTTGAGAAGTTGAAACGGTGCCCCACGTTCATTGGGCAACGGTTATCGAGGTTATTCCACTTCCCTTTCTACCCTTCACTTCCTCTCTCCTTTAAAACCACTCTTTGCCATTTTTGGGCCCTTTATTCCATCTTACATCTCTGTCAATCGTCTTCCCAAAATCTCTTTCACTCTCTTTTCAAGAAACCTCCAAAACCTCCCAATCTCTTACAAAAATGGCCCCTCAACACACCTTCGCCCATATCAAAGCGTGGGTACATGCCAATCCTCGCATCCTCTTCGTCTCTCAACTAAAAGAGATCGAGCAAGAATCGGACCCAACGATGAAGGATGTTCTTATCCAAGGGCTATACAATCAAGTAAGCCCCTTCTTGCCCCTCTTCCTCCTCAGGCCGACAAAACCGTCTCCTGGACCTCTTCCTCCTCCGAATCTCTTCCTCTCCCTCCTTCCCACACCAACACCTCCTCCGGAGTTGTCATCGTTGACAACTTCGGAGACGCTCGCCCCTCAATCAATGAAAAACCCCACAAATCCAAACACCGCCATTCATCCAAACGCCGTCACTCATCAAAAGACCCCTCAACACCCAAAAAATCCAAACACTCCCACGACCCCTCAAAATCCAAAAAGTGTAAACACTCTGCGGCCTCTGAATTCTCGGAGCCCAGAAAGAAGGCTTTCTTCAAGTTTGAGGACTACCTGAACTGCTCCAAGGAGAGTTCTTGTGCTCCCAAACCTCCTTACCCTTTCCCTTCCGACGATGGGACCTCTGAACCCCAGAGTCTACTCCCCTCTTCCTCCTTCATCCCTCCTCTTCAAATCGAGGGACCTTCCAAACCCACTCTCACAAAACAACCGACTCCTCCTCCACCATCTTCTCCAAATCCCGCCACGATGGGAACTCCACCTTCCCAACCTTCTTCACTTCCTCCCGTTCCCATCATTATGGGATCTCCAACTCCACCTTCACCTCACAAAACTCCTTCTCCTCCCTCTTCACCAAAACACATCTCCACCACTCCCATTTCTACTTCAAGGATCTCTACTCCCCAGGTCACCAGATCCCTTCCTCCCCCTTCCACTCAACTAACGACCCCTCTTCCTTATTCTCCTCTCCCGTCTTCCATCACATCTCCCACCACCACCAAACTCCCCTCTCCCTCACCATCCAAAAGTACCGTCGCTCTCACCTCAGACGACGACGATCTTCCTCTCTCTGTGGTCATCGGCAAAATGACCAAGGACCCTCCTCCAATCATCATGGGAACTCTGGAGGAGGAATCCCAGCTCAAGGCAATCGAGGAAGAGCTCAATCGGAGCCCCTCTGAGCACACAGTCTCCCAAGGGACAAAGTCCCCAGAAAAGGTGGCTCCCGACGAGCCCAAGGAGAGAAGGGACCTCGCACCAGCTGGAGGTGCTGAGGCAACAATGAGTCATCCTGAAGATGACGCGGAGGAATCAAGCTCGAGCTCCTCCGAGGAAGAAGGGACCTCCCAAGATGAGGTCGAAGAAGAAGAAGAAGCTCCAGCCGCTAAGGAGCAAGCACGGATCCCCACCCCTGGACACCAAATGGTGGTGTCCACGAGTTTCCAACCACCAAGGGACCGCGTGCTTATGATTGAAGCGGCTACACCCCCTCAGCAGAAAGGACCTCGCACGGTCTCTAGGGGGAACACATCTAAAAGAACTTCAAGGAAGGGGAAGGGGACCTCTTCCACCAAGCATCATGTCGATGAGCGCAGGAAGCTTCTTCCTCCCCTCATTGTTTCAGAAGAAGTGCTGACTGAAAATGGTCTAGGGGAACTGTGGGACCTGATCAAGGCCTAGGGCTGGGAGAGACTCTGCCAAGAGACTGTGAGCTTAGATCCCTCACAAGTGCGTCGATTCTACAACAACTTCACTATCACCAATGACGGCACTCAGGGAACTCTCTCCCACTAAGGCGATGAGTTCTTTTTTACAACGTCGACAATCCGCCTTCAACTCCAGGTCCCTGGTCAAGGGCTTAGCGAGGTGCCCAGCAAGCTCTGGGGCGAATTCAATAGCGCCGAGGTGTGCAACACAAATTTTGAGGGTCGGGTTCCCTCTAAAGTCCTCTCGACGTATCACCTATCCTTGGTTGCCAAGCTCGCTCACCAATTCATCATCAACGTGGTGATCCCGCGCCAAGAGAAGCGCTTGGTCGTCAACATCCCAGATGCCATCATTCTCTACCACTTCCTCCTCAAGAAGCCCATAATTCTTCCCCGAATAATCCTTGGGCACATGGAGAAGTGCATGGCCTCCAAGTCCCACTCCCTTCCCTACTCCGGGCTGATCAAGAAGCTCCTACAAAAAGAGGGTCTTTACGACGCCTCTAAAGACGAAATCGAGCTTGGAAGGGAACTGGACATTACAGTTGCCCAGAAGATGAGGCACTCGGAACCTGTAGAGGAGGCAGCTCCACTAGAGTCTGGTCCACAAGAGGGGAACTCTCCAGTGTTTCTCCGCATTGCCAACACCCTCGACCAGATTGCTAGGGACCAAGCAGTGTTGGCCAGAGGACAAGAAAAGCTTACACAAGTCCTTACGCGCCTATGTGACGCCCTGTTCCCTCAGAACCCATGATCTCTCCTTTCTTGTTCCTTTAATCCAAAAATGACTACAAATTGTACTTGGGTTCCCCTTGTACATATTATCTTAAGTAATGAAATGGTCTTTATTTTGATTGCGTGTTCCCTTCTTTCCTATTATTGCTTTACTTGTTTTCGATGATGTCAAAAGGGGGAAAGACAAAAAATGCGAGATGAGTTAAAAGTTTAAGTTATCACAGACCACGCATAAGCTAAGAGGGAACAATTGCATAAAAAGCTCAATAGGAACTATGTGTCTCACCAGAAGTGGTTCCCTAAATCTAAAAGTTTCACTAAAAGTGACTTCCCAAAATCATACTTAGGAACTCATCAGCATATCATTCATTGAAATACTTGCATTTTTGTGATGGGTTTGTCATCATCAAAAAGGGGGAAATTGTTGGGACATTGTTGGGACCTCTGGTTCTAAACAACGGATCAATGATGTAATTCTCTCTAAGTTTTGATAATGACAAACACCATAGGGAACTAATGTGGTTTGTTCAAGTATTTCTAAGGAACACAGGTACAACCAAGAACTCTTATGAATGACCAAAAGCCAGTGCAGGCCACAATGAAGAGTTCCCATCAAGGGAACTCTGAAGAGGAAAGTTCCCATGAAATGGGAACGCCCAGAAACAATCAAGAGAACACAAGCTTACAACGATGAAAAGTTTCCATCAGAACTCTGAAGAAGACAGTTCCCATGACATGGGAAATCACATGTGAGGACAACGACCGTTCAGCGCAGATCGCGGGATTCTGTCTCAGACAGCCCGAGGGAACAGTCTGAGGATCAGACTGTCACGCTTCATCCAACGGTCCGATTGATCCAAGAAGTTGACCTAGTTCAAACCAAAGTCACATGTGAAGAAAGTACAGCTTGAGCATCAAGCAAAGGGCATTTTGGACACAAACGAAAGATGCGACTGCCCAAGCTCAATGGACTATAAAGCCAAATGAATAGTACTCGGTCTGAGCACTTCTCACAGAACTTTCAAATACCCACATCAGAGAAAAGAAAGAAAAGGAAGAGAAGTCCCCGCCGGCGAGTGTGTGATCTCGACGACGGTGAAGCTGAAGTTCCCAGAAGCAAGGGAACTGAGAAGTCAGCGTAAGGTTTGAGTTACTTGTGTTTTGCTGTTGTGAGCTTAGGAACTCAGTTGAGAGGATTTACTAGTGTTGCTAGAGTTAGGAAGAACTTGTAGGAACAGAGAAGTGTAAATCCGGCTGTGTAACTAAGGAACAAAGCAATCAATATATGTAAGTCATTAAAAATCCTCCAAGCAGAGGTAGAGGTTTACCCATACAACTAGTTGGTTGTAGTGGGGTTCCTCTATAAAGGAACTGTGCCTTTTACTGTTTTTATTACTTGCGATTATTTACTTCCGCTTCCTTGGGAACAGCTTAATTGCCAGTTCCCAAGCTCACTGCTAACAGATTACGATCCAACAATAAAGAATGAAGATAGTATCAAGCCATTAAGCACATTCTGCACTAAAAAATAAGGACCAGTCGAATAAAAGAACAACTTCAAACTTAGAAACCGAATCCATATTTAGGAGTGCCATTTAGATGGACATTTCATCAAACACTTCGCGTGCAATGTTAGATCATAAGTCATTTTAAAGGCAAAAGGAGAAAAAGCAAATGAACTTTAAATATATCTATGCGTAAGCATAAAAAATGAGTATAGTATCAAGCCAATAAGCACATTCTACACTACAAAATCAAGACCGATCGAATAAAAGCATAAATTCGAACCTAGAAACGGAAAGTAACAATTAGGAGTGAAATTTTCATGGACATTTCATCCAGCAATTGGCGTGCAATGTTAGATCACAAGTCAATTTTTAAACTCCAAAGGAGAAAAAACAAGTGAACTTTAAAGACGTCTAGGCATAAGCATAAAGAATGAGGATAGTATCAAGCCAATAAAGACATTCTGCACTACAAAATCAAGACCAATCGAATAAAAGCATAATTTCAAACCTAGAAACCGAATCCACAATTAGGAGGTCCATTTGCATGGACATTCCATCAAACACTTCGCGCGCAATGTTAGATCACAAGTTATTTTAAAGGCAAAAGGAGAAAAAGCAAGTGAACTTTAACCATATCTATGCATAAGCATAAAAAATGACGATAGTGTCAAGCCAATAAGCACATTTTGCACTACAAAATCAACACTTGATCGAATAAAGCATAACTTCGAACCTAGAAACCGAATCCAAATTTAGGAGTGACATTAACATGGACATTTCATCGAACAATTGGCGTGCAATGTTAGATCACAAGTCAATATTTAAAGGCAAAAGGAGAAAAAAACAAGTGAACTTTAACGACATCTAGGCATAAGCATAAAGAATGAGGATAGTATCAAGCCAATAAACACATTCTACACTACAAAATCACGATCGATTGAATAAAAGCATAAATTCGAACCAAGAGACCGAATCCACGTTTAGGAGTGACATTTACATGGAGATTTCATCGAGATCTTGGAGCGCAATGTTAGATTAGTAGTCAATTTTTAAAGCCCAAAGGAGAAAAAACAAGTGAACTTTAATGATATCTAGGCATAAGCATAAAGAATGAGGATAGTATCAAGCCATTAAGCACATTCTGCACTACAAAATCTGGACCAATCGAATAAAAGCATAACTTCAAACCTAGAAACCGAATCCACATTTAGGAGTCCCATTTAAATGGACATTTCATCAAACACTTCGCGCGCAATGTTAGATCACAAGTCATTTTAAAGGCAAAAGGAGAAAAAGCAAATGAACTTTAAATATATCTATGCATAAGCATAAAAAATGAGTATAGTATCAAGCCAATAAGAACATTCTACACTAAAAAATCAAGACCGATCGTATATAAGCATAAATTCGAACCTAGAAACCGAATGCCACAATTAGGAGTGAAATTTTCATGGACATTTCATCCAGCACTTGGCGTGCAATGTTAGATCACAAGTCAATTTTTAGTGGTAAAACGAGAAAAAACAAGTGAACTTTAAAGACATCTAGGCATACGTATAAAGAATGAGGATAATATCAAGCCAATAAGCACGTTCTGCACTACAAATCAAGACCGATCGGATAAAAAAATAAATTCAAACAAAGATACCAAAGGTCATATCTAGGAGTGACATTTACATGGACATTTCAACGAACACTTGGCATGCAAGGTTAGATCTCAACTCCATTTTTTAAAGGAAAAAAGAGAAAACACAAGTGAACTTTAAATATATCTAGGCATAAGCATTAAAAATGAGGATATTGTCAAGCCGATAAGCACAATCTGCACTACAAAATCAAGACTTGATCGAATAAAAGCATAACTTCAAACCTGGAAACCGAATGCACATTTAGGAGTGACATTGACATAGACATCGAACACTTGGCGCGCAATGTTAGATCACTAGTCAATATTTAAAGGCCAAAGGAGAAAAAACAAGTGAACTTTAAAGACATCAAGAATGATCGAATAGAGGCATAAATTTGAGGATATTGTCAAGCCGATAAGCACAATCTGCACTACAAAATCAAGAATGATCGAATAGAGGCATAAATTTGAACCTAGAAACCGAATGCCACATTTAGGAGTGACATTGTACATGGACATTTAATCGAACACTTGGCGTGCAATGTTAGATCACAAGTTAATTTTTAAAGGCAAAAGGAGAAAAAAGAAGTGAACTTTAAAGATATCTAGGCATAAGCATAAAGAATGAGGATAGTATGAAGCCAATTAGCACATTCTGCAGTACAAAATCAGGACCAATCGAAAAAAGCATAACTTCAAATCTAGAAACCGAATCCACATTGAGGAGTACCAATTACATGGACATTTCATCAAACACTTCGCGCGCAATGTTAGATCACAAGTCATTTAAAGGAAAAAGGAGAAAAAGCAAATGAACTTTAAATATATCTATGCATAAGCATAAAAAATGAGTATAGTATCAAGCCAATAAGCACATTCTACACTACAAAATCAAGACCGATCAAATAAATGCATAAATTCGAACCTAGAAACCGAATGCCACAATTAGGAGTGAAATTTTCATGGACATTTCATCCAGCACTTGGCGTGCAATGTTAGATCACAAGTCAATTTTTAAAGTCCAAAGGAGAAAAAACAAGTGAACTTGAAAGACATCTAGGCATAAGCATAATGAATGAGGATAGTATCAAGCCAATAAACACATTCTGCACTACAAAATCAAGACCAATCGAATAAAAGCATAACTTCAAACCTAGAAACCGAATCCACAATTAGGAGATCCATTTGCATGGACATTTCATCAAACACTTCGCGCGCAATGTTAGATCACAAGACATTTTAAAGGCAAAAGGAGAAAAAGCAAGTGAACTTTAAATATATCTATGCATAAGCATAAAAAATGAAGATAGTATCAAGCCAATAAGCACATTCTGCACTACAAATTCAGGACCAATCGAATAAAAGCATAACTTCAAACCTAGAAACCGAATCCACATTTAGGAGTGCCATTTAAATGGACATTTCATCAAACACTTCGCGCGCAATGTTAGATCACAAGTCATTTTAAAGGCAAAAGGAGAAAAAGAAAATGAACTTTAAATATATCTATGCATAAGCATAAAAAATGAGTATAGTATCAAGCCAATAAGAACATTCTACACTACAAAATCAAGACCGATCGTATATAAGCATAAATTCGAACCTACAAACCGAATGCCACAATTAGGAGTGAAATTTTCATGGACATTTCATCCAGCACTTGGCGTGCAATGTTAGATCACAAGTCAATTTTTAAAGGTAAAACGAGAAAAAACAAGTGAACTTTAAAGACATCTAGGCATAAGTATGAAGAATGAGGATAGTATCAAGCCAATAAGCACGTTCTGCACTACAAAATCAAGACCGATTCGATAAAAGAGTAAATTCAAACATAGATACCGAAAGCAATATTTAGGAGTGACATTTACATGGACATTTCATCGAATACTTGGTGCGCACTGTTGGATCACAAGTCATTTTAAGGGCAAGTGGAGAAAAAGCAAGTGAACTTTAAATATATCTATGCATAAGCATAAAAAATGTGGATAGTATCAAGCCAATAAGCACATTCTACACTACAAAATGAAGACCGATCGAATACAAGCATAATTCGAACCTAGAAACCGAATGCCACATTTAGGAGTGAAATTTCATGGACATTTTATCTATCACATGGGGTACAATGTTAGATCACAAGTCAATTTTGAAAGGCCAAAGGAGAAAAAACAAGTGAACTTTAAAGAAATCTAGGCATAATCATAAAGAATGCGGATAGTATCAAGTCAATAAGCACATTCTACACTACAAAGTCAAGACCGATCGAATAAAAGCATAAATTCGAACCTAGAAACCGAATCTACATTTAGGAGTGACATTTACATGGATATTTCATCGAACACTTCACGTGCAATATTGGATCACAAGTCATTTTAAAGGCAAAAGGAGAGAAAGCAAGTGAACTTTAAACATTTCTAGGCATAAGCATAAAAAAATGAGTATATTGTCAAGCCAATTAGCACATTCTGCACTACAAAATCAAGACTTGATCTAATAAAAGCATAACTTCAAACCTGGAAACCGAATCCACATTTAGAAATGACATTTACATAGACTTCGAACACTTGGCGCGCAATGTTAGATCACTAGTCAATATTTAAAGTCAAAAGGAGAAAAAACAAGTGAACTTTAAGGACATATAGGCATAAGCATAAAGAATAAGGATTGTATCCATCCAATAAGCACGTTCTGCACTACAAAATCAAGACTGATCGGATAAAAAATAAATTCAAACAAAGATACCGAATGTAGTATCTAGGAGTGACATTTACATGGACATTTCATCGAACATTTGGCATGCAAGGTTAGATCTCAACTCCATTTTTAAAAGGAAAAAAGAGAAAAAACAAGTGAACTTTAAATATATCTAGGGATAAGCATTAAAAATGAGGATAGTGTCAAGCCAATAAGCACATTCTACACTACAAAATCAAGAATGATCGAATAAAAGCATAAATTCGAACCTAGAAACTGAATGCCACGTTTAGGAGTGAAATTTACATAGACAATTCATCGAACAATTGGCGTGCAATGTTAGATCACAAGTCAATTTTTAAAGGGAAAAGGACAAAAACAAGTGAGCTTTAAAGACATCTAGGCATAAGCATTAAAAATGAGGATAGTTTCAAGCGAATAAGCACTTTCTGCACTACAAAATCAAGACCGATCGATTAAAAGCATAAATTCGAACCTAGAAATCGAATCCACATTTAGGAGTGACATTTGCGTTGACATTTCAACGTACACATGGCGTGCAATGTTAGATCACAAGTCAATTTTTAAAGGCAAAAGGAGAAAAAACAAGTGAACTTTAAAAACATCTAGGGATAAGCATAAAGAATGAGGATAGGATCAAGCCAATAAGCACGTTCTGCACTCCAAAATCAAGACCGATTGGAAAAAATAGTAAATTCGAACATAGATACCGATAGCCATATTTAGGAGTGATATTTACATGGACATATCATCGAAAATTTGGCATGCAATGTTAGATATCAAGTAAACTTTTTAAAGGAAAAAGGAGAAAAACAAGTGAGCTTTAAAGACATCTAGGCATAAGCATACAGAATAAGGATTGTATCTAGGCAATAAGCACGTTTTGCACTACAAAATCAAGACCGATCGGATAAAAGAAATTCAAACAAAGATACCAAATGACATATCTAGGAGTGACGTTTACATGGACATTTCATCAAACACTTGGCATGCCAAAGGAGAAAATGAAAGTGAACTTTAAATATATGAATGCATAAGCATAAAAAATGATGATGGGGTCAATCCAATAAACACATTCTGCACTACAAAATAAAGACTTGATCGAATAAAAGCATAACTTCAAACCTAGAAACCGAATCCACATTTAGGAGTGACATTTACTTAGACATCGAACACTTAGCGCGCAATGTTAGATCACTAGTCAATTTTTATAGGCCAAAGGAGAAAAAACAAATGAACATTAAAGACATCTAGGCATAAGCATAAAGAATAAGGATTGTATCCATCCAATAAGCACGTTCTGCACTACAAAATCAAGACCGATCGGATAAAAAAATCAATTCAAACAAAGATACAGAATGCCATATCTAAGAGTGACCTTTACATGTCCTTTAAAAACTGAATCCACATTTAGGAGTGCCATTTACATGGACATTTCATCAAACACTTCGCGCGCAATGTTAGATCACAAGTGTTTTTAAAGGCAAAAGGAGAAAAAGAAAGTGAACTTTAAATGTATCTATGCATAAGCATAAAAAATGAGGATAGTATCAAGCCAATAAGCACAATCTACACTACAAAATCAAGACTGATCGAATAAAAGCATAAATTCGAACCTAGAAACCGAATGCAACAATTAGGAGCGAAATTTTCATGGACATTTCATCCAACACTTGGCGTGCAATGTTAGATCACAAGTCAATTTTTAAAGTCCAAAGAAGAAAAAACAAGTGAACTTTAAAGACATCTAGGCATAAGCATAAAGAATGAGGATAGTATCAAGCCAATAAACACATTCTGCACTACAAAATCAAGATGGATCGAATAAAAGCATAAATTCGAACCTATAAACCGAATCCACATTTAGGAGTGACATTAACATGGACATTTCATCCAATACTTGGCGCGCAATGTTGGATCACAAGTCAAATTTTAAAGGCAAAAGGAGAAAAAAACAAGTGGACTTTAAAGATATCTTGCCACAAGGATAGTATCAAGCCAATAAACACATTCTGCACAAAAAAAAGACCGATCGAATAAAAGCATAAATTCGAAGATAGAAATTGAATCCACATTTAGGAGTGACATTTAAATGAACATTTCATCGAATACTTGGCGTGCAATGTTAGATCACAAGTCATTTTAAAGGAAAAAGGAGAAAAAGCAAGTGAACTTTAAACATATCTAGGCATAAGCATAAACAATGTGTATAGTGTCAAGCCAATAAACAGATTCTGCACTACAAAATATCTAAGAATACAGATGAGATCAAAACTCTTACAATTCTATTATCTTTAAAAAAAAGACCGATAGAATAAAAGCACAAATTCAAACCACATTTAGGAGTGATATATACATGCACATTTCATCGAACACTTGGCGGGCAATGTTAGATCACAAGTCATTTTAAGGGAAAAAGGAGAAAAAGCAAGTGAACTTTAAATATATCTAGGCATACGCATAAAAAAAATTGAGTATAGTGTCAAGCTAATTAGCAAATTCTGCACTACAAAATCAAGGCTTGGTCGAAGAAAAGCATAACTTCAAACCTACAAACCGAATCCACATTTAGGAGTGACATTAACATGGACATTTCATCCAATACTTGGCGTGCAATGTTGGATCACAAGTCAAATTTTAAAGGCAAAAGGAGAAAAAAACAAGTGGACTTTAAAGATATCTTGCCATAAGGATAAAAATGAGGATATTATCAAGCCAATAAGCACGTTCTGCACGACAAAATCAAGACCGATCGGATTTAAGAATAAATTCAAACATAGATACCGTATGCCATATTTAGGAGTGATATTTACATGGACATTTCATCGCACACTTGGCATGCAATTTTAGATCAGTAATCAATTTTTAAAGGCCAAAGGAGAAAAAACAAGTGAACTTTAAAGTCATCTACACATAATCAAAAAGAATGAAGATAGTATCAAGCCAATAAGACATTCTACACTACAAAATCAAGACCAATCGAATAAAAGCATAAATTCGAACCTAGAAACCGAATCCACAATTAGGAGTGACATTTACATGGACATTTCATCCAATACTTGGCATGCAATTGTAGATCTCAAGTCATTTTTTTAAAGGAAAAAGGAGAAAAAACAAGTGAACTTTAAAGACATCTAGGCATAAGCAAAAAGAATGAGGATAGTATAAAGCCAATAAGCACATTTTGCACTTCAAAAGCAAGATCGATCGAATTAAAGCATAAATTCGAACCTAGAAACCAAATCCACATTTAGGAGTGACATTTACATGGACGTTTCATCGAGCCCTTGGCGTGCAATGTTAGATCACAAGTCATTTTAAAGGAAAAAGGAGAAAACCAAGTGAGCTTTAAATATATCTAGGTATAAGCATAAAAGATGAGGATAGTATCAAGACAATAAGCACATTCTACACTACAAAATCATGACATATCGAATGAAAGCATAACTTCAAACCTCGAAACCGAAAGCCACATTTAGGAGTGACATTTACATGAACATTTCATCGAACACTTGGCATGCAATGTTAAATCACAAGTCAATTTTAAAAGGCAAAAGGAGAAAAACAAGTGAACTTTAAAGACATCTAGGCAGAAGAATAAAGTATGAGGATAGTATGAAGCCAATAAGCACATTATGCACTACAAAATCATGACCGATCGAATAAAAGCATAAATTCGAACCTAGAAGCCGAATCCACATTTAGGAGTGACATTTACATGGACATTTCATCGAACACTTGGCGCGCAATGTTGGATCACAAGTCAATTTATAAAGGCAAAAGGAGAAAAAAAGAGTGAACTTTAAAGATATCTTGGCATAAGAATAAAGAATGAGGGTAGAATCAAGCCAATAAGCACGCTCTGCACTACAAAATCAAGACCGATCGGATAAAAGAATAAATTCAAACTTAGATACCGAATACCATACTTAGGACTGACATTTACATGGACATTTCATCGCACACTTGGCATGCAATTTTAGATAAGTAGTCAATTGTTAAAGGCAAAAGGAGAAAAAACATGTGAACTTTAATGATATCTACGCATAAGCATAAAGAATGAGAAAAGTATCAAGCCAATAAGCACATTCTACATTTCAAAATCAAGACCGATCGAATAAAAGCATAAATTCGAACCTAGAAACCGAATGCCACAATTAGGAGTGACATTTACATGGATATTTCATCGAACACTTGGCGTGCAATGTTACATCACAAGTCAATTAATAAAGGCAAATGGAGAAAAAACATGTAAACTTAAATGATTTCTAGGCATAAGCATAAAGAATGAGGGTAGAATCAAGACAATAAGCACGTTTTGCACTACAATAAAGGACCGATCGGATAAAAGAATAAATTCAAACATAGATAACGAATGCCATACTTAGGAGTGACATTTACATGGACATTTCATAGCACACTTGGCATGCAATTTTAGATCAGTACTCAATTTTTAAACGCCAAAGGAGAAAAACAAGTGAACTTTAAAGACATCTACACATAAGCATAAAGAATGAGGAAAGTATCAAGCCAATAAGCAAATTCTACACTGCAAAATCAAGACCGATCGAATATAAGCAGAAATTCGAACCTAGAAACCGAATGCCACATTTAGGAGTGACATTTACATGGACATTTCCATCGAACACTTGGCATGAAATTGTAGATCTCAAGTCAATTTTTTTTAAAGGAAAAAGGAGAAAAAACAAGTGAACTTTAAAGACATCTAGGCATAAGCAAAAAGAATGAGGATAGTATAAAGCCAATAAGCACATTCTGCACTTCAAAAGCAAGATCGATCGAATAAAAGCATAAATTCGAACCTAGAAACCAAATCCACATTTAGGAGTGACATTTACATGGACGTTTCATCGAGCCCTTGGCGTGCAATGTTAGATCACAAGTCATTTTAAAGGCAAAAGGAGAAAACCAAGTGAGCTTTAAATATATCTAAGTATAAGCATAAAAGATGAGGATAGTATGAAGCCAATAAGCACATTCTACACTACAAAATCATGACATATCGAATGAAAGCATAACTTCAAACCTCGAAACCGAAAGCCACATTTAGGAGTGACATTTCCATGAACATTTCATCGAACACTTGGCATGCAATGTTAAATCACAAGTCAATTTTAAAAGGCAAAAGGAGAAAAACAAGTGAACTTTAAAGACATCTAGGCAGAAGAATAAAGTATGAGGATAGTATGAAGCCAATAAGCACATTATGCACTACAAAATCATGACCGATCGAATAAAAGCATAAATTCGAACCTAGAAGCCGAATCCACATTTAGGAGTGACATTTACATGGACATTTCATCGAACACTTGGCGCGCAATGTTGGATCACAAGTCAATTTATAAAGGCAAAAGGAGAAAAAAAGAGTGAACTTTAAAGATATCTTGGCATAAGAATAAAGAATGAGGGTAGAATCAAGCCAATAAGCACGCTCTGCACTACAAAATCAAGACCGATCGGATAAAAGAATAAATTCAAACTTAGATACCGAATACCATACTTAGGACTGACATTTACATGGACATTTCATCGCACACTTGGCATGCAATTTTAGATAAGTAGTCAATTGTTAAAGGCAAAAGGAGAAAAAACATGTGAACTTTAATGATATCTACGCATAAGCATAAAGAATGAGAAAAGTATCAAGCCAATAAGCACATTCTACATTTCAAAATCAAGACCGATCGAATAAAAGCATAAATTCGAACCTAGAAACCGAATGCCACAATTAGGAGTGACATTTACATGGATATTTCATCGAACACTTGGCGTGCAATGTTACATCACAAGTCAATTAATAAAGGCAAATGGAGAAAAAACATGTAAACTTAAATGATTTCTAGGCATAAGCATAAAGAATGAGGGTAGAATCAAGACAATAACCACGTTTTGCACTACAATAAAGGACCGATCGGATAAAAGAATAAATTCAAACATAGATAACGAATGCCATACTTAGGAGTGACATTTACATGGACATTTCATAGCACACTTGGCATGCAATTTTAGATCAGTACTCAATTTTTAAACGCCAAAGGAGAAAAACAAGTGAACTTTAAAGACATCTACACATAAGCATAAAGAATGAGGAAAGTATCAAGCCAATAAGCAAATTCTACACTGCAAAATCAAGACCGATCGAATATAAGCAAAAATTCGAACCTAGAAACCGAATGCCACATTTAGGAGTGACATTTACATGGACATTTCCATCGAACACTTGGCATGAAATTGTAGATCTCAAGTCAATTTTTTTAAAGGAAAAAGGAGAAAAAACAAGTGATCTTTAAAGACATCTAGGCATAAGCATAATGAATGAGGATAATATAAACCCAATAAGCACATTATGCACTACGAAATCAAGACCTATCGAATAAAAGCATAAATTCGAACCTAGAAACCGAATCCATATTTAGGAGTGAAATTTACATGGACATTTCATCGAACACTTGGTGTACAATGTTAGATCACAAGTCATTTTAAAGGCAAAAGGAGAAAAACCAAGTGAAATTTAAATATATCTAGGCATAAGCATAAAAGATGAGGATAGTATAAAGCCAATTAGCACATTCTGCACTACAAAATCAAGACTTGATCGAATAAAAGCATAACTTCCAACCTAGAAACAGAATCCACATTTAGGTGTGACATTTACATGAACATTTCATCAAACACTTGGCGCGCAATGTTAGATCACTAGTCAATTTTTAAAGGCCAAAGGAGAAAAAACAAGTGAACTTTAAAGACATCTAGGCATAAGCATAAAGAATGAGGATAGTATCAAGCCAATAGGCACATTCTACACTACCAAATTAAGATCGATCGAATAAAAGCATAAATTCGAACCTAGAAACCGAATCCACATTTAGGAGTGACATTTACATGGACATTTCATCGAAAACTTGTCTTGCAATGTTAGATCACAAGTCATTTTAAAGGCAAAAGGAGAAAAAGCAAGTGAGCTTTAAATATATCTAGGCATAAGCATAAAAAATGTCTATAGTGTCAAGCCAACAAGCATATTCTGCACTACAAAATCACGACAGATAGATGAAAGCGTAAATTCGAACCTAGAAACCGAATGCCACATTTAGGAGTGACATTTTCATGAACATTTCATGAACACTAGGCATGCAATTGTAGATCTCAAGTCTATTTTTTAAAGGAAAAAGGACAAAAAAACAAGTGAACTTTAAAGACATCTAGGCTTAAGCATAAGGAATGAAGATAGTATAAAGCCAATAACACATTCTGCACTACAAAATCAAGAGCGATAGAATAAATGCATAAATTCGAACCTAGAAACCGAAAGCCATATTTAGGAGTGACATTTACCTGGACATTTCATCGAACACTTGGCGTGCATTGTTATATCACAAGTTAATTTTAAACGGCGAAAGGAGAAAAAACAAGTGAACTTTAAAGACATCTAGGCAAAAGAATAAATAATGAGGATAGTATGAAGCCAATAAGCACATTATACACTACAAAATCAAGACTGATCGAATAAAAGCAAAAATTCGAACCTAGAAACCGAATCCACAATTAGGAGTGACATTTACATGGACATTTCATCGAACACTTGGCGCGCAATGTTGGATCACAAGTCAATTTTTAAAGGCAAAAGGAGAAAAAACAAGTGGACTTTAAAGATATCTAGGCATAAGCATAAAGAATGAGGGTAGAATCAAGCCAATAAGAACGTTATGCACCACAAAATCAAGACCGATCTTATAAAAGAACAAATTCAAACATAGATCCCGAACGCCATACTTAGGAGTGACATTTACATGGACATAAAGAATTAGGAAATTATCAAGCCAATAAGCACATTGTACAATGCAAAATCAAGAACGATCGAATAAAAGCATAAATTCGAACCTAAAAACCGAATGCCACATTTAGGAGTGACATTTACATGGATATTTCATCGAACACTTGGCGTGCAATGTTACATCACAAGTCAGTTTTTAAAGGCAAAAGGAGAAAAAACATGTAAACTTAAACGATATCTAGGCATAAGAATAAAGAATGAGGGTAGAATCAAGCCAATAAGCACGTTCTGCACCACAAATTCAAGACCGATCGAATAAAAGCATAAATTCTAACCTAGAAACCGAATCCACATTTAGGAGTGACATTTACATGGACAATTCATCAAAAACTTGGCGTGCAATGTTAGATCACAAATCATTTTGAAAAAAAGAAGAGAAAAACGAAGTGAACTTTAAATATATCTAGGCGTAAGCATAAAAGATGAGGATAGTATACAGCCAATTAGCACATTCCGCACTACAAAATCGAGAGTTGATCGAATAAAAGCATAACTTCAAACCTAGAAACCGAATCCACATTTTGAAGTGACATTTTCATGGACAATTTATCGAACACTTGGCGCGCAATGTTAGATCACTAGTCAATTTTTAAAGGCCAAAGGAGAAAAAACAAGTGAACTTTAAAGACATCTAGGCATAAGCATAAAGAATGAGGATAGAATCAAGCCAATAAGCACATTCTACACTACAAAATCAAGACCGATCGAATAAAAGCATAAATTCTAACCTAGAAACCGAATCCACATTTACGAGTGACATTGCCATGGACAATTCATCGAACACTTGGCGTGCAATGTTAGATCACAAGTCATTTTAAATTCAAAAGGAGAAAAACCAAGTGAACTTTAAATATATCTAGGCATAACCTTAAAAGATTGGGATAATCTAAAGGCAATTAGCACATTCCGCACTACAAAATCGAGACTTGATCGAATAAAAGCATAACTTCAGACCTAGAAACCGAATCCAAATTTATGAGTGACATTTTCATGGACATTTCATCAAACACTTGGCGCGCAATGTTAGATCACTAGTCAATTTTTAAAGGCCAAAGGAGAAAAAGCAAGTGAGCTTGAAATATATCTAGGCATAAGCTTAAAAAATGTTTATAGTGTCAAGCCAATAAGCACATTCTGCACTACAAAATCACGATAGATCGAATAAAAGCATAAATTCTAACCTAGAAACCGAATCCACATTGAGGAGTGACATTTACATGGACATTTCATCGAACACTTGACGTGCAATGTTGGATCACAAGTCATTTTAAAGGCAAAAGGAGTAAAAGTAATTGAGCCTTAATAATATCAAGGCATAAGCATAAAAAATGTGTATAGTGTCAAGCCAATAAGCACATTCTGCACTACAAAATCACGATAGATCGAATGAAAGCATAAATTCGAACCTAGAAACCGACTGCCACATTTAGGAGTGACATTTACATGAACATTTCATCGAACACTTGCCATGCAATTGTAGATTTCAAGTAAATTTTTTAAAGGAAAAAGGACAAAAAAACAAGTGAACTTTAATGACATCTAGGCAAAATCATAAAGAATGAGGATAGTATAAAGCCAATAAGCATATTCTGCACTACAAAATCAAGACCGATGGAATAAAAGCACTAAATTGAATCTATAAACCGAATCCACATTTAGGAGTGATATTTACATGGACATTTCATTGAACACTTGGCGTGCAATGTTAGATCACATGTCCTTTTAAAGGCCAAAGAAGAGAAAGCAAGTGAACATTAAATATATCTAGGCATACGCATAAAAAAATGAGTATAGTGTCAAGCCAATTAGCAAATTCTGCACTACAAAATCAAGGCTCGGTCGAATAAAAGCATTACATCAAACCTACAAACCGAATCCACATTTAGGAGTGACATTTACATGGACATTTCATCAAACACTTGGCGTGAAATGTTAGATCACAAGTCATTTTTAAGGCAAAAGGAGAAAAACCAAGTGAACTTTAAATATATCTAGGCATAAGCATAAAAGATGAGAATAGTATAAAGCCAATTAGCACATTCCGCACTACAAAATCGAGACTTGATCGAATAAAAGCATAACTTCAAACCTAGAAACCGAATCAAAATTTAGGAGTACCATTTTCATGGAAATTTCATCAAACACTTGGCGCGCAATGTTAGATCACTAGTCAATTTTTAAAGGCCAAAGGAGAAAAAACAAGTGAACTTTAAAGACATCTAGGCATAAGCATAAAGAATGAAGATAGAATCAAGCCAATAAGCACATTCTACACTACCAAATCAAGATCGATCGAATAAAAGCATAAATTCTAACCTAGAAACCGAATCCACATTTAAGAGTGACATTTACATGGACATTTCATCGAACACTTGGCGTGCAATGTTTTATCACAAGTCATTTTAAAGGCAAAAGGAGAAAAAGCAAGTGAGCTTGAAATATATCTAGGCATAAGCATAAAAAATGTGTATAGTGTCAAGCCAATAAGCAAATTCTGCACTACAAAATCACGATAGATCGAATGAAAGCATAACTTCAAATCTAGAAATCGGAAGCCACATTTAGGAGTGACATTTACATGAACATTTCATCGAGCTTTTGGCACGTAATGATAGATCACTAGTGAATTTTTAAAGGCCAAAGGAGAAAAAACAAGTGAACTTTAAAGACATCTAGGCATAATCATAAACAATGAATATAGTATAAAGCCAATAAGCATATTCTGCACTACAAAATCAAGACCGATAGAATAAAAGCATAAATTCTAACGTAGAAACCGAATGCCACTTTTAGGAGTGACATTTACATGGACATTTCATCGAACATTTGGCATGCAATTGTAGATCACAAGTCAATTTTTTTAAAGGAAAAAGGAGAAAAAACAAGTGAACTTTATACATCTAGGCATAAGAATAAAGAATAAGGATAGTATAAAGCCAATAAGCACATTCTGCACTACAAAATCAAGACCGATCGAATAAAAGCATAAATTCGAACCTAGAAACTGAATCCACATTCAGGAGAGACATTTACATGGACAATTCATCGAACACTTGCCGTGCAATGTTAGATCACAACTCATTTTAAAGGAAAAAGGAGAAAAACCAAGTGAACTTTAAATATATCTAGGCATAAGTATAAAAGATGAGGATAGTATAAAGCCAATTAGCACATTCCGCACTACAATATCGAGACCTGATCGAATAAAAGCATTACTTCAAACCTAGAAACCGAATCTACATTTAGGAGTGACATTTTCATGGACATTTCATCGAACACTTGGCGCGTAATGTTAGATGTCTAGTCAATTTTTAAAGGCCATGGGAGAAAAAACAAGCGAACTTTAAAGACATCTAGGCATAAGCATACATAATGAGGATATAATCAAGCCAATAAGCACATTCTACACTACCAAATCAAGATCGATCGAATAAAAGCATAAATTCTAACCTAGAAACCGAATCCACATTTAGGAGTGACATTTACATGGATATTTCATCGAATACTTGGCTTACAATGTTAGATCACAAGTCATTTCTAAGGCAAAAGGAGTAAAAGCAAGTGAGCTTTAATAATATCTAGGCATAAGCATAAGAAATGTGTATAGTGTCAAGCCAATAAGCACATTCTGCACTACAAAATCACGATAGATCGAATGAAAGCATAAATTCGAACCTAGAAACTAAATGCCACATTTAGGAGTGACATGTACATGAACATTTCATCGAACACTTGGAATGCAATGGTAGATCTCAAGTCAATTTTTAAAGGAAAAAGGACAAAAAAACAAGCGAACTTTAATGACATCCAGGCAAAATCATAAAGAATGAGTATAGTATAAAGCCAATAAGCATATTCTGCACTACAAAATCAAGACCGATAGAATAAAAGCACTAAATTGAACCTATAAACCGAATCCACATTTAGGAGTGATATCATGGACATTTCATTGAACACTTGGCATGCAATGTTAGATCACAAGTCATTTTAAAGGCCAAAGGAGAAAAACCAAGTGAACATTTAATATATCTAGGCATACGCATAAAAAAATGAGCATAGTGTCAATCCAATTAGCAAATTCTGCACTACAAAATCAAGGATCGGTCGAATAAAAGCATAACTTCAAACCTACAAACTGAATCCACATTTAGGAGTGACATTTACATGGACATTTCATCGAATACTTGGCGCGCAATGTTGGATCACAAGTCAATTTTTAAAGGCAAAAGAAGAAAAAACAAGTGAACTTTAAAGATATCTTGCCATAAGCATAAAAATGAGTATATTATCAAGCCAATAAGCACGTTCTGCACTACAAAATCAAGACCGATCGGATTAAAGAATAAATTCAAACATAGATACCGAATGCCATATTTAGGAGTGAAATTTACATGGATATTTGATCGCACACTAGGCATGCAATTTTAGATCAGTAGTCAATTTTTAAAGGCCAAAGGAGAAAAAACAAGTGAACTTTAAAGACATCTACACATAAGCATAAAGAATGAGTATATTATCAAGCCAATAAGCACATTCTGCACTACAAAATCAAGACCGATCGAGTAAAAGCATAAATTCAAACCTAGAAACCGAATCCACATTTAGGAGTGACATTTACATGGACATTTCATCGAACGCATAGCGTGCAATGTTAGATCACAAGTCATTTTAAAGGCAAGAGGAGATAAACCAAGTGAACTTTAAATATATCTAGGCATAAACATAAAAGATGAGGATAGTATAAAGCCAATTAGCAAATTCTGCACTACAAAATCTAGACTTGATTGAATAGATGCATAACTTCAAACCTAGAAACCGAATACACATTTAGGAGTGACATTTACATGGACATTTCATCGATCACTTGGCGTGCAATGTTAGATCACAAGTCATTTTAAAGGCAAAAGGAGAAAAAGCAAGTGAACTTTAAAGACATCTAGGCATAAGCATAAAGAATAAGGATAGAATCAAGCCAATAAGCACATTCTTCACTACCAAATCAAGATCGATCGAATAAAAGCATAAACTCTAACCTAGAAACCGAATCCACATTTAGAAGTGAGATTTACATGGAAATTTCATCGAACACTTGGCGCGTAATGTTAGATCACTAGTCAATCTTTAAAGGCCAAAGGAGAAAAAACAAGTGAACTTTAAAGACATCTAGGCATAAGCATAAAGAATGAGGATAGAATCAAGCCAATAAGCACATTCTACACTACCAAATCAAGATCGATCGAATCAAAGCATAAACTCTAACCTAGAAACCGAATCCACATTTAGGAGTGAGATTTACATGGACATATCATCGAACACTAGGCGTGCGATGTTAGAACACAAGTCATTTTAAAGGCCAAAGGACAAAAAGCAAGTAAGCTTGAAATATATTTAGGCATAATCATAAAGAATGAGGATAGTATAAAGTCGATAAGCATATTTTTCACTACAAAATTATGATCGATAGAATAAAAGCACTAATTTGAACCTCGAAATCGATTCCACATTTAGGAGTGACATTTACATGGATATTTAATCGAACATTGGCGCGCAATGTTAGATCACTAGCCAATTTTTTAGGTCAAAGGAGAAAAAACAAGTGAACTTTAAAGACATCTACGCATAAGCATAATGAATGAGATTAGTATCAAGCGAATAGGCACATTCTACACTACAAAATCAAGATCGATTGAATAAAAGAATAAATTCAAACCTAGAAACTGAATT
The DNA here is from genome assembly GCA_964016875.1 of Fallopia convolvulus. Lineage (NCBI taxonomy): Eukaryota > Viridiplantae > Streptophyta > Magnoliopsida > Caryophyllales > Polygonaceae > Fallopia > Fallopia convolvulus. Next base: position 29,443,502 of record OZ024730.1, read on the forward strand.
CCACATTTAGGAGTGACATTTACATGAACATTTCATCGAACACTTGGCATAAAATTGTAGATCTAAAGTCAACTTTTTAAAGGAAAAAGGACAAAAAAACAAGTGAACTTTAAAGACATCTAGGCATAAGCATAAAGAATGAGGATAGTATCAAGCCAATAAGCACATTCTACACTACAAAATCAAGACCGGTCGAATAAAAGCATAAATTCGAACCTTGAAACCATATTCCACATATAGGAGTGACATTTACATGGACATTTCATCGAACACTTGGAGTGCAATGTTACATCACAAGTCAATTTTTAAAGGCAAAAGGAGAAATAACAAATGAACTTTAAAGACATCTAGGCATAAGCATAAAGAATGAGGATATTGTAATACCCGAGTTTGTACATTGGTAAGGTTTATGAATTTTGAGAGTTATAAAAATTACGATCGATTCCCGATATTTCTAATCTTTGGGTCAAATGGTTGTTTCCCCTTTTCTCTCTATTTTGGATCGTACTATAAGAGATAGGCTGAAGTTTTTTTACTCAATTCTTTCTATCGGCCCATTATTCTCCCTTATACTCTCTAGCCCTACTTTGGGAGACCCTACTGGTCATCTTCTTGAGCAATACTGCCGCTCACCACAGACTCCTTCAACCTCACCTCACCTCTACAACACGCTGGCTTTCACACTCTCAATTCCTCTCTCGCCCCTCCGTTTTCGAGCTCCCTCATTTCCGATCTCTTTTCTCGCCCCTGTTCGAAGGTTGTCGCTGTCACCGACCTCGGAGAACTGCGGTGGTGCTCACGGGCGTCCTTTTTCGCTCCCGTTCGCCCCAGCTCATCGTCGATTACAATGCCTTCCTCGCCTCCTTTCGAACGTTCCAAACCGGTGAAGACCGTCATCGACCTCGGAGGAGCCAAATCGACGCTGCAAGCCACTCTTTTGCTGGTATTCGCCTCGAACGTCTCGCCTTTACGAGCGCTTCCTTTTTGTGGGTTCTTGCCCGCGCCGCCTCTTTGAGCGCCACCTGTCTTCCGATGACGCCAAGATCCCACACGCCGTCGGGCATGCTCTCACTTTTGTCCGCCTCCGTTCTCTGAGCACGGCTCACTCCGACCGATTCAAGAACCTCGACGTTCTTTCAGCTTCACCCCTTTGTAGTTGAGACCGATCGATTGGTCGAGTCTAGCCAAGAGATGATCCCTTGTTCTGTTTGGTTAAGGTGTGTTGGCTGATTTTGATGGAAAGCTCGAACTACATCGACCTGGGTTGCAAATGGAGAAGAACATGCTTTTGTCTTAGTGCCTTCCTTCTTTCCAATCGGTATATACTATATACATATCATTCCACAATAATTTTTATGTGTTAGATTTATGTTGGGAACTTGAAAAAGATGCAGACTAAATACAAGTTCGGTGTACCAATTATGTATGGTAGTGTGCTGATTAAATAAACTGAATTAATTCTTATAGCAATTGTTTTTCGTTGGGATGATTTTGGTTGTAAATTATGTTGGATGATTGTATTTATGCATATATAAATAGCTTAGAGAAAGTATAACGTGGGGTTTGATTATGTGACCCCTTGAATGTTGATTTCAAAGCTTCTGAGGTTATTTAATAAAATAAAATAATAATATTACCATATTTATACTAATATTATTTCAACTCTACGAGATTGTTTGGTAATTAGTAGCCTCGAGATTATACAATTTGGTAGATTGTTTACCTTGTATCTATTGTGTCAATAAACATCGCGTAGAAAGAACTCCTAGCCTTTTTAGGGCGTCAAGTTTGTAGTTCGCTTCCTTTCGGATGTTATAGTTTTGGTTATTGAATTGTTAGGAATCGGTAACGTTCGTGTATGACTTGTTCGAGCCTACTTTCTTCCACTACGTATTTGTGTTCGTCTTCTGAGGTAAGTCGTTCTCGACTTGCTCGGCTCTATTCTAGTCTTGTTAGATTTCATGCCGTAATTGTGAGATTGGTTTTGGGAGTTAGTCCCGAATGTAGGTTTATCATGTGAAATATTTTCATGCATGATGTGATGCGCTTTTCATTGCAAACGTTTTCTCGTAAAAGAAATAGTATCACTTTCTCTATGCTCGCAGCGTAATCGGCACGATCATGTGCGACGATTGTCGGTCGTGAAGAGAAGTCTAGCCATGGTCGTGTGTCGGCCGGACCCTTTTAAAAATAAAAATTGATTGTTTATTTTTGGCAAGTGTTCCAGTGGAGGCTTGACCAGGGGTTGGAAGGATGACGTACATGGAAAGTGGGAGGGCCCGCCTCTGCACTCGGGCGCAGGTGAGTTAGCGCCGTAGATGGGAATGCGGTGGTGGAAGGAAGAATGGCATATCCCAATAGGATTGTGGTTTTGTTGTGTGCGTGTGTGATTACTTAGTTGGTTTTCCGACCTTGTGAATTCTTGCCACGCTTAATGAATTGTGTATTCGTTGTATCTTCCTTCATTGGTTGAATGTCGACGTGTTGGTCATTATTATAAATGTTGTACCTTTGTGCTTGTTAGTTTGATTATGGTATGTCTCACTGACTTTCCTTTCGCATATTCTCTAGGTGTGTGTTGACTTATACTGTTCTGTTCAATTCACTTGTTAAAAGTTATGTTGTTGTATAATTGATGTTTTTCAAACGTCTTACTATTGTCGTGTGTTATCTAGCTTGCCTAGGGTAGTAGCTGACCCTTTGGGGACTTTATTTTTCAGTTCCAGGTACTCACACAGGTCCCGTGTTGGAACCTCAGACAGATGCTGCATCGGATCGTTGACGCGTGTCATAGGTCACTGAGTGGGTTTGTAGTTCGGTTTAGGCTTGTTAGTTGTTTTTGAGATTTCACTATGTTGTTGACTTTAGCATATTTCTGGTGTTGAATATAAATTGGCTAGACATTGGGATTCATGCATGACATTATAAAAATGTGGTTTGTTTGAATGACAGTTCGATGTTTTAAAATGGTTTTCTTGTTGTGCCCGAGTTGCAGGTCGAGGTATTCTAGTTGTCAACCAGTTCTGGTAGTAACCGAGAGGGTCAACTCAGAGTAGCGCCCCGACGTCAAGACGGGGTGTTACAGATATTATCAAGCCAATAAGCACATTCTGCGTTATAAAATCGAGACCGATCGGGTAAAAGAACAAATTCAAACATAGATACCGAATGCCATGTTTTCTTGTCCTTTTAAACGAAAAAGGACAAGAAAACAAGTGAACTTTAAAGACATCTAGGCATAAACATAAAGAATGAAGATAGTATAAAGGCAATAAGCAAATTCTGCACTACAAAATCAAGACTGGTCGAATAAAAGCATAAATTCGAACACAGAAACTGAATCAGCATTTAGGAGTGACATTTACATGGACATTTCATCGAACACTTGACGTGCAATGTTAGATCACAAGTCATTTTAAAGGCTAAAGGAGAAAAAGCAAGTGAACTTTAAATATATCTAGGTGTTGGATCGTAAACCGTTAGCAAAGAGCTTGGGAACTTGTAGTATTGATTATAACACCGCAAGTATACGGTTCGGTTGTAGTAATCAAGGTGTCGAACACAGGGAACTTGTAGTATTGATTATAACACGATTCAGTAGACTAAGCCAAAAATAAGAAAAAGAAGTTGTAATTGTATTCAGAAATAATTAAAATCAAAATTAAGAAGTAACTATCAATGGAGAAAAGCATTCCAAGGTCAGGATTCCCACAATGATTATTCAGTAGATTACCGGTGATATTTATTTGGATTTCAATTCAAATGTTGTTTGAAGGACTAACTATCTCAAATGTTAACATTAACTCTTTTCAGACGATTAATGCATGTACCTAGACTCGACTAGCAATCACTCTCACACAAAGCAAGTCTTATTTAGGTCCTTTAAGTTCTTTAGAGATCAATGAATCAATAGAAATAACATCCGCTCTCGCGCTCAGTTAAGACTACTCAATCAATAATTTCTAGGATAGGTTAAGTTCCACAAGTGAATTAAGTCACTCTCGCACAAATAATTCAACAAGTTCAAACCTAGGGATCTAACATGAATTAACAATTTGTGAATTCAATTCAATCAATCTCTTGTTATTCTTATCTCCTCTCGGTCTCAAATTATAACAAGATTCCTAATTCAAGCAAATTAGGTCATTAAGCATCCTAGGTTGAATCAAACAACAATTCAAATCTCAATTCAACCAATCATCACCATTAAATCTACCTATTAAACCATTGGGTTCACCCTTCATTAGAACTAAGAAATTAGCTAGACATAATATGGAGAGATAAGAAATCTAAATCAAAGAGAAACATACCAATTGTCTTTTCAATAGATCTAAATTCAACTCCAATCAAGTCTTGCCAAAAATCCACAAATCTCCAATCTAGGGTTCTTCAAAGAGAGAGGCTAAGAAAATAATACGTAATCCTCATCCAAACTTAATCTCTAAGTATTTATATGAAACCCTAAAAACAAGATAGAAAAGGCCCGAAATTAATAAATAAAACACGCGGAGGAGAAATTTCGGAAAAAGACGCGATTCGGTCTGAAACTCGGTCGAGTTTCAGACCGAGTTTTGTAAAACTCGGTCCAGAACTCGGTCGTGACCTGGACCGAGTTTTTGCCTGGTGGACCGCTACGTTCAAAACGTTGAATGAGCTTTCTTCTGTGTCTTCCACCGAGCTTTTGCCCATCTTCTCTTCAATTCCTTGCATCCGCTTAACTCCTAGACACTTCCTATCGGGTTGCTCCTCTTGCCCTTGTCCTTGTCGTTGCCAAAACTCCTTGAATCCACCTCCAAATGATCCTGAAATCGAACAAAGCAAGAGTAGAAACCGAAACTACAAAATCTACTAAAAAGACAATAAAACCAAGAGGAAAATAAAATAAAAACAACTAAACTAAGGAAATAAACATGCTTTATCCTAGACTAAAATGCATGCTATCAAAATCCCCCAAGCTTAAACCTTGCTTGTCCTCAAGCAAGAAATAGAATCTGACACCCCACAAAACAAGCAAGTCATGCATCCATCTTGACAACGAACTAGACAAAGAGTTTAGAAGTATAGATCAACAATCAAAATCATAGCGTGCATTGAGAAATTCAAAGAAACTGAGTCGACATATTCATTCTAGACCTCACTTAGGATAATGTGTTTTTCGCTCTCTCTCATGTGTTTAAATAGGACGTGTTTCACTCAAATCTCACATTTGAAAGCTTAGCTACCATAGGCTTGCAAAAGCGTTCTAAATCTCCACCGCATGGGACCTTGCATCCAACAATGATCAAGAGGTCTTTTATTGGGTTGTAATGGGGCCAAGGTGATAAGAAATAGGTGGGGAAATATTTAGGCCATGTGGTGCTAAATCCCGGGAATCTAGACTTAACTAAACTCGATTGAACACCATGTCTCATGATTTTCTTTCCAAGCAACTTATTCCCATACACCAACACCCTTTATTCCCTTATTTCTCATACTCTTTTTTCCTTTTTGCTTTGTTTTTTTTTCCTTTTTTTTTTCTTTTTTTTTTCCAAAGCATTTTATTGATTTTTTTTCTTTTTCTTTGATTTTCCAAGATAAAAAATACTAGCACATTACACAACCCAATCACCAAATACATATAAGTCTCCCCCAAGCTTAGCTTGCAACCACAGAGTCAATCAAGTAATTATCCTAGTTCCCGGATGGGTCAGGCTTGGATTAATTTTGTGGAGCTTCAAACGAATAAGGCTAATTTAGGCTCGAAAAGGGGCTTCAAAAAAAGATAATATGCAGGGTGGATAAGGAGTATAAAGGCTAAGAAAATAGTGCCTCAATCACTTCAAAGTCGCATGCAAGAGTCATAAGAGCGGTCTTGAAAAAGAGTCTAAAGCAAGTTCTAGAGGAAGCAATCAAAGTGAGCATCACACATAAAAAGAAAGGACATCATGACATTATTTAGTCCTAAGAAAGGCAAACAATAATCCTCACAAGGCTTTTTGTCTAGAATTTCAATATTAACTCAAGTTTCAAAGAACATGCAAGCTCATTCAATCATCAAACTAATTCATAACATAGTCAGTCATCATCAAAACTTCAAGCATTTCAAGCAAGTCAAAAGGGTAGAATTCCATAGAGAAAATTTTGAGGACAAGGGGTGTCTCACTTGAAGAGAAATCCATAGCTCCTAGAATGCAAATTTTTTATGTATATATATATATATATATTTTATTTTTTTTGCAAGCAAAATTCAAACTAAATATGCAAACTAAACTATATGCAATGCAAAACATGAAAATGTTCCCACCCCCAAGCTTAAAACCTACATTGTCCCCAATGTAGAGAATAAAAGAGGGAGATAAGAAAACACTAACCTCGGGTTGCCTCCCAAGCAACGCTTGTTTAAGGTCGTTAGCTCGACCTCCCATCTTCTTTCAAGTGGTCAGGTCAGGAGGGTCTTTGGTACCCACCCTGACTGGATCAGGCTCATCTACAAGCTTCAACCTGTTTCTTTGCACTTTGAATTTCCCCGAGTTTTTATGCCAAAGCTCAGTTCCTCCTCCTTTTAAAACTCGAGTTACTATGTATGGCCCTGACCATCTTGTTCCTTTGCTCCCAGGAAACATGTTGGATCTTTCATGGAATAACATCACCTTGTCTCCTCTTTTAATCTCAGCTTTTGCTCGATCCTTCTTCTTTTTGTTGTGATCTCTACCCTTCAAATTCGTAGCAATATCACCATCCATGAAGCTTTTAACTTCCAAGGTTTCTTGAAAGGGTTGAGCAATATCAGATTGAATCTCCTCATTACCCAGCTTCACTTCAATATTACAACAAGCTACTTTGACAGCCTCTTGTGGAGGATTTTTTTGCACTTCAAGGAAGTTATCATTGAAATATTCATACTCTATCTTCTCTTCCCCAATAGTGAGTGAGATCTTGTCATTCCTGAGATCAATGTTAGCTCCAGCAGTGGCTAAAAAGGGTCTCCCAAAGATGATAGGAGTCCTATCATTCATCATCTCCATATCAAGGATCACAAAATCTCCTGGTATAAAGAACTTGCCCACCTTCACTGGAAAGTTCTCAATAATGCCCACAGGATGAGTGACTGAATTATCAGCCATGATAAGACGCATCTTGGTTGGAATAGGATCACCCAAATTCAGATTTTTGCAGATTGATAATGGCATGATATTAACACTAGAACCAAGATCACAAAGGCAATCATATTGAAGAGAACCAAAACCAGCAGGGATAAAGAACTCGCCTGGATCTTTTAGCTTTCTTGGCATCTTCTCAACTTGATCCATTACCAAGGCGACTGTCTCATAGTCTTCAATCCTCCTCTTTTTGCATAGAATCTCCTTCAAGAATTTTGCATATGTAGGCATTTGAGTGATGACATCGATGAAAGGAATGTCAATGTGGAGCTTCTTTATCATACTCATGAATTTCCCAAATAGTTGCTCTTGCACCACTTGAATCTTCCGTTGTGGGAAAGGTAGAGGCGGTTTGTAAGGTGGGGGAGCAATATATTCAAGTTCTTCGTCATTAGATGGCTTCTCTATTGTCTTTTCTGCAACTCCTTCTTTCACCGGTGGGGGCTCTTCAAGCTCTTTTCCACTCCTTAGAGTGACAACCCGACATTGCTCCTTAGGATTGACTTCAGGTTGCCCAGGCAATTGACCAGGCGGTCTAGGAACATTCAAAGCTTGTTGAGCCACTTGTTGTTCTATGATCTTCAAATTCTTCCCCTGAGCTCTCACTTCTTCTGTTAGTGTCTTCATGGAGGTGGCAAGGCTTTCAATAGCAGCCTCCCAAGCCGGTTTCTGAGTAGGTTGAGAAGCTTGATTTTGATAAGTAGGAGCTTTGGGTGGAAATCCAGGAGGTGGCCTCTGTTGTGCTTGATTATTCCCATAAGAGAAGTTGGGATGATTCCTCCAACCAGGGTTATAGGAATTGGAGTATGGGTCATTCCTAGGCCCCCTGTTGAAGTTATTCATGTAGTTCGCTTCCTCCTCTTGTGAATCATCTTTAGAGGCAAACAATTCACAAGATTTGATGGTATGATCACCAGCTCCACAAAACTGACAAACAACACTCGAAACAACTTGAGAAGGACTTCCACTGGTAGAAACAGGAGAACCATTCATTTGTAATTTCAACTGCTTGATCTCCTGAGTCATGGCATCAATCTGTGCCTGGTGCAAAGTCTCTTTATCAACTTCATAAAGCCCAGCTGATCTCTTAGAACTTGGAAGAGAACGAGCATCATTATAGTAGTGAGTGTGTTGAGCAATGTCCTCAATCTGATCCCAAGCATTATTAACATTCATCTTCATAATAGTACCTCCAGATGAGGCATCAATGAGCAGCCTGGTGGTGTTGTCAACAGCATTGTAAAAAGTGTGAAGAAGCACCCACTTGTCTATTCCATGGTGAGGACATAACAATAGAAGCTCCTTGAACCTCTCCCAACCTTCATAAAGAGATTCCCCATCCTTCATCTGAAATGAACTGATCTGATTCCTCATCTCTGCAGTCTTCTTAGGTGGGAAATACTTGGTCAGGAAAGCTTTGGCCAACTCGTCCCATGTAGTGATAGTGCCACGAGGCAGGGCCTTGAACCATGCTTTAGCCCTGTCTCTTAGAGAGAATGAAAAGGTGCGCAAATAAAGCGCGTCATCAGAAACGTCATGAATCTTCACCGTATCCATAAGCTCCAGAAAAGTGTTGAGATGTTGGTGAGGATTCTCAGAAGGTAGACCTCCAAACTGATTCTGCTGAACCATATTAATCAGAGATGGCTTCAGCTCAAAATTCCTGGCCTGAATGGGAGGTCGGACCACACCAGCTGTGGGTCCTTGATGGCGTGGCAACACATAATCACCCAATGTCATAGGTGGTTGAGCATTCAGCTGTTGTTGCAACAATTGTTGTTGTTGTTGTTGTTGTTGCAACGATTGTTGTTGTGCATTTGCCTGATCGCCTTCCATAGCTTGTGTTTCAGCTTCCCTTTGCTCTCTTCTTCTTCTATGAAAAGCACGCTCGGGTTCAGAATTGTAGTTGTTAAGTGCACTAGCGCTCAGAGTTCTTCTCATAAGAAGGAGAACAAACTGGAACCAAAACCAAAAAGAAACAAATTAAAAATAAAAACAAGACTTAATCTACCGGTTGTGGAACACAACCAACTCTAGAAAAGTTCCCCGGCAACGGCGCCAAAAACTTGATAGGCTATTTTCCTACACCGCAAGTATACGGTTCGGTTGTAGTAATCAAGATGTCGAACACAGGGAACTTGTAGTATTGATTATAACACGATTCAGTAGACTAAGCCAAAAATAAGAAAAAGAAGTTGTAATTGTATTCAGAAATAATTAAAATCAAAATTAAGAAGTAACTATCAATGGAGAAAAGCATTCCAAGGTCAGGATTCCCACAATGATTATTCAGTAGATTACCGGTGATATTTATTTGGATTTCAATTCAAATGTTGTTTGAAGGACTAACTATCTCAAATGTTAACATTAACTCTTTTCAGACGATTAATGCATGTACCTAGACTCGACTAGCAATCACTCTCGCACAAAGCAAGTCTTATTTAGGTCCTTTAAGTTCTTTAGAGATCAATGAATCAATAGAAATAACATCCGCTCTCGCGCTCAGTTAAGACTACTCAATCAATAATTTCTAGGATAGGTTAAGTTCCACAAGTGAATTAAGTCACTCTCGCACAAATAATTCAACAAGTTCAAACCTAGGGATCTAACATGAATTAACAATTTGTGAATTCAATTCAATCAATCTCTTGTTATTCTTATCTCCTCTCGGTCTCAAATTATAACAAGATTCCTAATTCAAGCAAATTAGGTCATTAAGCATCCTAGGTTGAATCAAACAACAATTCAAATCTCAATTCAACCAATCATCACCATTAAATCTACCTATTAAACCATTGGGTTCACCCTTCCTTAGAACTAAGAAATTAGCTAGACATAATATGGAGAGATAAGAAATCTAAATCAAAGAGAAACATACCAATTGTCTTTTCAATAGATCTAAATTCAACTCCAATCAAGTCTTGCCAAAAATCCACAAATCTCCAATCTAGGGTTCTTCAAAGAGAGAGGCTAAGAAAATAATACGTAATCCTCATCCAAACTTAATCTCTAAGTATTTATATGAAACCCTAAAAACAAGATAGAAAAGGCCCGAAATTAATAAATAAAACACGCGGAGGAGAAATTTCGGAAAAAAACGCGACTCGGTCTGAAACTCGGTCGAGTTTCAGACCGAGTTTTGTAAAACTCGGTCCAGAACTCGGTCGTGACCTGGACCGAGTTTTTGCCTGGTGGACCGCTACGTTCAAAACGTTGAATGAGCTTTCTTCTGTGTCTTCCACCGAGCTTTTGCCCATCTTCTCTTCAATTCCTTGCATCCGCTTAACTCTTAGACACTTCCTATCGGGTTGCTCCTCTTGCCCTTGTCCTTGTCGTTGCCAAAACTCCTTGAATCCACCTCCAAATGATCCTGAAATCGAACAAAGCAAGAGTAGAAACCGAAACTACAAAATCTACTAAAAAGACAATAAAACCAAGAGGAAAATAAAATAAAAACAACTAAACTAAGGAAATAAACATGCTTTATCCTAGACTAAAATGCATGCTATCAACATTTCATCGAACACTTGGCGTACAATGTTACATCACAAGTCAATTTTTAAAGGCAAAAAGAGAAAAAACAAGTGAACTTTAAAGACATCTAGGAAAAAGCATAAAGAATGAGGATAGTATCAAGCCAATAAACACATTCTACACTACAAAATCAAGATCCATCGAATAAAAGCATAAATTCGAAACTAGAAACCGAATCCACATTTAGGATTGACATTTAAATGGACATTTCATCGAACACTTGGCGCGCAATGTTAGATCACTAGTCAATTTTTAAAGGGCAAAGAAGAAAAAACAAGGGAACCTTAAAGACATCTAGGCATAAGCATAAAGAATGAGGATAGTATCAAGCCAATAAGCACATTCTACAATACAAAATCAAGACCGATCGAATAAAAGCATAAATTCGAACCATGAAACCATATTCCACATTTAGGAGTGACATTCACATGGACATTTCATCGAACACTTGGCGTATAATGTTACATCACAAGTCAATTTTTAAAGGCAAAAGGAGAAAAAACAAGTGAACTTTAAAGACATCTAGGCATAAGCATAAAGAATGAGGATAGTATCAACGCAATAAGACCATTCTTCACAAAAAATAATACAGACCGATCGAATAAAAGCATAAATTCGAAGCTAGAAACTGAATCCACATTTAGGAGTGACATTTAAATGGACATTTAATCGAACACTTGGCGTGCATTGTATATCTGTAGTCAATTTTTTAAAGGAAAAAGGACAAAAAAAAAAGCTGAACTTTAAAGACATCTAGGTATATGCATAAAGAATGAGAATAGTATCAAGCCAATAAGCACATTCTGCACTACAAAATAAAGACCGATCGAATAAAAGCATAAATTCGAACCTAGAAATCGATTCCACATTTAGGAGTGACATTTACATGGACATTTCAGCGAACACTTGGCGTGCAATGTTAGATCATAAATCATTTTAAAGGCAAAAGGAGAAAAACCAAGTGAACTTTAAATATATCTACGCATAAGCATAAAAAATGAGGATAGTATAAAGCCAATAAGCACATTCTGCACTAAAAAATCAAGACCGATCGAATAAAAGCATAAATTCTAACCTAGAAACCGAAAGCCACATTTAGGAGTGACATTTACATGGGCATTCCATCGAACACTTGACACAAAATGAGGAAAGTGTCAAGCCATTAAGCACATTGTTCATTACAAAATCAAGACTTGATCGAATAAAAGCATAACTTCAAACCTAGAAAGGAGTGACATTTACATGGACATTTCATCGAACATTGGCGCGCAATGTTAGATCACTAGCCGGTTTTTAAAGGTCAAAGGAGAAAAAACAAGTGAACTTTAAATACATCTGGGCATAAGCATAAAGAATGAGGATAGTATCAAGCCAATAAGCACATTCTACACTATAAAATCAAGATCGATCGAATAAAAGCATAAATTAAAACCTAGAAACTGAATTCCACATTTAGGAGTGACATTTACATGAACATTTCATCGAACACTTGGTACAAAATTGTAGATCTCAAGTCAATTTTTTAAATGAAAAAGGACAAAAAAACAAGTGAACTTTAAAGACATCTAGGCATAAGCATAAAGAATGAGGATAATATCAAGCAAATAAGCATATGCTACACTACAAAATCAAGACCGATCGAATAAAAGCATAAATTCGAACCTTGAAACCATATTCCACATTTAGGAGTGACATTTACATGGACATTTCATCGAACACTTGGCGCGCAACGTTAGATCACTAGTCAATTTTTAAAGGCCAAAGGAGAAAAAACAAGTGAACTTTAAAGACATCTAGGCATAAACATAAAGAATGAGGATAGTATGAAGCCACTAAGCACATTCTACACTACAAAATCAAGACCGATCGAATAAAAGCATAAATTCGAACCTTGAAATCATATTCCCCATTTAGGAGTGACATTTACATACACATTTCATCGAACACTTGGCGTACATTGTTACATCAGAAGTCATATTCCACATCTAGGCATAAGCAAAAAGAATGAGGATAGTATCAAGCCAATAAGCACATTCTGCACAAAAAAAAATACAGACCGATCAAATAAAAGAATAAATTCGAAACTAGAAACTGAATCCACATTTACGAGTAACATTTAAATGGACATTTCATCGAACACTTGGCATGCAATGTTAGATCACAAGTCAATATTTAAAGGCAAAATGAGAAAAAACAAGTGAACTTTAAAGACATCTAGGCATAAGCATAAAGAATAAGGATAGTATCAAGCCAATAAGCACATTCTACACAACAAAATCAAGATCGATCGAATAAAAGCATAAATTCGAACCTAGAAACCGAATCCACATTTAGGAGTAACATTTGCATAGACATTTCATCGAACACTTGGCGCGCAATGTTAGATCGCTAGTCAATTTTTAAAGGGCAAAGGAGAAAAAACAAGTGAACTTCAAAGACATCTAGTCATAAGCATAAAGAATGAGGATAGTATCAAGCCAATAAGCACATTCTACACTACAAAATCAAGACCGATCGAATAAAAGCATAAATTCGAACCTTGAAACCATATTCCACATTTAGGAGTGACATTTACATGGACATTTCATCGAACACTTGGCGTACAATGTTACATCACAAGTCAATTTTTAAAGGCAAAAGGAGAAAAAATAAGTGAACTTTAAAGACATCTATGCATAAGCATAAAGAATGAGTATAGTATCAAGCCAATGAGCATATTCTTCAAAAAAAATAATACAGACCGATAGAATAAAAGCATAAATTCGAAGCTAAACATTGAATCCACATTTAGGAGTGACATTTAAATGGAAATTTCATCGAACACTTGGCGTACAATGTTAGATCACAAGTCATTTTAAAGGCAAAAGGAGAAAAACCAAGTGAACTTTAAGTATATCTAGGTATAAGCATAAAAATGAGTAAAGTATCAAGCCATTAAGCACATTGTTCACTACAAAACCAAGACTTGATTAACTAAAAGCATAACCTCAAACCTAGAAACCGAAACCACATTTAGGAATGACATTTACATGGGCATTTCATCGAACACTTGGCGCGCAATGTTAGATCACTAGTCAATTTTTAAAGGCAAAAGAAGAAAAAACATGTGAACTTAAAAGATATCTAGGCATAAGCATAAAGAGTGAGGGTAGAATCAAGCTAATAAGCACGTTTTGGACTACAAAATCAAGACCGATCGGACAAAAGAATAAATTCAAACATAGATACCGAATGCCATATTTAGGTGTGACGTTTACATGGACATTCAATCGAACACTTTGCGCGCAATGTTGGATCACTAGTCAATTTTTTAAGGCCAAAGGAGAAAAAACAAGTGAACTTTAAAGACATCTAGGCATAAGCATAAAGAATGAGGATAGTATCAAGCCAATAAGCACATTCTACACTACAAAATCAAGACCGATCGAATAAAAGCATAAATTCGAACCTTGAAACCATATTCCACATTTAGGAGTGACATTTACATAAACATTTCATCGAACACTTGGCGTACAATGTTTCATCACAAGTCAATTTTTAAAGGCAAAAGTAGAAAATACAAGTGAACTTTAAAGACATCTAGGTATAAGCATAAAGAATGAGGATAGTATCAAGCCAATAAGCAAATTTTACACAAAAAAAATACATACCGATCGAATAAAAGCATAAATTCGAAGTTAGAAACTGCATCCACATTTAGGAGTGACATTTAAATGGACATTTCCTCGAACACTTGGCATGCAATGTTAAAACACAAATCAATATTTAAAGGCAAAAGGAGAAACAACAAGTGAACTTTAAAAACATCTAGCCATAAGCATAAAGAATGAGGATAGTATCAAGCCAATAAACACATTCTACACTACAAAATCAAGATCGATCGAATAAAAGCATAAATGCGAACCTAGAAACCGAATCCACATTTAGGAGTAACATTTACATGGACATTTCATCGAACACTTGGCTTGCAATGTTAGATCACTAGTCAATTTTTAAAGGCCAAAGGAGAAAAAACAAGTGAACTTTAAAGACATCTATGCATAAGCATAAAGAATGAGTATAGTATCAAGCCAATGAGCATATTCTTCAAAAAAAATAATACAGACCGATAGAATAAAAGCATAAATTCGAAGCTAAACATTGAATCCACATTTAGGAGTGACATTTAAATGGAAATTTCATCGAACACTTGGCGTACAATGTTAGATCACAAGTCATTTTAAAGGCAAAAGGAGAAAAACCAAGTGAACTTTAAGTATATCTAGGTATAAGCATAAAAATGAGTAAAGTATCAAGCCATTAAGCACATTGTTCACTACAAAACCAAGACTTGATTAACTAAAAGCATAACCTCAAACCTAGAAACCGAAACCACATTTAGGAGTGACATTTACATGGGCATTTCATCGAACACTTGGCGCGCAATGTTAGATCACTAGTCAATTTTTAAAGGCAAAAGAAGAAAAAACATGTGAACTTAAAAGATATCTAGGCATAAGCATAAAGAGTGAGGGTAGAATCAAGCTAATAAGCACGTTTTGGACTACAAAATCAAGACCGATCGGACAAAAGAATAAATTCAAACATAGATACCGAATGCCATATTTAGGTGTGACGTTTACATGGACATTCAATCGAACACTTTGCGCGCAATGTTGGATCACTAGTCAATTTTTTAAGGCCAAAGGAGAAAAAACAAGTGAACTTTAAAGACATCTAGGCATAAGCATAAAGAATGAGGATAGTATCAAGCCAATAAGCACATTCTACACTACAAAATCAAGACCGATCGAATAAAAGCATAAATTCGAACCTTGAAACCATATTCCACATTTAGGAGTGACATTTACATAAACATTTCATCGAACACTTGGCGTACAATGTTTCATCACAAGTCAATTTTTAAAGGCAAAAGTAGAAAATACAAGTGAACTTTAAAGACATCTAGGTATAAGCATAAAGAATGAGGATAGTATCAAGCCAATAAGCAAATTTTACACAAAAAAAATACATACCGATCGAATAAAAGCATAAATTCGAAGTTAGAAACTGCATCCACATTTAGGAGTGACATTTAAATGGACATTTCATCGAACACTTGGCATGCAATGTTAAAACACAAATCAATATTTAAAGGCAAAAGGAGAAACAACAAGTGAACTTTAAAAACATCTAGCCATAAGCATAAAGAATGAGGATAGTATCAAGCCAATAAACACATTCTACACTACAAAATCAAGATCGATCGAATAAAAGCATAAATGCGAACCTAGAAACCGAATCCACATTTAGGAGTAACATTTACATGGACATTTCATCGAACACTTGGCTTGCAATGTTAGATCACTAGTCAATTTTTAAAGGCCAAAGGAGAAAAAACAAGTGAACTTTAAAGACATCTAGGCATAAGCATAAAGAATGAGGATAGTATCAAGCCAATAAGCACATTCTACACTACAAAATCAAGACCGATCGAATAAAAGAATAAATTCGAACCTTGAAACCATATTCCACATTTAGGAGTGACATTTACATGGACATTTCATCGAACACTTGGCGTACAATGTTACATCATAAGTCAATTTTTAAAGGCAAAAGGAGAAAAAACAAGTGAACTTTAAAGACATCTAGGCATAAGAATAAAGAATGAGGATAGTATCAAGCCAATAAGCATATTCTTCATAAAAAATAATACAGACCGATCGAATAAAAGCATAAATTCGAAGCTAGACACTGAATCCACATTTAGGAGTGACATTTAAATGGACATTTCATCGAATACTTGCCGTGAAATGTTAGATCACAAGTAATTTTAAAGGCAAAAGGAGAAAAAGCAAGTGAACTTTAAATATATCTAGGTATAAGCATAAAAAATGAGTAATGTGTCAAGCCATTAAGCACATTGTTCACTACAAAATCAAGACTTGATCGAATAAAAGCATAACCTCAAACCTAGAAACCGAAGCCACATTTAGGAGTGATATTTACATGGACATTTCATCGAACACTTGACACGCAATGTTAGATTACTAGTCGATTTTTAAAGGCAAAAGAAGAAAAAACATGTGAACTTAAAAGATTTCTTGGAATAAGCATAAAGAATGAGGGCAGAATCATGCTAATAGCATGTTCTGGACTACAAAATCAAGACCGATCGGATAAAAGAATAAATTCAAACATAGATACCGAATGCCATATTTAGGTGTGACATTTACATGGACATTTAATCGAACACTTTGCACGCAATGTTGGATCACTAGTCAATTATTTAAGGCCAAAGGAGAAAAAAAAAGTGAACTTTAAAGACATCTAGGCTTAAGCATAAAGAATGAGGATAGTATCAAGCCAATAAGCATATTCTACACTACAAAATCAAGACCGATCGAATAAAAGCATAAATTCGAACCTTGAAACCATATTCCACATTTAGAAGTGACATTTACATAACCATTTCATCGAACACTTGGCGTACAATGTTACATCACAAGTCAAAGTTTAAAGGCAAAAGGAGAAAAAACAAGTGAACTTTAAAGAATCTAGGCATAAGCATAAAGAATGAGGATAGTATCAAGCCAATACGCACATTTTGCACAAAAAAAAAATACAGACCGATCGAATAATAGCATAAATTCGAAGCTAGAGACTGAATCCTCATTTACGAGTGACATTTAAATGGACATTTCATCGAACACTTGACATGCAATGTTATATCACAAGTCATTGTAAAGGCAAAAGGAGAAAAAGCAAGTGAGCTTAAAATATATCCAGGCATAAGCATAAAAAATGTGTATAGTGTCAAGCCAATAAGCACATTCTGCACTACAAAATCACGATAGATCGAATGAAAGCATAACTTCAAATCTAGAAATTGAATGCCACATTTAGGAGTGACATTTACATGAACAATTCATCGAACATTTGGCGCGTAATGTTAGATCACTAGTCAATTTTTAAAGGCTAAAGGAGAAAAAACAAGTGAACTTTAAAGACATCTAGGCATAATCATAAAGAATGAGGATAATATAAAGCCAATAAGCATATTCTGCACTACAAAATCAAGACCGATAGAATAAAAGCATAAATTCTAAACTAGAAACCGAATGCCACATTTAGGAGTGACATTTACATGGACATTTCATCGAACACTTGGCATTCAATGTTAGATCACTAGTTAATTTATAAAGGCAAAGGGAGAAAAAACAAGTGACCTTTAATGACATCTAGGTATAAGCATAAAGAATGAGGATGGTATCAAGCCAATAAGCACATTCTATACTACATAATCACGATCGATCGCATAAAAGCATAAATTCGAACCTAGAAACCGAATCCCAATTTAGGATTACATGAAAATTTCATCGAACACTTGACATGAAATTTTCGATCTCAAGTCAAATTTTTAAAGGAAAACGGACAAAAAAACAAGTGAACTTTGAGGACATCTAGGCATAAGCATAAAGAATGAAGATAGTATAAATCCAATAAGCACATTCTGCACTACAAAATCAACACAGATCGAATAAAAGCATAAATTCGAACCTAGAAACCGAATCAACATTTAGGAGTGACATTTACATGGACATTTCATCGAACACTTGGCATGCAATGTTAGATCACAAGTGAATATTTCAAGGCAAAAGGAGAAAAAACAAGCGAACTTTAAAGACATCTAGGCATAATAGTAAAGAATGAGGATAGTATCAAGCCAATAAACACATTGTACACTACAAAATCAAGATTGATCGAATAAAAGCATAAATTCGAACCTAGAAACTGAATCCACATTTAGGAGTGACATTTACATGGACATTTCATCGAACACTTGGCCCGCAATGTTAGATCACTAGTCAATTTTTAGAGGCCAACGGAGAAAAAACAAGTGAACTTTAAAGACATTTGGGCATAAGCATAAAGAATGAAGATAGTATCAAGGCAATAAGCACATTCTACACTAAAAAATCAAGACCGGTCGAATAAAATCACAAATTCGAACCTTGAAACCATATTCCACATTTAGAAGTTACATTTACATGGACATTTCATCGAACACTTGGCGTACAATGTTACATCACAAGTTAGTTTTTAAAGGCAAAAGGAGAAAAAATAAGTGAACTTTAAAGACATCTAGGCATAAGCATAAAAAATGAGGATAGTATCAAGCCAATACGCACATTCTGCACACAAAAAAATGCAGACCGATCGAATAATAGCATAAATTCGAAGCTAGAGACTGAAGCCTCATTTAGGAGTGACATTTAAATGGACATTTCATCGAACACTTGGCATTCAATGTTAGATCACAAGTTAATATTTAAAGGCAAAAGGAGAAAAAGCAAGTGAACTTTAAATATATCTAGGCATACGCATAAAAAAATTGTAGTACCAAATCAAGACTTGATCGAATAAAAGGATAACTTCAAACCAAGAAACCGAATCCACATTTAGGACTGACATTTACATGCACATTTCATCGAACACTTGGCGCGCAATTTTAGATCACAAGTTGATTTAATGACATCTAGGCATAAGCATAAAGAATGAGGATAGTATCAAGCCAATAAGCACATTCTATACTACAAAATCAAGATCGATCGCATAAAAGCATAAATTCAAACCTAGAAACCGAATCCCAATTTAGGAGAGACATTTACATGAAAATTTCATCGAACATTTGGCATGAAATTGTAGATCTCAAGTCAATTTTTTAAAGGAAAACAGACAAAAAAACAAGTGAACTTTAAGGACATCTAGGCATAAGCATAAAGAATGAAGATAGTATAAAGCCAATAAGCACATTCTGCACCACAAAATCAAGACAGATCGAATAAAAGCATAAATTCAAACCTAGAAACCGAATCTACATTTAGGATTGACATTTACATGGACATTTCATCGAACACGTGGCGCTTAATGTTAGATCAGAAGTCATTTTAAAGGCAAAAAGAGAAAAAGCAAGTGAAATTTAAAGACATTTAGGCATAAGCATAAAGAATGAGGATAGTACCAAGCCAATAAGCACATTCTACACTACAAAATCAAGATCGATCGAATAAAAGCATAAATTCGAACCTAGAAACTGAATCCATATTTAGGAGTGACATTTACATGGACATTTCATCGAACACTTGGCGTGCAATGTTAGATCACCTGTCATTTTAAAGGCAAAAAGAGAAAAAGCAAGTGAACATTAAATATATCTAGGTATAAGCATAAAAAGTGAGTAAATTGTCAAGCCATTAAGCACATTGTTCACTTCAAAATCAAGACTCGATCAAATAAAAGCATAACTTCAAACCTAGAAATCGAATCCACATTTAGGAGTGACATTTACATGGACATTTCATCGAACATTGGCACGCAATGTTAGATCACTAACCAATAAGCACATTTAGGAGTTAATTTTTAAAGGCAAAGGGAGAAAAAACAAGTGAACTTCAAAGACATCTAGGCATGAGCATAAAGAATGAGGATAGTATCAAGCCAATAAGCACATTCTACACTACAAAATCAATATCGATCGAATAAAAGCATAAATTCGAACCTAGAAACCGAATGCCACATTTAGGAGTGACATTTACATGGACACTTCATCGAACACTTGGCATGAAATTGTAGATCTCAAGTCAATTTTTTAAACGAAAAAGGACAAAAAAAACAAGTGAACTTTAAAGACATCTAAGCATAAGCATAAAGAATGAAGATATTATAAAGCCAATAAGCATATTTTTCGTTACAAAATCAAGACTGGTCGAATAAAAGCATAAATTCCAACCTAGAAACTGAATCCACATTTAGGAGAGACATTTACATGGGCAATTCATCGAACACTTGGCGTGCAATGTTAGATCACAAGTCATTTTAAAGGCAAAAGGAGGATAGTATAAGCATAAAAGATGAGGATAGTATAAAGCCAATTAGCACATTCCGCACTACAAAATCGACACTTGATCGAATAAAACCATAACTTAAAACCTAGAAACCGAATCCACATTTAGGAGTGACATTTTCATGGACATTTCATCGAACACTTGGTGCGCAATGTTAGATCACTAGTCAGTTTTTAAAGGCCAAAGGAGAAAAAACAAGTGAACTTTAAAGACATCTAGGCATAAGCATAAAAAATGAGGATAGAATCAAGCCAATAAGCACATTCTACACTGCCAAATCAAGATCGATCGAATAAAAGCATAAATTCTAACCTAGAAACCGAATCCACACTTAGGAGTGACATTTACATGGTCATTTCATCGAACACTTGGCGTGCAATGTTAGATCACAAGCCATTTTAAAGGCAAAAGGAGAAAAAGCAAGTGAGCTTTAAATATATCTAGGCATATGCATAAAAAATGTGTATAGTGTCAAGCCAATAAGCACATTCTGCACTACAAACTCACGATAGATCGAATTAAAGCATAAATTCGAATCTAGAAACCGAATGCCACATTTAGGAGTGACATTTACATGAACATTTCGTCGAACACTTGGCATGCAATTGTAGATCTCAAGTCAATTTTTTAAAGGAAAAAGGACAAAAAAACAAGTGAACTTTAAAGACATCTAGGCATAATCATAAAGAATGAGGATAGTATAAAGCCAATAAGCATATTCTGCACTACAAAATGAAGACCGATAGAATAAAAGCACTAATTTTAACCTATTAACCGAAACCACATTTAGGAGTGATATTTACATGGACAGTTCATCGAATACTTGCCGTGCAATGTTAGATCACAAGTCATTTTAAAGGCTAAAGGAGAAAAAGCAAGTGAACTTTAAATATATCTAGGTGTTGGATCGTAAACCGTTAGCAAAGAGCTTGGGAACTGGCTGTTAAGCTGTTCCCAAAGCAGCGAAAGTAAATTAAACGCAAGTATTAAAAGCAGTAAAGAACGCAGTTCCCTTATAGAGGAACCCCACTACAACCAACTAGTTGTGTGGGTAAACCTCTACCTCCGCTTGGAGGATTTTGAATGACTTACTTATATTGATTGCTTTGTTCCTTAGTTACAACTGCCGGATTCACACTTTTCTTTTCCTACGAGTTCTACCTAACTCTAGCAACACTAGTGAATCCTCTCAACTGAGTTCCTAAGCTCACAACAACAATATACAAGTAACTCAAACCTTGCACCGACTTCTCAGTTCTCTTGCCCCTGGGAACTTCGGCTTCACCGTCGTCGAGATCAAACACTCGCCGCCGGGGACTTCTCTTCTTCTTCTTTCTCTTTTCTCTAGAATGGGTATTTGTGAGTTCTGGGAGAAGTTCTCAATCCGAGTACTATTCATTTGGCTTTATAGACCAGGTGTGCTTGGGCAATCGCGTCTTTCATTTGTGTCCAAAATGCCCTTTGCTTGATGCCCAAGTTGTACTTTCTTCACATGTGCCTTTGGTTTGAACTAGGTCAACTTCTTGAATCAGTCGGACCGTTGGATCATTCGTGACAGTCTGATCCTCAAACTATTCCTTCGGACTGTCCAAGACAAAATCCCGCGATCTATGCTGAACGGTCGTTTTCCTCACATGTGAGTTCCCATGTTATAGGAACTGTCTTCTTCAGAGTTCCCTTGATGGAAACTCTTCATCGTGTAAACCTGTGTTCTCTTGATCATTCCTCGGAGTTCCCATTTTATGGGAACTTTCCTCTTCAGAGTTCCCTTGGAAACTCTGCATTGTGAGCTTCTGTGGCTTTTGGTCATTCATGAGAGTTCTTGGCTATACCTGCGTTCCTTAGAAATACTTGAACAAACCACATTTGTTCGTCATGGTGTTTGACATTATCAAAACTTGGAGAATGGCATCGTTGATCTGTTGTTTAGAACCAGAGGTCCCAACAACGTCCCAACAATTTCCCCCTTTTTGATGATGACAAACCCATCATAAAATAAGCAAGTATTTCAATGAATGATATGCGAATGAGTTCCTAAGGATGATTCTGGGGAGCCACTTTGATTAAGAACACTTAGATCGTACTTAGCTTTTTATGCAATTGTTCCCCCTTAGCTTATGCATGTTCTGTGATAACTTAAACTTTTAGCTCATCTCGCATTTTTTGTCTTTCCCCCTTTTGACATCATCGAAAACAAGCAATGCAATTATAAGGAAGAAAAGGAACACGCATTCAAATTAAAGGCCAATTCATTACTTAAGAAATATGTACAAGGAAATTTAAGAAACATATTTTGGTGGGACCAATTCACGCTAAGGAAGAAAGAAGGGAAGATCATGGGCTTGGTGGCAACAGGGCATCACACTTTCGGGTCAAGACCTTTACGAGCTTGTCTTGGCCTTTAGCAATCTGATCTTGGTCCCGTGCTATCTTGTCAAGAGTGTTGGCAATGTGTACTAACACTTGAGAGTTCCCATCATCACCAAACTCCAGTTGCGCCGAGTCCTCCACAGGCTCAGAGTGCCTAATCTTCTGGACCACTGAGATGTCCAGTTCCCTTCCAATGGTAACCTCTTCCTTGGAGGTGTCGTAAAGACCCTCTTTTTGTAGAAGCTTCTTGATAATCCCAGAGTAGGGAAGGGAATGGGACTTGAACGCCATGCACTTCTCCATATGCCCGAGAATGATCCTTGGAAGGTTGATGGGCCTTCTCAGGAGGAAGTGGTAGAGGAGTATAGCATCGGGGATATTGACGACAAGGTGCTTTTCCTGGCGAGGGATCACCATATTGATGATGAATTGATGAGCCAGCTTGGCTATTAAGGATAGATGATGGGTCGAGGTCCCCTTGGTGGGAACTCGACCCTCGAAAATGGTGTCGTAGACCTCTGCGCTGTTATAATCACCCCAGAGCTTGTTGGGCAAATCACTGAGTCCGTGAACAGGGACTTGGAGCTGAAGGCGGATGGTAGACGTTGTGAAAATAAACTCGTCGCCTTCGAGGGAGAGAGTTCCCTAAGTGCCGTCTTTGCGGACTACAAATTTGTTGTAGAACCGACGCACTTGTGAGGGATCTACACTCACTGGTTCCTTGAAGAGGTGCTCCCAGCCTTGGGCCTTGATCAGGTCCCACAGTTCCCCAAGCCCGTTCTCCTTGAGCATCTCTTTAGAAATGATGAGGGGAGAGAGAAGCTTACGGCTTTCGTCGATAGGGAACCTTTTCAGCGCAGGTCCCTTCCCCTTTCTTGTGGTGTTCTTTGAAGAATTCCCCCTAGAGACCGTTCTTGGTCCTTTCTGCTAAGGGGGCTCAGCCGCTTCGATCATCAGTACTCGTTCCCTTGTCTGATGGGAACCCTCGGACACCACCATTTGGTGTCCAGTTGTTGGGATCTTAGCGGGCTCCTTTTCAGTTGGAGCCTCTTCTTCTTATTCGACCTCTTCACTGGAGGTCCCTTCTTCCTTGGAGAAGCTCGAGTTTGAGCTTGAGTCCTCCTCGTCATCTTCAAGATGACTTGTACTTGCCCCAGCACCAACAACCGATGCTGGGTTCCCTTGCTCCATGGGCTCTTCAGGAGCCACCTTCTCTGGGAACTTGGTCCCTTTGTCAGTTATTGCCTCAGTGGGGACCTTGTTGAGCTCGTCCTCTACAGCCTTGAGCTGGGCCTCTTCATCTACAGTTCCCATGAGGAGAGGAGGAGGGTCCTTTGTCATTTTGCCGATGACAACGGAGAGAGGAAGATCATCGTCGTGTGAAGTGAGGACTACGACAGTTTTGGAGGGAGAGGGAGAGGGATGTTTTATGGTAGTTGGGGATGTTGTGGAAGAGGGGAAAGGAGAGGAGAGAGGAGTGGAAATTTGTGTAGAAGGGGGAAGAGGGGTGGATACGGGGACCTGGGGAGTAGGGGTCCCCGTGGCAGGAGTTGTAGGAATAGGCATGTGTATGGGTGAGGAAGGAGGGGAAGGAGTTTTGTGGGGTGGAGGTGGAGTTCCCTTCGTTGTGGGAACAGAGGGGGTGGTGGAGGTGGAGTTCCCTTTGTTGTGGGAACAAAGGGAGGTGGTGGAGGAGTCTTTTGTTTTGGGGGAAGAGGTTTAGGAGGTCCCTCAATTATAGGAAGAGAGAGGGAAGAAGAAGTGAGTTGGCTCCGGGATTGGGCGGTCCCAGAGTCCAAATGGAAGACGAAGGGGGGTTTGGCCATACAGGAACTGTCCTTGGAGCAGTTCAAGTAATCGTCAATTTTGAAGAAAGATTTCTTTCCGGGCTCCGAGTATTCAGAGGCCTCACAGTGTTTGCGCTTTTTGGATTGAGAGGGATTTTTGGAGTGTTTGGATTATTTGGTATGTTTGGATTTCGAGGGATCTTTGGAGGAATGGTGTTTCTTGGATTTACGGGGCTTCTTGTTTTGAGAAGGAGGAGCATCTCCGAAACTGTCAAGAATGACAGTGCCGGAGGAGGTGTTAGTGGTTGAAGGAGGGGGAAGAGATTCAGAGGTGGTGGCGGAAGATGAGGTTATGGAAAGAGTTTTCTCCGCCGGAGTAGGTGGAGGTAAGAGAGGTCTGACGGAGTTGTAAAGCCCGTTGATGAGGATGTCTTTCATGATGGGATTGGGTTCTTGTTCAATCTCGTTTAATTGTGAGGTGAAGAATACCCGAGGGTTGGCAAGCACCCAAGCTTTAACTTGAGCGAAGGTGTGTGCGGAGGCCATGTGAGGAGAATTTTGGGAAGAGAGGAAGTTTGGAGGTTTCTCGTAAAAGGGAGCGAAATGGATGTGGAGAAGACGAATGATAGAGGTTGAAGATGGAATAAGATCCCAAAAATGGCAAACTAGGGTTTTAAGGAGAGAAGGGGCGAAGGGTAGAAAGGAAGTGCGAAAACCTCGATAACCATTGCCCAATGAACGTGGGGCTTTGTTTCAACTTCCGTAGCACGCCTCTTGACACGCGTCACGATCTCTAGGGAAGCCCTTTCAAAAATTGAATACTTTGGCCCTTAACGTTGCAGAGTTTTTGACACAAAATCCCGCTTCCCGAGTGACGGTTCATCTTCTCAGAGGAGTCAGCGTTCCCTTGCTTGTGTGTCCCAAGTCCCATGATCATATCAAGGTCAGGGAGAGTGAAGTGGTTAATGAAACTTCACACTCATCCTTTTGTAGAGCTAGGGAATTCAAAGGGAACCAGACAATTTACGACTCGATAAAGGAGTAAACATTTTGGCTCATGAGAAGCGTTTGTCTGGTCCCTGGCTTAGGGTAGGTTATATGATCAACCGTCATAGTGGCTTGTAAAGAGGGATAAAGGGAACTCTGGTTGATCATGTAAGGCCAAAAGAAATAAAGTTCCCTTTTACACATTTAACTTTAGACTAGTAATCATGGCAAAGTGAAAGCAATAAATCCTAGTTCCCTATCATGCATTCTTAGAGAAACTAGTCAGGCATTGAGGGAGAGACAAACAGGGACTTGTTTAGTTTAGAGTAATCATCCCTAGAAGCATTCGAAAACGCAGGTAGGGACCTCTGTCTAAAGCTTTGGTGAGAATGTCCACAATTTGCTCTTCAGTTCTACAGTGTTCCATCAAGATGTTCCCACTTTCAACATTGTCACGTAGAAAGTGATGCCTTATATCTATATGCTTAGTCCTAGAATGATGCACAAGATTTTTGGAAATGTTTCTGGCACTAGTATTATCACAAAGTATGGGAACTGGGCCAAAATACATACCATAATCCTGGAGTTGTGACTTAAGCCATAGAACTTGGGAACAACAAGATGCGGCAGCCACATATTCTGCTTCAGCTGTGGAGAGTGCCACTGAGTTTTGCTTTTCAAATCCCCATGAAACTAAGCATGACCCTAGGAACTGGGCCATTCCTGATGTACTCTTTCTATCAATCAGGTGCCCTACAAAATCCGCATCTGTGTATGCAATGAGCTCAAGGGAACTGTTCCTTGGATACCAAAGGCACAAGTTATCGTTCCCTTTGAGATACTTGAAACTCCTCTTCACCTCTTTCAGGTGTGATTCCATAGGGTTAGCTTGAAAACGAGCACAAAGACATATGGAGAACATGATATCAGGTCTACTAGCTGTTAAATAGAGAAGGGACCCAATCATACCTCGATAGTTCCTTTGGTCCACACTTATACATGTTTCATCTGCATTGAGCCTTGAATTTGGTGAGATGGGAGTGTCAATAGGCTTGGAGTGTTCCATCCCATACTTTACGAGCATTTCCTTGAAGTATTTCTGTTGATGAATCTTTGTTCCCTCCTTGGTTTGAGATATTTGAAGTCCCAAGAAGAACGTGAGTTCCCCAATGAGACTCATCTCAAACTCACTGCTCATGAGGTCCTTAAATTTCTCTACAAGAGTTTCGTTAGTTGCTCCAAAAACAATGTCATCAACATATACTTGCACAATCAAAATGTCTTTAGACTCTTTCTTTAGAAACAAAGTCTTGTCTATGGAACCTCGAAGGTATCCATGGGATAAGAGGAATTGAGCAAACCTGTCATACCAAGCTCGGGGAGCTTGTTTGAGTCCGTAGAGGGCCCTCTCCAGGAAGTAGACATGGTTGGGTAGCTTCTCATCTTCGAATCCTGGGGGTTGGACCACATATATTTCTTCCTTGAGATGTCCGTTGAGGAAGGTTGTTTTCATATCCATTTGATAGAGCTTGAATCCCTTGTGAGCAGCATAGGCAATTAAGAGTCGGATGGCCTCGATCCTAGCAACTGGTGCAAAGGTTTCATCGTAATCAATCCCTTCCTCTTGCCTGTAGCCTTGTGCCACCAGTCTTGCCTTGTTCCTTGCTACAGCCCCAGTATTATCAAGCTTGTTCCTAAAGACCCATCGAGTTCCTATGATGTTCTTGTTCTTGGGCCTAGGAACTAGCTTCCATACTTTGTTCCTCTCGAATTGATGGAGTTCCTCTTGCATTGCTTGGATCCAGTCTGGGTCCTTCAAGGCGTCTTTGATATTTTTGGGTTCCACCATTGAAACAAACGCGTTAAAAGCACAAAAATTATTGAGAGAGGAACGCGTTTGTACACCTTTATCATAAGGGGAGATGATGTTCTCAATGGGGTGGTCCTTCCTTTGTTGAAAATTTCTTGTACGAGTGGGTTCCCTTATACTTGTGTCATCTTCAGTAGAGGTTTCCTTTTCATGGGAACACTCGTCTTCAGCTTCTTCATTTGGTGTTTCTTTAGAAATTTCTCACAAGATCCCTCTTTGTTCCCCCTGAACACTTGATTCTGGCAGGGTATTCTCTTGGGGAACAAGAGAGTTGGAGGTGTCTTGTAGTTCTCTGAGGAGGGAACATCGAGGGAGATTTGATTAGTGAAAGTTTGATCTCCTTCGTTGTTCCCTGGTTGTGGAATGTTGCTTGCACTTGGGTAGTCTTCATCTTTCTTCCTTGGCTCATCATCGTCATCATCATCGTCTTCTTGTCTGACCAGTTTGAACAGAGTTCCCTTCCCTTGGGTTTCTGTTCCCATCTTTACAGATTTCTCGTTGAAGACGACATGGATGCTTTCTTCTATCTTCTTGGTCCTTTTTTTATAGACCCTATAAGCCTTGCTTTGTGATGAGTATCCCAGGAAGATCCCTTCATCGCTTCTAGGATCAAATTTGTCAAGGTTGTCTTTGCCATTGTTGTGGACAAAGCATGTGCATCCGAAGGTCCTTAGGTGGGAGATGTTCGGTTTTCTCCCCTTGATGAGCTCGTAGGACGTCTTCTTGATCATAGGCCTTGTCATGGCTCGGTTCAGGATGTACGTGGTTGTGGCGATGGCTTCAGCCTAGAAATATTCAGGAACTCCGCTTTCAAGCATCATGGTCCTGGCCATGTCTTCCAAGGTCATGTTCTTTCTCTCGACTACTCCGTGTTGCTGAGGAGTGTGAGGGGATGCGAAGTTGTGAGAGGTCCCATGTTTGTCACAGAAGTTTAGGAACTCTGAGTTTTGAAACCCAGTTCTATGGTCAGACCTGATGGCTTTTAGTTTTAGCCCCATGCTTACTTTTGTTCTTATGATGAAGGGCTCGAACTCTTCAAAAGCTGGTGATTTTGCCTTCAAGAAAATAACCCAGGTGAATCTAGAAAAATCATCAATTAAGACGTACATGTACCTTTTTCCACCATAGCTGGCTATTCGCATGGGACCACAGAGATCCATGTGAGTTAGCTCTAAAGGCCTGGTTGTGCTCACCACCTTTTTGGGTTTGAATGGTTCCTAGTCTGTTTCCCTCGAACGCATGCTTCACACATTTGGACTCCTTCAAGATTGATCCGTGGAAGACCGATGACCATATCCTGTAGATAGAGCTTCAGGATTTGATTGACACCTGCATGTCCTAGTCTTCGGTGCCAGAGTTCCGTGTCATCATGGGAACTCGCAAGACACAACTTCATTGGTGGTTCAAATTCTGTATCTACTACATAAACGTTGTTGTGCCTTCTTCCTCTCAGAATCACTTTGTTGGTCTTTTTGTTGATAACTAGGCATTCTTCTGAGTCGAAGGTGACAACGTTATTCCCTTGATCACACATCTGGGCAACACTTAAGAGATTGTATCCCAGATCTTTCACCAGATTTACATTGCTGACTTTGATTGATCTATTGAGCAACACTTCTCCTTTTCCAATTACTTCTCCCTTGTTTTTATTGCCAAATGAGACGTGGCCTCCTTCGGCATGAGTGTGGAGTGAGATGAGGATATCTTTGTTTCCGGTCATATGGTTCGAGCATCCACTATCTATGAACCATGCATTGTTCCCTCT
This sequence comes from Fallopia convolvulus, assembly GCA_964016875.1. NCBI lineage: Eukaryota > Viridiplantae > Streptophyta > Magnoliopsida > Caryophyllales > Polygonaceae > Fallopia > Fallopia convolvulus. Next base: position 29,472,841 of record OZ024730.1, read on the forward strand.
CACTGCCACCTACAAGGTAAAGTTAGTGTTTTGAGACCCATGCAAGATGACTCTTGCCAAGTCCCTTGCAAGGGAAAATATTCTCATTTAAAACATAGTCAGCGATGTTGATATCATGAGTGATTTGAGAGTTGGAGTTCCTTTGGTGATTAGCATGATGTTTTTGTTTGTTCAGGAACTCACGGTTTCTGAGGGTTTGGGCTCTCTTCTTGGGACATGCTTCCTTGTAGTGCCCATGAGCACCACAGTTCCAGCACGTCTTATAGTATTCTCCCAGGTAGTATTTTGGGTGTGGTCTCTGGATTCTGTTCCTATCCATAGTTTCCTTAGCAATTTGGACATAAAGTCTATGTTCAGTGTTCCCAGTGTAATAATCTTTCTCACCACCTTTCCCACTTTCTAGGACCCTGATTTTCTCCTCGAGAGGAGCGGTTTTCTGTTTCTCACATTGGAGTTCTAAGGCCCTACACTCATGGATTTCATGTTCACTCAGGGGTGACTTCCCGTTCTTTGGGCTCTCAGTTTTGTATCCTATGCCGTGTTTGGCTGGGACAAACTTGATTTGGGAACTAGAGGCTTCAAGATGTTCAGGAGTCTTACTCAGGTTTTGTAAGAGGGTGTTCTCATCTCTCTCTAGAGTTTTGATTTCATTTTCTAGATCTACAATGTGAGACACATGGGACTTGAGTTTTTCAAGAAGGGATATGCAGTTGGGACAGGGTTCAAGACCAACTAATTGAGCATTTATATGTTCCTGTTTTTCCAACTTGTTTTGCAGTTTTATATTATCTTGACAAGACTTGAAAGAATGTTCAACAACTCAGGTTTTTCATAGTTATTCAAAGAAGCAAGAACAGTTTCAGTGGTTACCTCACTGGGTTGTTCCTCAGTGGTTTCTCCTATGGCCATTCCGCACATGTATGGGAGTGCCCATGACTCGGGATCTTCGTCCTCATCATCGCTCCAGGTGGCGATGTAGGCCTTTTTCCCTTGCTTCCGGTCGTCCGTTCCCTGTGTGCATTCCTTAGCGAAGTGTCCTTTCTTGTTGCACTTGTAGCATGTGATATTTGAGAGGTCCTTCTCTGCGGGTTTTCTTTGGGAACTTTGTCCTTTTCCCCAGTTCCCACTGTTCTTTTTGAGCTTCCCTTTGTAGAAGTTCCTAAGAGCCTTTGTCACGAGAACTAGCTCCTCATCCTCTTATTCTTCTGAGTCTTCGTATTGTTCTTGAGTTGACTTAAGCATCTTCTCGAGTTTGAGTGCGATCCCTTGATGTGCTCACTTGTGTTCCTTATCATTGATCTTTCTCTTCTCGTGTCCCACTAGCTTTCCAAACACTTGATGGAGCATGAGAGTTCTATTTTCCGGATTCTCCTTGAACATTGTTCTCTCGTTTGCCCATTCTCCAGTCAATCCGTTGAAGAGCTATTGGACCTTCATCTTATGGGTGATTTCTTCTTTGGTGATCCCCAAGGCTTCCATTTTGGTGCAAAGTCCTTCAAATCGGGACTGACAGCTATCGACAGATTCTCCCATCTCCATTTGGAAGTTGAAGAACTCCCTTCTTGCATTCATCTGAAGATCTTCTCGGAGATCTGAGTTCCCAACGTGCATTTGTTGGATGGCTTCCCACATTTCCTTAGTTGTGTCAAGATTTGCTACCCTGTCACAGTCTTGCACGCACATGGACCTCTTCAGGTATTGTTTGGCCTTGTAGTGGCCTCCATACACTTGTATTCCTTGGGTCCCCATTTGGTGAGGTCATTGACTATAGCTAGATCAATTTCGAAATTCCCTCTCTCGATAACACACCAGGCTTGGTATTCCTGGCCACGCATCCAATCCTTCATGTCGCGTTGCCAGCTTTCGAATCTTCCTGTAATAAGCCTTGGCGGCTTACTAGTGTTGTTCCCTACCTGAGTAAGTTCCTGAGCCATTTTATACCTGCGATGCTAACACAAATCTAGAGCAAACCTGCTCTGATACCAATTGTTGGATCGTAAACCGTTAGTAAAGAGCTTATGAACTCGCTGTTAAGCTGTTCCCAAGGCAGCGGAAGTAAATTAAACGCAAGTATTAAAAGCAGTAAAGAACGCAGTTCCCTTATAGAGGAACCCCACTACAACCAACTAGTTGTGTGGGTAAACCTCTACCTCCGCTTGGAGGATTTTGAATGACTTACTATTTGGCTTTGTAGTTTGCCTCTCAATGATACACCAGGCTTGGTAGTCTTGGCCACGCATCCAATCCTTCATGTCGCGTTGCCAGCTTTCAAATCTTCCTGTAATAAGCCTTGGCGGCTTACTGGTATTGTTCCCTACCTGAGTAAGTTCCTGAGCCATTTTGATACCTGCGAATCTGCGATGCTAACACAAATCTAGAGCGCAAGCTCTGATACCAATTGTTGGATCGTAATCTGTTAGCAGTGAGCTTGGGAACTGGCAATTAAGCTGTTCCCAAGGTAGAGGAACTAAATAATCGCAAGTAATAAAAATAGTAAAAGGCACAGTTCCTTTATAGAGGAACCCCACTACAACCAACTAGTTCTATGGGTAAACCTCTACCTCCGCTTGGAGGATTTTGAATGACTTACTTATATTGATTGCTTTGTTCCTTAGTTACAACAGCCGAATTCACACATCTCTGTTCCTACGAGTTCTACCTAACTCTAGCAACACTAGTGAATCCTCTCAACTAAGTTCCTAAGCTTACAACAACACAATACTAGTAACTCAAACCTTGCACCGACTTCTCAGTTCCCTTGCCCCTGGGAACTTCGGCTTCACCGTCGTCGGGATCAAACACTCGCCGTCGGGGACTTCTCTTCTTCTTCTTTCTCTTTTCTCTGGTATGGGTATTTGTGAGTTCTGGGAGAAGTGCTCAATCCGAGTACTATTCGTTTGGCTTTATAGACCAGGTGTGCTTGGGCAATCGCGTCTTTCATTTGTGTCCAAAATGCCCTTTGCTTGATGCCCAAGTTGTACTTTCTTCACATGTGACTTTGGTTTAAACTAGGTCAACTTCTTGAATCAATCGGACCGTTGGATCATTCGTGACAGTCTGATCCTCAAATTGTTCCTTCGGACTGTCCAAGACAGAATCCCGCGATCTGCGCTGAACGGTCGTTGTCCTCACATGTGAGTTCCCATGTTATGGAAACTGTCTTCTTCAAAGTTCCCTTGATGGAAACTCTTCATCGTGTAAACCTGTGTTCTCTTGATCATTCCTGGGAGTTCCCATTTTATGGGAACTTTCCTCTTCAGTGTTCCCTTGATGGAAACTCTGCATTGTGAGCTTCTGTGGATTTTGGTCATTCATGAGAGTTCTTGGCTATACCTGCGTTCCTTAGAAATACTTGAACAAACCACATTATTTCCTCATGGTGTTTGTCATTATCAAAACTTGGAGAATGGCATCGTTGATCCGTTGTTTAGAACCAGAGCTCCCAACAACGTCCCAACACTAGGCATACGCATAAAAAAATGAGTATAGTGTCAAGCCAATTAGCAAATTCTGCACTACAAAATCAAGGATCGATCGAATAAAAGAATAACTTCAAACCTACAAACGAATCCACATTTAGGAGTGACATTTACATGGACATTTCATCTAACACTACAAAATCAAGACGTTCTGCACTACAAATGAGGATATCTTCCCATAAGTATAAAAATGAGGATATTATCAAGTCAATAAACACGTTCATCGCACACTTGGCATGCAATTTTACATGGACATTTCATCGCACACTTGGCATGCAATTTTAGATCACTAGTCAATTTTTAAAGGCCAAAGGGAAAAAACAAGTGAACTTTAAAGACATCTACGCATAAGCATAAAGAATGACAATAAGCACATTCTACACTACAAAATCAAGACTGATCGAATAAAAGCATAAATTCGAACCTAGAAACCGGATGCCAAATTTAGGAGTGACATTTACATGGACATTTAATCGAACACATGGCATGCAATTGTAGATCTCAAGTAAATTTTTTTATGGAAAAAGGTGAAAAAACAAGTGAACTTTAAAGACATCTGGGCATAAGCATAAAAAATGAGGATTGTATAAAGCCATTAAGCACATTCTGCACTAAAAAATCAAGAGCGATGGAATAAAAGCATAAATTCGAACCTAGAAACCGAATCCACATTTAGGAGTGACATTTACATCGACATTTCATCGAACACTTGGCGTGCAATGTTAGATCACAAGTCATTTTAAAGGCTAAAGGAGAAAAAGCAAGTGAACTTTAAATATATCTAGGCATACGCATAAAAAAATGAGTATAGTTTGAAGCCAATAAGCAAATTCTGCAGAACAAAATCAAGGCTTGATCGAATAAAAGCATAACTTCAAACCTAGAAACCGAATCCACATTTAGGAGTGACATTTACATAAACATTTCATCGAACACTTGGTGCGCAATGTTAGATCTCTAGCCCATTTTTAAAGGCCAAAGGAGAAATAGCAAGTGAACTTTAAATATATCTAGGTATAAGCACATTGTTCACATTGTTCACTACAAAATCAAGACTTGATAGAATAAATTCATAACTTCAAACCTAGAAACCGAAGCCACATTTAGGAGTGAAATTTACATGAACATTTCATCGAACACTTGGCGCGCAATGTTAGATCACTAGTAAATTTTTAAAGGCCAAAGGAGAAAAAACAAGTGAAATTTAAAGACATTTAGGCATAAGCATAAAGAATGAGGATAGTACCAAGCCAATAAGCACATTCTACACTACAAAATCAAGATCGATCGAATAAAAGCATAAATTCGAACCTAGAAACTGAATCCATATTTAGGAGTGACATTTACATGGACATTTCATCGAACACTTGGCGTGCAATGTTAGATCACCTGTCATTTTAAAGGCAAAAAGAGAAAAAGCAAGTGAACATTAAATATATCTAGGTATAAGCATAAAAAATGAGTAAAGTGTCAAGCCATTAAGGATATTGTTCACTACAAAATCAAGACTTGATCGAATAAAAATATAACTTCAAACCTAGAAATCGAATCCACATTTAGGAGTGACATTTGCATGGACATTTCATCGAACATTGGTGCACAATGTTAGATCACTAGCCAATTTTTAAAGGTCAAAGAGAAAAAACAAGTGAACTTTAAAGACATTTAGGCATAAGCATAAAGAATGAGGATAGTATCAACCCAATAAGCACATTCTACACTACAAAATCAAGATCGATCGAATAAAAGCATAAATTCGAACCTAGAAACTGAATGCCACCTTTAGGAGTGACATTTACATGAACATTTCATAGAACACTTGGCATGAAATTGTATATCTCAAGTCAATTTTTTAAACGAAAAATGACAAAAAAAACTAGTGAACTTTAAAGACATCTAGGCATAAGGATAAAGAATGAAGATAGTATAAAGCCAGTAAGCACATTCTGCACTACAAATAAAGACTGGTCGAATAAAAGCATAAATTCAAACCTAGAAATTGAATCAGCATTTAGGAGTGACATTTACATGGACATTTCATCGAACACTTGGCGCGCAATGTTAGATCACTAGTAAATTTTTAAAGGCCAAAGGAGAAAAAACAAGTGAACTTTGAAGACATTTAGGCATAAGCATAAAGAATGAGGATAGTACCAAGCCAATAAGCACATTCTACACTACAAAATCAAGATCGATCGAATAAAAGCATAAATTCGAACCTAGAAACTGAATCCATATTTAGGAGTGACATTTACATGGACATTTCATCGAACACTTGGCGTGCAATGTTAGATCACCAGTCATTTTAAAGGCAAAAAGAGAAAAAGCAAGTGAACATTAAATATATCTAGGTATAAGCATAAAAAATGAGTAAAGTGTCAAGCCATTAAGCACATTGTTCACTACAAAATCAAGACTTGATCGAATAAAAATATAACTTCAAACCTAGAAATCGAATCCACATTTAGGAGTGACATTTGCATGGACATTTCATCGAACATTGGTGCACAATGTTAGATCACTAGCCAATTTTTAAAGGTCAAAGAGAAAAAACAAGTGAACTTTAAAGACATCAAGGCATAAGCATAAAGAGTGAGGATAGTATCAACCCAATAAGCACATTCTACACTACAAAATCAAGATCGATCGAATAAAAGCATAAATTCGAACCTAGAAACTGAATGCCACCTTTAGGAGTGACATTTACATGAACATTTCATAGACCACTTGGCACGAAATTGTATATCTCAAGTGAATTTTTTAAACGAAAAAGGAAAAAAAAAACTAGTGAACTTTAAAGACATCTAGGCATAAGGATAAAGAATGAAGATAGTATAAAGCCAATAAGCACATTCTGCACTACAAAATAAAGGCTGGTCTAATAAAAGCATAAATTCGAACCTAGAAATTGAATCAGCATTTAAGAGTGATATTTACATGGACATTTCATCGAACACTTGGCGTTCAATGTTAGATCACAAGTCATTTTAAAGGGAAAAGGAGAAAAAGCAAGTGAACTTTAAATATATCTAGGTATAAGCATAAAAAATGAGTAAAGTGTCAAGCCATTAAGCACATTGTTCACTACAAAATCAAGACTTGATCGAATAAAATCATAACTTCAAACCTAGAAACCGAAGCCACATTTAGTAGTGACATTTACATGGACATTTCATCGAACACTTGGCGCGCAATGTTAGATCACTAGTAAAGACATCTAGGCATAAGCATACAGACCGATCGAATAAAAGCATAAATTCGAAGCAAGAAACTGAATTCACATTTAGGAGTGACATTTAAATGAACATTTCATCGAACACTTGGCATGTAATGTTAGATCACAAGTCAATATTTAAAGGCAAAAGGAGAAAAAACAAGTGAACTTTAAAGACATGTAGGCATAAGCATAAAGAATGAGGATAGTATCAAGCCAATAAACACATTCTTCACTATAAAATCAAGATCGATCGAATAAAAGCATAAATTCGAACCTAGAAACCGAATGCATATTTAGTAGTGACATTTAACTGGACTTTTCATCGGACACTTGGCGTGCAATGTTAGATCACAAGTCATTTTAAAGGTTAAAGGTCAAAAAAAAAGTGAACTTTAAAGACAACTAGGCATAAGCATAAGGAACAAAGATAGTATAAAGCCAATAAACACATTCTGCACTACAAAATCAAGACCGATCGTATAAAAGCATAAATTCGAACCTAGAAACCGAATGCCTCATTTAGGAGTGACATTTACATGAACATTTCATCGGACACTTGGCATGAAGTTGTAGATCTCAAGTCAATTAATAGGCAATAGGAGAAAAACCAAGTGAACTTTAAATATATCTAGGCATAAGCATAAAAAATAGGGATAGTATAAAGCAAATTAGCACATTCTGCACTACAAAATAAAGAATTGATCGAATAAAAGCATAACTTCAAACCTAGAAACCGAATCCACATTTAGGAGTGAAATTTACATGGACATTTCATCGAACACTTGACATGAAATTGTAGATCTCAAGTCAATTTTTTAAAGCAAAAAGGACAAAAAAAGTGAACTTTAAAGACATCTAGGCATAAGCATAAGGAATGAAGATAGTATAAAGCCAATAAGCACATTATGCACTACAAAATTAAGACCGATCGAATAAAAGCATAATTTGAACCTAGAAACTGAATTCACATTTAGGAGTGACATTTACATGGACATTTCATCGAACACTTGGCCTGCAATGTTAGATCACAAGTCATTTTAAAGGCAAAAGGAGAAAGAGCAAGTGAACTTTAAATATATCTAGTCATAAGCATAATAAATAAGGATAGTATAAAGCCAATTAGCACATTCTACACTACAAAATCAAGGCTTGATCGAATAATAGCATAAGTTCGAACATAGAAACCGAATCTACATTTAGGTGTGACATTTACATGGACATTTCATCGAACACTTGGAACGCAATGTTGGATCACAAGTCAATTTTTACAGGCAAAAGGAGAAAAAACTTGTGAACTTTACAGATATCTTGCCATAAGCATAAATAATGAGGATATTATCAAGCCAATACGCACGTTCTGCACTAGAAAATCAAGACCGATGGAATAAAAGAATAAATTCGAAACTAGAAACCGAATCCACATTTAGGAGTGACATTTACATGAAAATTTCATCGAACACTTGGCGTGCAATGTTAGATCACAAGCATAAAGAATGAGGATAATATCAATCCAATAAGCACATTCTACAATACAAAATCAAGACCGATTGAATAAAAGCATAAATTCGAACATAGAAACCGAATACACATCTAGGAGTGACGTTTACATGGACATTTCATCGAACACTTGGCGCGCAATGTTAGATCACTATTCAATTTTTAATGGCCAAATGAACAAAAACAACTGAACTTTAAAAACATCTAGGCATAAGCATAAAGAATGAGGATAGTATCAAGGCAATAAGCACATTCTACACTACATAATCAAGATCGATCGAATAAAAGCATAAATTCGAACCTAGAAACCGAATGCACATTTAGGAGTGACATTTACATGGATTTTTCATCGAACACTTGGCGTGCAATGTTAGATCACAAGTCATTTTAAAGGCAAAAGGAGAAAAAGAAAGTGAACTTTAAATATATCTAGGCATACGCATAAAAAATGAGTATAGTGTCAAGCCAATTAGCATATTCTACACTACAAATCAAGGCTTGATCGAATAATAGCATAACTTCAAACCTAGAAACCGAATCTACATTTAGGTGTGACATTTACATGGACATTTCATTGAACACTTGGAGCGCAATGTTGGATCACAAGTCAATTATTAAAGGCAAAAGGAGAAAAAACACGTGAACTTTAAAGATATCTTGCCATAACCATAAAGAATGAGGATATTATCATGACCGATCGAATAAAAGAATAAGTTCAAGTTTAGATACCGAATGCCATATTTATGAGTAACATTTACATGGACATTTCATGGAACATTTCCCATGAAATTGTAGATCTCAAGTCAATTATTTAAAGGAAAAAGGAGAAAAAAACAAGTGAACTTTAAAGACATCTAGGCATAAGCATAAAGAATGAGGATAGTATAAAGTCAATAAGCACATTCTGCACTACAAAATCTAGACCGATTGAATAAAAGCATAAATTCAAACCTAGAAACCGAATCCACATTTAGATGTGACATTTACATGGACATTTCATTGAACACTTGGCGTGCAATGTTAGATCACAAGTCAATTGTTAAAGGTCAAAGGAGAAAAAACAAGTGAACTTTAATGAAATCTAGGCATAAGCATAAAGAATGAGGATAGTATCAAGTCAATAAGCACATTCTACACTACAAAATCAAGACCGATCGAATAAAGGCATAAATTCGAACCTAGAAACCGCATTCACATTTAGTAGTGACATTTAAACGGACTTTTCATCGAACACTTGGCGTGCAATGTTAGATGAGAAGTCATTTTGAAGGTAAAAGGACAAAAAAAAAGTGAACTTTAAAGACATCTAGGCATAAGCATAAGGAATGAAGATAGTATAAAGCAAATAAACACGTTCTACACTACAAAATAAAGACCGATCGTATAAAAGCATAAATTCGAACCTATACACTGAATGCCTCTTTTAGGAGTGACATTTACATGAACATTTCATCGAACACTTGGCACAAAATTGTAGATCTCAAGTCAATTTTTTAAAGGAAAAAGGACAAAAAAACAAGTTAACTTTAAAGACATCTAGGCATAAGCATATAGAATGAAGATATTATCAAGCCAATAAGCACATTCTACACTACAAAATCAAGATCGATCGAATAAAAGCATAAATTCGAACCTAGAAACCGAATTCCACATTTAGGAGTTACATTTACATGAACATTCCAGCGAACACTTGGCATGAAATTGTAGATCTGAAGTCAATTTTTTAAAGCAAAAAGGACAAAAAAAAAGTGAACTTTAAAGACAACTAGGCATATGCATACGGAATGAAGATAGTACAAAGCCAATAAGCACATTTTGCACTACAAAATCAAGACCGATCGAATAAAAGCATAATTCGAACCTAGAAACTGAATCCACATTTAGGAGTGACATTTACATGGACATTTCATAGAACACTTGGCGCGCAATGTTAGATCACTAGTCAATTTTTAAAGGCCAAAGGAGAAAAAACAAGTGAACTTTAAAGACATCTAGGCATAAGCATAAAGAATGAGGATAGTATCAAGCCAATAAGCACATTCTACACTACAAAATCAAGATCGATCGAATAAAAGCATAAATTCGAACCTAGAAACCAAATGCAACATTTAGGAGTGACATTTACATGAACATTTCATCGAAAACTTGGCATGAAATTGTAGATCTCAAGTCAATTTTTTAAAGCAAAAAGGACAAAAAAAAGTAAACTTTAAAGACATCTAGGCATAAGCATAAGGGATGAAGATAGTATAAAGCCAATGAGCACGTTCTGCACTACAAAATCAAGACCGATCGAATAAAAGCAGAATCGAACCTAGAAACTGAATCCAAATTGAGGAGTGACATTTACATGGACATTTCATCGAACACTTGGCGTGCAATGTTAGATCACAAGTCATTTTAAAAGCAAAAGGAGAAGAAGCAAGTGAACTTTTAATATATCTAGGCATAAGCATAAAAAATGAATAAAGTGTCAAGCCATTAAGCATATTGTTCACTACAAAATCATGACTTGATCGAATAAAAGCATAACTTCAAACTTAGAAACCGAATACACATCTAGGAGTGACATTTACGTGGACATTTCATCAAACACTAGGCGCGCAATGTGGGATCACTGGTCAATTTTTAAAGTCCATAGGAGAATAAACAAGTGAACTTTAAAGACATCTAGGCATAAGCATAAAGAATGAGGATAGTATCAAGCCAATAAGCACATTCTACACTACAAAATCAAGATCGATCGAATAAAAGCATAAATTCGAACCTAGAAACTGAATTCCCCATTTAGGAGTGACATTTACATGAACATTTCATCGAACACTTGACATGAAATTGTAGATCTCAAGTCAATATTTTAAAGCAAAAAGGACAAAAAATAGTGAACTTTAAAGACATATAGGCATAAGCATAAGGAATAAAGATAGTATAAAGCCAATAAGCACATTCTGCACTACAAAATCAGGACCGATCGAATAAAAGCATAATTTGAACCTAGAAACTGAATCCACATTTAGGAGTGACATTTCAATGGATTTTTCATCGCACACTTGGCGTGCAATGTTAGATGACAAGTCATTTTGAAGGTAAAAGGCCAAAAAAAAAAGTGAACTTTAAAGAAAATCTAGGGATAAGCATAAGGAATGAAGATAGTATAAAGCAAATAAACACATTTTGCACTACAAAATAAAGACCGATTGTATAAAAGCATAAATTCGAACCTATAAACACAATGCCTCTTTTAGGAGTGACATTTACATGAACATTTCATCGAACACTTGGCATGCAATTTTAGATCTCAAGTCAATTTTTTAAAGGAAAAAGGACAAAAAAACAAGTGAAATTTAAAGACATCTAGGCATAAGCATATAGAATGAAGATAGTATCAAGCCAATAAGCACATTCTACACTACAAAATCAAGATCGATTGAATAAAAGCATAAATTCGAACCTAGAAACCGAATGTCACATTAGGAGTGACATTAACATGAACATTTAAGCGAACACTTGGCATGAAATTGTAGATCTGAAGTCAATTTTTAAAGCAAAAAGGACAAAAAAAAATGAACTTTAAAGACATCTAGGCATAAGCATAAGGAATGAAAATAGCACAAAGCCAATAAGCACATTCTGCACTACAAAATCAAGACCGATCGAATAAAAGCATAATTCGAACCTAGAAACTGAATCCACATTTAGGAGTGACATTTACATGGACATTTCATCGATTACATGGCGTACAATGCTAGATCACAAGTCATTTTAAAGACAAAATGAGAAAAAAGCAAGTGAACATTGAATATATCTAGGCATAAGCATAAAAAATGAGTAAAGTGTCAAGTTATTAAGCATAGTGTTCACTACAAAATCAAGACTTGATCGAATAAAAGCATAAATTCAATCCTAGAAACCGAATCCACATATAGGAGTGACATTTACATGCACATTTCATCGAACACTTGGCGCGCAATGTTAGATCACTAGTCAATTTTTAAAGGTCAAAGGAGAAAAAACAAGTGAACTTTAATGACATCTAGGCATAAGCATGAAGAATGAGGATAGTATCAAGCCAATAAGCACATTCTACACTACAAAATCAAGACCGATCAAATAAAAGCATAAATTCGAACCTTGAAGCCATATTCCACATTTAGGAGTGACATTTACACAAACATTTCATCGAACACTTGGCGTGCAATGTTAGATCACAAGTCATTTTAAAGGTAAAAGGACAAAAAAAGTGAACTCTAAAGACATCTAGGCATAAGCATAAGGAATGAAGATAGTATAAATCAAATAAACACATTCTACACTACAAAATCAAGACCGATCGTATAAAAGGATAAATTCGAACCTAGAAACCGAATGCCTCATTTAGGAGTGACATTTACATGAACATTTCATCGAACACTTGGCATGAAATTGTAGATATCAAGTCAAATTTTTAAAGGAAAAAGGACAAAAGAACACGTGAACATTAAAGACATCTAGGCATAAACATAAAGAATGAAGATTGTATAAAGCCAATAAGCACATTGTACACTACAAAATCAAGACCGATCGAATAAAAGCATAAATTCAAACCTAGAAACCGAATCCACATTTAAAAGTGACATTTACATGGACATTTCATCGAACACTTAGATTGCAATGTTAGATCACAAGTCATTTTAAAGGCAAGAGGAGAAAAACCAGGTGAACTCTAAATATATCTAGGTATAAGCATAAAAAATGAGTAAAGTAACAAGCCATTAAGCACATTGTTCACTACAAAATCAAGATTTGATCGAATAAAATCATAACTTCAAACCTAGAAACCGAATCCACATCTAGGAGGGAGATTTACATGGACATTTCATCGAACACTTGGCGCGCAATGTTAGATCACTAGTCAATTTTTAAAGGCCAACCGAGAAAAAAAAGTGAACTTTAAAGACATCTAGGCATAAGCATAAGGAATGAAGATAGTATAAAGCCAATAAACACATTCTGCATTACAAAATCAAGATAGATCGTATAAAAGCATAAATTCGAACCTAGAAACTGAATGTCTCATTTAGGAGTGACATTTACATAAACATTTCATCGAACACTTGGCATGAAATTGTAGATCTCAAGTAAATTTTTTAAAGGAAAAAGGACAAAAAAACAAGTGAACTTTAAAGACATCTAGGCATAACCATAAAGAATGAAGATTGTATGAAGCCAATAAGCACATTCTGCACTACAAAAGCAAGACCAATCGAATAAGAGCATAAATTCGAACCTAGAAAACGAATCCACATTTAGGGGTGACATTTACATGGACATTTCATCGAACACTTGGCGTGCAATGTTAGTTCACAAGTCATTTTAAAGGCAAAAGGAGAAAAACCAAGAGAACATTAAATATATCAAGGTATAAGTATAAAAAATGAGTAAAGTATAAAGCCATTAAGCACACTGTTCACTACAAAATAAAGACTTGATCGAATAAAAGCATAACTTCAAACCTAGAAACCGAATCCACATTTAGGAGTGACATTTACATGAACATTTCATCGAACACTTGGCATGAAATTTTAGATCTCAAGTCAATTTTTTAAAGGAAAAAGGACAAAAAATCAAGTGAAATTTAAAGACATCTAGGCATAAGCATATAAAATGAAGATAGTATCAAGCCAATAAGAACATTCTACACTACAAAATCAAGATCGATCGAATAAAAGCATAAATTCAATCCTAGAAACCGAATCCACATATAGGAGTGACATTTACATGCACATTTCATCGAACACTTGGCGCGCAATGTTAGATCACTAGTCAATTTTTAAAGGTCAAAGGAGAAAAAACAAGTGAACTTTAATGACATCTAGGCATAAGCATGAAGAATGAGGATAGTATCAAGCCAATAAGCACATTCTACACTACAAAATCAAGACCGATCAAATAAAAGCATAAATTCGAACCTTGAAGCCATATTCCACATTTAGGAGTGACATTTACACAAACATTTCATCGAACACTTGGCGTGCAATGTTAGATCACAAGTCATTTTAAAGGTAAAAGGACAAAAAAAGTGAACTCTAAAGACATCTAGGCATAAGCATAAGGAATGAAGATAGTATAAATCAAATAAACACATTCTACACTACAAAATCAAGACCGATCGTATAAAAGGATAAATTCGAACCTAGAAACCGAATGCCTCATTTAGGAGTGACATTTACATGAACATTTCATCGAACACTTGGCATGAAATTGTAGATATCAAGTCAAATTTTTAAAGGAAAAAGGACAAAAGAACACGTGAACATTAAAGACATCTAGGCATAAACATAAAGAATGAAGATTGTATAAAGCCAATAAGCACATTGTACACTACAAAATCAAGACCGATCGAATAAAAGCATAAATTCAAACCTAGAAACCGAATCCACATTTAAAAGTGACATTTACATGGACATTTCATCGAACACTTAGATTGCAATGTTAGATCACAAGTCATTTTAAAGGCAAGAGGAGAAAAACCAGGTGAACTCTAAATATATCTAGGTATAAGCATAAAAAATGAGTAAAGTAACAAGCCATTAAGCACATTGTTCACTACAAAATCAAGATTTGATCGAATAAAATCATAACTTCAAACCTAGAAACCGAATCCACATCTAGGAGGGAGATTTACATGGACATTTCATCGAACACTTGGCGCGCAATGTTAGATCACTAGTCAATTTTTAAAGGCCAACCGAGAAAAAAAAGTGAACTTTAAAGACATCTAGGCATAAGCATAAGGAATGAAGATAGTATAAAGCCAATAAACACATTCTGCATTACAAAATCAAGATAGATCGTATAAAAGCATAAATTCGAACCTAGAAACTGAATGTCTCATTTAGGAGTGACATTTACATAAACATTTCATCGAACACTTGGCATGAAATTGTAGATCTCAAGTAAATTTTTTAAAGGAAAAAGGACAAAAAAACAAGTGAACTTTAAAGACATCTAGGCATAACCATAAAGAATGAAGATTGTATGAAGCCAATAAGCACATTCTGCACTACAAAAGCAAGACCAATCGAATAAGAGCATAAATTCGAACCTAGAAAACGAATCCACATTTAGGGGTGACATTTACATGGACATTTCATCGAACACTTGGCGTGCAATGTTAGTTCACAAGTCATTTTAAAGGCAAAAGGAGAAAAACCAAGAGAACATTAAATATATCAAGGTATAAGTATAAAAAATGAGTAAAGTATAAAGCCATTAAGCACACTGTTCACTACAAAATAAAGACTTGATCGAATAAAAGCATAACTTCAAACCTAGAAACCGAATCCACATTTAGGAGTGACATTTACATGAACATTTCATCGAACACTTGGCATGAAATTTTAGATCTCAAGTCAATTTTTTAAAGGAAAAAGGACAAAAAATCAAGTGAAATTTAAAGACATCTAGGCATAAGCATATAAAATGAAGATAGTATCAAGCCAATAAGAACATTCTACACTACAAAATCAAGATCGATCGAATAAAAGCATAAATTCGAACCTAGAAACCGAATGCCACATTAGGAGTGACATTAACATGAACATTTCAACGAACACTTGGCATGAAATTGTAGATCTCAAGTCAAATTTTAAAGCAAAAAGGTCAAAAAAAGTGAACTTTAAAGACATCTACGCATAAGCATAAGGAATTAAGATAGCACAAAGCCATTAAGCACATTCTGCCCTACAAAATCAAGACCGATCGAATAAAAGCATTATTCGAACCTAAAAACTGAATCCACATTTAGGAGTGACATTTACATGGACATTTCATCGATTACGTGGCGTACAATGCTAGATCACAAGTCATTTTAAATGCAAGAGGAGAAAAACCAGGTGAACTCTAAATATATCTAGGTATAAGCATAAAAAATGAGTAAAGTAACAAGCCATTACGCACATTGTTCACCACAAAATCAAGATTTGATCGAATAAAAGCATAACTTCAAACCTAGAAACCGAATCCACATCTAGGAGTGAGATTTACATGGGCATTTCATCGAACACTTGGCATGCAATGTTAGATCACAAGTCGTTGTAAAGGCAAAAGGAGAAAAAGCAAGTGAGCTTCAAATATATCTAGGCATAAGCATAAAAAATGTGTATAGTGTCAAGCCAATAAGCACATTCTGCACTACAAAATCAATATAGATCGAATAAAAGCATAACTTCAATCCTAGAAACCGAATCCACATCTAGGAGTGACATTTACATGTACACTTCATCGAACACTTGGCGCGCAATGTTAGATCACTAGTCAATTTTTAAAGGTCAAAGGAGAAAAAAAAAGTGAACTTTAATGACATCTAGGCATAAACCAACAAAACAAAAGATGGGGAGCGTTCGATATATGGAAGAAGAGTGTTGATTCCCATCTAGGGAACCTTGCTGCACAGATTCCTAGACCACAAGGGCAACTCCCGGGCCGCCGCGAGGAAAACCCTAAAGGACAAATAGCAGCGGTGCACCTTAGGAGTGGGAAGACATTGCCGGAGCGAGTCCAAGCTAAGGAAAAGAAGGAAGAGGACGTCATAGTGCAGATCGGTAACGAGCCAGCGAGAGCAAGTACCGAACCGATATGCCACGATGAAGAGGCTCCGAGGGTACCTAACGACCCCAGCCGAAGTAAGTTTTCTAATCCGAGCCTTCATCTCAATCCCAGGGTAGTTAACGACCCCATTAGGGTCGATAACGACCCCATTAGGGTCTATAACGACCCACCGAGGACACCTAACGACCCTAGTGTCGACCCGATACTTTCACCTCTCGAGCCTAACTTGGTTCCGAGAATGGTGAAATCTCTTCCATTTCCAACTAAGAAATCTATGGACTGTACTGAGAGTAAGTTCAAGCGTTTCGTGAAGATCCTTCAGGGCATTAATATTTCCATCCCATTCGCTGAGCCCCTATGCGAAATGCCGGCTTACACAAAATTTTTGAAAAATATTCTTAGCAGGAAAAGATCCATTACTGAGCTGCATGATGAAGTCCGATCTATTGCTTTACCAGAAAAGCTTGGAGATCCAGGGAGATTTGCTATCACAATTGTTATAGGCGACCACAAATTCAAAGCTTTATGTGATATGGGAGCCAGTACCAGTTTGCTGCCTCTTTCCATTTGGTTAAAAGCCAACATGGGACCGTTAGAGCCTTTGGATGTGAATCTCTTCATTGCGGACGGATCATGTGTTAAAGCCACAGGAGTTGTGGATGACTACCCTATTCAAGTTGGGAAATTCTTCATACCAAATGATTTTGTCGTCCTCGACATGCTTGAGGATCCTCATGTCCCCGTTATCCTAGGCAGACCATTCCTAGCTACAACAAATGCCAAAGTCGATGTGCGGAAAGGACTTCTTACTTGTGAGATTGGAGAAGAACGTGAGGAATTCAACTTAGACCAAAACGCAAACGACCCAACCGCGGTCGCACAAATCGAGTTGCCCCAACCAGAACTCGACATAGCTAATACTACCAAACTTCCACCAAATTCGAAAGAGGATGAGATCCTCTCACAAGACCCTGCCAAGCTCACATGGCCTACTAGGAAACAATCAAGGTGAGTACTTTTCTTCTTGCCCTATTCCTGCACCATGCCCCACAGTTTATGCTATTGAGGAGTCCAAACCGCCTTGGTTTTCAGATTTTACTAACCCATATGTAGGAATACCGGGCATACTCATAGAAGACAAGGGACCTAGCTTAGTGACTCAAGAAAACAACGCCTACAAAGCTAAGTATGCGATATCTCGAGACCCTGATAAAGCTACATAAGAGCCACCTTGAAGCAAGAGGAAATACGTCGGGCTAACTACGTTAAACATAGCGCTCACGGGAGGCAACCCGCTCTTAGTTTAGACTAGACTTTTTCTTCTTAGATTCTTTTTCTTAGTTTTCTTTTGAGTTTTTCTTTTCTTTAGTAGTTTGTAGGATAGAAATTAGGATAAATTTTGAGCTAACAAGATGCAGGAGAAGGGCTCGAAAATCACTCCAAGAGGCTACGGTGGCTCGTTAACGACCCACCCAGGGTCGTTAACGACCCAGTTGGACGACCCGATTCGTCAAAACGGGCAGGTAAGTTTTTTTTTAACCTAATCTATCTTGTTACCTACCCCATGCCGCCGCCCTTCACCTCTTCCGATCCCTACCCTCTCCTATATAACCCTTCTACCCCTCATAAAAATTTCACTCTCAAATCCTTTAACTCCAAATCCCTCAAAAATCCTACCAAAGATCTTGGAGATCCCCCACCACAGATCGGAATCCTTCACTCCACTGACCACCGAGAGGTCGTCGTTACTGAAGCCCGGAAACCCGATTTTCTCACCGACGAGATCCGAGCTCGTTAACCACCCAATTCCAACCTCTTGTTCTTCAATTTCTCGATTCTCCGGTATAATTTCTAAACCCTAACTCGAAATTGCATGATTCATGCTTTTTAGGGTAGAAATTTCATGTCTTAGATATTGTTCATAGAGAGGTCGATTTGCATGTTTGGATTTTGCTCATAAAAATTCTTGGTTGTGCTTGGTTGTTCTTGTTCTAGGGAAGATTATTCATGTTAGATTATCTATTGCAACACTCTAATTAGAAAAGCATGAATTTTTCTTGTTCTAGTCTTAAGTTCAAACTTTGCATGTCAAAATTTTGGGTAAATTCTAGAATGTTCGGGATGGGTAATTGAGCAAGTATGGGGTGCATAAAACCGATTGTGTGCCTACTGAGGGAGTATAGAGGATTGCATGCTTGATTTTGGCTTGAATTTGAAAGTTGAAAAACTCAGAATTCTGCGTACTGGCTCTCTACAACTCGTTAACAACCCACCCAGGCTCGTTAACGACCCTGCGTAGCCTCAAAGATAAATACCCAGTCCAGATTTGTAAACGACCCAATTGGGTAGTCAACGAATAGTTCCGAGGAATATTTCAAGACCAAGTATGGGGTCTCTTACCTAACTTATCTTGAGTAGATCTTATCTTGGAAAAATCATGATTGTTTTCTAGATCTCATGGGAAGTTCAAGCAGACCCGCTACCCGAGCTCAGAAGAAGAGAATGAACCAGAGGTCCCCATCTCCACCTCGCATGGATAATGTGATCTTGAGCACTCAAGGCCAAGCAAAAAGATACCGTGCCATTCTAGAGAAGGACCACAACACTCGGTGGTTCTCAAAGTCTAGTGATGTACACACGGGGATTTACACGGATGTTAAGGATGCCTTCGTTATTCTCGGTGCATCTCATCTATTGAAGAAGGAGAATGTACCACATTTTTCGGCCCTCACATCCGAGTTCTTGGCCACACTAGAGACAAGTTTCCCGTCGAAGACTTCGGCGGGACGCATCCGGTTTCGACTCGGCAATGTGAGTCGTGAGTTCACCATGGCGGAGTTCAATGCACTTCTGGAACTCCCGAACCCATCTAGAGACTACAGTCTGAAGGACTATAGAGTGACTCGGACTTGGAGTTACATCACCGGGGAGGTCCAATCCTCCACAACGGCACTATCTGGGGCAAGCATCATCAACCCCATCTTCAGGATCATTCTCCGAGTCCTAGCCGCTACATTCTGGACAAAGAAAGAGTTGAACAGGCCAACGAGGACAGAAGTTGCTTGTCTCCGCACAATCCTTTTCGAGGAGCCCGGTCCTTTGAATTTGGGGTATGAATGGCTCTACTACATAGAGAAATCAACCAAGTCCAAGGAAGTTTGGTGTGGTAACTTGGTAAGTCTTTTGGCCAGTAACCTTGGAGTCGACCTCACTCTATACACACCGGCTCACGCTCAGTTGCTCAACCAAAACAATTGGCTTAGCGCCGGGATTTTCACTCGAGTCCGGGAGGGGCTCGTTCCAGTAGTCCATGGCCGAGATGTACCGACCACCCTACTGAAATTGGAGCTTTTATACGTACCAAATTGGTATGAGGCGTGGACGGGACATGCTTTCCCATTGGAGCCCAAGCCGGAGGATGAGCTATCACTTAGGCCGTGTGTGTCCCAGTTTGACAGAGAGGAAGATGCAATGGATAAAGATGAAGATGAAGATGAGGATACCGAGCTAGTTGGAGAAGATACCGAGGATGCCGACATAGAGGGCGGCAGCCAACGAGGACAGAAGTTGCTTGTCTCCGCACAATCCTTTTCGAGGAGCCCGGTCCTTTGAATTTGGGGTATGAATGGCTCTACTACATAGAGAAATCAACCAAGTCCAAGGAAGTTTGGTGTGGTAACTTGGTAAGTCTTTTGGCCAGCATCCTTGGAGTCGACCTCACTCTCTACACACCGGCTCACGCTCAGTTGCTCAACCAAAACTATTGGCTTAGCGCCGGGATTTTCACTCGAGTCCGGGAGGGGCTCGTTCCAGTAGTCCATGGCCGAGATGTACCGACCACCCTACTGAAATTGGAGCTTTTATACGTACCAAATTGGTATGAGGCGTGGACGGGACATGCTTTCCCATTGGAGCCCAAGCCGGAGGATGAGCTATCACTTAGGCCGTGTGTGTCCCAGTTTGACAGAGAGGAAGATGCAATGGATAAAGATGAAGATGAAGATGAGGATACCGAGCTAGTTGGAGAAGATACCGAGGATGCCGACACAGAGGGCGACACAAAGGAGCTTAACTTCGAGGAAGAAAACCTCGACACGGAAGTACTAGGCACCAACGTCCTCGTTGACGAGCCCACCAGGATCGTTACCGATCATTTCCAGCCTTCTACCTCTGCTGCTAACGAGGTACCCAGGGTCGTTAACGACCCGCCGAGAGCTCCTGTCGACCCTCCGCCAGTTCTTACCGATCCTTACTCTTATGGGCTTGTGCCATATCACCCGGTGCTTCACCATGATCACTTTCAGCCTCACTACCCACCACCTCCTCAGCCTAAATACACTGGATCGAGCATTTCGCCACCATGGGCCGAGGATCTTTCTGCACGGATGCAACAGCTCAGCCTCCAGCAGGACCACATTCATCAGAGGATGGATAGATGGGAGATTGTCTACTCAGCTCGGATGACATTTGAGGATGAGAGGCACTGTCAGAGAGAGACAGAGGATGTTGAGCGCTGGAGGACGATGTATGACTTCATGGGGAACTTCGAGTATTACTTTCCTCCACCTAACCGTTGATCCAGCTTCAAGACAATTTCCTTGTTTTCCACTTCTGAGACTTTGTAAGTTTTTTTTGTTTTCTCTTTTCTTGTTTTTCTTTTCTATTTATTTCCTTCTTCTTATTTTCTTACAGTGGGGACACTGTAATTTTAAGTATGGGGTGGGAAAAAGTAGAAAAATTAGTTTGTTTTGTGTCTCGTTTTCTTATGGGTTTTGTCTTAGTTTGTTGTCTTATGTTCTATGATAGTAGTTGCTAGCATGATCATATAATTCCTTGCAATTATGTCTTTGAGAATATAGCCGGATTCTTATTTTGAATTTGTTTTTAGGAAGGAATAGCATTTAATGAAATTGAGCACATATACTTTTTTTAGCATAAGTGATGCAATCCAACAAAATTCTACCTTGTGAGTTATTTCGCCTTATAGGGAGAACATTAACGAATTCCTCTTCTCTTTTGTGTGATTTACTCTCTATATGCATATTATCTCTTGGAATTGTGATGGTTATCTATTACTTGAGACCTATATAAGATTTATAGTTCATTACTTATGAAAATCATATGATGGGGAACTTATTCTTTATAAGCCCTATTATTCCATATCCACCCTTACATTATCCTCTTTTTGACATCCAATTTGAGCCTGAAGCCTTTTATTTTTTTAGCTCCACAAAATTATTCCCTAGCCGAGATAAGCTTGACCCTATCCGGGGATTAGGACTTAGTATTGGTTGTTGTGATTTTGTTGAGTGAGTAGTTTGGTTCAAGTGTGGGGTAATATGGGTTGGGTAATTGAAAGATCTTGCAGTTTATCATGTATATGGAGTTTGGTTCCCTGTATGGACCGTATAAAGAAGGGAAAATAAAGGGGAAAAACAAAAGAAATAGAAAATGCAGAATCGTTATCGACCCTAAAAGGGTTCGGTACCGAGCCCCAGAAAAAAAAAGGGGGAGAAAAGAAAGATCATGAAAAGTCCGAGAAAGACCTGAATAGTGAAAGTGTGCATGAACCGAATTTTCCTTGTTGTTTGTAAGCAAGATAAGTTGGGATAAATGGGTGAGTGAAAGAGAGAGTGCATAATGTTTGAGTGAGTTTGGTATATGTTTTTATGAGAGTTTTGATGTTATGTGTGAGTTTTTAAGAGTCTTTGATTCCCGGATATTATTAGCACCACATAGCAAAATATTTCCACGCCTTATTGTTATTACCAAGCCCCATTACAACCCGACCGAATGGAAGCTTCTATGAAGTTTTTCATTAAAGCCTAAGTTCTCTTGATGATTTTTGATTGTTTTGACAAATCTTTGGTGGAGAGTTTGGTGATATAAGTTCCAATTTCTATGAGTTTTTGCATATAAGATGAGTTGAGAGATATATTAATAAGCTTAAACACTTGAGAGTTGAGAGAAACACATTATCTCTTGTGAGGTTGGATTGTATTTTCTTGTGTCTATTTTAGGTTCATATGTGTGTGATGACGATAATAATCTTTTGCTATTTTTCTTCTATATGTTTTGAAGTTGCTTTTTAGATAATGTCTATAGTTTGATGAGCATGTTGTTTGGTTTTGATTATTGTTTTGTGATTGCTTGAGGACAAGCAAGTCTAAGTATGGGGTATTTTGATGTTCGTGTTTTTAGTATAGTTTTTGATAGGTTTTCTTAGGTTACTAGGATTAGTTTTGATAAGTTTAGAGTTAGTTTTGTGTGTATTTGGATAGTTTTACATATTTTGTGAAAAGTATGGAAGCTACTCCGTTTTGTGTCTTTTTGTATTAGCAAGGAAAAGGTGTTGTTTGAAGCTGGAATTGAAGAGCTATGATAAAAGACGGAGGAATACTAAGTGAAGAAGCTGAAGTTCGAGTTTTTGGAAGAGAAGTGTTGAAGAAAGCCAAACCCAGACTCGTTAACGACCCTGAAGGGTTCGTTAACGAGGCCACGAGATAGATTAATCGAAAGGACGACTTTGTGACTCACCGATCATGTGCGGGAATTTATTTCCATGTTAGTAGAGTATCTTTTTATGATTTTAGGGTTAATATATTATGTATTTTAGGTCTTGTTATCTTTCTAGATTTTATTTCTATCTTTTAGAATAGATTCTATCTTTTTAGGAAAGTTTATATCTTTTAGCCTTTTTTAGTTTCTAGCCTTTTTAGTAAAAATACCCTTCTATTCTAGCATAGAAGGGCGGATTGGATCGTAGTAGATAGAGGAGAGAAGAGGAAGAACCGAGAGAAGAGAAAGACGAGTCGGAAATTGTGATCGAAGAGCTCGGTGGACGAGAGTTACCGGGGTCGTTAGTCGAGATTTTGATTCGTTATTTTGGTATTGTTGGTTTCTTCTGAATCTCTGTAAGACAATATTATTTATTAATTTGAGTAGTGTTTTGTTTTCAATGTTTTCTTTGATTGAAGTTATTTGTTTCATAGTTATGATTAGTGACTAGTCCTTTTATCTAGGGTCGGGGTTGAAACTCGGCATAGTTATGCATGTTTGGTGAGTGAGATTATGTGTTGAATGCCTTTTATCCATTGTTAAGATTGTTTGTTGTGCTTATACCAAGATGAAAGTTGAGGTAATTTGAGTTGTTGACTTGATTGAAAGAGAAAGTTATAAACTTGAAGGTTGAAATTGTTTGAATACGAAAGTTTCAAGCTTTAGATCCAAAGCAAGCAATTGGGTGAGTTAGTTTATGAAAGTAGATTAATTTACTTGCTGAGTCAATGAAAGTTGATGCATCTATCCATTTAAAGGCATGATATTCTATCTTCTTACGACCTTGTGTGCATGACTATGCTGTGGTAACCCTTGTCCTAGATTTTTATTTTTATTTGAATTCTCTCATAATCATATTCGTAGCTGAGTTTGTTGACTGGTACCGATCTTGTCTAAGTCGTAGTTTTAGTTTTTTTTATTTACGGTGGGTCGTTAACGAGGTTGACAACTTCGTTAACGAAGTTGCTTCTTTGTGTTTTTGTTTGTTTTTGTTTTTTAGTAGTCGATAGACAAACAACCTTGCTTCCCGTGGAACGATCCTGACCTCCCTATACTCAGCGGGGTCTTGATTATAAATTTATTTGTTGTCAAGAAACCCTCCTTCAAAATTCTCTTGATAATTTTTGCTTGTTTTTGACAAATATTAGGTGGAGAGTTAGTTATATAAGTTCCAATTCCTATGGGTTTTTGCATATAAGATTGAGTTGATAGATGAATTTATAGCGTAAATACATGAGAGTTGAGTGAAACACTTTATCCTTGGTGAGGTTGGATTATAGTTGCTTATGTCTATTGATGCTTATATATGTGTGATAAAATTAATCGTCATTTTCTACTTTTGCTATGTTTTGATGTTGCTTTTGAGATGAAGGCCATTGCTTGATGAGCATGATGTTTGGTTTCGGTTATTGTTTTAGTGATTGCTTGAGGACAAGCAAGCCTAAGTATGGGGTATTTTGATGTTCGTGTTTTGGTGATTGTTTTATGTTTGAGGACAAGCAAGCCTAAGTATTGTTTTAGTGATTGTTTTAAGTTTCTTTATTAGGTTGTTTAGTTTAGTTTTAGTAGATTAAGTGTTAGTTTTGTTTGTTTTTGGATAAGTTTGCATATTTTGTGAAAAGTATGGAAGCTACTCCGTTTTGTATCTTTTTGTAGTTTTTTGGAGAAGAATGAAGTGTTTTCGAGCAAAGCCTAAGTCAAGTGGTGAATGATAAAGTGCATAGAAGGAAGGGAAGGAAGGATATGTCTTGAAGATCTCGAAGAACTCCAAGAGAAGTCATGAAAAGTGTTGAAAAAGGCCAAAACAGAGAGCTTGTTACTGACCTGTGAGGGTTGGTACCGAGTTGTGCAACAAGATTTTATCGAAGGAATTCAGCAACTATCTACCGACCCTATGCAGGTCGTTACCGAGGTGACCTGTGTCGGTAGGCGGCGCCGACTTTTGGAAATTATAACTTTTATCTTGTAATCTTGTTAGTTGGAAAGTTTTTATCCTTTAGATCTTTATTAGATAGCTTTCTCTAGTATAAATACCCTTGTTCTAGTCTAGTTTAAAGTGGGGACAAAAGTTTAGTTACATGTTTTGAGAGTTAGTCGTTAGTTTAGAGTTCACAAGTTTTGAGGGAAGATGTTAGTTGTTCGGCTCGATCGAGAGAGAGAGTTCGAATCCTTCTTGTTCTTCGTTGATTTGATCGTGAACGTGTGGTTTGTAAGACGAGATTTCTTTAATTTCAAGTAAGATTTACTTTTCAATGTTTTCTTTCAATGAAGTTGTTTGTTTATCTTCAATTATGTGTGAGTAGTTTCTTTTTCTAGGGTCGGGGTTGAAGCCCGACATAGCTATGCATGATTGAATGAGTGTCTTGATGTGTGATTGCCTTTTATCCTTTGAATTGCTTGTTTGTGCTTATACTTAGACGAAAGTCGAAGTAATTTGAGTTTATTGCTAGATCAAAAGAAAAAGTTGTGAACTTGAATGTTGATATTGTTCGTTAACGAAAGTTTCGAGCTTTGGATTCAAAACAAGTAGAAATGTGAATTGATTTATGAAAGTTGATTGATTTGCTTGTTTAGTCAACGAAAGTTGATAGATTTATCTTTAAAGGCATGATCTTTATCCTTCACACTAATTTGTATGCATAATTATGTTGTGGTAACCCTTGTCCTAGAGCTTTTTATCATTTGAATTTCCTTTGTTTTTACCTGCGAATAGACTCGTTACCGAGGCACATAGATGGGTACCGAGCCTGCACTTGCTTCTGTTTTAGTAGAGACCCAGCAGTGTTACCGACCCTGACAAGGTTGGTACCGAGGGCTGTCGTAGCCCGTTTTGCTTTGTTTTGCTTTGTTTCTTGTTTTTTCGTAGTTCGGTAAACAAAAAACCTTGCTTCGCTTGGACGATCCTGACCTCCCTATACTTAACGGGTTCTTCACTACAAATTTATTTGTTGTTAAGTAAATCCCTATCAATAGTGTCTTGTTTCTCGGACCATATTAAGCCTCATAGGGTGCCATTTGGATCGAGGAATGCTAACTATTATTATAGGAAAACTCCACCAGTTTAAAGTAATCAAATAAGTTTCCACTCCTATCCAGTACACATGACCTCACCATATCCTTCAATGTTTGTATTTGTAATATTCGAAAATATTCTAATATTTTTATCTTATTTTTATGCTCCTTAATATTTGTATTGGGATTACTTTTCTTGTATGTAATGTTGGCTAAATAATAATATTTAATATTCAATTTTTAATTTAAATCAAATATATTTTAAAAAGTTTTTATCTTAAAATTAATTAATAATTATTTCCGGGTAAAGTTTCTAGTAAAGGAGATTTGAGGTTGGAAAACAAGATTTATAAAAATATGCTGACTCTCACGTTTATATATATGTGATGTCTTTCACTTCTCTATCATAAGAAACTCAGAGAAGGGACGAGAGAGAGAGGGAGGAAGGGGAGATAGATAGATAGAGAGAGAGAGGGGGGGGGGGAGGGAGGGAGTGGACTTCTTAGTGCCAGAATTCTACGGTCGGGTCGGATTTTTGAAGTTCAAGCGTTGTTCAGTAACTTTTAATTTGCTAATGGTTTATTTGGATTATACTAATTTTTCCAAATCTGGCATTACAATTGATTTAATTTGGATTTTAAAATCGGTTGATTTAAAGTTCTCAGAGGGTTTTTTTGATATTTGATTTATATTCAGTAAAAGAATTCAGAGTAATTATAGGGTTTCATTTTGTAATTGTATTATGGAGACATTTTTTTGGGTAATCATATTATGGAGACATTTAATCCAGTTTTACAAAAAGGTTGAAAAATGTTCTTTTATATATCTGGTATATTCTAGTCAAGTTTTAAAGTATTTGGAATTATACAAAAGAAGTTACAAAGCATGTTGGCTTTTCGTTGTTTTTGGGGTTAGAGTTTATAATAGTTAAAAGGCTATTATTAATCATTGGGCTATATATGTATATATAAGAGCATGGGTCTTATATCTTGACCAGAGACAAGGGGAAAAGACAAGCTATTTGTCTTAGACAGTTCCACACTTTGTGTGTTAGTTAGTGTTCTTGGCTTTGGGATTTTGTCTTCAAGGTAAGTTGTTTACCACTTGCACAATTGATGTTCAATTCTTGTTAGATATCATGTCGTGCTCGTAGGATTAATTTTGGGGAAATAGTCCTTAATCGAATATTTTTTTGGAAAAACTGTTTAGTTTTGTGTGATATGTGTGTAAATGGACTTCAAAGTGTTTTCATCTAATGAGAATTTTTTAAACGTTTTCTCTGTGTTGGTACTTTTCAGGGCATGACCATGTGCATAGTCCTCTAGGTTGAAGTCACGACTACATATGGTTATATCAAAGAGAATTGTGCCCCTTCCAAAGAAAAGCTATCTCTGTTTTGGGCAAGTGCTCCCCAGGAGGCTTGACCCGGGGTTAGAAGGATGGAATTGTGAAGGGTGGGGTCGCACCTCAGCACCTGGGGCGTAGGATTTATAAGCGTTATGGAATGGAATGGTGAGTGAATGGTTGTATTATTGTGCTTGGACATGTATGTATGAATGTGTGTATGTGTGATGTGTCGTTGTGTGTGTATGATCTATGGGATGTTAAGTATGGATTTAGAAATGATTTGTGTTGTATTTATGTCGACCTTTCATGTGCTTGCGTTAGGAATTGATTGGATTTTAAACATCTTACTATTACTGTATGATTTCTAGCTTGGATTAGAGTAGTAGATGACCCTTCGAGGACTTGCTTATTTTAGTTACATGTAAGGACAAGAGACCCATGATGAAACCTCAGCAGAATGACGATGTGAGTTATTGAAGCCCGTGTAATTAGGGTTGGATTTTTGTTGGGTACATAGTGGTTACTTACCTTGTATCTTTTTGTTTAATGTGTAGTTTTGGGTAAAGAAGGGATAGTAAGTTGCTATGGAGTTTTTACAAGTTGTATTCTAAGTCTTGTTGGTTTGGTTTCATGCATGTTTTCCACATTTTGACTCGTTAAATACAAGTTGGACGTTTTCTTACATTTTCTCGTCCATCCTAAGTTGCAAGATCCAAATGAACTTGTTGTCAAACTAGCCTAGATAGTACCCGGTGTGGTCTAAAACCGAGTAGCGCTCTGATATAAAGTTGGAGTGTTACAAATTGGTATCAAAGCATAGGTCGACAACAAGGGCACATGAAACTGACCAACAATTGTACTCGAGGTCCAACTTAAAATAAAAACTAGCCAGTGATTTTTAAGTTTTCTAACTGGTAGTCATATTGCATCTACGTGGGTAAATCACACGCCACGACTTCGCCTCCATCATCTGAGGATCTCATGTAGAATAGTAAGTTAAGTTGCTAACTTTAGTTAAAAGTAGATTCTAATTATAAGATTTCGTCTGAAGATAACTCCATAGACACGAGTTGAAGTAGATAAAGATGAGGATAAAAGAGGGATATATGTTGTTGGAGAACCACAAAATGTTTCTTTTCAAGAAGAGTAATATGTTCGTGGTATGTTTTCTAATGAATTTGGTATTGGTCTTATGCATGATCTAGTGATTGAACTTAGTGTAAGAGGTAAGAGGAGTGGTTAAACCATGAGGGGTAAGATAATTCTAGAACGAATTCTGCTTAAGCACTTAAGATTCAAGATTGAGGTGGTCGTATTTTAGTTTAGAATTAAGATTGAAGATGAATGATGTTCGACTTGAGAAAAATTAAGCATTGATTTTTTAAATGAACTAGGAATGCATAGTGGAGAATATGAAAAGAAGTAGTTAAACTTCTTCAAAATTGATTAAAGGAAGAGTAAGAGATATGATTAGGTTAAGGACTTGATAAGGTTGAGCTATGCAGTGATTTCATGA
Source organism: Fallopia convolvulus (assembly GCA_964016875.1). Classification (NCBI taxonomy): domain Eukaryota; kingdom Viridiplantae; phylum Streptophyta; class Magnoliopsida; order Caryophyllales; family Polygonaceae; genus Fallopia; species Fallopia convolvulus. The sequence continues at coordinate 29,502,056 of OZ024730.1, forward strand.
TTGAGAAAATGTGAGTGTCAACTTAGATACCATATGCCACAAAGTCATTTAAGGAAAGGTAGAAGAGGAAGGACTCAGTATGGTATAGGGCATGAACTAGCATTGGAAATATCTTTGTCAAAGTGGTTAACTAAGAAGTTGAGAGAAATTTACAGATATGTCAATAAAGGAATGACATTATGTGTGCTAATGTGGGGAGTGGAAGATGGAAAACTATAAGTTAAATATGTTTCTATTGTAGGAAGAGTTTGTGGACAAATAGTGGCGCCATAGTTTAAAGTACCACCAAATATTGTTGTTGCTATTCAAGCCAACTAGGTGGGATTTCTTTTGCATTTGATGGGCACGGTAATTGTGCCTAATCAAATGCTACTGTGGCGCATCTAGGTTAGCCTGGGGAATTTTATAGGCAACCGTGATCAAGGGTAGTTGATTGTATGCTAGAAAAGTAGAGTCAAAAAAAGTTAGGTAGGTAATGAGCATGGCAAAGACTACCAAGTTGTGCAATGATGGATATGTGGGATACCGATGATCTGTCTTTCAAGAGGTCAAGGAAAGACTACACATTTAGAATATACTTAATGTTTGTAAGTTGCAAATGTTATTCTGGGATTAGCTTTCAAGATTTACCAACTTAGAGTGGGGTAGATTATTAAGTAATGAATTAAAACTGGGGATGAGACCAATATCAAAAGTTTTGAATCGCATAGACTTGAGGAAGGATATTTTCCTATGACAGTGTATTGATAACTGAGAGTTGAACTAAGAGATTATTATAAACAAGACCTCCTTGTCCGATAATAATGACTTGTTGGACCAATTTCATGGAGCTATAGTGCTTTTAGAAGTGGATTTGAGATAAGGTTATCACTAGTAGAAGAAAAGACATTCCTAAGATGGCTTTTTGAGCAAGATATGAGCATTATAAATATGTAGTGATGCCGTTTGAATTAACTAATGCCCTGACAATGTTTATGGAGTAATGAATTGGGTGTTCATTGACTACTAGGTTAGGTTCACGGTGGCTTTTATAGATCACATTCTGATTTACTCCCAAAATAAAAAGGAGCATGTGGAGCATTTCATACTAGTATAAGAAGTATTGAGACGACAACGATTGTTTCGAAAGTGATCCAAGTAGGATTTCTGATAATCAAAAGTTACTTTACTAGGACATGTTGTGTCCGCAGAAGGAGTTAAAGTGGACCCCTTGATGATTGAAGTTAAATAGCGAAAAAAGGGGAATAATATAGTGATGTCTCAAGGGTAGAGCTCGATTGTGTGCTGATGCAAAGGGATAAAGTTAGTGTTTATGCTTTGATACAATCGAAACCGAATGAGTTGAATTGATTAAAGCGTGATCTGGAATTAGTAGTAGTGGTGCATGTTTAGAAGATTAGTGTTATTGTTAGTGAGGAAATACATGCAAGGTGATGATAGATTATAAAATTTATAAGTATATCTCTACGAAGTAGGAATTGAGTGTGAGACAACAAGGACAACTTGAGTTGTAAAGGGTTATAATTTAGAGATCCTTTATCATCCTAGAAAAGAGAACATAATCATTTATGCTATTAGTAGGAAGACATTTCAAGAATGTATTTTAGTTTATGTGATTGTACAATCCAAGTTATGGGAAAGAACTGATAAGCTACGAGATTAAGGTGTAGATTCAATGATATTAAAGTAGATTAAGTTTTATCGAAGTGTTAGTTAGCCTTACCAGAGAAAATAAGGCAGAAGTAGGAGATATGCATAATGATGCAAGATTTTAGTTAGAGGTCATGTCGTGGAGATATATCTAATTTTTCAGAGTGGGCTAATGGTACATTGAGATTTAATAGTCGGATTTGTGTGCCTTGAGATGAGGAATTAAGACACAAGACTTTGCAGAAAGCACATGTTACACTATCCTCAATCAAACCTAGAGCAAGTATGATTTACATAGATTTGAGACTACAATATTGGTGGAACGACATGAAGCTGGAATGTATTTACATTCGTGGCTAAGTGTTAAGTTGTTGGTACATGAAGGTCAATCCCAAAGGCCATATGGATTGGGATTATATGTTTCTTGCCAATCAAAGGGATTTGGATACTGTACAAAACAATGGAAGTTTTTTTAGCCGGATTATAAGGTTATTTGAGGTATCTAAAATGAAATCATTATATTGTTATAAAGATGCTATTTCTAGATGTTGGCAGCAGAGGCGTTCAGTCGGTTTTAACAACTCACATTCATTAACACTGGGACAACGTCCTCAATTTTGATAATGACAAACACCATGAGAACTAATGCCAATTGTCAAGCATTTCAGCTTAAAAGGATGCACATCGTAAAAGAACAAATCAACAAGTTCCCACATCATGGGAACTAATGCAACGACAAAAAAGAGGGTGACCAACCTCAAAAGAGAATAGAGTTTGCACACGATGGGAACTGGTTAAGAGGAAAAGGAATCCCTAAGAAGTCAAGAAGTGTTCCCAGGAGAAGGGAACCGAGAAGACGAGGGTTCCCTTTGGTTGGGAACTGGTGCATGCGTGAAAGCGACATCTCGGCGCAATTTTAGGGATCTTGTTTTGTTCCTGACACAGAGGCAACTCAAACCTTCAGAGCCTCAAAAAAGACAAGACGACCATCTAACGGTCTGGAATGATTCAAGAGTTGACAATTCAAAATTCAAATCAAGTCACATGTCATCCTTAAGGAATCATACTTAGAGAGCAAGGCAAAAAGGGTATTCAGCCTTATAACCTGAAGGGAATTAGGCAATAAAAAAAGGTAAGTCATTCGAAAATCCTCCGAGAGGGAGGTAGAGGTTTACTCACGCGGTTAGTTGATCGTTGTGGGGTTCCTCTATAAGGGAACTGTCTCTATTACTATGTTTACATGCTTACTTGTTTATTCTGCCGCGTGTGGGAACTGTTCGATACAGTTTTCATAACTAATTTTTACTAGCCTACTATCCAACCATTGGTATCAGAGTAGGCGCTCTAGATCTTGGTTAGTCTTTGCAGGTACCTAAGAAAATGGCTCAGGAAGTCACGAAGATGAGAGACTAGATGAGGAGTCATGAGAGACTAGGTGAGGAGTCATGAGAGACTAGATGAGGAGTCATCAGTACCAAGCATGGTGAGTCATAGAGCGCGGGAACTTTGAGGTCAACGCAAATATTAAGGATGATCTGTCCAAATGGGGTCGCACAGAATGGCAATGCATGAAAGCCAACTACAAGGCCAAGATCTAACTCAACAACGCGATGTGCGAGCAAGACAGTTATAGAGTGGCTAACTTGGAGACAACCAAGGAAATGTGTGAAGCCATTCAACAAATGCACGTCAGAAGTTCCGCTCTAAGGGAAGATCACCAAATGAACGCTAGAAGGGAGTTCTTCAATTTAAAATGAAGATGGGTGAGTCGATTGATAGCTATCAATCATGCTTCAAGTCCCTCTGCTCAAAGTTGACAGCCCTGTGTATCACCAAGCTAGAAATCTCCAACAAAATGAATGTGCAATAATTGGTCAATGGGCTAACAACAGACTGGGCTAATGATCGAGCCATGTTCAAGGAGAATCTTGAGAATAGGAACTTGATGCTTCACCAAGTGTTTGGTAAGCTCATTGGTCATGAGAAGAGAAAGCAAGAAGATAAGAAACAAGAGATGGAAATGAGAGGCATAGCTCTCAAGCTGGAGAAGGTCCTCAAATCTGTTCTGGAACAGTATAAAGAATCGGAGGAAGATGAGGAAGAGGAACTTGTACTCATCACAAAGGCGCTTAGGAACTTCTACAAGAAAGGGAAGTTAAAAAAGAAGTCCAACAGAGAAAGAAGGAACTACGAGGTCATCAACAAATATTTGGACAAAGATAAAGACCTCGCTAACGCCGCATGCTACAAATGCTACAACAAGGACACTTCGACAAAAACTATCCTCAAGGAACTGAAGAGCGAAGATTTGACAAAGGGAAAAGAAAGGCATACGTAGCAACCTGGAGTGACTCTGAAGATGGGGAACCTGAAGCTTGGTCAACCCTAGGAACTTGCGTTATGGCCATATGGGAGACCACTAGGGAACAACCTGATGAGATAAATCCTGAAACACTTCTGAACTCTCTTTCTCAATTTGAAAAACCTGAGTTGCAAAAATTATTTACTAAACTGCTAAAAGAAAATATAAAGATTCAAAGGAAACTAGATAAAACTGAACTTGTCTTTGAAGAACAACTAGGAATGGAACCTTGTTCCCAATGTGTGAAGCTTGTAGACAAATTGTAGTGCTCATTCAATGAGATCACCACCTTAAGAGATTAGCTCAATAGTATTGAGACTGAAAATGATGAGATTCTTAAGAAACTAAGTCCAAGTCAGAAGTGTCTACATAGTTGCCTCCCACAAATCACCAAAGAAGACGTTTCCCCAATCAAATCTGCCCCAACCCAACATGGAGTACGGTATGGAGAGGGAACATCAAAAAACTGATCTTGTCTTCTCACGGAAAGGGAAAGAAATGAGTGTGGATATCATGAGCTTCAAAGCCAAAAGTTGAAGAATGCTCAATTAGAAGAGAGAATTTGTTTCCTTGAAAGCGGGGAAGATCAGAACACTGAATACTACACTAGGAACACTAGCCACAAAATGTACCTCAAGATTGCCAAGGGAAATGGGTCTTGAAAGCTTGCTGGGAGTGTGGAGCTCATGGGCACTACATCAAAAGCTGCCCAAAAAGGCCAGCGTGTAGGCCACACACTGTTGGGAACAAGAGTTACAAAAACAGAAATTTTCAAAGAAAAAATCCTAACATACCAAAATTGTGGAAAGTACACAAGAATGGGAACTCTCCTAGGAACTCATCCCTAAGTCCTAGGAACTCCACACAAGTCCACAATACAATTGAATACTTGGTCGAAAGAACTCTGTTTCCTTGCATGGAACCAGGCAAGAGATATCTTGTCTGGGTCGCCAAATGTAATTAATTGTGCAGGCTCTAGTGAGGGGGAAAAACACTTGGGTCATCGATAGTGGATGCTCCAACCACATGACCGTTAAGAAAAACAATCTCACCTCGCTACTAAAAAGTTCGATGGATGCCACGTCTCTTTCGGCAACAAGAACAAGGGCGAAAACATTGGAATTGGAGAAGCCATCATCAAAAAATGAATCAAGATAAAAAACGTGAATCTAGTAAAGGACCTTGGATACAACTTGCTGAGTGTCTCACAACTGTTCGACCAAGGAGACAATGTGGTCACATTCGATTCCAAAGAATGTCTTGTGATCAACAAGAAGACAAAGATCATACTCAAGGTTACTAGGTCCAACGACGTCTATTTGGTGGACGCACCATACGAGCCTCCAAGGAAACTATGTCTTGCAAGTTCCATTGATGAAGCGGAACTGTGGGACGAAAATTTGGGACATGTAGGATGATGCATTCCGGCCTAGGACGGCATCAACGGTTTCTACCACAAGTCGAGCTAGTCATTCTATAAGTTCGGTTCAAGACCCGCCTTCAACTATATTGATGACATCTTTGGTCCAAGATACATTTTCGGATCAATTGGAGGAGCCTGGAGTCGAGCCAAGCAATTCCGAAGGAATCACCGACGACGCGAACAAGTCCATGGAGAGCGCCTCCGCGCTCCATCAATTGGTGCCCGCACCGCGCCATCAGAACGCAACCAATCCCGAGCGAGGGCTGGGTGCCAGGAGCGCGACCGCGCTCCCTGTGGCCGTGACCGCGCCGCAGCCCAAGTGTACTGACGCCCTCGGGCGTGGGCTGGTGCCTGGAAGCGCACCCGCGCTTCACCAGGCTAGACCGCGCCCGGGTTGACGGCAATTCGAGTGTGTTCGAGTCTTGGTGAGATCCTTCCAAGGACTCGGGTCTTCGGGTTTCTATCTTAATTCTATTGTCGAGTTTTTAAGTGAAACAATTACTTTATTTGGTATTATTTTCAAGAAGAAGAGTCACGTGTGAATGGTCGCCTGTGTGGAAAATAAGAATAAATCTACAGGCGAATTTTTTCTTATTATTCTCGTATTGTTCAATAAAATACGACACGGATGAATTTTTCCCGAATTTTTCCCGAAATTTTCAAAAAATATGTTTTTATGAGACACGCCCAGTTTGTTCATCAGAAATAGCGATTTGTTCATCAATATTTACCAATTGTTCACCAATACTAATTAATTGTGCATTGAGTTTTTGATAACATTGTTCAACGATTTCGAACTTTTTTAATTTTTAATTTAATTTTTTAACCTTATTTATGTGTAGGAATACAATATTATTTAGTTTTTTATGCACATATAATTAGTTTTGATATACCCATATATTTTTTCATTGATATACTCATATTTGTTCATTGATATTTCCCTATTTGTTCATTGATATACCCATGGTATACCATTATTTGATCATTAGTATACTTCTTTTTTGTTCATTGGTATACCATTATTTGTTCATTGATATACCCTATTCGTTCATGGATATACTCTTATTTGTTCATTGATATAACCTTATTTGTTTATTATTATACCCTTATTTATGAATTGAAATAAACTTATGTTTTATGTGTCAAGGCTATCAACTTGTACATTTAGGACTATTAATACCATCAACTTGTACATTTAGGACTATCTATTTGGGCTTTTTTGCATTTATTTTGTGCTTTAAGGCTATCTTGAATTCAAAGTATAATACGAATGAAGTGCTTTCAGGCTAACTTGTCTACGAATGAAGTGCTCAATATAGTACCAAATTAAGATAAGTTTGAGGTAGAAACTTGAATGCAAAAGATAATAGATAAATAATTTTATTTTGCAATAATATGGTGTATGCTAAGAGAACGAGATAGCAACTAATCAAAGAGGAGTGCTTATGTCTTATTTAGCTATGAACAAATTGATGTGATTAATGAACAAATATGCATATAACAAAGAACAAACTGAGGTTACTAGTGAACAAATATGCATCTAGTAATGAACAATTATATGAAAAAGGCAATGAACAAATATACATAAACCAATGAACAAATTGATGTTACTAATGAACAAATATGCACAACCGATGAACAAATATGCCAAAACCAATGTATAAATATTTTCGTTTTTTATGAACAAAATCACAATGTTGATGAACATATTGCATTTAATTTTGATACACATTTGTTCATTTCTTATGTACAAACAATAGATTTTTGATGCAGAAGCAATAGTTTATTTATGACAAAATCACAATTTTGTTGAACAAAATCATCAGTATTGTGGATCAACAAATCCACAATACTGATGAACAATCTGGGCGCGTGTCCTATTTCCGTTTTTTTTAAAATACGCGAATAATTTGCCAATAATTCACCCGTGCCGTTTTTTCCCCTTTTTAAGTGAAATGATCAGCGCCTTTGATTTTTCTTGATCCAACGACTCTTGTTCATTCTTATTTCGCACATGAACGCCCATTTGCACGTGAACCTAACTCTTATTTTCAACTCCGTCATTTATTTAAATTAATGAGATGGATTGGGCTTGCATGCTTGGACCCATCCTCATTAGGGTTTCTAGGTTAGAACTAATTTTCTATTTAAGTTGCCAGACTTTCATACTTTCGATTTCACGCTTGAATGAATTTAATTGACTTTGTTGAATCGAGTTTCTCTTCCCTAGGCATCAGGCGTCAGATCCTTCTAAACCTTCTTACAATCGCCCTACAATCCTTCTGAAGTTTTGCTTATCGAAATCAATTCCACATCGAGACGCCGCTAGAACCCTAGTGTCGTACCATCAATTCCCGACCCGCACGCCCCTATGTGCTCTATCTGGTTTGCTTCCGCTTCATTGCTCATTGAAGATCGAGACGGGATTCATAACATGAGACGTCGGTCTTTGTAGCGAGGCAAAACGCATCACAGGAGTGAACCAAATTCAGAAGCTATATCTTCAAGACCTTATAATCATATTACCCACGATCAGTTTAGAAGGCATGAAGATGTGTGAGGCATGTCTCAAACATAAACATACAAGAAGCTCCTTGAAACTAAAACGAGTTATGAGCAATACTCATCCCTTGGAACTGATCCACATCGATCTTTGTGGTCCCATGCAAACGGCTCGCTATTGAGGAAAGAAGTACATGTTCGTCCTCATTAATGATTTATCTAGATTTACTTGGGTTATTTTTCTTATGTCCAAGGCAATTACTTTTAGGGAATTAGAGCCATTCATGAAAAGAGTGGAAGTGAGCTTGGGACTGAAGCTCATTGCTCTGAGATCAGACCATGAAACTGAATTCAAGAACTCAGATATTCATCTAGTATTGTGACAAGAATGGGGTACCACACAACTTCTCAACACCTTGTACTCCACAACAAAATGGAGTTGTGGAGAGGAAAAATCAAACCCTGGAAGCAATGGCTAGAGCAATTATGATTGAGAGTGGAGTTCCTTAGCACTTCTGGGCAAAGGCAATCTCCACAGCAACATACATCCTGAATAGAGTCATAGTGAACCCGATGATCAAGAAAACTGCTTATGAGCTGATTAGAGGAAGAATGCCCAACATCTCCCACTTAGGAGTCTTAAGGTTAAAATGTTTTATTCAAAACAATGGGAAGGACAACCTTGGGAAGTTTGACACAAGAAGTGATGAAAGAATCTTCATTGGATATTCTCCTCACAGTAAAGCTTATAGAGTATACAATAAAAGGACCAAGAAGATTGAGGAAAGAATTAATGTGTTATTCAAAGAAGAGTTAGTCAAGATTGAAACTGAAGTGCAAAAGGTGGAGACTCACTTCCAGCTTCCCTAGAAGGAGGAAGATGATGACGACGACGAGGAGCCAAGGAAGGGAACTCGTCGTTATCCAATAGTCGGCTGAACATCCATCACTTGAAGAATCACTGGACACCTGTCATGTTGGTTCCCTAGTCCCTCCACCAGAAGACATTTTTGAATCAAGCACCCAAGTGGAACATCGAGGGAACTCATCCAATGCTGAGAATGAAGAACTAGAAATCGTTGCACAAGTGAAGGATCCAAAGATGAGGAACATCCAGAGGATGAAGATCTACAACAAGAATGCAATGGCAGTGATGATAGAAACAAAGAGGAAGATCCATATCTCTCCAATATCAATCCCAGAAACATCATATCTCCTCTTGACCAAGGTGTAAAGACACGATCATCACTTCAAATTTTATGTGCATTCAATGCTTTCATGTCAATGGTGGAACCAAAGTATATGAAAGAAGCCCTTACAGATCCATACTGGATAGTGGCATTGCAAGAAGAGCTCAATCAATTTGAAAGGAACCAAGTATGGAAGCTTGTTCCTCGTCCATAAGGGAAGAATGTTATAAGAGCAAGATGGGTGTTCCGTAACAAGATGGATGACACAGGAGCTGTTTCAAGGAATAAGGCAAGGCTAGTAGCTCAGGGCTAAAACCAAGAAGAAGGCATTGACTATGATGAGACCTTCGCCCCTATAGCAATAATTCAGGCAATCCGACTTCTAATCGCCTTTGCCGCTCACAAGGGATTCAAGCTTTATCAAATGGATGTGAAGATAGCGATCCTGAACGGACATTTAAAAGAAGAAGTATACATGGCTCAACCACCAGGATTTGAAGATGGGAACTTTCCAGACCACATCTACTTTCTTTAGCGTGCCCTATATCGACTCAAACAGGCCCCATGAGCCGGGTATGACAGGTTTAAACAATTTCTCTTGTCACATGGATACCTTCACAGTTCCATTGACAAGACTTTGTTTCTTAAGAAGGAGTCCAATGATATTCTTATTGTTCAAGTACATGTTGATCATATCGTTTTTTGTGCAACTAATCCCATGCTTGTTGAAAAGTTTAAAGATATAATGAGTTTAGAATTTGAGATGAGCCTAATAGGGGAACTTACGTTCTTACTAGGGCTCCAAAGCACTCAGACCAAGGAGGGAACAAAGATCCATCAACAGAAATACATCAAGGAAATGTTGATCAAGTATGGAGAATTCAAGGCCTTTCAACACTCCAGTTTCCACCAACTCCAAGCTGAACACGTATGAAAAAGGTATAGATTTGGACCAAAAGGAACTACCGAGGTAGATTGGCTCCCTCCTCTACCTTACAGCTAGTAGGCCCGAAATCATGTTCGCCGTGTGTTTATGTGCACGCTTTCAAGTCTCTGTTTTTTTTTGTTCCTGATGATTGGCTAGTTTAGTTGTTTGCATGATAGGAACAAGTTAGGAGCACTGCATTCACTTAATCCTTTGTTACTAGTCAAAGGCAAACAGATGTACGGAAATGAACTTCTTTTCTTTTTGGCCCAAAATGATCAACTTGAGTTATTTCTAACCCGCGTTACAAGCCACGATGATAGTTGATCATACGCTTACCCAAAGTCCTGGACTGGACAAACCCATCCCATGAGCCCCTCTTTTGTTTACCGTTTTAGGGTTGAAATTATCGAAGTCCCTTTTTGTTCCCATCCCTCACAGAAAGTCTGAACGTGAGTTCCCTTTTACCAATTAGTTCAACACAAGTCTTCTTGCAAGATCATGGGAACCTCTCTTCTGAGTTAGATGAAACATCTCATCTGGTAACAACTCAGTCTTGGGAAGATAAAAGGTGTGTCAGGCTATTTATTAGGGCAAGACCAACTATGAATCATGCATTTGAATTGCACCAAGGGGGAATTGCCACGTTGCAAAGCTTATTGAACATGTTGAAGATGAAATGACATCGACCATGCCCCTCTGCTCAAAACTCTTTAAATACCGGCGTCCTCTCTCAAAGCATAACTCATCTTCAACCCTAATTTTCGAAACTCCCTCGTGAAATGCTCTAAGGAAAGAACGACGCCCCCTTTACAGCCCGAAGATTGGCAAGCCTTCGACACACTCCATCCTTCCCAAGAGATGCTCAGTACCAAGATCACCAACTCGAAGAACACGCAGTGCATCAGATCATTAAAACTGTTAGCCTGTGAGAAGACTCTTGTGGCAACCATAAGAAGAAATTGGAGATCGAGCAGATTAATTTGCTTGGATCGCGTGGAGAAGAAGGTTTACTCATGACATCATCTACATAGATAGTGTCAGTGAATCTCAGTTCCTTCTTTCCTTCTTCTCTTCCTCCTCCCGTGCTTCATGCTTCTCCCTCTTCTTCTTGTTCTTCCTCCATGTATTTCACTCAGGAATTCCCTTTTGTACAACTTGTTTGCCTAAGTAATAAAATGGATCTTTAGCTTGAATGTGTGCTCTTTACTTTATTGTTCCGATATTTATGTTTACTCTTTTTGATGATGCCAAAATGGGGAAGGATAAAATGTGTGAGATGCGTTGTTTCAAAGTTATCATATCATGGCCTTTGCTAAGGAGGAATAATCTCACAAAATCTGCTAAATAGGAACTGCATAACCATATAGTGGAACTCCCTACGACATGTTGTCACACTAAGGGGGAACTTGCATGAGCATAACATAAACATAAATTTGAATGAAATACTTGTCATTTTATTATGGGTTTGTCATCATCAAAAAGGGGGAAATTGTTGAATCGGTGTTAGGAACTCACGTTCATTAAAATGGGATAACGTCTTCGGTTTTGATAATGACAAACACCATGGGAACTAACGCTAATTGTCAAGTATTTCAGCTTAAAAGGTTGCATGTCGTAAAAGAACAGATCAACAAGTTCCCGCATCGTTGGAACTAATGAAATAAGAAAAAAGAAGGCGGCCAGCCTTAGAAGGAATATAGTTCCCACACGATGGGAACTATATAAGAGGAACAAGAATCCCTCAAAATTCAAGAAGAGTTCCCAGGAGAAGGGAACCGAGAAGACGAGAGTTCCCTTTGGATGGGAACTGGCGCATGCGTGAAAGTGACATCTTTGTGCAATTTAAGGGATCCAATTTTGTATCGGACACAGAGATGTCTCAGACCCTCAGAGCCTCAGTAGAGAGAAGACGACCTTGTTACGGTCCGGATTGATTCAAGAGTTGACAATTCAAAATTCAAATCAAGGCACATGTTATCCTTAAGGATCCATACTTGGAGAGGAAAGCAAAAAGGGTATTTAGGACAAATACCTCAAGTGGATAAGGGTTTCTCATCATGCTTATTTAAACCCTTCAACATCCACCTTGCTGCTCACTTTTCCTAAATCATAAACTCCAAACTCATAGAAAGAGGAGTTGAAGAGCTGCTTGAGTGAGAGTCATCAAGCTGGTGAAAATTCACCGGCGGCGAGCTAATCTCGACGACAGTGTAGGAGAAAGAGCGCGTTCCTAGGTCGAGGAGAACTCTGGAGAAGAGACAGAAGAGAGAGAGAGAGAGAGAGAGAGAGAGAGAGAGAGGTATGAGTTTTGCTTTGTCTTTGATTGTGAGCGTTCACCGGGTTAGCGTCAAGAGAGTACATTAGTGTTGCCTAGGGAGAAAGTTCTAGTAGGAACAGAGAATTTCCTTGTAACCTCTGGGAAATAAGCAATAAAGAAAAGGTAACTCATTCGAAAATGCCCGAGAGGGAGGTAGAGGTTTACTCACGCGATTAGTTGATCGTTGTGGGGTTCCTCCATAAGGCAACTGTCTCTATTACTTTGTTTACCTGCTTAATTATTTATTGCACTGCGTGTGGGAACTATTTGATACAGTTCCCATAACTGATTTCGACTAACCTTCGATACAACAGGAGGCATGAGGCAATATAAATGGGTTTGCACTTAAGGTCAACATATTATCCACATATATATTGTTAGACTATAACGAAATTCAACTTATAAAGAATATATTAAGATCTTGTGTGTTGGATTGGTAACGTAAATGGTCTGATAACTTGGAAATTGGTAGAGCCTACTTACCATAATTCCTGGTAATCCTTGATACAGATGGAACCGTATGAGGTTTTGAATGGACACGTGTATAATGTCATTGTATTGGGATGACACATTAGTCTTGATAGAGAAGGTGGAAAGATTCGAGAGTGCATGATACTTGCTTAGAATTATTAGCAATCTTATGCAGGTAGGTGGAGACGACCATTAAAATGTGAGGTAGGAGCACATGTGTAGTAAAAGGGGTTGCCTACTTGTGAAGTTAAAAGGTTTGGGATGAAAGGGAAGTTGAGTCTTTGGTATATCAAGCCATTTGAGATTCTCGAAAGGGTAGGCGAGGTGGCCTAGAAGGTAGCATTGCCACCAACTTTGAATGAAAGCAATTAAAGGACACTTTGGTTAGAGCTATATGAGACCTCAAGCTTCACATAAGGTTCAAGAGGGAGTAGAGATTTCTATACCATGAATGAGGATAAGGAAAACTTTAGTAGAGTTGAAATTCCACCAGGACCACAAAGAGCAAGAGTATTGAAAGGAAGATGCAAGTAGGCTAAGGCCATGACAGTAGAGAGCACATGGTTAGGATGAGGAGAATAGCAAGTCAAAATGAGAAAGGGAAAGGTCAAGAAATGGATCTAGTTTTAGTCAATCGCATGGGTTTATGGCCATCTTAGTAGGCTATTGGAGATTTGCAAGTTTATTGATTGCAAAAGTGATATTCTTAATATTTACTTTGTAAAAGGAGATCTGGCATGTGAAGTGTACTAGCTAGTTAAGACACGATCTTAATGAGTCATGTAGTGCAAATGATTCCTAGATAGCTAAGGCAAATGAGCATTAAGTATATCTTCATGAAGAAAGTTGCGGAGTAAGGAAATATCATTGGTATTGATTCAGTGGTCTCAAAGAGGAGTTGAGAAGGCCACTTGGGTGACTAAGATGAGAATAAGATAAAGCTATCCAGAGTTGTAGCCGAGTTTAGTTTAGACTTTAATGAGTAGAATTAGAACGACATGAAAACCTTTTGGATGGTAACTAACTATGTGCTTTGCTTGACTTGACTTTGTATGCTTGACTTGTTAGATAATTGTTTGTAGTGTACTGTTAGTATTAATTAAATGATGTTTGACTTAGTTGGTGGGTGCTTGTGGTGTACTAATGGTATGATATGCATATTGTTTGGCTCGTGTGAAAGATTTTAAGTACTACATGAGTTTGTTTTCTTATATCTCTGGATGTTTCAAGAAAAAACTTTCTTAAGGGGGTAGAATGTAATATTTGAAAATATTCTCATATTTTTATCCTTTTTTCATGATCCTTGATATTTGTCCTGGGATTACTTTTCTTGTAAGTAATCTAGGCTAAATAATAATATTTAATATTCAATTTGGAATTTAAATCAATTGTATTTTAAAAAAAATTTAACTTAAAAAATAATTAATTATTATTTCAGGGTAAAGTATAATTTAAAAATAATTAGTTATTATTTCATGGTAAAGTTTGTCGTAAAGGAGAAAAAGTGGGAGGAAGGAGAACATCATAAGAACATCAAAGAAGGAACGAGAAAAAGTGGGAGGAAGGAGAGAGAGAGAGAGAGACAGAAAGGGAGGGAGGGAGGGAGGGAGGGAGAGAGATGATATCCGCCTTTTTAGTTGTGTTTTTAGGGTGTGTTTTTGTGTCTTTTTCTTTAGTTTTATATTTTGTTTTGGGTTGTTTGTGTAGGTTTACGTATTTTCTTAAGATATGGAGTCTACATAAATTTTGGTGGTGTTTTTATAGGTTTTGGATCTGTTTTGAAGCATATTTTGAAGAAAGGAGGAAAGCACTTGAAGATAGCACTCAAGAATGAAGTGAAAGCCGAAGAAAAGCACTCCAAGAGAGATAGTAAAAAAACAAGTTCGAGCTTGGAAAGAGGTAGAGAAACTCGTTACAAAGACATATGAAAAAGAATCAAGTCAAACCGAGGTGTAACTAACCCGCTACGGAAGTTTTACTCAAAGTTGTTTTCAACGCTCAAGTGGGCCGATATCGACCCTGCCCAGGTCGATACTGAGGTGTGCAGAAGAGCAAAAATCAAGAATTCAGAACAGAGATCTACCGATCCTGACGGGGTCAATACCAAGGATCCCGTGTCGGTAGAAGACATTAGAGTCGGCACAATTAATATATTTTTATCCCTTTTTATTAGTTTCCTTTCATGTTATTAGTTTTAAGGGATATATCTTTTATTAGATTTATTTCCTTATAGAAGAGATATGTCTTTTGAAGATTTATTTCCTTATAGATAGATTAGGTTTTCCTCTATAAATACTCTTGTTCTAGCTTTAGCTTTGGGATGCCACAATTATCCTAGTTTTAGGGTAGAGAGAGTAGAGAGGAGGCGTGAGGGAGAAAGGAGAGGAGGAGTTTGAGTAACTTGGAAGATAAGTATCGTTGTGGATTCGGTTGTAAGATTTTGCTTTCTCTTTAATTTAATTTAGATGTTTTTAATGATGAGTTGTGAGTAGTTTTCTCTCTCTAAGGTTTGGGTTGAACCAACAATGGTTGTGCATGCTTGTTTCTAATCATGATTTGATTGTTTTTATTGTATGAATCTATTCTCTTGTTCTTAATCCTTGAAACGAAAGATGAAGGGAATTTCTCATTCATACTTGAAGCGAAAGCGTAACTTTGAATAAGAATAGTCAATTTAGGGTTTTGATGCGATAGCAGATGAATGCTAGTTGAAGTAGAGGAGATAGATAGTACGTTTATTAATTTAGCGAAAGTTGATGGATTTACTTGCTTAAAGTTAACAAAAGTTAGCGCCTTTATGTCATAAAAGCATGATCTTTGTGTTTCATTAACGTTTGGCATGCATAATTGTTGTTGTGGGGAAACCTGTAACTTTGATTTTCTATTTATTGATATAAAAATCCTTGTTTTTCTCTCTTACTTGCACTCTAAGTAAGAGCAGAACTTGATACTGACTATCTCCCGTGGACGAACCTAACTCCCTTGTACTCAGCGGGGTCTTGACTATAAATTTAATTATTGTCAATAAACCTTCTCAACAAGTTGGTGCCGTTGTCGGGGAGATTTCAATAGTGCCAAGTTTTGTTCTTTTAGCCTTTTTTGGGACTTAGTCGAGTCGGTAACGACCCCCTAGGGTTGGTACTGACCCTAACGACAAACCCATTTTTTCTTCTTTTTCTGTTTGTTTTTTAGGTTTATTGTCGAGTCGGTAACGGCACTACCCAGGTCGGTACCGACCCTGTCGATAGATCTTAGTTTTTTTTTCTTTCAGTTTTGTTTTTCGGGATCACTACAGGCTCGATACCGACCCTCTAGGCCTCGGTACCCTCCCTCTCTGAGAACCCGTTCTGCTTTTGATTTCGTTTCTATTTTTTTTTGCATATAGTGTACGCTAGCTGAAGGATGCCGAGTTGTCCGTAATCAAGTTGTAGACTCTGAACCTGAGCGATCCTTCCACCGCAGATTACTAGTAAACAAAGCAATGGAAACCACTGAAGCGATGTCTCAACAGATGGACGCATTACAAGCTAATAGAGATCAATTGCGGGAACAAATGAACACTATTCCGAAGAATGCCAAGTAGTACATACATCCAGAACTGAGGATGCCCGAGTCAGCAATTGTGCTCCCGTAGATAGAGAAGAATTTTGAGATTATGTCTCAATTCATATCCTTTGATAGAAAGGGCTCAGTTTGAAGGGAAGCCTACTGAGTGCCCTATGGAACATATTAAAAACTTTCTTGATTTATGTGACACTATTGCTACTAACGTTGTCTCTTTAGAATGTGTTCTGTTAAAAGCTTTCAGGTGGTCTCTCACAAGAAAGGCCGTGAGCTCGTTAGAGAGCTTACCTCCTAAGTCTATCAAAACATGGAAGGCTTTGTATGATCAATTTTTGACAAAGTTCTTTCATCTTGCTAAGATAACAGAGTTAAGAAAACGTATCACCTCCTACCACCAGCTGCCTAACGAAACTTTTGTGGAGGCATGGGAGAGATTCAAGGTGATGCTTAGACAGTGCCCTACCCATTGAAAACCACAATATGTACTCCAAGAAATCTTCTTCCAAGGGATCAATGCTGAAACAAAAAACCGCATCAATCTTCACACTTCTTGCGGTTTCATTGAGATGGATCCCGTTGAGGCATGGGCGTTGCTCAATAAGTTGACCAATTCCGAAGCCATGTATGGGACCCAGCATCCACCCCAGCCTAAAAAACGTCTCTCATACCAAATAAAGATGAAGTTGATCCCGATGTTAAACATCAATTCTTACAAGATGCGATCAACCATCTGAAGAAACATGTAAGTTTTCTGAAAACCTCTCAACCTTGTCAAGAATGTGGCTCTCAAGCCCATAGTAGTTCTGCCTGCACTGACATTAAGCAAGTTAGAGCCGCTGAGACATATGCTGAAATGAATTATATTAGAGGGCAATACAGAAACCCACCTAATACTTATGATCGGCCGACCAACTATCCCAGCTAGGGAGGTTACAATCAATGTCAAATCCAAGCACCTCCACCACAAGAAAGGAAGGCTCCTCCTTACGGACCTCCAAACTATCAAGAGCCACCTTCATGGGTACAAGGGCTACAAGGGGGCATTAATGGAATCCACAACAATGTTAATGACGTCCATAACAAGATTGATAGAGTTCAAGCCAACCTTAACAATCGGTTGAATGGAGTACAAGCACAATTGGGAGAGCTAGAAACATGGAAGAAGAGAGTTGAATCCCAACTTGGCAACCTGGCTGCCCAGATTTCAAGACCTCCAAGTCGCCTCCCGAGTCGTACTGATGTCTCTCTATTTGGTGGTGTTTTCATAAGTGATTTCCTTTGTAAATATGTTTCTTTTTCCCCTTTTCTTGTGCGTTTTGTTCCTTTTTAGCCTAGTTCCCGTATTTCTATGAGATTCGGAGACTACGCACCTTTTATGTGTTTTGTAGGTAATTTGGCATGAATCAAGGATCGATTTGAAGGAGGGTCGAGACATGGAGCAAAGGCCGAGCTAAAGCGGGAAAGAGAGAAGCAAGCCATGAAGAAGAACAAGAGAATCCAACAAAGAAGAAGGTGGAACGAGGTCAGGACCGAGTTGCAACCACATCGGGCCCGACTTTGAAGTCTCCAACCTCGGACCGAGTTGCACAGTAACTCGGGCCCGAGGTTCCTCCGTGTCGGTCCGAGTCGGTCACTGGACTACTTGGGCTCCAAGGCACGAATTTGTGGACTTCCACTTTTGCCCGTCATCTAATCTATAAAAGGCCCTCTTGTCTTCTAAGAAAGGGTTCCCTCACACACACACACAAAGGGGGGTTCCAAGGGAGCCAAGAGGATACTTGGAGAGCAAGGAGGAAGGAGAAGAGGAGGAAGAGAGAGAGAATCGGCCAAGAGAGAGGAAGGCTTGATAGGTTTTGTTGATTGTTTAGCTTTGATTTGCTTTGATCTTGTGGATTTGAAAACCCTTGATTTGAATTTGTGGATTGCTTTGGATTTGAATGAAACCTTGCTTTGTTTTGAGATTGATTATGATGATTGCTATCTCTTTTGATTTGATTGCTTTCTTTGCTTGTCACATGGAGTAGATCTCCTTGATCTTGGGTTATGGGGGAAAACCCTAGCTAGGTTTAGGCTAGAAACCCCAATTCCACAGCCTTGAGTGTTTGATCTAAGGAACCCACTCTACATAGAGCTACAATTCCTTGCGAAAGTTGGGAATCAAGGCTTGAGATTGGGAAAGTAGCGAAAGTGAACATGTGTCAATCTCAAGACCTTGCTTCGAAGGGGATTTCCCCATGGATCGAGGTGTAGATGTGGTTGGAACGAGGGCGAAAGCACTCGATCCTAGTCCGATCATCACTCATTGCATGAATTGGGGTGGAAAAGCCTTAATCTACTAGGGAAGGAACCCAAAAGCCCAAGATCTACTTTTAAAATCTTTGAGTTCGACATCCCCAGCTACCTCGGGCCCGACTTACCCAGTGTCGGTCCAGACTTTCTCTTGTCGCCAACCTCGGGCCCGACGTGACCTCAGTGTCGGTCCCGACTGTTTTCTTTGTTTTCCTTTGTTTTATGCTCTCCTTTCTAGCTTCCTAGTATCTAGGCACATCGATCGAGTAGACTTCCCGAGTGTTCGACACCCACCACGTACTACAACGGGGTCGGGTTATAAATTGTATCTCTTGACCCTCGCATCCGAGAGCGATCAAAAGATTGGCGCCGTTGCCGGGGAAGTCTAAGTGCATTGAGTGCCAATTTGGTGAGTTTCTTGTGTTTTGGTAGTGATTTGGGTGAGGGAATAGCCCAAACCCTTTGTTTGTTTTTGATTTGTTTTGGTTTGTGATTTTGTTTCATAGGTGTATGCTAGCTCGTTCCTCCCGAGGAACACTTGTGCTTGAGTTTGTGAGTGATGCGGAAAGTATTCTCAATGAAGCCCGAAGAAGGAAAAGGATGGCGAATCAAGCTCTCCATGTTGATGAGGAGTTGGCTCAACTTAGGGCCGAAATGGCTAGATTGCAACTTGAGAGGGACAATCAAGAAGAGGTGGCAATAAGAGAACGGGAGCAATGGATGAGAGCCGAGGCTCAACTCAACGCTCTACCCCGGAATGCACGCCAATACATGCATCCGGAGTTGAGGGTCCCCGAGCCGGCTGTTGTGCTTCCCGAGGTTGCCAAGAATTTTGAGATCAAGATGCAATTCATCTCCCTCATCAAGCGTGATCAATTCGAGGGCCGTCCACATGAGTGTCCCATAGAGCACGTCAAACGCTTTGTGGACATGTGTGAGACGATCTCTACCGACGAGGAGACATTGGAGTATGTGCTTCTAAAGGCGTTCAAATGGTCACTTGGGGGCAAGGCCACACATTGGCTCGAGAGCCAAGCTCCTAGGTCAATCACAACTTGGAAGACACTCTATGATGCTTTCTTGATGAAGTTCTTCCCTCCCTCAAAGACAACCGAGCTAAGAAGGAAGATTGCAAGCTTTCAACAAGGTCCGAATGAGCCTCTCTTCGAAGCATGGGACCGTTTCAAGGAGATGTTGCGCCAATGTCCTACTCATGGCCAACAACCATATGTGCTTCAAGACATCTTTTTCCAAGGCATCAATCCGGTAACGAAGGACAAACTCAATCTCCACACCGATTGTGGGTTCATAGACTTGACACCGGATCAAGCTTGGGAGCTACTTGACAAGCTATCCGATTATGAGGCCATGTATGGGGTGAGTCAAGCTAGCAAGGAGGTGAAGGTTCAAGGTGAAGGTGCAAGGAAGTTATATGATCCAAAGGGAGAAGACATTGATAGGGATGTGAAGCTCCAATTCCTTGAAGGTGAAGTGAGCAAGCTTAAGAGGCAAGTCCACTACTACAAGCAAAATGCTAGAGCTTGTGAGGAGTGTGGATCCTTTGCACATGCTACACAAGTTTGTCCGAATGAGAGCCAAGTGCGCTTGGCCGAGCGAATTGAGGAGGCAAACTATGTTCGAGGAAATTTCGGTGGAAGAGGCAACTTCAACAATGGTCGCAATGGCCGGTGGAACAACGGTCAAGCTCAAAGCTACAACAACAACTTCAACCAAAACGAGCCGAGGGCGCCACCACCACCATATAGACCACCGGGATTCAATGAGTTACAAACATTTGCTCAAGAGATGAGAGATGGGTTCAAGGAGATGAGGACCCAATTCAATGAGTTTGGTGCATGGAGGAGGCAAGTCGACAATAAATTTGCCCAAATTGCGACTCAAGCCCCGAGAGAGAATGGGAGACTTCCGGGCCGACCCGAGGAGAATCCTCGAGCTCAAAACAATCAAAATGAAGTCCGGGCAATTGGATTGAGATGTGGCCGAAACCTACCCGAGCCACACGTGCCTAAGAAGAATGAAGAGAGTCGGACCAACTTACCCAGCAAGTCGGGTCCGAAGTTCCCCGAAGTCGACCCAGCAAGAAGATCGACTCCTTCACCACGGACCGAGGTTGAGAGCAACTCGGGACCGACGTACACAAACCTCGATCCGACCCCTCTGCCCAGGACCGAGATTCACAACATCGGGCCCGAAATGGTGCCGAAGTCGGTCCTACCAGGAAGTGTTGCAAATGAAGCGGGGAAGTCCAAAGAAGTTGATCCAAGCAAGATTCAAGGTGCAACAATTCTTCCATATCCCTCGAAGAAGCCGAAAGATGTTGTTGAGAACAAGTTCAAGAGGTTTCTCAAACTCTTGCAAGGCTTGAACATCTCCATCCCGTTCACCGACGCATTGAGTGAGAGGCCATCTTATGCCAAGTTTTTAAGGGAGATTTTGAGCAAGAAGAGGTCCATAGTGGAAATGCAAGATGAAGTCAAGACCTTGGAGTTACCACAAAAGCTAGGAGATCCCGGTCGTTTTGCTATAACCATTGGTGTGGGGTCTCAAAATTTCCAAGCCTTATGTGACCTTGGGGCAAGTGTTTCGGTGATGCCCGCTAGCATTTGGAGAAGAGCAAATTGGGGTGAAATGGAGCCGGCCGATATGTCCCTAACCATGGCCGACGGTTCCATCATCAAGGCCAAAGGAATATTGGATGACGTTCCGGTGAGGGTTGGAAAGTACTTTGTCCCCGATGATTTCGTGATCTTGGACATGCATGATGATCCCTTGGTTCCAATAATCTTAGGGAGACCATTCTTAGCTACGGCGGGGGCAAGGTTTGATGTCAAGAACGGGAAGGTTTCCTTTGAGATTGGGGAAGAGAAGGTCGATTTTCACTTCAACAAAGCTTTGAATGAGCCGGACGCCTTGGCCATTCTTAAACTTGAAGAGAGTGCCAAGAGAGAACGTGAAGAAGTGGAAGTTGCTAGGGAGGTTGTTGCTTTAAGGGGTGATGAAAGCTTCAATGAACAAATACAAGTAAGGGAGTTGTTGGAGCAACTTAAGGATCAAGATGAGTCAAGGAACAATGCTATCTCAAGAAGAGATGAAGAGTATCCTTACTCATATCCTTTTAATGTTGGTGAAGATCACAATTCTTCCCAAAATTTTGATTCCTACATTTGCTTGAGTGATTTGAATGATGACTTAGGAGACTCCTATATTTGCCTTAGTGATTTAAAAGGTGAATTGGTAGAATCTCCTAGGAATACTTTGGATGACTATGGTGTAGGACAAGAAAAACATGATGGAGCAAGCAAGGAGGAGAAATCTCATCCGTTGGAGGAGTATGATGAGATAGGCCCGAGATCGGAGAGCCATGCCTATGTAGACCATCGTTGGTGGTTTTATGGGTATGAAGGCAATGGGAATGGGCATAACAATGGCGAGCAATTCACCGTGTTTAACCCGCCATAAGGTTGAGGTTAGGAAGTCAAGCTAGTGACTCTAAACGAGCGCTTCTCGGGAGGCAACCCGAGCTAGTAGCCTTCTTTTCGTAATTTTAGTTTGATTTTCTTAGTATAGCTTAGCTTTTCTCTAACCAATCCTTATCTAGTGTTTTGTGGATTTATGGTGTTGTGCATCCTTCAAAGTTGTGTAGGATTTGAGGTGAAATATTTAAATGGAAATATGGGAAAGAAGTTGCATGAGGATGGAGTAAAATTGGTAACCCGAATACTCCCACATCGAGCCCAGGTAAGTCGGGCCCGACATAGGGACGTCGGTCCATGAAGTCGGTCCAACTTGATCCGACTAGTTGGAATGCCAATTTTGCCCTTGACCTAATTTGTCCCCTTCCCCCATTAAATACCACCCCCCACCTACCTATCATCTTCATATCAACTACCATTCCCAAAATACAACCCCTCTCCCTCAAAAGCCTTCAAAGTCGGCCGCCCCTACCCTCACCATACTCGATCCACACCCTCCCCACTTCGTCTCGTTCCAACCACAAAAAGACCTCCCTAACCCGATTCCGAGTAGAAATCTCGAGTTCAATATAGTCCTTCGTCCCCCATCTAGATCTAGATCTAGGAAATTTGAGTTCTAAGTTGCCTATTTGTTCAAAAGTTCAAATACTCTTCGAATCCGGTATGTGTTACTCGATCTCTACTTATTTCTTTGAAAATTTTGTGCTTTCATTGCGTAGATTGAGCAATGCCATGTTTGATTGAGAGTTTGAGCTTGAGCATCAATGGTGGATTTGCATGATTTGTGAAATTGAGCTTTAAAGTTGTTTATGCATGCTTAGATCCATTTAGAACTTCGATTAAGGATGTTTGATGGTTGAATTTGAAATTTAAGTGCATGATAGAGTGATTTGGGTTGATTTGAGGTTAGAATCGAAGCATGAACTAGGTCGAGATCGACGTGCCCAGGAGAGTCGGGCCCGAGTTGTGGAAGTCGGTCCAACAAGTCGGACCGAGGTTGAGTAAGTCGGGCCCGACATAGGTTGGAAGTCGATCCTTGTTGTTTTTGCTCTCTTCTTGTGATATCATTTGGATTCATGTGTTTAATTGTTGGCTATAGCCTAATCATGATGTAGAATGATCATTTGCTTAGCTATTGTTAGAAGATGTCCATGATGATTTATGTTGAATTGAGATGCATGTGAGTCTAGAGACTAAGTATAGGGTTCCCTTTGTGTTGGAATGTTGTTGTGTGTTGATAAGTGCTTTTGTTGGGTTGTATGGAGTTTATCTTGGATCCTTTTGTTTGGATGTGTGTAGGTACAATGGAGACAAGAGCTTCATCATCTCATGCGAAAAGGCCAAGGAAGAAGTCCAAGAAGACGAGGAAAGAGCCGAAGTTGGACGATGTCTATTTGGAGGATGGTGAACAAGTGGAGAATTATGAAAGATATATGGCGCTTGAGCACCACACGAGGTGGCTTGATTGGGAAGCCGTGAGGAAGATGGACATGGATCAAGCCCTTCCAAGATGCTACTCCCACATCGGTCTTAATGGAATGCTAAGGTGGGACAACACTCATTACCCCGCCCTCACCTCGGAATTTATGGCCACATTCGAGTGCACTTATGATAATGTGGAGGATGAGAAAGGGGCGATCACTTTCCGATTGGGCAACGAGGACCACAATCTTACTCTTAGGGATTTGGCTACCTACTTCGGGTTCCCATGCCCAAGAGAAGAGGCCGGCGTCAACAATGAGAAGGTGAACCAAGTGTGGCGTCATGTTGTCGGGAAGAGTGAGATGGGAAAGGGCGCCTCCACAACCAAGATTGCTAGCCCTCTTTTTCGGGTCATGGTGCGAGTCTTGGGGTGTGCAATCTATGCTCGTCATGAGTTGAGCAAGCCGATGAAGGAGGAGATCATGTTGCTCCATGAAATGCTCTTCAACACCGAGAAGCCCATGAACCTTGCATGGGAGTGGGTCAAGATGGTGCGGGACTTCCAAAGTTCCTCTTGGATCTACTTCGGCGGGATGATAGCAAGGCTCGCCATGCGTCTAGGAGTTGATCTTGACAAGTATTCTCCGGCTCCGAATGGTGTTGAGTTCATGAACATGAAGTATTTCAAGAAGGCCAACATCATCAAGGAGAAGCTCTACATGATTTCCTTGGCCCCTCACTCGAACTATGATGGTGTGTCGATCCGGTTAGTGCACAACCTCTATGATCTTTCTCGGTATCAAAATTGGTACCAAGTGTGGGCCGGCAAGCCACACTCATTTGGTGACCCCGAAGGTGCAAGAGAGGGGCGGCGACAACAACTTCAACACATTCGGTTTACTTCCCCTCCATCTACACCGGATTCAGACCAAGACAACTTCGTGTTTGCACCTCGTGGGGAGGACATGGATGTCGATCAAGGGCAAAGTGAAGAAGATGAGTGCCTCCAAGGCTTGATGGCCGACCTCCGAGCCACACACCATGCTAAAAAACTGGAGGACCGAGGTACATACCAAGTCGGGCCCGACTTCCCTCAACGTCGGTCCACTTCATTCCATGGTGGTGAGGTCCCGAGGCATTATGAACGAGGAGAAGGGAGCGGTGCAAGGCGAGAGAAATTCCAAGGTGGCGGTTATGAAGGCTATGCCCAATGGTACGGTCCGGGAATGGTGTTTCCCGAGCAACAACAACCGGTGGACATGTCCTTCTTAGCCAACCAAATGGCTCATCTCCAACTTCAACAAGAGAATGTTCTCCAAGAGGTCCATCAAGTGAACCAACATCAACAACAAAAGTACCAACAACAACAACAAATGCTTCAACAACAAAGCTCTTTCCAAGCTAGCCAACAAGAGATGAACCGGGCCCTCGGCTACACTAGACGAGAGGTAGAGGAGCTTAGGGAGGTGGAAGACCAAAGGTGGCGAGTCCAAGATAGCTACAACACGTGGATGAGCGGGAACTTCCCTTCCCGTGAGGACCAATGGACACGCCCGGAGCCTCAACTCCAACCACCACCACAAGACTTCTACCAAGAGCAAGTGTACGAGAGGGAGGGGCAAGCAAGGCTCCAAAGAGGACGTAGACGTGACAACCCCTTCGAGTGATCCTAAACATGCCATTGAAGAATAAGAAATTGTGAGCTTTTCATACTCTTCTCTCTTGCTTTTAAGTTTTGATTTCCTTGTTTGATGGGAACATCAAAAATTTTAAGTATGGGGTGGGGGTAAGTGTGTTCATGATTTCACTTGTTTATGTTTGTTTGTTATTTTGAGGATATTTAGTTTGTGTTTCTAGTTTGTATTTGGGATGTTTGCTTATTGGTTTGTGGAATGACATGGATGATTAATTTGGTCTTGAATGGATTAGCTTTTGGTTTTAGAGAAATTTTTGCAAAAAAAAAAAAAAAATCCATAAAAAAATTGAAAAATTGTGTGAAAAAAAAGAAAAAACAACAAAACGATTTTGTGTTTTGTAGGTTTTGGACTAGAAATTCCCATCTTAGATTGCCAAAATAAAAGCTAATGATGATGTGAGCATGTAAATTTCTTTGCATATTTTTGGATAGTTTAGCCTCTAAAATGATGTTGCTTTTGATATGATCATGATACCTTGCTTGTTTTATTGAGCATGTGAGTTCTAGGATGAGTTCTTATGCAACTAAGTATGAGTGACCCTTGTGAGATTGATTTTTGGCCATTTTAGGGATGCTTGATCATATTTGCATATCCCTCATGTTTCTTGTGTAATTAGCTCATTCATGCTTAGTAAAACTTGCTATTGCGGTGTTTATCTATTTTCCAAGACCGTCATGAGAATTGTCCTAGCATGGTCACATTGATTTTGAACTTTATTCTTCTAGTCACATAAATGTTCCATATCCTACCATGAAGTTAATCCTTTGATTGTAGCCCCGTTCTAGCCTAAGCCTTTGTTTGAAACTCCTCAAAAATATTATTCCTAGCCTTATATGACTTGACCCTTATGGGATTGGACTTTAGAAGAGAGGTTTGGATTGTATTTGAAGAGTTGAGATTCTCTTGGGTTTAAGGGCAAAGAATGGTGTTATGAATCATGTGGGTAGTGCATCTTTGTTGTACAAAATGAAAAAAAAAAAGAGAAAGAAAAGGAAGAAAGAAAATGTTGGAAATGTAAAGTGGAATAAAGCAAAGAGCTTAAGTGAAGAAAATGGTCCGACCGAGTTACAAGCAACATCGGGCCCGATGTCATAAGAAAGTCGGTCCAAATGTAGAAAGTGTTGAAAATCCAACAAAAAGCATAAGAGCAAAGATGAAGTGGAATGTTAAGTGAAATTTTGGGTTGAAAGGAAAATGTTAAGTCTTTTGGGTGGGTGTGAAAGTAATTGTGGGATTTGGTGAAATTGGTGAGAGTTTAGGTTGTTCAATCCCCATTATAAGCACCACAAGACCAAATAATTCCCACCTTGAGAAATACCAAAAGCCCCATTACAACCCGGCCGAATGGAACCTCTTTGAGGACCTCCATTGAGCTAAGTTCGAAATTCTTTGTGTACTTTGCATTAGGCATCTCTAGGTGGAGGAATTGGTGATATTAGCTTCAATAGTAAAGTCCTTACTTGCATGATTTTTGAGCTTGAGTGTTCATTGCTAAACCCAAACACATGATGAGTGATACACATTCACATATCCCTAAAGTGAGGCTTAGTTGCATTGACTTTATTCCTTGGAACACTTAATCATATGTGATGATGTAATCTTGCTTGAATATCGATCACTTGTGCTTAAAATGTGTTTTCATACGAGGCTTTACTTGAAGATTATGTTTCGGTCTTGCTTACATTGTTATTGCTTGAGGACAAGCAAGTTTAAGTATGGGGTATTTTGATGTCTCTCTATTTGGTGGTGTTTTCATATGTGATTTCCTTTGTAAATATGTTTCTTTTTCCCCTTTTCTTGTGCGTTTTGTTCCTTTTTAGCCTAGTTCCCGTATTTCTATGAGATTCGGAGACTACGCACCTTTTATGTGTTTTGTAGGTAATTTGGCATGAATCAAGGATCGATTTGAAGGAGGGTCGAGACATGGAGCAAAGGCCGAGCTAAAGCGGGAAAGAGAGAAGCAAGCCATGAAGAAGAACAAGAGAAGCCAACAAAGAAGAATGTGGAACGAGGTCAGGACCGAGTTGCAACCACATCGGGCCCGACTTTGAAGTCTCCAACCTTGGACCGAGTTGCACAGTAACTCGGGCCCGAGGTTCCTCCGTGTCGGTCCGAGTCGGTCACGGACTACTTGGGCTCCAAGGCAAGAATTTGTGGACTTCCACTTTTGCCCTTCATCTAATCTATAAAAGGCCCTCTTGTCTTCTAAGAAAGGGTTCCCTCACACACACACAAAAAGGGGGGTTCCAAGGGAGCCAAGAGGATACTTGGAGAGCAAGGAGGAAGGAGAAGAGGAGGAAGAGAGAGAGAATCGGCAAAGAGAGAGGAAGGCTTCATAGGTTTTGTTGATTGTTTAGCTTTGATTTGCTTTGATCTTGTGGATTTGAAAACCCTTGATTTGAATTTGTGGATTGCTTTGGATTTGAATGAAACCTTGCTTTGTTTTGAGATTGATTATGATGATTGCTTTCTCTTTTGATTTGATTGCTTTCTTTGCTTGTCACATGGAGTAGATCTCCTTGATCTTGGGTTATGGGGGAAAACCCTAGCTAGGTTTAGGCTAGAAACCCCAATTCCATAGCCTTGAGTGTTTGATCTAAGGAACCCACTCTACATAGAGCTACAATTCCTTGCGAAAGTTGGGAATCAAGGCTTGAGATTGGCAAAGTAGCGAAAGTGAACATGTGTCAATCTCAAGACCTTACTTCGAAGGGGATTTCCCCATGGATCGAGGTGTAGATGTGGTTGGAACGAGGGCGAAAGCACTCGATCCTAGTCCGATCATCACTCATTGCCTGAATTGGGGTGGAAAAGCCTTAATCTACTAGGGAAGGAACCCAAAAGCCCAAGATCTACTTTTAAAATCTTTGAGTTCGACATTCCCAGCTACCTCGAGCCCGACTTACCCAGTGTCGGTCCCGACTTCCTCTTGTCGCCAACCTCGGGCCCGACGTGACCTCAGTGTCGGTCCCGACTGTTTTCTTTGTTTTCCTTTGTTTTATGCTCTCCTTTCTAGCTTCCTAGTATCTAGGCACATCGATCGAGTAGACTTCCCGAGTGTTCGACACCCACCACATACTACAACGGGGTCGGGGTATAAATTGTATCTCTTGACCCTCGCATCCGAGAGCGATCACGTACCAAGGAGAACCCAAGAGGACAGATTCCAGCAATACACCTCAGAAGTGGAAAGCAACTACCAGATCGTACTAAGGCCAAGGAGAAAGAGTTCGATACCGACAAAGATACTCCCACTAGGATTGATAACAGACCCAACAAGGTCGATACCGAGGCTCCCTAGGTCGATATCGAGCTCTCCAATCCAGGTAAGTCTTCTACACCTAACTCTGAGCTCGTTACCGACCCCACTAGGTTCGGTACTAACCGTTCATCTGCACCAATCGACCCTCTTGTCAATTCGGTAGGGTCTCGATCCGGGTTTCTTTCTATCCCGAGTCCGTCAAAAACTCTTCCTTTCCCGATTAGAAAGTCTAATGATGTTACAGAAGGAAAGTTTAGACGGTTTGTTAAGATTCTTCAAGGGTTAAATATTTCAATTCCATTTACTGAAGCCATTAATGATATGCCTGCCTACACTAAATTTATGAAACAGATTTTGAGCAGAAAAAGATCTATCTCAGAGATGTCTAGTGAATTCCGATTTATAAAGCACCCTGAAAAACTCGGTGATCCAGGTAAGTTTGCAATTTCAATAGGTATTGGAACTCATCGTTTTAATGCTCTATGTGATCTAGGTTCCAGTGCTAGTTTATTAGCATTATCTATCTGGTCCAAGGCTAACATGGGACCACTGAAGCTTATTGATATGAATCTCTACATGGCGGATGGATCTTCGGGAAAAGCAACTGGAGTCGTTGACGACGTTCCTATCCAAGATGGAAAATTCTTTGTCCCAAATGACTTCATTGTTCTAGACATGCCTGAAGACCCTGTGGTACCAATCATTCTTGGAAGGCCATTCTTAGCCACCACATGTGCACAAGTTGATGTTAGAAAAGGACTCCTCACGAAGGGCCTACTGACCCTCCATGGATCAGTAACGACCCTTTATCCGATCAAGAAAGATGATCACATATCCGTTACCGGGCTAGACAGGCACGTTACCGAGGCATTCCTTGACCTAGTGGGGTCAGTAACGACCCACATACCCACGGTAACGACCCCTCCTCAAGGTAACAAAGGTAAGTCTCCTTGCTCTGATCTAATTGATTCTGGTCATGATCCTTTCTTTCATCCTTCTCTTACAACACCTACATTTGAGCATACTATGAAAGAGTCGAATCCCCCTTGGTTTTTGGATTTTACTAACCCTAATGTAGGAATTCCAAGCGTTCTTATGGATGATAGAGGATCAAATGTCTTGGAGAGAAGCTTTCAAGCTCTTCCATCTATGTATGGGGTTTCTTATGATCCCGACAAAGCTAGATGGAAGCCGCCCTGATCCGTCAAGGTAAGTTTGTCGGGTTTAACGACAATAAAAATAGCGCTTATGGGAGGCAACCCGGTTTTTATTTTTGTTTAAGTTTTTGCTTTCTTAGTTCTTTTTGCTTGCTTTCTTTTGAATTATTTTTAGGATAGATTAGTGTAGTAGGGATAGAAGTTTTTCTAAAGTGACTCAGTTACAAAATTATGGAAAGAGTGCTACACAAAAAGCAATCGGTAGCCTTACAAGCAAGTTCGATACCGACCCCCACAGGATCGGTACCAATGGCTATGAAACCAAGAAAATTCAGAACTCCTCAAGTGATCAATGGTTTCAAGAAGCTTTAGTTTTATTTTGTAATTTCCCTTTTCTTATCCTCTTTATTTTTTTGTTTTAAATAGTGAAGACATTGTTTAGTTTAAGTATGGGGTGGGGGAAAAGAAAACTCAGTTTTGTGTCTTTGTTTGTGTTTTTAGGATTAATAATATTCCACTTAGATGTCCTATTATATTCTTTGACTTGCTTGATCATGTAAATCCATTAGCATGTCTTTGATGGTATAGCCCAAGTCTACCATAAACTTGTTTTTTTTTGTAGCTTGTGAAGAAACTGAGCATGTATAACTTTTAGCATGAGTTTATTGCAATCCAAAATAATGATCTACCTTGTGAGTTAACTTTGGCCTTATAGGGAGAATATCAAAAATCCGTCTTCTCTTATTTTTGTGATTTACTCTCTTATGTGTATATTATCTCTTGCAATTGTGATGGTTATCTATTTCTCGAAGCCTCTATAACATTTTAGTTCATTACTTGTTAAATTTTATGATGAAGAGCTTATTTCTCATGAAGCCTTATTAATCCTTATCCACCCTTACATTATCCCTCTTTTTGAAGCCAATTTCTCTGTGCCTTAAAGCCGATTTTTGTAGCTCAACAAAATTATTTTCCTAGCCGATATAAGCTCGACCTTATCCGGGGATTAGGACTTAGTATTGTTGTGATGGTTTTGTTGAGTGAAATTGTTTTGGTTCAAGTGTGGGGTAATATGGGTTGGGTAAAGTAAAATCTTGCATTTTGGTATGTAAAAGGAGTTTGGTTCCGTGAATGCTATTCCTATAAAAGATAGAAGAAAAAATCACAACAGTGATATCATTATCGACCATAGTGAGTAGAGTGCATAATGTTTGAGAGAGTTTGGTATATTTTATTTAATTTTTTGATGTATTTTTGGAAAATTTAGGAGTCTTGATTCTCGGATATTAATTATTAGCACCACATAACCAAAATATTTCCACGCCTTATTGTCATTATTAAGCCCCATTACAACCCGGCCGAAAGGAAGCTTCTATGAAGTTTTTCATTGATCCTAAGTTCTCTTAATGATTTTACTTGTTTTGACAATCTTTGGTAGAGAGATTGGTTATAAAAGTTACAATTTCTAGGACTTTTTGCATGTTTGATTGAGTTGAGAGTTGCATATATAAGTCTAAACACATGAGAGTTGAGTGAAACACATATCCCTTGTGAGGTTGGATTGTGATTGCGTGTGTCTATTAGTTGCTCAAATATGTGTGATGACGTTAAAATCACTTGTCTATAATTTACTTGTGCTGATGTTGTTTATTGATAAGGGCTACTACATGATAGATGTGTTGATGGTTTTGATCTATGTTTGGTGATTGCTTGAGGACAAGCAAGTCTAAGTATGGGGTATTTTGATATCCGCCTTTTTAGTTGTGTTTTTAGGGTGTGTTTTTGTGTCTTTGAGTCTTTTTCTTTAGTTTTGTGTTTTATTTTTAATCGTTTGAGTAGGTTTTCGTATTTTCTTAAGATATGGAGTCTACTTAAGCTTTGGTGGTGTTTTTATAGGTTTTGGAGCTATTTTGAAGCATATTTTGAAGAAATGAGGAAAACACTTGAAGATAGCACTCAAGAATGAAGTGAAAGTTGAAGAAAAGCACTCCAAGAGAGACAGTGAAGAAACAAGTTTGATCTTGGAAAGAGGTAGAGAAACGCGTTACCAAGACATAGAAAAAGGAATCGAGTCAAACCGAGGTGTAATGAACCCGCTACGAAAGTTTTACTCAAAGTTGTTTTCAATCCTGGGCAGGGTCGATATCAACCCTGCCCAGGTCGATACCGAGGTGCAGAGAAGAGCAAAAATCGAGTATTCAGAAGAGAGATCTACCGATCCTGACGGGGTCAATACCAAGGGTCCCGTGTTGGTAGAAAACATTAGAGTCGGCACAATTAATATATTTTTATCCCTTTTTATTAGTATCCTTTTATGTTATTAGTTTTAAGGAATATATATTTTATTAGATTTAGATTCCTTATAGAAGGGATATGTCTTTTGAAGATTTATTTCCTCATAGATAACTTCTAGATAGATTGGGTTTTTCTCTATAAATACTCATGTTCTAGCTTTAGCTTTGGGATGCCACAATTAACCTAGTTTTAGGGTAGAGAGAGTAGAGAGGAGGCGTGAGGGAGAGAGGAGAGGACGAGTTTGAGTAGCTTGGAAGACAAGTTTCGTTGTGGATTCGGCTGTATGCTTTTCCTTTCTCTTTAATTTAATTAAGCTGTTTTTAATGATGAATTGTGAGTAGTTTTCTCTCCAAGATTGGGGTTGAACCCAAGAATGGTTGTGCATGCTTGCTTGTAATCATGATTTGATTGTTTTTATTGCATGAATCTATTCTCTTGTTCTTAATCCTTGAAACGAAAGTTGAAGGGAATTTCTCATTCATTGTTGAAGCGAAAGCGGAAACATTGAATCAGAATAGTCAATTTAGGGTTTTGAAGCGAAAGTGGATCAATCCTAGTTGAAGTAGAAGAGATAGATAGTATGTTTATTAATTTAACGAAAGTTGATTGATTTACTTGCTTAAAGTTAACGAAAGTTAGCGCATGTGTGTGATAAATGCATGATCTTTGTGTTTCATTAACGTTTGGCATGCATAATTGTTGTTGTGGGGATACCTTTACCTTAGATTTTTATTTATTG
This sequence comes from Fallopia convolvulus, assembly GCA_964016875.1. Classification (NCBI taxonomy): domain Eukaryota; kingdom Viridiplantae; phylum Streptophyta; class Magnoliopsida; order Caryophyllales; family Polygonaceae; genus Fallopia; species Fallopia convolvulus. The sequence goes on from OZ024730.1 coordinate 29,534,818, forward strand.
ATATAAAAATCCTTTCTTTTTTCTCTTACTTGCGCTCTAAGTAAGAACAAAACTTGATACTAACTATCTCTCGTGGACGAACCTGACTCCCATGTACTCAGCAGGGTCTTGACTATAAATTTATTTGTTGTCAATAAACCCTCTCAACAAGAGAGGAGGAGGAGGAGGAAGGGAGGTGGACTTCTTGGTGCCAAAATTCTTCTATCGGGTTGGATTTTTGGAGTTAAGGCTTTGTTCGGTAAGTTTTAATTTGTTAATGGTTTATTTGGATTATCATTCTTTACAATTGGTTTCGAATTGAAAATCGGTGGATTTATAGTTCTTAGAGGGTGTTTTTGATATTGGATTTTTATTCGGTAAAAGATTTCAGAGTAATTTTAGGATTTCATTTTGTAATGATATTATGGAGACCTTCGATCCAGTTTTTCAAAAATGTTTGAACTAAGTAAATGTTCTTTTATATATCTGGTATATTTTTGTCAAGTTTTAAGGGATTTGGATTTATACAAAAGAAGTTACAAATCACGCTGGCTTTTTATTGTTTTTGGGATTAGAGTTTGTAAGAGTTAAAAGGCTAATATTATTCATTGGGTTACATATATGTATATAGGAGTGTGGGTCTTAGATCGTGACCAAAGACAAGGGGAAAAGAAAGGCTATCTATCTTAGACAAGGCCCCACTTTGCATGTTAGTTAGTGTTCTTGGTTTCGGGATTTTGTCTTTGAGGTAAGTCATGTACGACTTGCATGGTTATTGTTCAATTCTTGTTAGATTTCATGTCATTCTCGTAGGATTGATTTTGTGGAAATAGTCCCTAATCAACTATTTTTTGGAAAAAAATGTTAACTTTTGTGTGATATGTGTGTAAATGGACTTCAAAGTGTTTTCATCTTATGAGAAGTTTTTAAACGTTTTCTCTGTGTTGGTATCGGTCTTGGCATGACCATGTGTGTAGTCCTCTAGGTTGAAGTCATTGCTACATATTGTTATGTAATAGAGAATTGTGCCCCTTTAAAAGAAAAGATATCTTGTAACACCCCGTCTTTAAACCGGGGCGCTACTCGGTTGTAGACCTTACCAAGTACTACTTAGGCTGGCCGGACAACAAGTTCATTCGGATCTTGCAACTCGGACACAACGAGAAAACGAAATAAAACATCCAACTCATTTTTATTAAGCATCAAGTGTTTAAACATTCATGTAAATCCATACTATACTCGAACGAACACAATTTTCAACCCTTAGTTCCCGATAGTATTACCTAAACCAAACCGAGTAGCATAAAGTTAAACAACGAAAAGCAACTCAAAATGCCCAAAACCGACTCCGGATCTAATGACACGCGCATTATCCTACATTGCACCACTCAGCTGAGGATCCATCACAATTCCTAATTCGAACCTGCAACTGAAAAATAAGTCCCCGAGGGGTCAGCTACAATTCTAATTCAAGTTAGAAAAAGCGAGATGCATATAGAATGTTTTAAAAACCACACAGAGTCTAACAGCCAAAATTCACACATGAAGCAAAAATCTTCAATTCAACAATTCAACATATAAAGTTATACAATCACACACACACACACACACACACACACACACACACACACACACACACACACACAGACAAACACACATCCACACAAACTCACAAAGACAACATTCACCTCCACCATCACCATCAACGCCCATATTCAATCACCATCAACGCCCATATTCATTCACAATCATTGTCCATAATCAATCACAATCATCGCCCATATTCAGTCACAATCATCGTCCATAATCAATCACAATCATCGCCCATATTCATTCACAATCATCGCCCGTATTCCACCACCTCCATTCACCATCAACGCCCGTTCAAACACAAGCACATATCACAATCACAATCAAAACAAAATCAAAGTCACAATCAAAATCACATTCGAAATCAGAATAACAATCAGGATCGCAAACACAGTCACAATTCTCATAAGCACAAAATAAAACATCTTTAGTTAAAAATAATAAACAAAGGGACTAATTCCCAAAACGAATTCTACACACATGACACCCAATCTAACAAGAATTAAATTAAACCGAGCAAGTCGCAGAACGACTTACCTCTTCAACTGACTCCTAGTTGATTATTAAAGCTGAGGAACTTCCAAGAAATCAATTTACTGGATAAGGTAACAACGGGTAATAAAACGTGTAACATAGGATCACAAATTTCATGCTTAATCCTTCCCTAATTAATTGTAACCAACTCAAATTTCAACCTATGAATAAAGCTAAGATAAGTTCAAGTTAAACTATCCAATTTAAACATCTTTAATCCACCTTAACTAATTTAAATCCTTCTTACAAAGGCATGAATTTAAATTAAACTAACGTTAACCCCATTCATGGTCCAATTCTCTCACAAACCAGTATACAGATATGTAGTTAATGAAAAAGGATGTACAATCTATCAACACACAAATATTGGCTCATTTAATCTTAATCCAAACATAGTGGTTAACTAATCTCCTAAACCGCATTGAAATACCTTGATCATGAGCCCAACTATCTACTCTCAAATTTCGCACAGTAGCTCTAAACTCCTACACCCATGCTACCATGGTTAAAAAATATATATATATACTTTCACAATTACCCACGTAAACTAGTAACATTATTTCTAATTCGATTCTACAGTTCATCATAATTTCCGTGACCCACGTACCCAACCTTAAGTATCCCTCTACCGATTAGACTCCAAATTAAGTCAAACCATGGTAGAAACGCCAACCTAAATCGAGTCCACCGAATAGCACCACTATACCACTACACGATATTGGCAAAGACCCCATGCCCACCGACACCGACTCCAACCGAAACCCTAACTGAAGGAACCTGAAAACGAACCCCAAACCTGAACCCGTAACCACTGCTCAAGACTTAAACCGACGGGAGAACATTAGTGATGCAATCCAACAAAATTGAGCACATATACTTTTTTAGCATAAGTGATGCAATCCAACAAAATTCTACCTTGTGAGTTATTTCGCCTTATAGGGAGAACATTAACGAATTCCTCTTCTCTTTTGTGTGATTTACTCTCTATATGCATATTATCTCTTGGAATTGTGATGGTTATCTATTACTTGAGACCTATATAAGATTTATAGTTCATTACTTATGAAAATCATATGATGGGGAACTTATTCTTTATAAGCCCTATTATTCCATATCCACCCTTACATTATCCTCTTTTTGACATCCAATTTGAGCCTGAAGCCTTTTATTTTTTTAACTCCACAAAATTATTCCCTAGCCGAGATAAGCTTGACCCTATCCGGGGATTAGGACTTAGTATTGGTTGTTATGATTTTGTTGAGTGAGTAGTTTGGTTCAAGTGTGGGGTAATATGGGTTGGGTAATTGAAAGATCTTGCAGTTTATCATGTATATGGAGTTTGGTTCCCTGTATGGACCGTATAAAGAAGGGAAAGTAAAGGGGAAAAACAAAAGAAATAGAAAATGCAGAATCGTTATCGACCCTAAAAGGGTTCGGTACCGAGCCCCAGAAAAAAAAAGGGGGAGAAAAGAAAGATCATGAAAAGTCCGAGAAAGACCTGAATAGTGAAAGTGTGCATGAGCCGAATTTTCCTTGTTGTTTGTAAGCAAGATAAGTTGGGATAAATGGGTGAGTGAAAGAGAGAGTGCATAATGTTTGAGTGAGTTTGGTATATGTTTTTATGAGAGTTTTGATGTTATGTGTGAGTTTTTAAGAGTCTTTGATTCCCGGATATTATTAGCACCACATAGCAAAATATTTCCACGCCTTATTGTTATTACCAAGCCCCATTACAACCCGTCCGAATGGAAGCTTCTATGAAGTTTTTCATTAAAGCCTAAGTTCTCTTGATGATTTTTGATTGTTTTGACAAATCTTTGGTGGAGAGTTTGGTGATATAAGTTCCAATTTCTATGAGTTTTTGCATATAAGATGAGTTGAGAGATATATTAATAAGCTTAAACACTTGAGAGTTGAGAGAAACACATTATCCCTTGTGAGGTTGGATTGTATTTTCTTGTGTCTATTTTAGGTTCATATGTGTGTGATGACGATAATAGTCTTTTGCTATTTTTCTTCTATATGTTTTGAAGTTGCTTTTTAGATAATGGCTATAGTTTGATGAGCATGTTGTTTGGTTTTGATTATTGTTTTGTGATTGCTTGAGGACAAGCAAGTCTAAGTATGGGGTATTTTGATGTTCGTGTTTTTAGTATAGTTTTTGATAGGTTTTCTTAGGTTATTAGGATTAGTTTTGATAAGTTTAGAGTTAGTTTTGGGTGTATTTGGATAGTTTTACATATTTTGTGAAAAGTATGGAAGCTACTCCGTTTTGTGTCTTTTTGTATTAGCAAGGAAAAGGTGTTGTTTGAAGCTAGAATTGAAGAGCTATGATAAAAGACGGAGGAATACTAAGTGAAGAAGCTGAAGTTCGAGTTTTTGGAAGAGAAGCGTTGAAGAAAGCCAAACCCAGACTCGTTAACGAACCTGAAGGGTTCGTTAACGAGGCCACGAGATAGATTAATCGAAAGGACGACTTTGTGACTCACCGATCATGTGCGGGAATTTATTTCCATGTCGGTAGAGCATCTTTTTATGATTTTAGGGTTAATATATTATGTATTTTAGGTCTTGTTATCTTTCTAGATTTTATTTCTATCTTTTAGAATAGATTCTATCTTTTTAGGAAAGTTTATATCTTTTAGCCTTTTTTAGTTTCTAGCCTTTTTAGTAAAAATACCCTTCTATTCTATCATAGAATGGCGGATTGGATCGTAGTAGATAGAGGAGAGAAGAGGAAGAACCGAGAGAAGAGAAAGACGAGTCGGAAATTGTGATCGAAGAGCTCGGTGGACGAGAGTTACCGGGGTCGTTAGTCGAGATTTTGATTCGTTATTTTGGTATTGTTGGTTTCTTCTGAATCTCTGTAAGACAATATTATTTATTAATTTGAGTAGTGTTTTGTTTTCAATGTTTTCTTTGATTGAAGTTATTTGTTTCATAGTTATGATTAGTGAGTAGTCCTTTTATCTAGGGTCGGGGTTGAAACTCGGCATAGTTATGCATGTTTGGTGAGTGAGATTATGTGTTGAATGCCTTTTATCCATTGTTAAGTTTGTTTGTTGTGCTTATACCAAGATGAAAGTTGAGGTAATTTGAGTTGTTGACTTGATTGAAAGAGAAAGTTATAAACTTGAAGGTTGAAATTGTTTGAATACGAAAGTTTCAAGCTTTAGATCCAAAGCAAGCAATTGGGTGAGTTAGTTTATGAAAGTAGATTAATTTACTTGCTGAGTCAATGAAAGTTGATGCATCTATCCATTTAAAGGCATGATATTCTATCTTCTTACGACCTTGTGTGCATGACTATGCTGTGGTAACCCTTGTCCTAGATTTTTATTTTTATTTGAATTCTCTCATAATCATATTCGTAGCTGAGTTTGTTGACTGGTACCGATCTTGTCTAAGTCGTAGTTTTAGTTTTTTTTATTTACGGTGGGTCGTTAACGAGGTTGACAACTTCGTTAACGAAGTTGCTTCTTTGTGTTTTTATTTGTTTTTGTTTTTTAGTAGTCGATAGACAAACAACCTTGTTTCCCGTGGAACGATCCTGACCTCCCTATACTCAGCGGGGTCTTGATTATAAATTTATTTGTTGTCAAGAAACCCTCCTTCAAAATTCTCTTGATAATTTTTGCTTGTTTTTGACAAATATTAGGTGGAGAGTTAGTTATATAAGTTCCAATTCCTATGGGTTTTTGCATATAAGATTGAGTTGATAGATGAATTTATAGCGTAAATACATGAGAGTTGAGTGAAACACTTTATCCTTGGTGAGGTTGGATTATAGTTGCTTATGTCTATTGATGCTTATATATGTGTGATAAAATTAATCGTCATTTTCTACTTTTGCTATGTTTTGATGTTGCTTTTGAGATGAAGGCCATTGCTTGATGAGCATGATGTTTGGTTTCGGTTATTGTTTTAGTGATTGCTTGAGGACAAGCAAGCCTAAGTATGGGGTATTTTGATGTTCGTGTTTTGGTGATTGTTTTATGTTTGAGGACAAGCAAGCCTAAGTATTGTTTTAGTGATTGTTTTAAGTTTCTTTATTAGGTTGTTTAGTTTAGTTTTAGTAGATTAAGTGTTAGTTTTGTTTGTTTTTGGATAAGTTTGCATATTTTGTGAAAAGTATGGAAGCTACTCCGTTTTGTATTTTTTGTAGGTTTTTGGAGAAGAATGAAGTGTTTTCGAGCAAAGCCTATGTCAAGTGGTGAATGATAAAGTGCATAGAAGGAAGGGAAGGAAGGATATGTCTTGAAGATATCGAAGAACTCCAAGAGAAGTCATGAAAAGTGTTGAAAAAGGCCAAAACAGAGAGCTTGTTACTGACTTGTGAGGGTTGGTCCCGAGTTGTGCAACAAGATTTTATCGAAGGAATTCAGCAACTTCCTACCGACCCTATGCAGGTCGTTACCGAGGTGACCTGTGTCGGTAGGCGGCGCCGACTTTTGGAAATTATAACTTTTATCTTGTAGTCTTGTTAGTTTGAAAGTTTTTATCCTTTAGATCTTTATTAGATAGCTTTCTCTAGTATAAATACCCTTGTTCTAGTCTAGTTTAAAGTGGGGACAAAAGTTTAGTTACATGTTTTGAGAGTTAGTCGTTAGTTTAGAGTTCACGAGTTTTGAGGGAAGATGTTAGTTGTTCGGCTCGATCGAGAGAGAGAGTTCGAATCCTTCTTGTTCTTCGTTGATTTGATCGTGAACGTGTGGTTTGTAAGACGAGATTTCTTTAATTTCAAGTAAGATTTACTTTTCAATGTTTTCTTTCAATGAAGTTGTTTGTTTATCTTCAATTATGTGTGAGTAGTTTCTTTTTCTAGGGTCGGGGTTGAAGCCCGACATAGCTATGCATGATTGAATGAGTGTCTTGATGTGTGATTGCCTTTTATCCTTTGAATTGCTTGTTTGTGCTTATACTTAGACGAAAGTCGAAGTAATTTGAGTTTATTGCTAGATCAAAAGAAAAAGTTGTGAACTTGAATGTTGATATTGTTCGTTAACGAAAGTTTCGAGCTTTGGATTCAAAACAAGTAGAAATGTGAATTGATTTATGAAAGTTGATTGATTTGCTTGTTTAGTCAACGAAAGTTGATAGATTTATCTTTAAAGGCATGATCTTTATCCTTCACACTAATTTGTATGCATAATATGTTGTGGTAACCCTTGTCCTATAGCTTTTTATCATTTGAATTTCCTTTGTTTTTACCTGCAAATAGACTCGTTACCGAGGCACATAGATGGGTACCGAGCCTGCACTTGCTTCTGTTTTAGTAGAAACCCAGCAGTGTTACCGACCCTGACAAGGTTGGTACCGAGGGCTGTCGTAGCCCGTTTTGCTTTGTTTTGCTTTGTTTCTTGTTTTTTCGTAGTTCGGTAAACAAAAAACCTTGCTTCACTTGGACGATCCTGACCTCCCTATACTTAACGGGTTCTTCACTACAAATTTATTTGTTGTTAAGTAAATCCCTATCAATAGTGTCTTGTTTCTCGGACCATATTAAGCCTCATAGGGTGCCATTTGGATCGAGGAATGCTAACTATTATTATAGGAAAACTCCACCAGTTTAAAGTAATCAAATAAGCTTCCATTCCTATCCAGTACACATGACCTCACCATATCCTTCAATGTTTGTATTTGTAATATTCGAAAATATTCTAATATTTTTATCTTATTTTTATGCTCCTTAATATTTGTATTGGGATTACTTTTCTTGTATGTAATGTTGGCTAAATAATAATATTAAATATTCAATTTTTAATTTAAATCAAATATATTTTAAAAAGTTTTTATCTTAAAATTAATTAATAATTATTTCCGGGTAAAGTTTCTAGTAAAGGAGATTTGAGGTTGGAAAACAAGATTTATAAAAATATGCTGACTCTCACGTTTATATATATGTGATGTCTTTCACTTCTCTATCATAAGAAACTCAGAGAAGGGACGAGAGAGAGAGGGAGGAAGGGGAGATAGAGATAGAGAGATAGAGAGAGGGGAGGGGGGAGGGAGGGAGTGGACTTCTTAGTGCCAGAATTCTACGGTCGGGTCGGATTTTTGAAGTTCAAGCGTTGTTCAGTAACTTTTAATTTGCTAATGGTTTATTTGGATTATACTAATTTTTCCAAATCTGGCATTACAATTGATTTAATTTGGATTTTAAAATCGGTTGATTTAAAGTTCTCAGAGGGTTTTTTTGATATTTGATTTATATTCAGTAAAAGAATTCAGAGTAATTATAGGGTTTCATTTTGTAATTGTATTATGGAGATATTTTTTTTGGTAATCATATTATGGAGACATTTAATCCAGTTTTACAAAAAGGTTTGAACTAGAAAAATGTTCTTTTATATATCTGGTATATTCTAGTCAAGTTTTAAAGTATTTGGATTTATACAAAAGAAGTTACAAAGCATGTTGGCTTTTCGTTGTTTTTGGGGTTAGAGTTTATAATAGTTAAGAGGCTATTATTAATCATTGGGCTATATATATGTATATAAGAGCATGGGTCTTATATCTTGACCAGAGACAAGGGGAAAAGACAAGCTATTTGTCTTAGACAGGTCCCCACTTTGTGTGTTAGTTAGTGTTCTTGGCTTAGGGATTTTGTCTTCAAGGTAAGTTGTTTACCACATGCACAATTGATGTTCAATTCTTGTTAGATATCATGTCGTGCTCGTAGTATTAATTTTGGGAAATAGTCCTTAATCGAATATTTTTTTGGAAAAACTGTTTAGTTTTGTGTGATATGTGTGTAAATGGACTTCAAAGTGTTTTCATCTAATGAGAATTTTTTAAACGTTTTCTCTGTGTTGGTACTTTTCAGGGCATGACCATGTGCATAGTCCTCTAGGTTGAAGTCACGACTACATATGGTTATATCAAAGAGAATTTTGCCCCTTCCAAAGAAAAGCTATCTCTGTTTTGGGCAAGTGCTCCCCAGGAGGCTTGACCCGGGGTTAGAAGGATGGAATTGTCAAGGGTGGGGTCGCACCTCAGCACCTGGGGCGTAGGATTTATAAGCGTTATGGAATGGAATGGTGAGTGAATGGTTGTATTATTGTGCTTGGACATGTATGTATGAATGTGTGTATGTGTGATGTGTCGTTGTGTGTGTATGATCTATGGGATGTTAAGTATGGATTTAGAAATGATTTGTGTTGTATTTATGTCGACCTTTCATGTGCTTGCGTTAGGAATTGATTGGATTTTAAACATCTTACTATTACTGTATGATTTCTAGCTTGGATTAGAGTAGTAGATGACCCTTCGAGGACTTGCTTATTTTAGTTACATGTAAGGACAAGGGACCCATGATGAAACCTCAGCAGAATGACGATGTGAGTTATTGAAGCCCGTGTAATTAGGGTTGGATTTTTGTTGGGTACATAGTGGTTACTTACCTTGTATCTTTTTGTTTTAATGTGTAGTTTTGGGTACAGAAGGGATAGTAAGTTGCTATGGAGTTTTTACAAGTTGTATTCTAAGTCTTGTTGGTTTGGTTTCATGCATGTTTTCCACATTTTGACTCGTTAAATACAAGTTGGACGTTTTCTTACATTTTCTCGTCCTTCCTAAGTTGCAAGATCCAAATGAACTTGTTGTCAAACTAGCCTAGATAGTACCCGGTGTGGTCTAAAACCGAGTAGCGCTCTGATATAAAGTTGGAGTGTTACAAATTGGTATCAAAGCATAGGTCGACAACAAGGGCACATGAAACTGACCAACAATTGTACTCGAGGTCCAACTTAAAATAAAAACTAGCCAGTGATTTTTAAGTTTTCTAACTGGTAGTCATATTGCATCTACGTGGGTAAATCACACGCCACGACTTCGCCTCCATCATCCGAGGATCTCATGTAGAATAGTAAGTTAAGTTGCTAACTTTAGTTAAAAGTAGATTCTAATTATAAGATTTCGTCTGAAGATAACTCCATAGACACGAGTTGAAGTAGATAAAGATGAGGATAAAAGAGGGATTTATGTTGTTGGAGAACCACAAAATGTTTCTTTTCAAGAAGAGTAATATGTTCGTGGTATGTTTTCTAATGAATTTGGTATTGGTCTTATGCATGATCTAGTGATTGAACTTAGTGTAAGAGGTAAAAGGAGTGGTTAAACCATGAGGGGTAAGATAATTCTAGAACGAATTCTGCTTAAGCACTTAAGATTCAAGATTGAGGTGGTCGTATTTTAGTTTAGAATTAAGATTGAAGATGAATGATGTTCGACTTGAGAAAAATTAAGCATTGATTTTTTAAATGAACTACTTCTTCAAAATTGATTAAAGGAAGAGTAAGAGATATGATTAGGTCAAGGACTTGATAAGGTTGAGCTATGCAGTGATTTCATGATTGAGAAAATGTGAGTGTCAACTTAGATACCATATGCCACAAAGTCATTTAAGGAAAGGTAGAAGAGGAAGGACTCAGTATGGTATAGGGCATGAACTAGCATTGGAAATATCTTTGTCAAAGTGGTTAACTAAGAAGTTGAGAGAAATTTACAGATATGTCAATAAAGGAATGACATTATGTGTGCTAATGTGGGGAGTGAAAGATGGAAAACTATAAGTTAAATATGTTTCTATTGTAGGAAGAGTTTGTGGACAAATAGTGGCGCCATAGTTTAAAGTACCACCAAATATTGTTGCTGCTATTCAAGCCAACTAGGTGGGATTTCTTTTGCATTTGATGGGCACGGTAATTGTGCCTAATCAAAATGCTACTGTGGCGCATCTAGGTTAGCCTGTGGAATTTTATAGGCAACCGTGATCAAGGGTAGTTGATTGTATGCTAGAAAAGTAGAGTCAAAAAAAGTTAGGTAGGTAATGAGCATGGCAAAGACTACCAAGTTGTGCAATGATGGATATGTGGGATACCGATGATCTGTCTTTCAAGAGGACAAGGAAAGATTATACATTTAGAATATACTTAATGTTTGTAAGTTGCAAATGTTATTCTGGGATTAGCTTTCAAGATTTACCAACTTAGAGTGGGGTAGATTATTAAGTAATGAATTAAAATTGGGGATGAGACCAATATCAAAAGTTTTGAATCGCATAGACTTGAGGAAGGATATTTTCCTATGACAGTGTATTGATAACTGAGAGTTGAACTAAGCGATTATTATAAACAAGACCTCCTTGTCCGATAATAATGACTTGTTGGACCAATTTCATGGAGCTATAGTGTTTTTAGAAGTGGATTTGAGATAAGGTTATCACTAGTAGAAGAAAAGACATTCCTAAGATGGCTTTTTGAGCAAGATATGAGCATTATAAATATGTAGTGATGCCGTTTGAATTAACTAATGCCCTGACAATGTTTATGGAGTAATGAATTGGGTGTTCATTGACTACTAGGTTAGGTTCACGGTGGCTTTTATAGATCACATTCTGATTTACTCCCAAAATAAAAAGGAGCATGTGGAGCATTTCAGACTAGTATAAGAAGTATTGAGACGACAACGATTGTTTCGAAAGTGATCCAAGTAGGATTTCTGATAATCAAAAGTTACTTTACTAGGACATGTTGTGTCCGCAGAAGGAGTTAAAGTGGACCCCTTGATGATTGAAGTTAAATAGCGAAAAAAGGGGAATAATATATTGATGTCTTAAGGGTAGAGCTCGATTATGTGCTGATGCAAAGGGATAAAGTTAGTGTTATGCTTTGATACAATCGAAACCGAATGAGGTGAATTGATTAAAGCGTGATCTGGAATTAGTAGTAGTGGTGCATGTTTAAAAGATTAGTGTTATTGTTAGTGAGGAAATACATGCAAGGTGATGATAGATTATAAAATTTATAAGTATATCTCTATGAAGTAGGAATTGAGTGTGAAACAACAAGGACAGCTTGAGTTGTAAAGGGTTATAATTTAGAGATCCTTTATCATCCTAGAAAAGAGAACATAATCATTTATGCTATTAGTAGGAAGACATTTCAAGAATGTATTTTAGTTTATGTGATTGTACAATCCAAGTTATGGGAAAGAACTGATAAGCTACGAGATTAAGGTGTAGATTCAATGATATTAAAGTAGACTAAGTTTTATCGAAGTGTTAGTTAGCCTTACCAGAGAAAATAAGGCAGAAGTAGGAGATATGCATAATGATGCAAGATTTTAGTTAGAGGTCATGTCGTGGAGATATATCTAATTTTTCAGAGTGGGCTAATGGTACATTGAGATTTAATAGTCGGATTTGTGTGCCATGAGATGAGGAATTAAGACACAAGACTTTGCAGAAAGCACATGTTACACTATCCTCAATCAAACCTAGAGCAAGTATGATTTACATCGATTTGAGACTACAATATTGGTGGAACGACATGAAGCTGGAATGTATTTACATTCGTGGCTAAGTGTTAAGTTGTTGGTACATGAAGGTCAATCCCAAAGGCCAGATGGATTGGGATTATATGTTTCTTGCCAATCAAAGGGATTTGGATACTGTACAAAACAGTGGAAGTTTTTTTAGCCGGATTATAAGGTTATTTGAGGTATCTAAAATGAAATCATTATATTGTTATAAAAATGCTATTTGTAGATGTTGGCAGCAGAGGCGTTCAGTCGGTTTTAACAACTGACATTCATTAACATTGGGACAACGTCCTCAATTTTGATAATGACAAACACCATGAGAACTAATGCCAATTGTCAAGCATTTCAGCTTAAAAGGATGTACATCGTAAAAGAACAAATCAACAAGTTCCCACATCATGGGAACTAATGCAACGACAAAAAAGAGGGTGACCAACCTCAAAAGAGAATAGAGTTTGCACACGATGGGAACTGGTTAAGAGGAAAAGGAATCCCTAAGAAGTCAAGAAGTGTTCCCAGGAGAAGGGAACCGAGAAGACGAGGGTTCCCTTTGGTTGGGAACTGGTGCATGCGTGAAAGCGACATCTCGGCGCAATTTTAGGGATCTTGTTTTGTTCCTGACACAGAGGCAACTCAAACCTTCAGAGCCTCAACAAAGACAAGACGACCATCTAACGGTCTGGAATGATTCAAGAGTTGACAATTCAAAATTCAAATCAAGTCACATGTCATCCTTAAGGAATCATACTTAGAGAGCAAGGCAAGAAGGGTATTCAGCCTTATAACCTGAAGGGAATTAGGCAATAAAAAAAGGTAAGTCATTCGAAAATCCTCCGAGAGGGAGGTAGAGGTTTACTCACGCGGTTAGTTGATCGTTGTGGGGTTCCTCTATAAGGGAACTGTATCTATTATTATGTTTACATGCTTACTTGTTTATTCTGCCGCGTGTGGGAACTGTTCGATACAGTTCTCATAACTAATTTTTACTAGCCTACTATCCAACCATTGGTATCAGAGTAGGCGCTCTAGATCTTGGTTAGTCTTTGCAGGTACCTAAGAAAATGGCTCAAGAAGTCACGAAGATGAGAGACTAGATGAGGAGTCATGAGAGACTAGATGAGGAGTCATGAGTACCAAGCATGGTGAGTCATAGAGCACGGGAACTTTGAGGTCAACGCAAATATTAGGGATGATCTGTCCAAATGGGGTCGCACAGAATGGCAATGCATGGAAGCCAACTACAAGGCCAAGATCTAACTCAACAACGCGATGTGCGAGCAAGACAGTTATAGAGTGGCTAACTTGGAGACAACCAAGGAAATGTGTGAAGCCATTCAACAAATGCACGTCGGAAGTTCCGCTCTAAGGGAAGATCACCAAATGAACGCTAGAAGGGAGTTCTTCAATTTAAAATGACGATGGGTGAGTCGATTGATAGCTATCAATCATGCTTCAAGTCCCTCTGCTCAAAGTTGACAACCCTGTGTATCACCAAGCTAGAAATCTCCAACAAAATGAATGTGCAATAATTGGTCAATGGGCTAACAACAGAATGGGCTAATGATCGAGCCATGTTCAAGGAGAATCTTGAGAATAGGAACTTGATGCTTCACCAAGTGTTTGGTAAGCTCATTGGTCATGAGAAGAGAAAGCAAGAAGATAAGAAACAAGAGATGGAAATGAGAGGCATAGCTCTCAAGCTGGAGAAGGTCCTCAAATCTGTTCTGGAACAGTATAAAGAATCAAAGGAAGACGAGGAAGAGGAACTTGTACTCATCACAAAGGCGCTTAGGAACTTCTACAAGAAAGGGAAGTTAAAAAAGAAGTCCAACAGAGAAAGAAGGAACTACGAGGTCATCAACAAATATTTGGACAAAGATAAAGACCTCGCTAACGCCGCATGCTACAAATGCTACAACAAGGGACACTTCGACAAAAACTATCCTCAAGGAACTGAAGAGCGAAGATTTGACAAAGGGAAAAGAAAGGCATACGTAGCAACCTGGAGTGACTCTGAAGATGGGGAACCTGAAGCTTGGTCAACCCTAGGAACTTGCGTTATGGCCATATGGGAGACCACTAGGGAACAACCTGATGAGATAAATCCTGAAACACTTCTGAACTCTCTTTCTCAATTTGAAAAACCTGAGTTGCAAAAATTATTTACTAAACTGCTAAAACAAAATATAAAGATTCAAAGGAAACTAGATAAAACTGAACTTGTCTTTGAAGAACAACTAGGAATGGAACCTTGTTCCCAATGTGTGAAGCTTGTAGACAAATTGTAGTGCTCATTCAATGAGATCACCACCTTAAGAGATTAGCTCAATAGTATTGAGACTGAAAATGATGAGATTCTTAAGAAACTAAGTCCAAGTCAGAAGTGTCTACATAGTTGCCTCCCACAAATCATCAAAGAAGACGTTTCCCCAATCAAATCTGCCCCAGCCCAACATGGAGTACGGTATGGAGAGGGAACATCAAAAAACTGATCTTGTCTTCTCACGGAAAGGGAAAGAAATGAGTGTGGATATCATGAGCTTCAAAGCCAAAAGTTGAAGAATGCTCAATTAGAAGAGAGAATTTGTTTCCTTGAAAGCGGGGAAGATCAGAACACTGAATACTACACTAGGAACACTAGCCACAAAATGTACCTCAAGATTGCCAAGGGAAATGGGTCTTGAAAGCTTGCTGGGAGTGTGGAGCTCATGGGCACTACATCAAAAGTTGCCCAAAAAGGCCAGCGTGTAGGCCACACACTGTTGGGAACAAGAGTTACAAAAACAGAAATTTTCAAAGAAAAAATCCTAACATACCAAAATTGTGGAAAGGACCTTGGATACAACTTGCTGAGTGTCTCACAACTGTTCGACCAAGGAGACAATGTGGTCACATTCGATTCCAAAGAATGTCTTGTGATCAACAAGAAGACAAACAAGATCATACTCAAGGGAACTAGGTCCAACGACATCTATTTTGTGGACGCACCATACGAGCCTCCAAGGAAACTATGTCTTGCAAGTTCCATTGATGAAGCGAAACTGTGGGACGAAAATTTGGGACATGTAGGATAATGCGTTCCGGCCTAGGACGGCATCAACGGTTTCTACCACAAGTCGAGCTAGTCATTCTATAAGTTCGGTTCAAGACCCGCCTTCAACTATATTGATGACATCTTTGGTCCAAGATACATTTTCGGATCAATTGGAGGAGCCTGGAGTCGAGCCAAGAAATTCCGAAGGAATCACCGACGGCGCGAACAAGTCCATGGAGAGCGCCTCCGCGCTCCATCAATTGGTGCCCGCACCGCGCCATCAGAACGCAACCAGTCCCGAGCGAGGGCTGGGTGTCAGGAGCGCGACCGCGCTCCCTGTGGCCGTGACCGCGCCGCAGCCCAAGTGTACTGACGCCCTCGGGCGTGGGCTGGTGCCTGGAAGCGCACCCGCGCTTCACCAGGCTAGACCGCGCCCGGGTTGACGGCACTTCGAGTGTGTCCGAGTCTTGGTGAGATCCTTCCAAGGACTCGGGTCTTCGGGTTTCTATCTTAATTCTATTGTCGAGTTTTTAAGTGAAACAATTACTTTATTTGGTATTATTTTCAAGAAGAAGAGTCACGTGCGAATGGTCGCCTGTGTGGGAAATAAGAATAAATCTACAGGCGAATTTTTTCTTATTATTCTCGTATTGTTCAATAAAATACGACACGGATGAATTTTTCCCGAATTTTTCGAAAAATATGTTTTTATGAGACACGCCTAGTTTGTTCATCAGAAATAGCGATTTGTTCATCAATATTTACCAATTGTTCACCAATACTAATTAATTGTGCATTGAGTTTTTGATAACATTGTTCAACGATTTCGAACTTTTTTAATTTTTAATTTAATTTTTTAACCTTATTTATGTGTAGGAATACAATATTATTTAGTTTTTTATGCACATATATTTAGTTTTGATATACCCATATATTTTTTCATTGATATACTCATATTTGTTCATTGATATTTCCCTATTTGTTCATTGATATACCCATGGTATACCATTATTTGATCATTAGTATACTTATTTTTTGTTCATTGGTATACCATTATTTGTTCATTGATATACCCTATTCGTTCATGGATATACCCTTATTTGTTCATTGATATAACCTTATTTGTTTATT
The DNA here is from genome assembly GCA_964016875.1 of Fallopia convolvulus. Classification (NCBI taxonomy): domain Eukaryota; kingdom Viridiplantae; phylum Streptophyta; class Magnoliopsida; order Caryophyllales; family Polygonaceae; genus Fallopia; species Fallopia convolvulus. Next base: position 29,551,409 of record OZ024730.1, read on the forward strand.
ATTATACCCTTATTTGTGAATTGAAATAAACTTATGTTTTATGTGTCAAGGCTATCAACTTGTACATTTAGGACTATTAATACCATCAACTTGTACATTTAGGACTATCTATTTGTGTTTTTTTGCATTTATTTTGTGCTTTAAGGCTATCTTGAATTCAAAGTATAATACGAATGAAGTGCTTTCAGGCTAACTTGTCTACGAATGAAGTGCTCAATATAGTACCAAATTAAGATAAGTTTGATGTAGAAACTTGAATGCAAAAGATAATAGATAAATAATTTTATTTTGCAATAATATGGTGTATGCTAAGAGAACGAGATAGCAACTAATCAAAGAGGAGTGCTTATGTCTTATTTAGCTATGAACAAATTGATGTGATTAATGAACAAATATGCATATAACAAAGAACAAACTGAGGTTACTAGTGAACAAATATGCATCTAGTAATGAACAATTATATGAAAAAGGCAATGAACAAATATACATAAACCAATGAACAAATTGATGTTACTAATGAACAAATATGCACAACCGATGAACAAATATGCCAAAACCAATGTATAAATATTTTCGTTTTTTATGAACAAAATCACAATGTTGATGAACATATTGCATTTAATTTTGATACACATTTGTTCATTTTTTATGTACAAACAATAGATTTTTGATGCAGAAGCAATAGTTTATTTATGACAAAATCACAATTTTGATGAACAAAATCATCAGTATTGTGGATCAACAAATCCACAATACTGATGAACAATCTGGGCGCGTGTCCTATTTCCGTTTTTTTTTAAAATACGCGAATAATTTGCCAATAATTCACCCGTGCCGTTTTTTCCCCTTTTTAAGTGAAATGATCAGCGCCTTTGATTTTTCTTGATCCAACGACTCTTGTTCTTTCTTATTTCGCACATGAACGCCCATTTGCACGTGAACCTAACTCTTATTTTCAACTCCGTCATTTATTTAAATTAATGAGATGGATTGGGCTTGCATGCTTGGACCCATCCTCATTAGGGTTTCTAGGTTAGAACTAATTTTCTATTTAAGTTGCCAGACTTTCATACTTTCGATTTCACGCTTGAATGAATTAAATTGACTTTGTTGAATCGAGTTTCTCTTCCCTAGGCATCAGGCGTCAGATCCTTCTAAACCTTCTTACAATCGCCCTACAATCCTTCTGAAGTTTTGCTTATCGAAATCAATTCCACATCGAGACGCCGCTAGAACCCTAGTGTCGTACCATCAATTCCCGACCCGCACGCCCCTATGTGCTCTATCTGGTTTGCTTCCGCTTCATTGCTCATTGAAGATCGAGACGGGATTCATAACATGAGACGTCGGTCCTTGTAGCGAGGCAAAACGCATCACAGGAGTGAACCAAATTCAGAAGCTATATCTTCAAGACCTTATAATCATATTACCCACGATCAGTTTAGAAGGCATGAAGATGTGTGAGGCATGTCTCAAACGGAAACATACAAGAAGCTCCTTGAAACTAAAACGAGTTATGAGCAATACTCATCCCTTGGAACTAATCCACATGGATCTTTGTGGTCCCATGCAGACGGCTAGCTATTGAGGAAAGAAGTACATGTTCGTCCTCATTAATGATTTTTCTAGATTTACTTGGGTTATTTTTCTTATGTCCAAGGCAATTACTTTTAGGGAATTTGAGCCATTCATGAAAAGAGTGGAAGTGAGCTTGGGACTGAAGCTCATTGCTCTGAGATCAGACCATGAAACTGAATTCAAGAACTCAGATATTCATCTAGTATTGTGACAAGAATGGGGTACCACACAACTTCTCAACACCTTGTACTCCACAACAAAATGGAGTTGTGGAGAGGAAAAATCAAGCCCTGGAAGCAATGGCTAGAGCAATTATGATTGAGAGTGGAGTTCCTTAGCACTTCTGGGCAAAGGCAATCTCCACAGCAACATACATCCTGAATAGAGTCATAGTGAACCCGATGATCAAGAAAACTGCTTATGAGCTGATTAGAGGAAGAATGCCCAACATCTCCCACTTAGGAGTCTTAAGGTTAAAATGTTTTATTCAAAACAATGGGAAGGACAACCTTGGGAAGTTTGACGCAAGAAGTGATGAAAGAATCTTCATTGGATATTCTCCTCACAGTAAAGCTTATAGAGTATACAATAAAAGGACCAAGAAGATTGAGGAAAGAATTAATGTGTTATTCAAAGAAGAGTTAGTCAAGATTGAAACTGAAGTGCAAAAGGTGGAGACTCACTTCCAGCTTCCCTAGAAGGAGGAAGATGATGACGACGACGAGGAGCCAAGGAAGGGAACTCGTCGTTATCCAATAGTCGGCTGAACATCCATCACTTGAAGAATCACTCGACACCTGTCATGTTGGTTCCCTAGTCCCTCCACCAGAAGACATTTTTGAATCAAGCACCCAAGTGGAACATCGAGGGAACTCATCCAATGCTGAGAATGAAGAACTAGAAATCGTTGCACAAGTGAAGGATCCAAAGATGAGGAACATCCAGAGGATGAAGATCTACAACAAGAATGCAATGGCAGTGGTGATAGAAACAAAGAGGAAGATCCATATCTCTCCAATATCAATCCCAGAAACATCATATCTCCTCTTGACCAAGGTGTAAAGACACGATCATCACTTCAAATTTTATGTGCATTCAATGCTTTCATGTCAATGGTGGAACCAAAGTATATGAAAGAAGCCCTTACAGATCCATACTGGATAGTGGCAATGCAAGAAGAGCTCAATCAATTTGAAAGGAACCAAGTATGGAAGCTTGTTTCTCGTCCATAAGGGAAGAATGTTATAAGAGCAAGATGGGTGTTCCGTAACAAGATGGATGACACAGGAGCTGTTTCAAGGAATAAGGCAAGGCTAGTAGCTCAGGGCTAAAACCAAGAAGAAGGCATTGACTATGATGAGACCTTCGCCCCTATAGCAATAATTGAGGCAATCCGACTTCTAATCGCCTTTGTCGCTCACAAGGGATTCAAGCTTTATCAAATGGATGTGAAGATAGCGATCCTGAACGGACATTTAAAAGAAGAAGTATACATGGCTCAACCACCAGGATTTGAAGATGGGAACTTTCCAAACCACATCTACTTTCTTTAGCGTGCCCTATATCGACTCAAACAGGCCCCATGAGCCGGGTATGACAGGTTTAAACAATTTCTCTTGTCACATGGATACCTTCACGGTTCCATTGACAAGACTTTGTTTCTTAAGAAGGAGTCCAATGATATTCTTATTGTTCAAGTACATGTTGATGATATCGTTTTTTGTGCAACTAATCCCATGCTTGTTGAAAAGTTTAAAGATATAATGAGTTTAGAATTTGAGATGAGCCTAATAGGGGAACTTACGTTCTTACTAGGGCTCCAAAGCACTCAGACCAAGGAGGGAACAAAGATACATCAACAGAAATACATCAAGGAAATGTTGATCAAGTATGGAGAATTCAAGGCCTTTCAACACTCCAGTTTCCACCAACTCCAAGCTGAACACGTATGAAAAAGGTATAGATTTGGACCAAAAGGAACTACCGAGGTAGATTGGCTCCCTCCTCTACCTTACAGCTAGTAGGCCCGAAATCATGTTCGTCGTGTGTTTATGCGCACGCTTTCAAGTCTCTGTTTTTTTTGTTCCTGATGATTGGCTAGTTTAGTTGTTTGCATGATAGGAACAAGTTAGGAGCACTGCATTCACTTAATCCTTTGTTACTAGTCAAAGGCAAACAGATGTACGGAAATGAACTTCTTTTCTTTTTGGCCCAAAATGATCAACTTGAGTTATTTCTAACCCGCGTTACAAGCCACGATGATAGTTGATCATACGCTTACCCAAAGTCCTGGACTGGACAAACCCATCCCATGAGCCCCTCTTTTGTTTACCGTTTTAGGGTTGAAATTATCGAAGTCCCTTTTTGTTCCCATCCCTCACAGAAAGTCTGAAAGTGAGTTCCCTTTTACCAATTAGTTCAACACAAGTCTTCTTGCAAGATCATGGGAACCTCTCTTCCGAGTTATATGAAACATCTCATCTGGTAACAACTCAGTCTTGGGAAGATAAAAGGTGTGTCAGGCTATTTATTAGGGCAAGACCAACTATGAATCATGCATTTGAATTGCACCAAGGGGGAATTGCCACGTTGCAAAGCTTATTGAACATGTTGAAGATGAAATGACATCGACCATGCCCCTCTGCTCAAAACTCTTTAAATACCGGCGTCCTCTCTCAAAGCATAACTCATCTTCAACCCTAATTTTCGAAACTCCCTCGTGAAATGCTCTAAGGAAAGAACGACGCCCCCTTTACAGCTCGAAGATTGGCAAGCCTTCGACACACTCCATCCTTCCCAAGAGATGCTCAGTACCAAGATCACCAACTCGAAGAACACGCAGTGCATCAGATCATTAACACTGTTAGCCTGTGAGAAGACTCTTGTGGCAACCATAAGAAGAAATTGGAGATCGAGCAGATTAATTTGCTTGGATCGCGTGGAGAAGAAGGTTTACTCATGACATCATCTACATAGATAGTGTTAGTGAATCTCAGTTCCTTCTTTCCTTCTTCTCTTCCTCCTCCCGTGCTTCATGCTTCTCCCTCTTCTTCTTGTTCTTCCTCCATGTATTTCACTCAGGAATTCCCTTTTGTACAACTTGTTTGCCTAAGTAATAAAATGGATCTTTAGCTTGAATGTGTGTTCTTTACTTTATTGTTCCGATATTTATGTTTACTCTTTTTGATGATGCCAAAATGGGGAAGGATAAAATGTGTGAGATACGTTGTTTCAAAGTTATCATATCATGGCCTTTGCTAAGGAGGAATAATCTCACAAAATCTGCTAAATAGGAACTGCATAACCATATAGTGGAACTCCCTACGACATGTTGTCACACTAAGGGGGAACTTGCATGAGCATAACATAAACATAAATTTGAATGAAATACTTGTCATTTTATTATGGGTTTGTCATCATCAAAAAGGGGGAAATTGTTGAATCGGTGTTAGGAACTCACATTCATTAAAATGGGACAACGTCTTCGGTTTTGATAATGACAAACACCATGGGAACTAACGCTAATTGTCAAGTATTTCATCTTAACAGGTTGCATGTCGTAAAAGAACAGATCAACAAGTTCCCACATCATTGGAACTAATGAAATAAGCAAAAAGAAGGCGGCCAGCCTTAGAAGAGAATATAGTTCCCACACGATGGGAACTATATAAGAGGAACAAGAATCCCTCAAAATTCAAGAAGAGTTCCCAGGAGAAGGGAACCGAGAAGACGAGAGTTCCCTTTGGATGGGAACTGGCGCATGCGTGAAAGTGACATCTTTGTGCAATTTAAGGGATCCTATTTTGTATCGGACACAGAGATGTCTCAGACCCTCAGAGCCTCAGTAGAGAGAAGACGACCATGTTACGGTCCGGATTGATTCAAGAGTTGACAATTCAAAATTCAAATCAAGGCACATGTTATCCTTAAGGATCCATACTTGGAGAGCAAAGCAAAAAGGGTATTTAGGACAAATACCTCAAGTGGATAAGGGTTTCTCATCATGCTTATTTAAACCCTTCAACATCCACCTTGCTGCTCACTTTTCCTAAATCATAAACTCCAAACTCATAGAAAGAGGAGTTGAAGAGCTGCTTGAGTGAGAGTCATCAAGCTGGTGAAAATTCACCGGCGGCGAGCTAATCTCGACGACGGTGTAGGAGAAAGAGCGCGTTCCTAGGTCGAGGTGAACTCTGGAGAAGAGACAGAAGAGAGAGAGAGAGAGAGAGAGAGGTATGAGTTTTGCTTTGTCTTTGATTGTGAGCGTTCACCGGGTTAGCGTCAAGAGAGTACATTAGTGTTGCCTAGGGAGAAAGTCCTAGTAGGAACAAAGAATTTCCTTGTAACCTCTGGGAAATAAGCAATAAAGAAAAGGTAACTCATTCGAAAATGCCCGAGAGGGAGGTAGAGGTTTACTCACGCGATTAGTTGATCGTTGTGGGGTTCCTCTATAAGGCAACTGTCTCTATTACTTTGTTTACCTGCTTAATTATTTATTGCACTGCGTGTGGGAACTGTTTGATACAGTTCCCATAACTGATTTCAACTAACCTTCGATACAACAGGAGGCATGAGGCAATAGAAATGGGTTTGCACTTAAGGTCAACATATTATCCACATATATATTGTTAGACTATAAGGAAATTCAACTTATAAAGAATATATTAAGATCTTGTGTGTTGGATTGGTAACGTAAATGGTCTGATAACTTGGAAATTGGTAGAGCCTACTTACCATAATTCCTGGTAATCCTTGATACAGATGGAACCGTATGAGGTTTTGAATGGACACGTGTATAATGTCATTGTATTGGGATGACACATTAGTCTTGATATAGAAGGTGGAAAGATTCGAGAGTGCATGATACTTGCTTAGAATTATTAGCAATCTTATGCAGGTAGGTGGAGACGACCATTAAAATGTGAGGTAGGAGCACATGTGTAGTAAAAGGGGTTGCCTACTTGTGACGTTAAAAGGTTTGGGATGAAAGGGAAGTTGAGTCTTTGGTATATCAAGCCATTTGAGATTCTCGAAAGGGTAGGCGAGGTGGCCTAGAAGGTAGCATTGCCACCAACTTTGAATGAAAGCAATTAAAGGACACTTTGGTTAGAGCTATATGAGACCTCAAGCTTCACATAAGGTTCATGAGGGAGTAGAGATTTCTATACCATGAATGAGGATAAGGAAAACTTTAGTAGAGTTGAAATTCCACCAGGACCACAAAGACCAAGAGTATTGAAAGGAAGATGCAAGTAGGCTAAGGCCATGACAGTAGAGAGCACATGGTTAGGATGAGGAGAATAGCAAGTCAAAATGAGAAAGGGAAAGGTCAAGAAATGGATCTAGTTTTAGTCAATCGCATGGGTTTATGGCCATCTTAGTAGGCTATTGGAGATTTGCAAGTTTATTGATTGCAAAAGTGATATTCTTAATATTTACTTTGTAAAAGGAGATCTGGCATGTGAAGTGTACTAGCTAGTTAAGACACGATCTTAATGAGTCATGTAGTGCAGATGATTCCTAGATAGATAAGGCAAATGAGCATTAAGTATATCTTCATGAAGAAAGTCGCGGAGTAAGGAAATATCATTGGTATTGATTCAGTGGTCTCAAAGAGGAGTTGAGAAGGCCACTTGGGTGACTAAGATGAGAATAAGATAAATCTATCCAGAGTTGTAGCCGAGTTTAGTTAAGACCTTAATGAGTAGAATTAGAACGACATGAAAACCTTTTGGATGGTAACTAACTATGTGCTTTGCTTGACTTGACTTTGTATGCTTGACTTGTTAGATAATTGTTTGTAGTGTACTGTTAGTATTAATTAAATGATGTTTGACTTAGTTGGTGGGTGCTTGTGGTGTACTAATGGTATGATATGCATATTGTTTGGCTCGTGTGAAAGATTTTAAGTACTACATGAGTTTGTTTTCTTATATCTCTGGATGTTTCAAGAAAAAACTTTCTTAAGGGGGTAGAATGTAATATTTGAAAATATTCTGATATTTTTATCCTTTTTTCATGATCCTTGATATTTGTCCTGGGATTACTTTTCTTGTAAGTAATCTAGGCTAAATAATAATATTTAATATTCAATTTGGAATTTAAATCAATTGTATTTTAAAAAAATTAACTTAAAAAATAATTAATTATTATTTCAGGGTAAAGTATAATTTAAAAATAATTAGTTATTATTTCATGGTAAAGTTTGTCGTAAAGGAGATTTGAGGGTGGAAAATAGGATATATATATATATATATATATGCTGACTCTCATGTTCATATATATGTGAAGTCAAGCACTTGAAGATAGCACTCAAGAATGAAGTGAAAGCCGAAGAAAAGCACTCCAAGAGAGATAGTAAAAAAACAAGTTCGAGCTTGGAAAGAGGTAGAGAAACTCGTTACAAAGACATATGAAAAAGAATCAAGTCAAACCGAGGTGTAACTAACCCGCTACGGAAGTTTTACTCAAAGTTGTTTTCAATGCTCAAGTGGGCCGATATCGACCCTGCCCAGGTCGATACTGAGGTGTGGAGAAGAGCAAAAATCAAGAATTCAGAACAGAGATCTACCGATCCTGACGGGGTCAATACCAAGGATCCCGTGTCGGTAGAAGACATTAGAGTCGGCACAATTAATATATTTTTATCCCTTTTTATTAGTTTCCTTTCATGTTATTAGTTTTAAGGGATATATCTTTTATTAGATTTATTTCCTTATAGAAGAGATATGTCTTTTGAAGATTTATTTCCTTATAGATAGATTAGGTTTTCCTCTATAAATACTCTTGTTCTAGCTTTAGCTTTGGGATGCCACAATTAACCTAGTTTTAAGGGTAGAGAGAGTAGAGAGGAGGCGTGAGGGAGAGAGGAGAGGAGGAGTTTGAGTATCTTGGAAGATAAGTTTCGTTGTGGATTCGGTTGTAAGCTTTTGCTTTCTCTTTAATTTAATTTAGATGTTTTTAATGATGAGTTGTGAGTAGTTTTCTCTCTCTAAGGTTTGGGTTGAACCAACAATGGTTGTGCATGCTTGTTTCTAATCATGATTTGATTGTTTTTATTGTATGAATCTATTCTCTTGTTCTTAATCCTTGAAACGAAAGATGAAGGGAATTTCTCATTCATACTTGAAGCGAAAGCGAAAACTTTGAATAAGAATAGTCAATTTAGGGTTTTGATGCGATAGCAGATGAATGCTAGTTGAAGTAGAGGAGATAGATAGTACGTTTATTAATTTAGCGAAAGTTGATGGATTTACTTGCTTAAAGTTAACAAAAGTTAGCGCCTTTATGTCATAAAAGCATGATCTTTGTGTTTCATTAACGTTTGGCATGCATAATTGTTGTTGTGGGGAAACATGTAACTTTGATTTTCTATTTATTGATATAAAAATCCTTGTTTTTCTCTCTTACTTGCACTCTAAGTAAGAGCAGAACTTGATACTGACTATCTCCCGTGGACGAACCTAACTCCCTTGTACTCAGCGGGGTCTTGACTATAAATTTAATTATTGTCAATAAACCCTCTCATCAAGTTGGTGCCGTTGTCGGGGAGATTTCAATAGTGCCAAGTTTTGTTCTTTTAGCATTTTTTGGGACTTAGTCGAGTCGGTAACGACCCCCTAGGGTTGGTACTGACCCTAACGACAAACCCATTTTTTCTTCTTTTTCTGTTTGTTTTTTTGGTTTATTGTCGAGTCGGTAACGACACTACCCAGGTCGGTACCGACCCTGTCGATAGATCTTAGTTTTTTTTTCTTTCAGTTTTGTTTTTCGGGATCACTACAGGCTCGATACCGACCCTCTAGGCCTCGGTACCCTCCCTCTCTGAGAACCCGTTCTGCTTTTGATTTCGTTTCTATTTTTTTTTGCATATAGTGTACGCTAGCTGAAGGATGCCGAGTTGTCCGTAATCAAGTTGTAGACTCTGAACCCGAGCGATCCTTCCACCGCAGATTACTAGTAAACAAAGCAATGGAAACCACTGAAGCGATGTCTCAACAGATGGACGCATTACAAGCTAATAGAGATCAATTGCGGGAACAAATGAACACTATTCCGAAGAATGCCAAGTAGTACATACATCCAGAACTGAGGATGCCCGAGTCAGCAATTGTGCTCCCGTAGATAGAGAAGAATTTTGAGATTATGTCTCAATTCATATCCTTTGTTAGAAAGGGCTCAGTTTGAAGGGAAGCCTATTGAGTGCCCTATGGAACATATTAAAAACTTTCTTGATTTATGTGACACTATTGCTACTGACGTTGTCTCTTTAGAATGTGTTCTGTTAAAAGCTTTCAGGTGGTCTCTCACAAGAAAGGCCGTGAGCTCGTTAGAGAGCTTACCTCCTAAGTCTATCAAAACATGGAAGGCTTTGTATGATCAATTTTTGACAAAGTTCTTTCCTCCTGCTAAGATAACAGAGTTAAGAAAACGTATCACCTCCTACCACCGGCTGCCTAACGAAACTTTTGTGGAGACATGGGAGAGATTCAAGGTGATGCTTAGACAGTGCCCTACCCATTGAAAACCACAATATGTACTCCAAGAAATCTTCTTCCAAGGGATCAATGCTGAAACAAAAAACCGCATCAATCTTCACACTTCTTGCGGTTTCATTGAGATGGATCCCGTTGAGGCATGGGCGTTGCTCAATAAGTTGACCAATTCCGAAGCCATGTATGGGACCCAGCAGCCACCCCAGCCTCAAAAACGTCTCTCATACCAAATAAAGATGAAGTTGATCCCGATGTTAAACATCAATTCTTACAAGATGAGATCAACCATCTGAAGAAACATGTAAGTTTTCTGAAAACCTCTCAACCTTGTCAAGAATGTGGCTCTCAAGCCCATAGTAGTTCTGCCTGCACTGACATTAAGCAAGTTAGAGCCGCTGAGACATATGCTGAAATGAATTATATTAGAGGGCAATACAGAAACCCACCTAATACTTATGATCGGCCGACCAACTATCCCAGCTAGGGAGGTTACAATCAATGTCAAATCCAAGCACCTCCACCACAAGAAAGGAAGGCTCCTCCTTACGGACCTCCAAACTATCAAGAGCCACCTTCATGGGTACAAGGGCTACAAGGGGGAATTAATGGAATCCACAACAATGTTAATGACGTCCACAACAAGATTGATGGAGTTCAAGCCAACCTTAACAATCGGTTGAATGGAGTACAAGCACAATTGGGAGAGCTAGAAACATGGAAGAAGAGAGTTGAATCCCAACTTGGCAACCTGGCTGCCCAGATTTCAAGACCTCCAAGTCGCCTCCCGAAACGTACCAAGGAGAACCCAAGAGGACAGATTCCAGCAATACACCTCAGAAGTGGAAAGCAACTACCAGATCGTACTAAGGCCAAGGAGAAAGAGTTCGATACCGACAAAGATACTCCCACTAGGATTGATAACAGACCCAACAAGGTCGATACCGAGGCTCCCTAGGTCGATATCGAGCTCTCCAATCCAGGTAAGTCTTCTACACCTAACTCTGAGCTCGTTACCGACCCCACCAGGTTCGGTACTAACCCTTCATCTGCACCAATCGACCCTCTTGTCAATTCGGTAGGGTCTCGATCCGGGTTTCTTTCTATCCCGAGTCCGTCAAAAACTCTTCCTTTCCCGATTAGAAAGTCTAATGATGTTACAGAAGGAAAGTTTAGACGGTTTGTTAAGATTCTTCAAGGGTTAAATATTTTAATTCCATTTACTGAAGCCCTTAATGATATGCCTGCCTACACTAAATTTATGAAAGAGATTTTGAGCAGAAAAAGATCTATCTCAGAGATGTCTAGTGAATTCCGATTTATAAAGCACCCTGAAAAACTCGGTGATCTAGGTAAGTTTGCAATTTCAATAGGTATTGGAACTCATCGTTTTAATGCTCTATGTGATCTAGGTTCCAGTGCTAGTTTATTAGCATTATCTATCTGGTCCAAGGCTAACATGGGACCACTGAAGCTTATTGATATGAATCTCTACATGGCGGATGGATCTTCGGGAAAAGCAACTGGAGTCGTTGACGACGTTCCTATCCAAGATGGAAAATTCTTTGTCCCAAATGACTTCATTGTTCTAGACATGCCTGAAGACCCTGTGGTACCAATCATTCTTGGAAGGCCATTCTTAGCCACCACATGTGCACAAGTTGATGTTAGAAAAGGACTCCTCACGAAGGGCCTACTGACCCTCCATGGATCGGTAACGACCCTTTATCCGATCAAGAAAGATGATCACATATCCGTTACCGGGCTAGACTGGCACGTTACCAAGGCATTCCTTGACCTAGTGGGGTCAGTAACGACCCACATACCCACGGTAACGACCCCTCCTCAAGGTAACAAAGGTAAGTCTCCTTGCTCTGATCTAATTGATTTTGGTCATGATCCTTTCTTTCATCCTTCTCTTACAACACCTACATTTGAGCATACTATGAAAGAGTCGAATCCCCCTTGGTTTTTGGATTTTACTAACCCTAATGTAGGAATTCCAAGCGTTCTTATGGATGATAGAGGATCAAATGTCTTGGAGAGAAGCTTTCAAGCTCTTCCATCTATGTATGGGGTTTCTTATGATCCCGACAAAGCTAGATGGAAGCCGCCCTGATCCGTCAAGGTAAGTTTGTCGGGTTTAATGACAATAAAAATAGCGCTTATGGGAGGCAACCCGGTTTTTATTTCTGTTTAAGTTTTTGCTTTCTTAGTTCTTTTTGCTTGCTTTCTTTTGAATTATTTTTAGGATAGATTAGTGTAGTATGGATAGAAGTTTTTCTAAAGTGACTCAGTTACAAAATTATGGAAAGAGTGCTACACAAAAAGCAATCAGTAGCCTTACAAGCAAGTTCGATACCGACCCCCACAGGATCGGTACCAATCGCTATGAAACCAAGAAAATTCAGAACTCCTCAAGTGATCAATGGTTTCAAGAAGCTTTAGTTTTATTTTGTAATTTCCCTTTTCTTATCCTCTTTATTTTTTTGTTTTAAATAGTGAAGACATTGTTTAGTTTAAGTATGGGGTGGGGGAAAAGAAAACTCAGTTTTGTGTCTTTGTTTGTGTTTTTAGGATTAATAATATTCCACTTAGATGTCCTATTATATTCTTTGACTTGCTTGATCATGTAAATCCATTAGCATGTCTTTGATGGTATAGCCCAAGTCTACCATAAACTTGTTTATTTTTTGTAGCTTGTGAAGAAACTGAGCATGTATAACTTTTAGCATGAGTTTATTGCAATCCAAAATAATGATCTACCTTGTGAGTTAACTTTGGCCTTATAGGGAGAATATCAAAAATCCGTCTTCTCTTATTTGTGTGATTTACTCTCTTATGTGTATATTATCTCTTGCAATTGTGATGGTTATCTATTTCTCGAAGCCTCTATAACATTTTAGTTCATTACTTGTTAAATTTTATGATGAAGAGCTTATTTCTCATGAAGCCTTATTAATCCTTATCCACCCTTACATTATCCCTCTTTTTGAAGCCAATTTCTCTGTGCCTTAAAGCCGATTTTTGTAGCTCAACAAAATTATTTTCCTAGCCGATATAAGCTCGACCTTATCCGGGGATTAGGACTTAGTAATGTTGTGATGGTTTTGTTGAGTGAAATTGTTTTGGTTCAAGTGTGGGGTAATATGGGTTGGGTAAAGTAAAATCTTGCATTTTGGTATGTAAAAGGAGTTTGGTTCCGTGAATGATATTCCTATAAAAGATAGAAGAAAAAATCAGAACAGTGATATCATTATCGACCATAGTGAGTAGAGTGCATAATGTTTGAGAGAGTTTGGTATATTTTATTTAATTTTTTGATGTATTTTTGGAAAATTTAGGAGTCTTGATTCTCGGATATTAATTATTAGCACCACATAACCAAAATATTTCCACGCCTTATTGTCATTACCAAGCCCCATTACAACCCGGCCGAAAGGAAGCTTCTATGAAGTTTTTCATTGAGCCTAAGTTCTCTTAATGATTTTACTTGTTTTGACAATCTTTGGTAGAGAGATTGGTTATAAAAGTTACAATTTCTAGGACTTTTTGCATGTTTGATTGAGTTGAGAGTTGCATATATAAGTCTAAACACATGAGAGTTGAGTGAAACACATATCCCTTGTGAGGTTGGATTGTGATTGCGTGTGTCTATTAGTTGCTCAAATATGTGTGACGACGTTAAAATCACTTGTCTATAATTTACTTGTGCTGATGTTGTTTATTGATAAGGGCTACTACATGATAGATGTGTTGATGGTTTTGATCTATGTTTGGTGATTGCTGGAGGACAAGCATTTCTAAGTATGGGGTATTTTGATATCCGCCTTTTTAGTTGTGTTTTTAGGGTGTGTTTTTGTGTCTTTGAGTCTTTTTCTTTAGTTTTGTGTTTTATTTTTAATCGTTTGAGTAGGTTTTCGTATTTTCTTAAGATATGGAGTCTACTTAAGCTTTGGTGGTGTTTTTATAGGTTTTGGAGCTATTTTGAAGCATATTTTGAAGAAATGAGGAAAACACTTGAAGATAGCACTCAAGAATGAAGTGAAAGTTGAAGAAAAGCACTCCAAGAGAGACAGTGAAGAAACAAGTTTGATCTTTGAAAGAGGTAGAGAAACGCGTTACCAAGACATAGAAAAAGGAATCGAGTCAAACCGAGGTGTAATGAACCCGCTACGAAAGTTTTACTCAAAGTTGTTTTCAATCCTGGGCAGGGTCGATATCAACCCTGCCCAGGTCGATACCGAGGTGCAGAGAAGAGCAAAAATCGAGTATTCAGAAGAGAGATCTACCGATCCTGACGGGGTCAATACCAAGGGTCCCGTGTTGGTAGAAAACATTAGAGTCGGCACAATTAATATATTTTTATCCCTTTTTATTAGTATCCTTTTATGTTATTAGTTTTAAGGAATATATATTTTATTAGATTTAGATTCCTTATAGAAGGGATATGTCTTTTGAAGATTTATTTCCTCATAGATAACTTCTAGATAGATTGGGTTTTTCTCTATAAATACTCATGTTCTAGCTTTAGCTTTGGGATGCCACAATTAACCTAGTTTTAGGGTAGAGAGAGTAGAGAGGAGGCGTGAGGGAGAGAGGAGAGGACGAGTTTGAGTAGCTTGGAAGACAAGTTTCGTTGTGGATTCGGCTGTATGCTTTTCCTTTCTCTTTAATTTAATTAAGCTGTTTTTAATGATGAATTGTGAGTAGTTTTCTCTCCAAGATTGGGGTTGAACCCAAGAATGGTTGTGCATGCTTGTTTGTAATCATGATTTGATTGTTTTTATTGCATGAATCTATTCTCTTGTTCTTAATCCTTGAAACGAAAGTTGAAGGGAATTTCTCATTCATTGTTGAAGTGAAAGCGGAAACATTGAATCAGAATAGTCAATTTAGGGTTTTGAAGCGAAAGCGGATCAATCCTAGTTGAAGTAGAAGAGATAGATAGTATGTTTATTAATTTAACGAAAGTTGATTGATTTACTTGCTTAAAGTTAACGAAAGTTAGCGCATGTGTGTGATAAATGCATGATCTTTGTGTTTCTTTTTTCTCTTACTTGCGCTCTAAGTAAGAACAAAACTTGATACTAACTATCTCTCGTGGACGAACCTGACTCCCATGTACTCAGCAGGGTCTTGACTATAAATTTATTTGTTGTCAATAAACCCTCTCAACAAGTTTGGAGTTAAGGCTTTGTTCGGTAAGTTTTAATTTGTTAATGGTTTATTTGGATTATCATTCTTTACAATTGGTTTCGAATTGAAAATCGTTGGATTTATAGTTCTTAGAGGGTGTTTTTGATATTGGATTTTTATTCGGTAAAAGATTTCAGAGTAATTTTAGGATTTCATTTTGTAATGATATTATGGAGACCTTTGATCCAGTTTTTCAAAAATGTTTGAACTAAGTAAATGTTCTTTTATATATCTGGTATATTTTTGTCAAGTTTTAAGGGATTTGGATTTATACAAAAGAAGTTACAAATCACGCTGGCTTTTTATTGTTTTTGGGATTAGAGTTTGTAAGAGTTAAAAGGCTAATATTATTCATTGGGTTACATATATGTATATAGGAGTGTGGGTCTTAGATCGTGAGCAAAGACAAGGGGAAAAGAACGGCTATCTATCTTAGACAAGGCCCCACTTTGCATGTTAGTTAGTGTTCTTGGTTTCGGGATTTTGTCTTTGAGGTAAGTCATGTACGACTTGCATGGTTATTGTTCAATTCTTGTTAGATTTCATGTCATTCTCGTAGGATTGATTTTGTGGAAATAGTCCCTAATCAACTATTTTTTGGAAAAAAATGTTAACTTTTGTGTGATATGTGTGTAAATGGACTTCAAAGTGTTTTCATCTTATGAGAAGTTTTTAAACGTTTTCTCTGTGTTGGTATCGGTCTTGGCATGACCATGTGTGTAGTCCTCTAGGTTGAAGTCATTGCTACATATTGTTATGTAATAGAGAATTGTGCCCCTTCAAAAGAAAAGATATCTTGTAACACCCCGTCTTTAAACCGGGGCGCTACTCGGTTGTACCCCTTACCAAGTACTACTTAGGCTGGCCGGACAACAAGTTCATTAGGATCTTGCAACTCGGACACAACGAGAAAACGAAATAAAACATCCAACTCATTTTTATTAAGCATCAAGTGTTTAAACATTCATGTAAATCCATACTATACTCGAACGAACACAATTTTCAACCCTTAGTTCCCGATAGTATTACCTAAACCAAACCGAGTAGCATAAAGTTAAACAACGAAAAGCAACTCAAAATGCCCAAAACCGACTCCGGATCTAATGACACGCGCATTATCCTACATTGCACCACTCAGCTGAGGATCCATCATAATTCCTAATTCGAACCTGCAACTGAAAAATAATTCCCCGAGGGGTCAGCTACAATTCTAATTCAAGTTAGAAAAAGCGAGATGCATATAGAATGTTTTAAAAACCACACAGAGTCTAACAGCCAATATTCACACATGAAGCAAAAATCTTCAATTCAACAATTCAACATATAAAGTTATACAATCACACACACACACACACACACACACACACACACACACACACACACACACACACACACACACACACACACACAGACAAACACACATCCACACAAACTCACAAAGACAACATTCACCTCCACCGTCACCATCAATGCCCATATTCAATCACCATCAACGCCCATATTCAATCACAATCATTGTCCATAATCAATCACAATCATCGCCCATATTCAGTCACAATCATCGTCCATAATCAATCACAATCATCGCCCATATTCATTCACAATCATCGCCCGTATTCCACCACCTCCATTCACCATCAACGCCCGTTCAAACACAAGCACATATCACAATCACAATCAAAATCAAAATCAAAGTCACAATCAAAATCACATTCGAAATCAGAATAACAATCAAGATCGCAAACACAGTCACAATTCTCATAAGCACAAAATAAAACATCTTTAGTTAAAAATAATAAACAAAGGGACTAATTCCCAAAACGAATTCTACACACATGACACCCAATCTAACAAGAACTAAATTAAACCGAGCAAGTCGCAGAACGACTTACCTCTTCAACTGACTCCTAGTTGATTATTAAAGCTGGGGAACTTCCAAGAAATCAATTTCCTGGATAAGGTAACAACGGGTAATACAACGTGTAACATAGGATCACAAAAACGAGAACCTATCTAACATAGACTAAAAACCCCTCTTCTTCCAACCAATTTCATGCTTAATCCTTCCCTAATTAATTGTAACCAACTCAAATTTCAACCTATGAATAAAGCTAAGATAAGTTCAAGTTAAACTATCCAATTTAAACATCTTTAATCCACCTTAACTAATTTAAATCCTTCTTACAAAGGCATGAATTTAAATTAAACTAACGTTAACCCCATTCATGGTCCAATTCTCTCACAAACCAGTATACAGATATGTAGTTAATGAAAAAGGATGTACAATCTATCAACACACAAATATTGGCTCATTTAATCTTAATCTAAACATAGTGGTTAACTAATCTCCTAAACCGCATTGAAATACCTTGATCATGAGCCCAACTATCTACTCTCAAATTTCGCACAGTAGCTCTAAACTCCTACACCCATGCTACCATGGTTAATTAATATATATATATACTTTCACAATTACCCACGTAAACTAGTAACATTATTTCTAATTCGATTCTACAGTTCATCATAATTTCCGTGACCCACGTACCCAACCTTAAGTATCCCTCTACCGATTAGACTCCAAATTAAGTCAAACCATGGTAGAAACGCCAACCTAAATCGAGTTCATCGAATAGCACCACTATACCACTACACGATATTGGCAAAGACCCCATGCCCACCGACACCGACTCCAACCGAAACCCTAACTGAAGGAACCTGAAAACGAACCCCAACCCCGAACCCGTAACCACTGCTCAAGACTTAAACCGACGGGAGGAAGAAAACATGAGATCACTCACCAATTAGGCGAACGACGCCCTCTTGGTTATCGGCTAGCGTTAAGGAACGTCGGACTCCAGTAGCGATCCTACTCTTAATTCTTAAACGACAGCGAGACAACACACCTCTGGCATCCAAGGACCCACGAGGACAGGTCGGCGGAACCAACGTGATTCATGGCAATGTCTAATCCAACGAGATGGGTAAACGGCGTGGAGGAAACTCCGACGAGGTGAACAAAGAAGGCGAGATCAGTTCGATGAGGTTAAGAGAAGTAGTCGGCGTTTCTAGGTTTAGAGGTTTACGTTTAGGTGAACGTGGAGGTTTAGGGTTTTGGTTTAGGATAGCTTAAGATTTTATATACAAAAGGCTACCGGAAAAAAATGATCGTATTTATTAATTAAGATATCATGCATCGTTAATACAATACAAATCTGTTAGTTGTACTTATCTTCTTTCTTCTTTTCTATTAAACATGAAAGGTTGAGGAAAGAAAAGTCTCGGTGGCAATGAGATCACCCACGGTTACTTGCAAGACAAGAAATTTGGGTTCCGAGGATAAATTCAACCTAGGTATTACATACAAACCCCCTTAAAGAAAGTTTTATCCCGAAACATAGAAACGACGGAACTCAAAAGTCAACAGAGTTCTAGAGAAATACTAAATTATTTTGTGATATTGCATATACCTCCCCTGAGAAAACGGTTCGTCCCCGAACCATGATTCGAAAATAAATAAACATAAATTGCCAACACTAACACAAGCATAACATCTTTGAATCAACCAAAACAAAAATCAAGGTCATTCATCACAACATATCCAACAAACGATCAACCAACGCTAACAACCCCAGTTTTATCAAGTCAAACAATTAATCAAAATTCATAACAAATAGCCAACAAGTAACCGAACAAATATCCTAATGTCTTGCACACAAAAATTCAGGAGCTAACTAATAAACCATATCTAGCCAACAAGTTAACTTATTAAGCTACAAGAGCTCCCTCAGCTGATGGCGGCGAGGTAGCAACGTGTCAACTACCCTCTAATGCAAAATTCCTACCCCATTTAAACATTTGAAATATCGGCCGATTTTGTTTTAGTTGGACCTCAGTTACCTCTGTTCTTGAGCTCCATGTGCCCTTGTTGTCAACCTGGCTATGATACCAATTTGTAACACCATGACTTTAAACCGGGGAGCTACTCGGTAGTAGACCTTACCATGTACTACGGCACGACGAGAAAATGAAATAAAACATTCAACTCATTTTTATTAAGCATCAAGTGTTAAAACATTCATGTAAATCCATACTAGACTCGAACGAACACAATTTTCAATCCTTAGTTCCCGACCGTATTACCTAAACCAAACCGAGCAGCATAAAGTTAAACAACGAAAAGCAACTAAAAACGCCCAAAACCGACTCCGAAGCTAATGACACGCGCAATATCCTACATTGCACCACTCAGCTGAGGATCCATCACAATTCCTAATTCGAACCTGCAACTGAAAAATAAGTCCCCGAGAGGTCAACTACAATTCTAATTCAAGCTAGAAAAAGCGAGATGCATATAGAACGTTTTAAAAACCATACAAAGTCTAGCAGCCAATATTCACACATAAAGCAAAAATCTTCAAGTCAACAATTCAACACATAAACTTAAACAATCACACACACATAGACAAACACACATTCACACAAACTCACAAAGACAACATTCACCTTCATCACCTCCACCATCACCATCAACGCCAATATTCAATCACCATCAATGCCCATATTCAATCACAATCATCGCCCATAATCAATCACAATCATCGCCCATAATCAATCACAATCATCGCCAATATTCATTCAAAATCATCGCTCGTATTCCACCACCTCCGTTCACCATCAACGCCCGTTCAAACACAAGCACATATCACAATCACAATCACAATCAAAATTAAAGTCATAATCAAAATCACATTCGAAATCATAATAACAATAACGATCATAAACACAGTCACAATTCTCATAAGCACAAAATAAAACATCTTTAGTCAAACATAATAAACAAAGGGAATAATAACCAAAAAAAATCTACACACATGACACCCAATCTAACAAGAATTGAAATAAACCGAGCAAGTCGCAGAACGACTTACCTCTTCAACTAATTCTTAGTTGATTATTAAAGCTGAGGAACATCCAAGAAATCAGTTTTCTAGATAAGGTAACAACGGGTATTAAAAACGCGGAACATAGGATCACAAAAACGAGAACCTATCTAACTTAGACTAAAAACCCCTCTTCTTCCAACCAATTTCATGCTTAATCCTTCCCTAATTAATTGTAGACAACTCATCCTACGAATTTCAACCTACGAATAAAGCTAAGATAAGTTCAAGATAAACTATCCAATTTAAACATCTTTAGTCCACCTTAACAAATTTAAATCCTTCTTACAAAGGCATGAATTTAAATTAAACTAACGTCAACCCAATTCATGCTCCAATTCTCTCACAATCCAGTATACATATATATAGTTAAAGAAAAAGGATGTACAATCTATCAACACACAAATATTGGCTCATTTAATCTTAATCCAAACTTAGTGGTTAACTAATCTCCTAAAACCCATTGAAATACCTTGATCATGAGCCCAACTATGTACTCTCAAATTCCGCACAGTAGCTCTAAACTCCTATACCCATGCTACCATGGTTAATTAATTATACCCATACATATATACACTTACAAAATTACCCACGTAAACTAGTATCTTTATTTCTAATTCGATTCTACAGTTCATCCTAATTACCGTGACCTACGTACCCAACCTTATGTATCCCTCTATCGATTAGTCTCCAAATTAAGTCAAACCATGGTAAAAAACCCAACCTAAATCGACACCACCAAACAACACCGCTACACCACCACCCGACATTGGCACAGACCTCATGCCCACCGACACCGACTCCAACCGGAACCCCAACTGAAGGAACAGAAAACGAACCCCAAACCCGAACCGGTAACCACTGATCAAGACTTAAACCGACGGGAGGAAGAAAACATGAGATCACTCATCGATTAGGCGAACGACGCCCTCTTGGTTATCGGCTAGCGTCAAGGAATGTCGGACTGCAGTAGCGCTCCTACTCTTAATTTTGAAATGACAGCGGGACAGCACACCTCATGCATCTAGGGAAACACGAGGACAGGTCGGCGGCACCAATGTGATTCATGGCAACGGCTAATCCAATAATATGGGTAAACGGCGTGTAGGAAACTCCAACGAGGTGAACAAAGAAGGCGAGATCAGTTCGATGAGGTTAAGAGAAGTAGTCCGCGTTTCTAGGCTTAGAGGTTTAGGTTTAGGTGAACGTGGAGGTTTTATATAAAAGGTTATCGAAAAAATTGATCTTATTTATTAATTAAGATATCATGCATCGTTAATACAATACAAATTTGTTAGTTGTATTTATCTTCTTTCTTCTTTTCTTTTAAACTTGAAAGGTTGATGAAAAAAAGTCTCGGGTGGCAATGAGATCAGCCACGGTTACTTGCAAGACAAGAAATTTGGGTTCCGAGGATAAATTCAACCTAGGTATTACATACAAACCCCCTTAAAGAATGTTTCGTCCCGAAACATAGAAACGACGAAACTCGAAAGTCAACAGAATTCTAGAGAAATACAAAAAATTATTTTGTGATATTACATATATGTGGTTTGGGCAAGTGATCCTGAGTAGGCTTGACCCAGAGTTAGAAGGATGTAATTGCGAAGGGTGGGAGGTCGTGCCTCGACACTTAGGGCGTAGGATTGATAAGCGTTATGGAAAGGAACGTGAGCAAATTGTTGTATTGTTGTTCTTGGACTTGTATGTATGAATGTGTGGATATGTGATGTGTGGTTGTGTGTGTATGATCTATGGGAAGTTAAGTATGGATTTAGAAATGATTTGTGTTGTATTTATGTCGACCTTTCTTGTGCTTGCGTTAGGAATTGATTGGTTTTTAAACGTCTTACTATTACTGTATGATTTCTAGCTTGGATTAAATTAGTAGCTAACCCTTCGGGGACTTGTTTATTTTAGTTACAGGTAAGGACAATGGACCCATGATGAAACCTCAACAGAATGATGGTGCAAGTCATTGAAGACCGTGTCATTAGGGTTGGGTTTTTGTTGGGTACATAGTGGTTACTTACCTTGTATCTTTTTGTTTAATGTGTAGTTTTATGTAAAGAAAGGATAGTAGTTTGTTATCGAGTTCTTACAAGTGGTATTGTATGTCATGTTGGATGGGTGTCATGCATGTTTTCCACATTTTGACTTGTTAAATACAGGTTGGACGTTTTCTCACACTTCTCGCCGTGTCCAAGTTGCAAGATCCTATGTGTGGTTTACTACGGAGTAGCGCCCCTATATAAAGTCGGGATGTTACAGTATCATCCTCTCAAACTGGCCATCTAATTACAGTTGGTAAGTAGTCATGAAATGTAGTTTTGTACCTAAAGCTTGATGTGTATGCTGCCAAAAATTAGATGTGAACCGCCCATCACGGTGTAACACCTCAATAATTTATAAGGAATTGAGGTGCTCCCCATGCCAACAAGAGCTCTTCCTTTTTTGAGTTCGAGTAAGGACAAAGAACTCAAAATTTAAGCATGTAGGGGCAAGAGTAGTACCAAGATTGTTGACCTCCTGGGAAGTTCTCGGGTTGGCATGGGATAGCGCTTCTTAGTCCTCGGGCCTTACAAATCGTATCAGATCCGACTCTAGGTTACGAGTGCACTTAGCCCGGAGGGCGGTGACTTGACTAAAGGGTGGTACTGGGAACTTGACGAGGACGTCAAGTGTTTAAGTGGGGGAGATTTTAACACCCTGATAATTGATAAGGGATTGAGGTGCTCCCCATGCCAACAAGAGCTCTTCCATTTCTGAGTTCGAGTGAGGACAAAGAACTCAAAAGTTAAGCGTGCAGGGGGCGAGAGTAGTACCAGGATGGGTGACCTTCTGGGAAGTTCTCGGGTTGGCAAGGGATAGCGCTTCTTAAGCCTCGGGCCTTACACACGATTAGACACAATTATGTTGGGCACTCCATGCAATCTCACCATTGACTACTACACAAATACCATTTTATCTCTGGATATAATATCACGGATGTTCTTTATCAGGGATAAAATATGGTAAGATAATATGAAAACTATTTTTCATTTTTCTTTTCAGTCAATTAAAATCAAATATCCCAGATAATTTTTCAAAACGCCAAGGATATTTAATATTGTGGTATTAGAAGTGTAAACTCAAATATCCCTGATGGAGGTAAAAATAGACATGCCAGGGATAAAAAAAGTATGCAAATATCTCGGATTATTAATATTAGGGATGTATTACGCTCAAAAAATAAAAATAAAAATAAAAAAGCCATGTGAAAGAGCACCAGTAGACAAAGTAGCCTCAAAACCCGATAGAAAAACCAAGCTTCTCAAGAGCAAGAGAGACTAAGTTCGAAAATCTCTCCTCAAGCTTCCCAGGAGTGGCGGTGCGGCAGTCGATGGTGTAGCGATTCAAGTTCATTCAACTAATAAACAACCCTAGGAAGGAACCAAAGAGAGAATCAGGACGGAACGACAGACTCGGGGGAGAAACAATTCGAATTCTTCACCGCCGACATATCTTCTCTACCTCATCAAAGTCTACAACTTTGTCTGCAAAATTGATCGGTTTGAACTTGTTGTTCTCAATTGAATTTTGTTTTCTAATGTATTCATTTCAACCGTGGTTTTTATTTCTACAAATCCAAAATTTTTCTTGTGTTTTGCTATTGGCACTTGGCTGAGAATTCCCTGCCACCAGTGGAGGCGGCCACCCCCACGCCCATGCCTGCCTCCACCACTAGACCGACGTAGAGGATTCTGATCAACTCTTAGAGCATTAGACATGGCAAAAGTTAAACTGAAGCGCATTGCTGAACGAATTTCTTCGTTGCAAACTAAGCCCGACAAGTATATGGATGAGATCCCTACCTTCGTTGCCCAGCCACTCCCTCTTGGAACTGATCAGGTACATAATTGGTTTTTTTTCTGATCCTTTTTCTTAAGGGGACCTGAAAATCCCAATTTCAGTTTTGTTGAATTTTGAAATTGTTGTCTAAAATGCTAGTTTTTGGTGAATTTGATTATGTGATGGTATATTATGATTTTGAATTGAGCAATTTGTTCTCGTGGAGCTGTATAAGCTATATGGGGGTTGAGCTATAAGCTATTCATGGAGCAATTTGCCATCAATGTGGTTTTTTTGTTTTTTATATACTAGCCCACTTTGATATTCCAAAATGTTTGGTAGATTTCAGACTTTTTTTACCATCGATTCCAAATCAACCTTCATCACTTTTTTAGATGTAGGCCACTCTTTGCAATCATTGCAAGCGCTTAATCTCAGGTATTAGACTATTGAAGTGTCTTATTCTGTAGTAAGAAGTGAATCTATTGAATTTTGTTTGCTTGACTTTCACATTAAATTGGTGGAAATATTAACTTAGATGACTTTCCATGATAATATTTTGATGTACAATATTTCTAATTTTTAGGGGGAATAATTTGACCAAAAATATACAAAGGACCTTCAGTCTGCTCTTACCAAATATGACTATGTTAGAGACTCTGGATTTGAGTCATAACCCATTTGGAGATAAAATTATCAGGTGAATTACTTTTCCCTTCCATATCTCAACATTTTTGTGGAAGACGTAATGAATTCTCATATTAAATCTTGTAGCCTACAGGATTTAATATGAGAATTTTGTCACAACCTGAGGTTTGAATTTTGTCATGTACTAGAAAGACGTATGGGAGAGATGATTAATATAGTCATCATCAACATGAGGTTTGATAGCTTGTTTATGAATTATTATTTTTGCTACACACTACATTTGAATATGACTATACTTGAAATTCATTCGTAGTGCTAACCGTGGTGGGATTGAAGCTGTGAAATTCTTGGCTAACCTCCTTAGATGTGCTCCTAAACTTGTTTTTGTGATAGTTGCATATATACAACATAATGCTAGAGGAATCTTTGATGGTCATATACATGGCCCTCAAAGTTGCAAAAGGTATGTCACTTACCAATGTATATGTTACCCTTATTCAAAGTGATGGCCTCATTTGGTATGATACCAAACATTAGTATTAGTATTGGTACCAATATACATTTATAGATATGAGAAATATATACCAAACGAGCCTTTTTTTGCAACCATGAATGGGCTTTGCACTTATGACTATATAATTATTGAGAGAACAAGTTGGTTTATCTGGTTGAGATAAGTTAAAGGTTTGGGAATTAGTAACTCAAGATAAGTTAATGTATCATGGAAGAAGCACTGATGAGCAGAATCGTCAGGTCTTGAAAATAATGACTACATTGTGTTAAACCAAAAAGTTTTGGAAATTAGAGGATTACTTCATACGTATTGGCCCATTTTAATACCTTATGTGAGCCTTGTTTTTAATTAACATTGAAGAGATATGATGGCAGTTGATTTTAAGATATATATTTGATGTAAAGTAGTAGATAACGGAATCGTAGACTGTGAATCCTTGTCATTGCGGTTTTTAATTAACATACTTGCTTGCTTTCATTTGTGAGCCTTAATTTGGTTAAGTAACTTTGTTGCTTGTAACCTCTAATAACATAGTTAGGATTATTACTATCATAAAGTATACCTTATGCTTGTTATTCTGTTTATTTATAGGTTCTTTGAACTCTAAAACTGGGACATCAATCAATGGTCAATTGCAAGTAAGATAAATTGCCTTTGTTTTTTAATAGAAATTGCTCAAATAATTGTGAAGCAATGTCTTACAAAAGGCATATCATCTCGTTATGGCATCTTGCTTTATTTTTTAATAGAAATTGTTCTTTGTGTGCCATCCTCTCTAGATGAAATGATATCAATTATTCAAATCCCTAGCTTAGTACCTTGTGCATGATGCCCAAATGATGTAAGCTTGTTATCTTATTAGAATACTCGAACCCCAAGTTCTCGTATTGTTATTGTTGAGGGCATCTATGCTTTAAGTGAAAAACTAAGACCTTTGTTGGATCTTCGAGTGTTCGTTACTGGTGGAGTACACTTTGACCTGGTTGAGCGAGTTTTACAAGATGTGCAACGTGCTGGTAATCAACCTGAAGAAATCATTCAACAAATATCAGAGATGGTTTGCCCATTCTTCCCTAGATATTTCTTTATAGGCCAGATATAGGATTTTGTTTTTGTAGAGTTCTTAACTTCTTATTAATGTTCTAATTGCAGGTCTATCCAATGTACAAGGCCTTCATTGAGCCTGATCTCCAAACTGCACAAATAAAGATAGCCAATAAGTTCAATCCATTCACTAGTTTCCAAAACTCTAATTATATCTTGAAGGTAACCATCAAGAATAGTATGATAGTTGTTGCTATGTCTTCGATGTGTCATGAGCTAGATAATATATATGTGATGTATATGCTAATTGATGACTTTGACTAAGTGTTTAGTAAGTTGTGTCAATGTGAGTTCAAGAAGGATGTCATTGGCATAGCAACTATTTGTATTCTAGGGTTAGTAAGTTGCAACATTTGTATTCTCTTCGTTAGTCAATGTTAAGATTGTTCATTAAGATGTTGTGGTGTATATCATTAGATTTGGTGTATTTTTATACATAAAAGAATAAAATATAGTGTTTTTATGCTAAATGTACAACTCTAATATCCCGGGTATAAAAATCAAGCCCAGGAGATTAGAGCAGTTTTTTTATAAGAGGAAACAACTCTAATATCCCTTGCGTGTTCACAAATATCAGGGATATTAAGTTGGTTCTTTCATTGGGGGAAGCAGGTCTAATATTCCTAGCTTGTTTTTTTATATCAGGTATATAAGCTTTATTATACCCTCAGCATTTATCCCTGACTTGTTTTAGCCTATATCAGGGATCTATTTTAAAAAACGCCGGGGATAAAAGGCTATTTGTATAGTAGTGATTTGTCTCAAGAACACCTATACTAGTTTACTCACTAGCCAAATCTCTCATCAATCTATCCATAACAGCCCATATTGTATCATGTCCTCCATGAATCCGTAGTACTGTAAAAAAATACATGGAAATGTCCTCCCACTTCCATTTTGGAATGTGAAGTGGTTGGAGCATTCCACTAGGTCTTTGATGCTTTATCCTCAGCTATTGACATACCTAGCACTTTGCCAAAAATCTCGATACATCAGGCTTCATGCCATCCCACCAGTAATTTTGTCTTAGGTGCTTGCACATCTTACTAGCTCCTGGTGGATTGAGTAAGGTGTAGCATGAGCCTCTCGTAATAACTTCTAGCTCCACTCCTCATCTCGAAGTACATAAATTCAACAGTGTAGTATGAATGTACCATCAACATGCTCTTCAAAACGAAGCGCCTCTCCATGACATTCTCTGTCTCAAATCCTGAATGATCAGACATGTCTCTTGTTTTTGCCGCACATTCTCAAATAAGGTTGGATGACACTCTATTCCAACTCTATACGACCTAGTCTCCCTTGGTAACGTTGAATTTGTACCTCAATCTCGTACCTTATTAACTCTCTTTGTAACTCTAGTTGGGCAGTTAAGTGATGCAACATATGCTCTTTTACCATTTTTCTTCTATGAGCATCAGCAACTACATTTGTCTTTCCCACATGGTAAAGAATCTCCAAATAATAATCCTTTAGGAACTCAAGCCATCTCCTATGTCTCATGTTCAGCTCTCTTTGAGTGAAGCTATACTTGAGACTCTTATGATAATAACATTTCATGTACTTCCACGCAAGTACTGACGCCATATCTTAATAGAGTGAACCATTGCATCCAACTCTAAATCATGTGTTGGATAATTCAACTCATTTAGCTTTAGCTGTTTGGAAGCATAACAATGACCTTGTCTTCTTGCATCAGTACACAACCTAGGCCTCCCTTTGAGGCATCACTGTAAATCACAAAGCCTTCATTCCCCTGAGGAAAAGCAAGTATAGGAGCCAAAGTCAACTTCCCTTTCAGCTCGTCAAAGCTCTTTCGACAAGCATTACTCTAGTCAAAACGAGTGGTCTTTTTTAACAAGTTGTTAAGTGGTTGGGCTATCTGGGAAATGCCTTCTACAAACCTCCTTTAGTATCCCACTAATCCCAAGAAACATCGTACTTCCTTCACATACTTCGGTGGTTCCCAAGTCATCAAAACCTCAATCTTTAAGTCATCCATCCTAAATCCCTTAGCAGACATAACAATCGGTGTTATCTCAACACTCCTAATACTTGCTTCAGATGATTTATGTGTTCCTCCTCACCTCGGGAGAAGATCATTATATCATCAATAAAGAAAACCAAAAATCTATCCAAGTAGTTTGTAAAAAATCTACTTCATCAATTCCATGAACATCTCGGGTGCATGATTCAATCCAAACGACATCACTACAAACTGATAATGCCCATATCTTGTTCGAAAAACCGTATTGGGAATATCCACTTTCTGAATCCTCAATTGATGATAGTCAGACCTCAAGTCCACTTTCGAGAACATTGTAGCCCATTGCAATTGGTCTAACAAATCATCAATGAAAGGCAGTGGTACTTATTCTTAAAAGTGAGTTTGTTCAGCTACCCCCAATCCTAATAATGCACTAAAGCTTCTCTCCATTCCCTCTCACCTTACTGCAATTGGGTAGTCCCAAAATAAAAGATGCTCCATCGGAGCAAGTCAACCCTAGTCTATCAACGCACATATATGACATAAAAGAGTGTGTAGCACCGGTATCAAACAAGATATGCATAGGCTTAGAATTAATCCAAATTGTACTTATGGCAATTAGAGTGTTCAAGGCATCAAGCCTTCTCATCTCAAACACCCGAGGATGGTTATCCCCGGTGGCGCTAGCTCTAGTGCCATAACCTCTACTCTAACCGGGTGCTTGCTAAGTCTACTGGATCCGGCGACGAATCCCTTAGTTCCTCGTCCTCGGAGAAGATCCTTGCGATGGCGCTCCAACCTTACAGTACTGTTGTAAGTGGCCTGACTTCACACATATGTAATAATTACGAACTAGTTTCCAACACTAACTCCTCGTATGACTAGTGTTTCCACAATTGAAGCACTCTCTTAACCCTCTAGTATATTGACTCTATTGAGTCCGGTCTTGACTGCCCTATTATTGAATTCCCGACCAGTTATGTTGATTAAAGAATAACCAACTACCTCACCTGGAATTTGTCGGCCAAATAACCTCTCCCTCTTACTCCCACTAGCTTGTACCTGCATCTGACCTTGTCGTATCATGGAGATCATATAACCCGAGGCAAACTCATGAAAATCCCTCAAAGTCGTTATCTATAGTCCAACTACATAAGCACGTAGTTGTGGTTGTAACCTCTTAAGGAAGGTTTCCATCTGTAGGTCCTCTATAGGAGTAGCATTCGGCACAGCTGCCAACTCCCGTTGAAACATCTGGATAGAGTTAGCTATCGGGATATTCTCGGGTTCCACATCCCAAAAAGCGGCCTCACGAGCCATTCTCACAACTTGTGTACAGTAGTAATCTCGAGTCCTCTTTCAAAACTCCTCAAAAGTAACATTTTCCAAATACTCATGACCTAGATCCCACCAGTAAAATTCATCCTCCTACAGTAAACTTTAGACCAAGAACATCCTCCTCTCTTATGGTGCCTGGATAGAATCAATAGCAGATGCCACTTTACATAGCCACTGCTCCACATCATTTCCCAATGATCCAGTAAAGTTCGATACCCCGGTCTTCCTAAACTCTACAAGCCAGTTATCATGCAAGGGCTCATGACATCCCCTTCTTTGCTCTACCAAGAAATCAACCATTGTTGGCCTCGAAACTCGTGGCAGTCTCCTTGACAAAACTGATTGTGCAGCAACTAGTTCTGGTTCCCTAACCTCTAACCCTTGATGACCAAAATTGGCAACATTATAGTTAAGCAAAAATTTAGAACCTACCCAATTTTGTATTAGTTCCGCAATAGTGGTTCGAACAACATCAGTTGACCCAGGAGGTAATTCAATTGGTGGTACCTCAGTAAACCTACAAACTTCACCATTGTTCAAAGGGTTTCCCGACAACATATAAATTTGTAGTCAAGACCCCGCTGTGTATAGGGAGGTCTGGATCCTCCACGGGAAGCAAGATATGTTTGATTATTTTGCTAGAAAATGAGAAAACACAAAAATAAAGTAAAACAGAGACAAAAGTAAAAACGAGGCTACGATCACTTCGGTACCGACCTTGTCATGGTCGATATCGATGTTGAATTGTACCGATACTGAATTTCGGCTCGAACAAGACAGAAACGGAGACAAAATGCACGTTCAGTACCGAACCAGATACTTCGGTACCGATGCTAAACAGAAGATGCGAAAGTGTTTTCAAATGGAGAAAAGATCTAGGATAAGGGTTTACCACGACATAATCATGCATTCAAGATAGTGTGAAGGATAAATAACATGCCTTGAAGATAAAGCTATCAACTTTCATTGATTTAAGCAAGCAAATCAATTGATTTTCCTGAATCAATTCACTCTCTGGTTATTTTTTATCCAAAGCTCGAAACTTTCGTTATCGAACAATATCAACATTCAAGATTATAACTTTCTCTTTCGATCAAGCTATAAACTCGAATTAATTCAACTTTCGTCTATGCTAGTTTATCTTAGATCACACATTCATCACACATTCAATCATTTACAACTATGCCAGTTTTCAACCCCGACCCTAGAAAAAGCGAACTACTCACTCATGATTGAAAGAAAACAAACAATTGAATTGAATGAGAACATTGAATGGAACAAAGGCTTACTTGAATTTAAATCGAAACTTTATCTTAGATCACATTCTTCTTCCTCAAGTAAACTCTAAAGCACAAACTAAGAACAAAAAAATAGAGAAGATCGACCCTTCAGTTTTCACGTCTCTCTCTCCCTCATCCTCTACTAAAAAACGTCCCCTAAAACTAGGCTAAAACACGGTATTTATACTACGAGAATCTATCTATAAAATTCTAAAAGATAGAACTTTCCTAACTTAAAAGACTGCGACATAAAAGATAGAATAACTCAAAGTCGACGCCACCTACCGACACAGGTGACGTCGGTGTCGAACTGCACAGGGTCCGTAGGCATCTTGCTGGATTCTTTGACTGGGAATCTGTTGCAAAGCTCGGTACCGAACCCACAGGGTCGGTATCGAGGTCTGTTTTCTTGATTCTTTGTACTTTGTCACAGCTTCTTTTGGATTTGTCGGGATCTTTAAAGCATCTTCTTCCTCCTTTTGTTTTCAACCATGCTCCACCATCAACCTCTCGATCTCAAATCCTTCAGGATGCTCCCTCTTTGCTTCAAAAACCTACAAAAAACACGAAAACGAAGTAGCTTCTATACTTTTCATAAAATATGTAAACTCATCCAAAAACACACAAAACAAACACTAAAACTCAACTAAACTAAGCTAAACAACTAAGAAAAACACTAAAAAACTATTCTAAAAAAACGAACATCAAAATACCCCATAATTAAGCTTGCTTGTCCTCAAGCAATTACTAGACATAAACCAAAACTAATCAACATGCTCATCAAGTAATAACCTTCATCTAAAATGCAACTTCAAGGCATAGCGAAAATAGCAAATGACTTTTAACGTCATAGCACATATATATGCAACTAATAGACATAAGCAATCACAATCCAACCTCACCATGGATAATGTGTTTCACTCGTCTCTCATGTGTTTGGCTTATAAATTTATCTATCAACTCAATCTTATATGCAGAAACTCATAGAAATTGGAACTTATATCACCAAAATCCCCACCAAAGATTTGTCAAAACAAGCAAAAATGATCAAGAGAACTTAGGCTCAATGAACAGCTTCATAGAAGTTTTCATTTGGCCGGGTTGTAATGGGGCTTCGTATAGACAATAAGGTGTGGAAATGTTTTGGTCGTGTGGTGCTAATAATATTCGAGAATAAAATACTCCTAAAATCTCACTTCACCAAAATTCTCAAAATCAACAACCCAACTTTTTTTTATGCACATTCTCTTCACTCACCCATTAAATCCTAGAAAGCCTCATAAAAACATAAAGAAACTCTTGGTTTTAAACTTTTGAAACACTTGCACACTTTCCTTCCTTAGTCCTTCTTTTCACCCTTTTCCTCTTTCTGCATTTTTTTCTTTATTTTTCTTCACTTGTAAGCCTCGATACCGGCTTGAGAGGTTCGATATCGAGCTGCACTTCTCTTCGTTGGACTCGTTTTTTGAGAACCTCGGTACCGAGCCCACATAGGCCGGCATTGAGCTAAAATTCCTTTCTTAAGCTTCTCTTCCTTTGTGCATTTTTCTAAGAAAGAGATCTTTTTACATAATTGAAACAAGAGACTTTCAATCTACCCCAACCAAACCTTTATTTTTGAACCAACAAGTATCTTTTGCACTCAACAAAAACAACTCCTCTTCAACTAAGTCCAAATCCCCGGATAGGGTCAAGCTTATATCGGCTAGGGATAATTTTGTGGAGTAACAAACAAAAGGCTTAAGGCTCAAATTGGTTATCAAAAACAAGGATAATGTAAGGGTGGATATGGATTAATAGGACTTATGAAAAATAAGTTCTTTATCACATGATTTTTACATGTAATGAACTAAAAATCTTATATAGGTCCTGAGAAATAGATAACCATCAAAATTCTAAGAGAGAATATACATAAAGAGAGCAAATCACACATGAAAAATCAAGACTAAAAATAAAGCTCACAAGGTCAATTTTTGTTGGATTGCAACTACTCATGCTAACAGTTATATATGCTCAGTTTCATCATATGCTATTTCACCATAAACACAATTTCATCATGAGACTCAACTATACTATCAAAAACATGCTAAAAGGAAATTACATGGTTATACAAAGTAAAAGCAATCATAGAACCATAAGATCAAGGGTACTCATCTATTCTAAAATCTTTTTGTTATTTTCAAATTTTTCAAATTTTTTTGTGATTTTTTATTATATAAGAAAACGAAAACAACTAAAACAAGTATTAAAAAAAGTAACACAAGAAGCATGAAAACACACAAAAGCACACGAGTCTTTTTTTCCCTCTCTACCCCATACTTAAACATTACAATGTCCCCACTGTATAAATAAAGCAAAGCATAAGAAAAGAGAGGGAAAAGAAAAGAAACTTACAATACAACTGTCGAAGCAAGGGAAACATCTTTGAAAGAGAGATCCTCATCTGTTTGGTGGTCGGAAATAGCGCTCAAAGTTGCCCATAAACTCGGCCATTATCCGCCAGCGTTCATCTTCAACTGTTACACGCTGCTCCATTGTCCTTCTGCGAGCGTCAGCCCTGCGCTACCTTACATCCTCAAGTGCCATACAAGCTGAATAGACATCCTGCCAATGATTCATTTGTTGGTGGTGCTGAGAATGCTACAAATTCAGTTGTTGCATTTAGGATGAAAAATCTTGTGCCCACTATGGTGGAGCATCTGAACCAGAGTAGTCGGCGTGAGCGGGATGCTGGTAATGGTGGTGTTGAACAAAGGGGGTATACGACACCATACCAAATGATGGGGGCCCGGTAGGATGTTGCGTAGGCATGGTGTCGAAGTGGAATGATTCAGTGTCAGCCTCAAAGTACTCGGTACCCAGGCCAAGATGCTCGGTACTGAGGTTGGCAGTCTGTGTAGGGGCCTCGGTACCGACCCGGTGGCCCTCGGTACCGAGCCCTGCCGCAGGGGCTGGCTCATCTTCTTCCATAGCGGCCTCCTCTTGCTCATACCTCGTCTCGGATATCCATAATGACGACTCATCTTGAGGCTTCTTGGCCAAGGGAAACGGCTGAGAAGTCCACAATTCATTCAAATTTGGCAAATGTAGCAACTCCAGCTTCTCTTGAGTAATACGCACGGGTTGATCATGAATCAAGGTGGCGACTCCCCCTCCCTCACATCTCTGAAAGATACCGGAAGACATCCAGTAACCGATGTTCATCTTTTGTGGACGGTGTGCACTATAGCGTGAGAGATCGACTCTAAGAGCTATGGCCAAGAGGCTCACGAAATTACCACAATACACTCCTCGTAAAGTGGTCCCATTTTGCTCAACCATTCATACCCCAAGTTCAAAAAGGATTGTGGAGGCATGCAACCTCCGTTCTTGTTGGCCTAGAAAGTTCCTTTTTGTGCCAAATAGTTGTTCCCAAAATCTTGAGGATTATGCGGAAGATGGAGTTAATGATGTCTGCCCCGAGGAGTGCAGAGTGTTGGAATTTTCATCCCCAGAAATATAAACCCAAGTTTTCAGGACTTTGAAGTCATCCGATGCTTTGCAGTTTTGAGAATGGTTGGGGAAGTCGAGAAGTGCATTAAACTCTTCCATATTGAAATCATAGTCGGCATTGTCTAACCGGAACTTGATCCTCCCCAGAGATGTTTTGGACTTGAAGCTGGTGCGGAGAGTGGTTACAAACTCCGAGGTGATGGTTGGATAATGAGGGGTGTTTTCATTTTTCAGGAGCTGAGGCACACGGGGAGCATGGAGAAGGCATGCTTCACATCCTCATATATGCCCGACGTTTTTGCATTAGACCGTGAGAACCATCTTGTGACATGAGGCTTGTTGAGGACAGAGTCGTTGAGAAGCCTTTGGTTCTCGGTCGGGAGTATGACATCATCCATTCTCGGTGGAGATGGAGATCTTTGAGTCATCTTCTTCTCGCTCGGCCTTTGGTTGGCTCTGCTTGAACTCGCCATTTAGTACCATAGCCTTGTGAAATCGAGAACCGAAAATTGAATGGCAAGAGTAACGGGGGTGGGCTCAGTAACGAATAAACTAAAAATCGTGCTCGGTATCGAATTAGGGCTGCGAGATTTGGGTTGAATGGATTGAATGGATTGAGTGGGGATGTGTGGCTAGATCTCAAAAGATT
Source organism: Fallopia convolvulus (assembly GCA_964016875.1). Taxonomy (NCBI): domain Eukaryota; kingdom Viridiplantae; phylum Streptophyta; class Magnoliopsida; order Caryophyllales; family Polygonaceae; genus Fallopia; species Fallopia convolvulus. The sequence goes on from OZ024730.1 coordinate 29,586,461, forward strand.
TGTGGAGATTTGTTTTGCTTGAGAGTGTTTGGTAGGTTTGGTAGAGGCGGCGTCGAAAAGAGGGGAAAGGAGAATTTTTTAGCTCAAAAAGGCACTTACATGTCGCGCTTGAATTCTGGGTTTTTTTTCACATGTCGGTACCGTTCCGCACAGCTCGGTACCGAGCCTGGCGCGGCTCTTTTTACACCATCGTTATCGACCCGATGTCTATGACATGTTTAGCAAAAAAATATTCTATTCCGCAAACTTCTACTCTACTTAAAAAAACTCAAAAGAAAGCTAACAAAAAGATCTATAAAAAGAAAGAAAAACTAAACCGGGTTGCTTCCCGTAAGCGCTATTTTTAACGTCGTTAGCCCAACGAACTTACCTTGGCTAGTCCGACGATGTGAGAGCCCAAGTGGCTCTAATCTCTTCTTCCGGGTCGGCTTGCTCATAAAACTTCTTCAACCTGTGTCCATTGACTTTGAAGATGGATCCATTGTTATCAACGAGATCCACCGTTCCATGACGGTATATGTGGTGAACCACAACTGGCCCACTCCATCTTCACCTTAGCTTCCCTGGAAATAAATGGAGTCTAGAGTTGAAGAGAAGTGCCTTGTTAGCAACTTCATAAGTTTTGGGCACCAATTTCGGGTCATGCCATCGCTTTGTACGCTCTTTGTAGATCTTGGCGTTCTCGTATGCCTTTAGCCTCAACTCCTCTTGTGCTTGCAAATCCATGAATCTTTTTGCTCTGGCCGTCTCGAGTTCCATATTGAGCTCTTTGAGAGCCCATAACGCCTTGTGCTCCATCTCAACCGGCAAATGGCACGCCTTGCCATACACTAGATTGTATGGAGTGGTGCGTAGGGATGTCTTGTACGCCGTTCTGTAAGCCTATAGAGCGTCATCCAGCTTAGATGACCAATCCTTCCTTGAGAGGGAAACCGTCTTTTCTAGTATACTTTTGATTTGCATGTTTGAAACTTCTACTTGGCCACTAGTTTGGGGATGATATGGTGTTGCCACCCGATGTGATAACCCATACTTAGCCAAAAGTGCTTCAAAACTCCGCTCTATAAAATGTGACCCGACATCACTAATTAGGACTCCTGGCACTCCAAACCTGGGAAAAATGTTAGACTTAATAAACTTTTCCACGGTTTTAGCATCATTGGTCCTTGTAGCAACGGCCTCCACCCACTTAGAGACATAATCAACCGTAATAAGGATATACTTGTAGGGGCCTGATGAAGGGAAAGGTCCCATGTCTCCAAGTGATGTTGCTAGAGTGTTGGCAGTCACCACATGAAGTCACATATTTATGTACATCCCTAAAAATAGTTGGCCAATAGAGACCACTTTGAAGAATCTTTACCGTGGTTTTGAATCCTTTTGCATGGCCACCGGTGGGAAGTGTTCGACATTGACGGATCACACTCTCTATCTCTTCTTCTGGAATACAACGCCTAAAGAGGTGATCACTTCCTTGCTTGAACAAGTTACGATGATCCAAATAGTACTGTTTAACATCATGGAAAAACTTCTTTTTCTTTTGTGGTGTCAATCCCTTGGGAATTACGCCTCCTACAATGTAGTTAGCAAAATCCTCAAACCAAGGGGCTTTTGAACCTGTAATAGCATGAATAGATTGAAAAGAAGTGAAAGCAAGAGATGAAGAAGGAATTGATTTAAATGCAATGAGTTTGGGTTGAGAAAACGTACCCGGTTGGGTCGTTACCGAGTTTGGTTGGGTCGGTATCGACCCTGAAGCTTATTTGTTCCCATAAGTAATGACCTCTTGTGGCTCAGTATCGAGCTTTTCGGTTATGGTTTCGATGTGCCCTGATTCGGTACCGATGTGATCGATGCCTTCCAACTTTGTTGATGGCTCGGTACCGACCCTATTAGGGTCGGTAACGAGCGTTCTTCCATTTTCCACCTCGTTCAACATGAGGCGTTCGTCCGGTATAGAGTCGTTGATTGGCACTACATTGTTGGAGTTGGTAATATGTTTAACTTGCAACCTAGAAAAAGTGATCTGCCACCACTTTTTCTGCTCCTTTTTTTATCTTGGATCTCGTGATCAAATTCCTGCAATAAGAGCATGCAACGCAGTATCTTAGGTTTGGCATCCTTTTTGGCCATTAGATATCTGATGGCCTCATGATCAGTATAAACTATTACTTTTGAACCAACAAGGTAGGAACGGAATTTTTCGATAGCAAATACCACGACGAGGAATTCCTTCGTTGTCGTAGTATACTTACTCCGCGCCTTATCAAGCGTCTTACTCGCATAGTAGATGGCATGGAGCTTTTTGTCTTTCTGTTGTCCTAGCACTGCGCCAACAACATAGTTGTTGGTGTCACACATAATCCCAAAGGGAAGGGTCCAATCTGGGGACTGTATAATAGGGACAGAAACAAGGGCTTCTCTCAACTTGGGAAAAGCTTCAAGACATTTTGGAGACAACTCAAACACTACATCTTTCATCAGTAGGTTAGTCAATGGTTTAGCTATCTTAGAAAAATCTTGGATAAAACATCTATAGAAGCCAGCATGCCCTAAAAACTCCTAAAGTCTTTGACACAAGACGGGGGAGGTAGTTTTTCAATAAGCTCAATTTTAGCTTTGTCTACTTCTATTCTTCTTTTTTAGACGAGGTGTCCTAGTACAATCCCTTCTAGAACAATAAAATGACATATTTCCCAATTAAGCACAAAGTTGGTTTCTTCACATCTTGTAAGTACACATGCAAGATTAGCAAGAAAAACATCAAAGGAAGAACCATACACAAAAAAATCATCCATAATGACCTCTACGATGTCTTCTATCATGTTAGAGAAGATAGCTATCATGCACCTTTGGAAGTTAGCAGGGGCATTACAAATCCCAAATGGCATTCTCCTATATGCAAAAGTCCCATAGCGACATGTAAAGGTTATTTTCTCCTGATCATCAAGATGAATAGGAATCTTCCAAAACCTGCTATAGCCATCTAAGTAACAAAATAATCATGATTGACTAATCGTTCCAACACTTGATCAATAAAAGGAAGCAGAAAATGATCTTTCCTAGTAGCACTATTGAGCTTCCTATAATCAATGCACATCCTCCAACTAGTTGTGGTTCTAGTGGGGATTAGCTCTCCCTTATCATTATCAATAACGGTCATTCCCCCTTTTTTAGGGACTACATGGACCGAACTAACCCATTGGCTGTCTGATATAGGAAATATGATCCCAGCATCAAGTAGTTTAATGATTTCCTTTTTAACCACCTCTTCCATATTAGGGTTTAACCTACGTTGATGTTCAATGGTGGGTTTATGATTATCCTCCATGTAAATCCGATGCATGCAAAGTGATGGGGGAATGTCGGTTATACATCTAGGGAATAGCCTATTACCTTTCTATAAGTCCTAAGCACGTAAAGAAGCTTCTCTACTTCCTCATTTTTTAGTTTAGCATTGATGATCACGTGAAAAGTAGAGCTGGGACCAAGAAATTCATACTTGAGAGAGTCTGGAAGGGGCTTGTGCGTTGGAGTAGGCTCAGCCGGAATAAGAATAGGCTCTTCGGGCTCCGTCTTCAAGACTTCTTAAAGGTAATCAACTGCCGAAATCTCTTTATCCTCGGTCGAAAGGCTCGGTACCGATGCAGAGGGGGTCGGTACCGAGTTGTCTTCTTCTGCCAGGAGACTCGGTACCGAGGTTGACATGCTCAGTACCGAGACTACAATATCAGTTTCGGCCCACAATCATCCCGAGAATGCATCACCTGTCAACAGCCTCCCGATTGGGTCCCCACATTCAATGAAATCGTTGTCGGTGTAGAGCATCTTAACTTCGGCTTTGTTGGTCTCCTTCATTTTTGGGTTGAATCGTAATTCCACTACCTCATCCCCAATTTTGAAAGTTAGGAGTCCTCTCCTAACGTCAATTATGGCACCGGCTGTGGCGAGGAATGGTCTCCCTAAATTGATAGGCACCACCATATCTTTAGGCATTTCCATAACTATAAAATCATTGGGAACAAAGAATTTGCCCACTTCCACCAGAAAGTAGTCCACAACTCCTGTTGGCTTGACGCATGATCCATCCACCATGTACAATCGCATGTTGACTCCAATGGTCCCATGTTGGCTTTGGACCAAATCGACAATGGTAGGAGACTTGCACTAGCGCTTAAATCACATAAAGCTTTGAATTTGTGGGGGCCTATGCCAATGGTGATTGCAAACTTTCCTGGGTCACCTATCTTCTTCGGGAGCTCTAAGGATCGGACCTCATCCGTCAGCTCTGACATCGACCTTTTCCTGCTAAGAATGTCTTTCAAGAATTTGGTGTAAGCTGGCATTTCGCTTAGGGCCTCAGCGAATTGTATAGAAATATTTAAGCCTTGAAAAATCTTAACGAAACGCTTAAACTTTCCTTCTGTTGAGTCCTTAGACTTCTTAGTAAGGAAGGAAAGAGACTTCACCAATCTCGGAACCAATGCAGGCTCGAGAGGTAGTGCTACCGAATCGACAACAAGGTCGATTGGTGCTGCAGAAGGTTCGGTAACGACCCTAGTGGGGTTGGTATCGAGCCTGGGACTAAGGGAGTGGCTCGGTGTCAAGGACTTACCTGGATTGGGGTCGATAACGAGCTTTCGGGCATCGGTACCGAGGGTCTTAGGCTCGACATCGATCCTTTTTGGCTCGTTATTAATCTTGGTCGAGGGAGTTTCTTCAGTACTGGGGTCTTTTTCCTTGGCCACAACACGGTATGGTAGTGCCTTTCAACTCCGGAGGTGTAAAACTACTATCTGTCCTCTAGGGTTCTAGTTGGGGCGGCCCATGAGTTGCCCTTGAGGTCTCGGAACATGTGCCGCAAGTTTGCTAAGTAGGGAGTTAACGCCTTTTCTCTACGAATCCAATTCTCCAAATTGGGCATGTACAACGTTCATTTGATGATTAAGCTCAGCTCGGATTCCATCAATCTTGATGTGGATGCCCTCTTGTAGGCCGTGTACACATGAAGGTGGCTCTTGATAACCTGGAGGTCGGTAACGAGGAGCCTTCCTTTCTTGTGGTGGAGGTGTTTGGTTTTGATTTTGATTGAAACGTCCCAAACTAGGATAATTGTTTGGCCGATCATAATTATTAGGTGGGTTTCTGTATTGCCCTCTCATATAGTTCATCTCAACGTATGTCTCAGCGGCTCTAACCTCCTCAATGTTAGTGCAAGCAGAGGTACTATGGCTTTGAGAGGCGCATTCTTGACAAGATTGAGAGGTTTCTAGAAAATTTACCTGTTTCTTTAGGCGGTTGATCTCAGTTTGTGAAAATAGATGTTTAACCTCATGATCAACTTCATCCTTATTTGGAATGTAGAGACATTTTTGAGGCTGGGGTGGCTACTGGGTCCCATACATGGCATCGTAATTGTTCATTTTATAAAATAATTCCCATCTAGCATCGGGCTCCATCTCTATAAAACCGCAGGCAGTGTGTAAGTTGATGCGGTTCTTCGTCTCAGCATTTATACCCTGAAAAAATATCTCCTACAGGACATATTGTGGTTGACCATGGTTGGGGCATTGCCTCAGCAACTCCTTGAATCGCTCCCACGTGTCCACGGATGTCTCGTTAGGCAGCTGGTGGTAAGAAGTAATTCGCTTCCTTAACTCCGTAGTCTTGGTAGGAGAGACGAATTTGGTCATGAACAAGTATGCAAAATTCTCCACTTCCTTACCGATCTAGGAGGTAAGCTCTCTAGCCATCTCAGGGTCTTTCTTATAAGAGACCATTTAAAAGCGTTAAGTTGGACATATTCAAGAGAAACACCATCAACAGCAATGGTGACACATAAATCAACAATATTACGAATATGCTCCCTAGGGCACTCAGTTGGTTTTCCCTCAAACTGAGCCGTCTTAATTAAAGATATAAACTGAGATTTAATCTCAAAAGCCCTTTCTATCTCAGGAAGCACTATTGTTGATTCTGGCACCCTCATTTCTGGATGCATATATTGTTTAGCATTCCTTTGGATATCGTTTAGTTGCTCTTGTAGACGAGTAGTGGCAGCAGTAGCAGCATCTCGATCGGCTTGTAACGCCTCCATCTGCCTCCAGAGGGTGTTCATCTGCTCGGCCATCTCCTTAGGTGTAGCGGCCATTGCGCGGTTTTATCTTCTTCTGCAATGAAGGACACGTTGAAGCTCAGAACAATAATCAGACTGATCAAATTCAAGTCGACGCCGCCTGCTGACATAAGCTGAGAAAACAAAAAAAAAATAAAAACAAATTAGAAATAAAAAACGGGGTCGGGCTATTCCCAAACCCAGGATTAATCAAACAAGACCTATTGCTTCCCCGGCAATGGCACCAAATTGTTGAAAGGTTTTCCTGACAACAAATAAATTTGTAGTCAAGACCCCATTGTGTTTAGGGAGGTCAGGAGCGTCCACGGGAAGCAAGTTATGTTTGAATTTTGGCTCGAACAAGACAGAAACGTAGACAAAATGCAGGTTTGGTACCGAACCAGAAACCTCGGTATCGTCGATGCTAAACAAAAGATGCGAAAGTGTTTTCAAATGGGGAAAAGATCTAGGATAAGGGTTTACCACGACATAATCTTGCATTCAAGATAGTGTGAAGGATAAATAACATGCCTTGAAGATAAATCAATCAACTCTCGTTGATTTAAGCAAGCAAATCAATCGATTTTCATGAATCAATTCACTCTCTACTTATTTTTGATCCAATGCTCGAAACTTTCGTTATCGAACAATATCAACATTCAAGATTGCAACTTTCTCTTTCGATCAAGCTATAAACTCGAATTACTTCAACTTTCGTCTAAGTATAAGCTGAAAACAAGTAGATAAAAGATAGAAGGCAATCAAACATTTATCACACATTCAATCATGCACAACTATGTCGGGTTTTCAACACCGACCCTAGAAAAAGCAAACTACTCACTCATGATTGGAACAAAACAAACAATTGAATTAAATGAGAACACTGAATGGAAACAAAACAAAGGCTTACTTGAATTAAAATCGAAACTTTGTCTTACATCACAATCTTCTTCCTCAAGTAAACTCTAAAGCACAAACTAAGAACAGAAAAACAGAGAAGATCGACCCTTCAGTTTTCTCATCTCTCTCCCCCTCGTCCTCTACTAAAAAAAGTCCCCTAAAACTAGGCTAAAACACGGTATTTATACTAAGAGAATCTATCTATAAAGTTCTAAAAGATAGAACTTTCCTAACTTAAAAGATTACGAAATAAAAGATAGAATAACTCAAAGTCGGCGCCGCCTACCGACACATGTGACCTCGGTGTCGACCTGCACAGGGTCGGGTCGGTAGGCGTCTTGCTGAATTCTTTGACTGGGACTTTGTTGCAAAGCTCGGTACCGAACCCACAGGGTCGGTATTGAGGTCTATTTTCTTGATTCTTTGTACTTTGGTATAGCTTCTTTTCTATTTGTCGGGATCTTTAAAGCTTCTTCTTCCTCCTTTTATTTTCAACCATGCTCCACCATCAACCTCTCGATCTCAACTCCTTCAGAAGGCTCCCTTTTTGCTTCAAAAACCTACAAAAAAAACAAGAAAACAGAGTAGCTTCCATACTATTTTACACGAGGTCCTTCGGCTGATGGCCATAGAGTCGCAGCATGTCGTGTACCTAATAAATGATATATGCCAACCCCATTGAAACACTTTGAAATCATCGGTTGGTTTTAGTTTTGGGTTGGTCCTCACGTAGACTCATTGGTCAATTCCATGTGCCCATGTTGTCAACCTAGGCATTGATATGAATCTATAACACTCCGTCTTTATATCAGGGCACTACTCAGTAGTAAACCACACACAAGTCCACATGAACTAACTTCATAACGAGTTGATGAGAAGCTTACAACTCGGGCAGAACGAGAAAATACAAAGGAAACATCCAACATGTATTTATAAATCCAAGTATGGAAAACATGCCTAAAAACCCAAATGACATAATATATGACACCAACTACTAACACTTCATTAACATCTTACTATCATTCATTTACCATATCTAAACATTATAACAAAAGATATAAAATAAGTGACCATCATTATTTTCAACGGAATCCAACCCTAATGACATGATTTTCAACGACTCGTACCATCATTTTGCAAAGGTTCCATCATGGGACCCTTGTGCTTACCTAAAATGAAAAACAAGTTCCCGAAGGGTAAGCTATTGTTCTAATCCAATTTATAAATCATACGATACTACTAACGTATTTGAAAACCAATAAAGTTTCTAACACATGCACATGCAAGATCTAGATGAGCACAACACATATCAATTCTATATCCATACTTAGCTTCAAATTAGACACACTTACACACAAGCACACATCTTCACATCCACACATCCACACAGTCACACACACACACACACACACACACACACACACACACACACACACACACACAAATTCCTACATGCCACTTACCATTTCATTCTAATTCTATTAAGCTTATCAACCCTACGCCTATGTGTTGATGCTTAACCTCCCACCCTACACAAGATCTTAACACTTCTAACCCCTAGTCAAGCCTCCACAAGAGCACTTGCCAAAAACACAAGTAGCTTTTGTTTTGAAGGGGCATGATTCTCTATCACATGAACCATATGTAGACATCCCTTCCACGATGAGGACTACACACATGGTCGTATCGAGAATAGTACCAGCATAAAGAAAATTTTCAAAAACTTCACATGCGATGAAAATACTTTAAAATACGTTTGAGCACATATCACAACAAGTAAACATTTTTCATAACACAATCAGTTAGGGACTAGTTCAACTTAACTCGAAGACAAATTCCCAAAGCCAAGAAACAACTAATTATCACGCAACGCGGAACCCTGTCTAAGATGGATAGCCTATCTCTGCCATTGTCTCTAATTACAACCTAAGACCCACGCTTCTATATAGATATATGTAACCCAATGAAAAATAATACCCTTTTTACTCCTACAATCTCTAACCCAAAATACAACGATATGTCAGCTTGCCTTATAACTTCTTTAGTATAAATTCAAATCCTTTAAATCTTCACCAAGATATAATACATATATATATATATAACAACATTTTTCTAGTTTAAACCTTTTTTGTAAAACTTGATCAAAGATCCCTGAAACATCATTTCAAAATAAAACCCTAAAATTACTCTTGAAAACTTATCAAATATAAAACCAATATCCAAAACACCCACTTAGAATTATAAATAAACTGATTTCCAAATAAAAATCAATTATAAACCCAGATTTACAAAAACTAATACAATCTAAATAAACCTCTAATTAATTAAAATCTACCAAACAATACTTGTACTCTAAGGTTAAAGCCGATTGAATAAATCTTGTACTTAAACAAACCAACAAAACTTCCTCTTCTCATTCTTATATATCTCCCTCTCTCGAACTATATGTCCCTCCCTCTTTCTCCAAATTCCTCTCTCTCGCTCTCTCTCCCTCTCTCACCCTCTCTCTCTCTCTCTCTCTCTCTCTATATATATATATATATATAGGTTTAATATCTAGAGAAACCCCTTATTAGAGAGAAACGGGAGCCATTATTAGGAGCGTCAGATTTAATAAAATTAAGGGTTGAGATCTAAAAATAAAAGATGCACATGGAAGTTATTTACGTAAAAGCACTAGATTACTTCCTATTTCTCTCTCCATATCTCGTTTAAAGCAAATATCTTTAATTAATTTTTTTCCTTCTTTAATCGCTATTTTATTTCAATCTCTCTCCATATCAGACTCTAACCTATTCAGTTTTCAAAATGAAAAGCTCTCTTTTCGTCTAAAAATTCAAAAGATGAAGAAACTGTAACCTAGGATGGAAATCTATCTCCATTCTTCTATAATCCAAACCGATCGAAGCCCATCGTCCTTTCTTAGTCGATCCTTTTCTGCATGAGTACAAAGCTTTTTTGAATTCTTCTCAAACCGTAAGCTAATGGGTTTTATGAATGAATTTGGGTTTCAGTTGTTTGTATTATTTTGCGTTTGCGCATTGATCTCGTTTTATAGTGTCTTATTTAGAGTTTGCCCATCAATTTTGAGTTTTGTACGTACTGTAGTAGATTTAGGAGTTGCAATTGACTAGTTTTTTGAGTTTGTTGTAGGTTAAAAACATTCAAAAGCAAACAAGCATGTTGATGCTCCTATTGTGGATTCAGAGAATGTGGAAGATGATAATTCAGTTACATTGTTAATATGTTCGATATCTTTAATTACATATTCGAGTTCTTGTATACACATGTTCAAAATTGTGAAGTCGATATTCGGATATATTTACATTTTATGTACAGTGAATTTAATATTCAGTAATTTTGTATACGTGTTCGAGATTGCGTACTTAATATTCAGATATATTATATACATATTCAAGTTCTTTTATACATATGTTCAAAACCATGAAGTTAATATTGAAATATATTGTATACATGTTGAATATTGTGAATTGAATGTTCATAAATGTTCGAAAATATGTTCTTAATATTTGTTGACACATATTGGTTAGTTCAATATTTTATAGAACATATTCAGATATAATCATATTATCACTTTAAATGCATATTCGAGAATATGGTATGCATATTCATGTAAACATAATAATATGTTCAATATGTAATCACGTTACTACTACAACTAACCTGAACGTACATGACAATAAACTTGAATATACATAACAACAACCTGAATATACTTAATAATTGAATTGAACATATTGATACAACGACATATTCGAGAATGTGTTATGCATATTCGAGTACAAAACCTGCTATTTCAAATATGTAAAATCAAATATTTAGTCAAATTATTACATTAGTACTACGTACAAGTGTATATTCGAGCACATATCAAAGTATGATCAATATTTAAGCTCACATATTCAGTCATATTATCACATTAGTAATACAATGGCATATTCAAGAATGTGTTCTTAATTTTCGGTTACACATGTTGTTTTGTTCAATATTTAAACTAACATATTCAGATGTGAACTCAAATATACTACAAGGAAAATATCCGAGAATGTGTTCACAATTTTTTTAGTTTGCACGATCCCTTAAATATAGGAACTTCCATTTTGGTAATATTGGCTATTTATTTTCTGAAATCGATTTAGAATATTTCATTTTTTTATTTACACGATAACTTAAATTTAGGAACTTCCATTCTGATTTTTTTTAAAAACAAATAAATCCCTATAGCTCCTTCCATTTTGGTAACTACCAGCCAATTTTCACATTTATTTTTTCCATATCCGTATCCTTAAATCTCGCATTTGGAGTGATTTTTTTATTTTTTTCATAATTAAATCAATCCAAGATTTTATTTTCTAAAAAACGTCCATATTAGCTATTGTAGTCCTTAAATCCTAACCAATAATTACCCCAAATCTGACGATCCTAATTACGTCTCTAGTTTCTCTATAATTGTTCTTTCTCTGGAGCCCTCCCCTATATATATATATATATATATATGTGTGTGTGTGTGTGTTACTAAACAACAAGAACCAACTCTCTCTCATACACACACATATATATTTGGGGTAAGGTCACCCAAAATATAAAAAGTCGGCATAAATTTTGCAAATTTCCACTTTTCATCCTCAAATCTGATTTACTACAAACTTTACCCTAAAATACTAATTAATTAGCTTTAAGTTAAAAAAATTTAAAAATAATTATTTTTAATTAAAAATCAAATATTATTTATTTTTTATATTTTTATTTATTTTTAAAAAGTTATTTATCATTACATTACAAAACTCACTAAGGATTTTGTAATGTGGTTTTGTAGCGAGTCAACATTTTGTGGGTTGGGTGAGGCAAGTTGAACGGTGGAAATTGGGATGATGGGAGCAAGAATAAGATATCAGGGATTTAATAGGTTTGAAGTGGGAGTGAATTTATTTTGAGGTTATGTCTGTTATCCTTGGGCCTCCAAGATAAGGGAGAAAGGATTGGGCCTTGTAGAGTTTTGAAGAGAATGACTAGACTCTGATGGAGTAGAGACAAAATTAGTTGGTTGAGTATGCGTTGGCAATAATGGAGGCATGAGAGCAATTTGAGGTGAGTTTCTGGAATGTATTTGTAGGAAGCCAAACGCAAAGGGAAAATTGGTATCGTGGAATATAACTTCCCTAGAGATGTATGTGTGTTTTCCTCTCGATCATAACAAAGGTAGGTTATATGGTTGCTACCATATCTATGAAAAATGGTGGGAGTGAAGTGGAAGGAAATTTTATGGTTAAATATGGTCGAAGGTTAGGTATGAAAAAGCACTCAAAAAATTTTAGGGAGCTATAATCGGGTTGTTGATTAAACGGGATCTCAAAGGGAGTTTTGTTTTGGAGAATGGGAGTTGGTAGGCGGGTGAGAAGAAAAGTGGCGGTTTCAAGGGTATGATCCCAATATTGTATTGGTAGAGAGGCTTGTTAGAGTATGGTGAGGCCCATGTTTACAATTCAATGGTGGTGGGTTACAACGGTGCCATTTTGTTGGTAGGAATGTCGGCATGTGAGTCGGTGGTGTATACCCAAGGATTAGAAAATGGGTTTAAGAGGCATGAATTCACCTCCACCATTGGTTTGTATGTAATTAATTATGTTAATGAAATTTTTGGTAGCAAATAAAATAAACGTAGAAACAACATGAGAAACTTGAGGTTTATTAATATTAAAAAATATCCAAATGAACATAGAAAAGTCATCTACAATGGATAAGTAGTATGTATTCCCTTTCATAGACTTATGGTGGGCTACGCCCTAGACATCAAGGAAAAGCTGTTGAAAGGGTCGTGAGGAGCGGCTTGAGTTGGGAGGGTGTGGCAAGGTATGGGCCACGAACAAGTTGATCAATTCATTTGGGCAAGAGCACTAGGATTGTCTTTAGGTGAAAATAATGTGCTGAAAATTGAAGTTAAAACCCTAGCAGAGGGATGTTCGAATTGGTGATGCCAAATAGAGGCTTTATTAATGATGGTGGAGAGATCTTTAGGCTATGACGATCATTGCGTGGTGGCAGTGAACATGTAAATGCCAATCATGACGACTCTCTGTAGAAGTTGCATTGGTATGTGAATTTTTAACAAAAAAAGAAAATATGGTTTTTGTACAAAGAGCAGGTTTATATGTAATTAAAGGGATATGAATGAGGTGAGTTGATATGATGTATTTCATACAATATGACTAGGACTAGATAGTATACTTTTTGTATAAGATTTAGGTCTTTTTTAGTGCTTTAATGAAGATTCAAGAAAAACACCAATAAGTTCAAATTCTAGGCCAAGAAGATGATTCGAAGCAGACTTTAAGAACAGGTCTGCGAAAGACATCACAAGACCGCGAAACAAACTTGGAATTAAGACCTACGGTCGCGGATTGATCGGCGGTCGTCGCGGTTTAGAAGGCTACGCCCACTGTTCACTACCCACACCCGCAGTTGTCCACGTTAGCGATCCGAGACGGAGATTTTATATTATATTTTATTATGTTGTTTTCTTTGTTGTTAGTTCCTGTTTTGAGTTGGCTATTTCAGCCTAATTTCTATTATTCCACTTAGACTTTGGTATTCTCTCTTGCATGGAGAACTAAACTTCTAAATTCTATTCAAGTTGAAGCGTTCAGACTCAAGTTTATTGTAAGATTCTTCTATTCAAGTCTATTCCTTACAGGTTATTTCAACTCTCTTGTGCTTAATCCATATTGATTGTGTTGATTTCATCCTTATTTGGCCAACTTGTTGGAATTGATGCACTCTATTGCTAGATCTAGGTTTTCTCGTAGTAAAACGTGATCTAGCAACTCAATTGTTTCAGGACTCGTTAGACTAAAACATTTCAGAAAGAGATTTGAATGCATGTTTAATTGTTTGACTCGTTGGAATTCAATTGCATGTATCTTGCATATCCTTGTTCTTATTGCTAATATCCATGTAATTCATGATCGTTTCATGTCTTATTTAGATATTAAGTTTGCATGTCTCATTGCCATATTATATATCTGATCAAGATAGGAATAACTAAAAGGAGTAACTTGTTTGAATCAATGATCAATAACTTGATGATAAAAGTCGATGCTTCAATAGGATTGATTTTCCCAAATTGATAAGAACTCAAATTTTCTTTGCTTGGTTGATTTATTTGCTTTAATTTTCGTATTTTTAGAATTATAATCCAAAAAACCTTTCTTTGAGTTGATAAAAATAAATGCTTGGAATACAAGTTTCCCTTCAGTTCGACCCCAACTTACCGACTATACTAGTTGTGTAACTAGGGATTGAGTTTTGATTTGGCATAAACGATTTTCAGCCAGTCAAATTTTGGCGTCATTGTCGCGAACACTTTATTTAATTCTATGTTTTTATTGTTACCAACTCTGGTGTGAACCCTAATATATGGTCCACATCCGTGCTACTGATTCTCATCTTTTGTCTTTTGATTTAGAGATTGAAAGATCCCTTTCTAGGTTGAGATGTGAAGCTCAGGATCTACTTTGTGAATTGCCTTTCAACTTTGATTCTCCTGCAGCTAAGACAATGGGAGATCAGACATTGAGGGAGCCCATGGCGGTATAGTTCCTTGCGCTGAATGAAGGTGTCAAGTTTGAGTTGAAATCAGGGTAAATCCACCTCTTGCCCCACTTCATAGGCTAAGCGGAAAAGACCCCAACAAGCATCTTGCTGAATTTGATCAGGTTTGCTCTAGTATGAAGCCTGCTAAAGTAATAGAGGATCAGATCAAGTTGAGGGCATTTCCTTTATCTCTAAAGGATTCAGCCAATGAGTGGCTCTACTATCTTTCTCCATGCTTCATTAGTACCTAGATTAAGAGGAAAGCAACATTCTTGGAGAAATATTTTCTAGCCACCAAGCAGAACAGTCTGAAAAAGAGCTTGAGCAATATTGAACAATAGGTTGGAGAAAGCATGTGTGACTATCATGAGCCCTTTAAGAGGTTGTGTTCTAGTTGCCCATATCATGGGTACTCTGACCAACACTTAGTGCTCTACTTCTTTGTCCGATTGTTGGAAGATTAATGTAGAATGGTGAATGCAGCTTGTAATGGAAGCCTGATGAATAGAACACCAGTAGAAGCCCTTCAGCTCTTTTTAGCGCTAGTTGAAAACTCAAGGCAATTCAACAAGAGAATTGGCACTTCAGGAGTCAATGCTATGGACTCCGCATCTTCTGATTAAGATCTGAGGTGGCGGAGTTGAAGAATACGATGAAGATGTTCATGTTGCGAGGAACCACTCAACAGTTGAAGGCATGTGAAATTTGTGCTGACACACTTCACCCTATTGATGCATGCCCACAACTCTAGGAATGTCAAGCTAAGTTTAATGTCGTAGGGGGTTATGGACCTCCTAGACCTTGTTATGACCCTTAATCTAACTCATACAACCTAGGTTGGAACAATCATCCAAATCTTAGATATGGGAATCAAAATCAGCCTCAATCAACAAGGAGGAAATCAATAATACAAGAAACAGTATGCTCCAAGAGCTCTAGTCCAGAATCAAAACTCCTCATTTAATGTTGAAGAGATGTTTGCAAAACTTGCCAGTTTGACCAGTTGGGACAGAGCATATTGCAAACTCAGAGTAGTCTCCAAAGCACTCAGACTAGTCTCTAGAGCACTCAAGCTAGTCTCATGAACATGGAGACCCAAATCAGTCAACTGGCCACTGTTGTGAGTAGATTGGAGGCAAGAGACTCAGGGAAATTACTTGCTCAGCCCATAAACCCGAGGGAGAATGCGAGCGCTTTCACACTTAGGAACATGAACGAAATATCATGTAGCGAACCTGATACAGAGGACCCACGCCTATTGGAGGCCACCCACACCGGCAGGCCCTTAATTGAGGATTTGGAAGATCTGCTCGACGAGACCCACGACCTCGGCTCACCTTTCGACGACTGCAGTTTGAGTAACGGCCCGTCGGATGGTGTTCCGACAAATCCCGATGACCTGCTAAACTTCTAAAAGATCTTTTAATATGATTATAAGTGTTCCTACATTTTCTAAACTTCTAAAAGATCTTTTCAAAGTTAAGAGGAACCAAATAATAAATGGGAAACAAAAGGTTAAGGTCAATGAACATGTATTTGTTGTATTTGAAAGGCGTATGCCTAAGAAGTGAAGTGATCCAGGCATTGCATAATAGGAGACACTAAAATTGATAATGTCATGCTTGATATGGGTGCTTCTATCAATGTCATGCATTATTCTGTCTACACTTCACTAGGATTAGGACCTTTGCATGAAATTGGTGTTATTGTTCAATTAGCTGATAGGTCCACTGTGTACCCGAAAGGAATTATTGAAGGTGTTCTTGTCATGGCTGATAACTTAATATTCCCTACTGATTTCTTTGTGCTTGACATGGATCATGATGTCCATGTTGCACCTATTCTGTTAGGTGGACCTTTCATGAAAATTGCTAAAACAAAATTTGATGGGGAAATATTTGAATACGGCATGGATAATGCTATGAAGTACCCTCAAGATTACCATTCTCTATGCTCCATTGATGTAATTGATCATATTGTTCAAGATGTATTTGATACTGCTTGTGGTGATGAGTTACAATCTATTTTAGAGAATGACATCGACCTTTCATGCTTGGATTATGAATTACTTGATAGATATCATGAGATCCTTGCTGATTTGAGTACTTGATGTGAATCCCCTACTGATGCTTTATCCATTAGGCCCATACCACTAACTCTCCCTAGCGAGAAGTTGCTTTCTTTTGTAGTGCAAGCACAAGAAGTTGAGCTTAAACAAATCCCTGAACATCTAAATATGCTTTCCTTAAAAAGGGTTACACTTTGCCTGTCATTATCTCTAACAATCTCTCCAAAGAACAGGAAGAGAAATTGGAGCATGTACTTAAGGAGAACAAAAGAGTCCTAGGTTGGACCATTGCTGAGATTAAAGGGATTAGTCCCTCTACATGTATGCATAGAATCCTCCTAGGAGATGGTGCCAAGCCATCCACGCAACCACATAGGAGGCTAATCCTATCTATGATGGAGGTAGTCAAGAAGGAGGTGATGAAGCTCCTACAAGAAGGTATGCTATATCCCATCTCTGATAGTCAATGGGATAGTCCAACCCAAGTTGTGCCCAACAAGGGTGGTATTACTTTGGTAGAAAATTACTTGGGGAGTTAGTCCCCACTAGAGTCTGGACTTGTTGGAGGGTTTTGCATTGATTACCGAAAGTTGAACAAGGTAACCAAAAAAGATCACTTTCACTTTCCATTTATTGATCAAATGCTTGAGCGACTTGTCGGTCGTTCCTATTATTGTTTCCTAGATGGCTATTTAGGGTATTTTCAAATTGCTATTGCACCAAAGGACTAAGTGTTGGAAGGGTTTCTTGACAACAAATAAATTTATAATCAAAACCCCGCTGAGTACAAGGGAGTCAGGTTCGTCCACGAAAGAAAGTCTAGTGTCAAGTTTTATTACTTAGAGTGCAAGTAAGAGAGAAAGAGTTTAGATTTTTATCAAGATAAATAAAAATTCTAAGGTTTTGGTGTCCCCACAACAATAATTATGCATACATATGCCAATGAAACACATAGATCATGCTTTTATCATATAAAGTTGTTAACTTTCGTTAACCTAAGCAAGTAAATCAACAAACTTTCGTTCAATCAAATAACTTACTATTATCTCTCTACTTCAACTAGGATTGATCCGCTTTCGCTTCAAAACCCTAAATTGACTATTCTGATTCAAGGTTTTCGCTTTCGCTTCAACTATGAATGAGAAAATCCTATCCACTTTCGTTTCAAGGAGTTAAGAACAAGAGAGAAGAATTATGATAAAAAACAATCAAGACATGATCAAAGGCAAGCATACATAACCATTTTTGGGTTTAACCCCAACCTTAGAGAGAGAGAGAGAGACTACTCACACCTCATAATTGAAAACAAAGCAATTGGAATTAATGAAAGGAAAAGCTTACAAACTGAATCCAAACAAAACTTGTTCTCCAAGCAATCCTCAAACTCGCCTCTCTATCTACTCTATCTTGCCCCTTCTCTCTCTTCTCTTCTCCCTACTGTGCCCCCAAGGCAATTCATTGTGGATGGTGTGTTGTGTTAAAACAAAGGCTAGGACAAGAGTATTTATAGAGAAAACTTAATCTATTTAAACCTATATATAAGGAAATAAATCCCTAAAAGATATATCCCTTAAAACTATCTAAAGACATAAAAGATATAGGATAAAAGTGCATTAAGTGCGCCGACTCGGATGTTCGCTAACGACATTGAGTGCCTCGGTACCACAGGGTCGGTAGAACTCTGCTGAATTCTTCACTTTTCTTCTTTTGCTGAGAGCCTCTTACCGACCTATGTACCTCGTTATCGACCTTCACAGGGTCGTTACCGCCCCCTTCAGCATTGAAAACAGCCTTGTAACCGAGAGTAAATCTTAGGTATAGGGTTTCTTACATCTTGTTTTGCCTTGATTCTTTTTCCTAAGGCTCGGTAATGAGTTGCTCTACTTCTTTCTTAGCTCGAACTTTATTCTTCACTTCTTTATGGACTTCATTCCTTAAACTTTTCACCGTCTTTGCTCCTTTTCTTAAAAATACTCCAAACAGCTTCTAAAGCCTACAAAAACACCACCAAAGCTTATTTAGATTCCATATCTGAAGAAAATACAAAAACCTACACAAACGACTAAAAAAAACATAAAACTAAAGAAAAAGACTCAAACACATAAAAACACACCCCAAAAATATGACTAAAAAGGTGGATATCACTAAGAGAAGACGACATTTACATGTCCTTTTGGCACTTTTATACCGTAGAATGCCATTTGGATTATGTAGCACACCCGAGCCGTTCCAACAGTGTATGGTTAGTATCTTTTCTAAATATATTGAAAATTTTATTGTGGTTTTCATGACTGACTTTACAATACATGGAGATGACTTTCATGCCTGCTTAAACCATCTATCTCTAGTCCTTCAATGATGTGTAGAAACCAATTTGGTTCTTAACTCTGAGAAGTGTCACTTTATGGTTTAGCAAGGCATCTTTTTGGGTCATATAGTGTGATCCAAGGGTATTGAGGTCGATAAGGCAAAGATTGATATCATCCAATCCTTGCCTTATCCTACTAATGTGCGTGAAGTGCATTCTCTTCTATGTCATGAAGGTTTCTATCACAGGTTTATTAAAGACTTCTCTAAGATCTCAGCCCCATTGTGTGAATTACTGAAGAAAAATGTTCCTTATAAGTTTAATGAAGCATGCAAAAAGGTGTTTGATGAGCTAAAAATCTGCCTCATAAGTGCACCAATTATCCAAGCTCTTAATTGGTCTTAACCTTTTGAGATCATGTGTGATGCAAGTATGTTATTGCGGTTGTTTTGGGTCAAAAGGAAGCTAGAGCATCTCATCTCATCTCATACATTATGCTTCCATGACCTTGAATGATGCCCAAAGGAACTACTCCACCACTGAAAAGGGGATGCTTGCTGGAGTGTTTTCTTTTGAAAAGGAATTATTGTATTTCATACAGCATAACTAGGACTAGAAAGTACACTTTTTGTATAAGATTTACGTCTTTTTAGTGCCTTAATAAAGATTCAAGTAAAAGACTGAAGAGTTCAAATTCTAGGCCAAGAAGAAGGTTCGAAGCAGACTTGAAGAATAGGTTCGCGGAAGACATCACAAAAGCAAAAAACGATGTTGGAATGAAGACCCGCGGTCGCGGATTGATATTTGGCGGTTGCGTATTGATAGGTGGCAGTCACAGTTTCGAAGGTCGCGCCCGCAGTTCACTACCCGTGCCCACGGTTGTCCACGTCAGCGACCCGAGACGGAGATTTTATATTATATTTTATTATCTTTTTTCCTTTCTTGTTAGTTTGTGTTTTGAGTTGGCTATTTAAGCCATGTTTCAGACTTTGTTTGGAGATCCTTCTTAGACCTAATTTCTATTATTCCACTTAGACTTTGGTATTCTTTCTCCTATGGAGAACTAAACTTCTAAATTCTATTCAAGTTGAAGCTTTTAGACTCTAGTTTATTGTGAGATTCTTCTATTCGTCTATATTGATTGCAATGATATCATCCTTATTTGGCCAATTTGTGGTAATTAATACACTATATTGCTAGATATAAGTTTTCTCATAGTAAAACCAGATTTTCGTAGCAACTAAATTGTTTTAGGACTCGTTGGACTATAACAATTGAGAAAGAGATTTGAGTGCATGTTTAATTGTTTCACTCGTTGGTACTCAATTTCATGTATCCTACATATCCTTGTTCTTATTGCTAATATCAATGTAATTCATGATGTTTTCATGTGATATTTGGATATTAACACTAGTATAATAAGGAGATGTTGTCACTATATGATTTACCACGGTTCCGTGTCATATCGAGGTTATTGTGGAATATATGGTTAAATTACCTCGGTTCAAATAGAAACCGTGGTAAATCTGTCACCTATTACCTCAGTTCTTTTTATAATCGTGGTGTATAGCTCTGATATTTTACTGTCATCGCGGTAAATAAACACAAAGTGATAAATTTACAACGGTTATATAATAACCGTGAGAAATTTAATAACCAATATACCACTTTAACCGTGCTAAATTGATAATTAATTTACCACTATCAAATATAAGACGTAATTAATTATAGAATAAGAATTGTGGTAAATGTGATGACTTGATAAATATGAAAATTAATTAATAGATAAGAACATATTACATAAGTGTATTAAATATGAAATTTTGGGCCAAAACATGTGTTGAATAAAAAGATAAATAGTTACCTTTTATAAATTAAAATTATTTTTTTTATCCATAATATATATATAGAGAAAGAGTCATGTGCGAATGGGCACCTAGGTGAGAATTAAGAATAAATCTCGCTCGTCCATTCCAAAAAATCAACACCCCTGATCAAACATTCATTAAAAATGATAAAATAAGGCACGGGCGAATTTTTCCCCTATTATTCGCGTATTTTTCAATAAAATACGGCACTAACGAATTTTTCCCGTATTATTCACGTATTTTTCGAAAAATAGGTTTTTATAAGACGCGCCCATTTTGTTCATCAGAAATAGCGATTTGTTCATCAATATTCACTATTTTTTATCAATATTAACTCATTGTGCATCGAGTTTTTGATAACATCGTTAATCGATTTTGAACTTTTTTTTATTTTTAGTTTTATTTTTAAAACTTATTTATGTGTATGAATACAAAATTATCTAGTTTTTTATGCACATATAATTAGTTTCGATATAGCAATATTTTTTCATTGATATAACCTTGTTTGTACATTGATATATCATTATTTGTTCATTGGTATACCATTATTTGTTCTTTGATATACTCTTTTTTGTTCATTGGTATACCATTGTTTGTTTATTAATATACCCTATTTGTTCATTGATATAACCTTGTTTGTTCATTGTTCTAACCTTTGTTTTGTCCATTGAAGTGCTTTAAGGCTAACTTGTCAATATGAATAAAGTACTCAATATAGTACCAAAATAAGATAAGTTTGATGTAAAAACTTGAATGCAAAGGATAATAGATAAAGAATCTGACTTTGCAATAATATGGTGTATGCTAAGAGAACGAGATAGCAACAAATCGAAGAGGAGTGCTTGTGCCTTATTTAGCTATGAACAAATTGATGTTATTAATGAACAAATATGCATATAGCAATGAAGAAATTGAGGTTACTAGTGAACAAATATGCATCTAGCAATGAACAGTTATATGAAAAGGCAATGAACAAATATGCATAAACCAATGAACAAATTAATGATACTAATGAACAAATATGCACAAACCGATGAACAAATATGCCAAAACCAATGAACAAATATTTTCATTTTTATGGACAAAATCACAATGTTGATGAACATATTGCATGCAATTTTGATCCAATTTTTTTCATTTTTTATGTACAAATAATAGATTTTTGATGCACAAGTAATAGTTTATTTATGCACAAAATCACAGTTTTGATGAACAAAATCATATTGTTGATGAAAAATCCACATTATTGATGAAAAAATCCACAATATTGATAAACAATTTGGGCGCGCGTCCTATTTCCGGTTTTCAAAAATATGCGAATAATTCGTCAGTCCCTTTTTTCCCCCTTTTTAAGTGAAATGATCAGCGCCTTTGATTTTTCTTCATCCAACGGCTCTTGTTCTTTCTTATTTCGCATCTACGCACCCATTCGCACATGAACCGGACTCATATACATACATACATATATATATATATATATATCTTAATTATATATATTAAGATTAATATTTATTTGGTGAAAATTTTACTAGGAAAGTTTTTTTGAAATAAGTTAATTAGAAAAGTATATATTCGGATAAAAACTTTGCGCGATATATATTATTTTATCTTATATATTATACTCTTGCCTTGTATTAACTCTTTAAAAAAAGAGATCTAACACATATAGCTAATTAGAAAAAAAAAGATTGAAACCCAAACCAAAAATATGAATGTTGTTAAAATATTATTTGTTATAATCTGAATTCATCAAAACCCAAACCAAAAAATAGAGGCGGGACATTGGGCAGGTATTGGGCTAAGGTTAATACGTATAAATGACTCTTTATAAACTCAGAGCACCCACAACGGGCATACAATGGGGTGCATTAAGTCAGAACAATAATAAAATAATAGTCTTGTTGCATGTATCGAGAAAACAAGGTGCATTTTATGCACCAAGGAGAGAGAGGGGTGCATGGGCATCTGACGCGCGTGGGGCCACACAAATGCATAATTTTACCCAAAATGAGAGCTGAATGCCGCATTTTAAAGCTAATCAGTTAAAAAAATTAAATAAAGTGAGCCTTTTTTATTTTTGTAATTTTAATTGTAGCAGTATAATTTTTTATTTATTAAATAATTATAGTTAATTAAAATATTTTATTAATTAACAAAATTATTTATAATGACAGACATATATATAATTTTAATTAGTGAATAGGGTATATATATAATTGTATGAAATGGTAAAAGTATGAATTTATGAGGTGCATGGATGTGGGTATAAATTAAAATGGGGTGCATAAATGATGTGGCAGAGAGAGAAATGAAAAAAGTTGGGGTGTATAACACTATATTAGGTGCATGGATACAGATGGTCTCAAAATGCAACTTAAAGTTGTGCGGGCACAGAGAACTTACGAATTGCTACTAACTGAACTAACGGTGACCGACGATTGAACTAGTGGAGCGGCAACTGGCTACTGAACCAGCGATGACCGGCGAATGCCATGCTTTGCTCGCTACGATTGCACCACGAAATCCAGCCCTTGTTCGTCCATCTTCTCGAGACCCGCCTCTACGGTTTGAACGGTTGACGACCCGCTTATCCACCGTGGCACCATCCGAGTACAAATTGTTCTTAATTGGGAAGGTTCGAAGTATCTACGATTGCATTTATATTGATTTTTTGGTATTATGTGATAACTGCTTCAACTCTAGTCTATGGAGCTATCTCCAAACGAATCTCTTATAATTAGAATCTACTTTTAACTAAAGTTAGAAACTTAACTTACTATTCTACATGAGATCCTCGGTTGATGGTGGCCAAGTCGCGGCATGTCATTTACCCACATAGATGTCATATGACTACCCATTAGAAAACATTAAAAAAACTAGCCAACTTTTATTTTAAGTTAGACCTCGAGTACACTTGTTGGTCAGTTCCATGTGCCCTTGTTTTCAACCTGGGCTCTGATACCAATTTGTAACACCCCGTCTTTATATCGGGGCACTACTCTGTAGTAGACCACACCTGGGTCCACATGAGCTAACTTGACAACGAGTTCACTCGGGTCTTACAACTCGGGCACGACTTAAATGAATCCCCAATCGACATAAATGACAACACCACTTGTGAACACTTTATTGAAATCATACTGCTCTTTCCTTAACCAAATACAAATATTATACAAAATAAGTAACCAACATTTCACCCAATTGAACTCAGTCCTAATGACATGGCCTTCAACGACTCGCACCATCATTTTGCCGATGTTCAATCATGGGTCTCTTAACCTAGCCTGAAACTTAAAAACCAAGTCCCCGAAGGGTTAGCTAGCAATTCTATCATGCACCAAATGGTAAACACAATATGCGGCAGCAAAAACAATTTATTAGCTTACATAATAGGAATAGTTCACGTAAAGTATATTCACAATAGTAGAATAATGCAAAACAATAATAATAATATATCAGTTCACTTTAGTATCACTTCACTCATCTTTCTTATCAATAATAGTTTAATCCCAACTAATTAATTCTCATTCAACAAAATCATTTCATCTTTACAATAGGTCAACCACATTCCAGATCAACTCTTAACTATTAATATACAATTTATAGTAATAAAAATATCCTCCAATAATCTCGGGGTGTGTGAACGGCGGCATCAACTCGACCGTTTATCCGAACCACTAGGTGAACGGCGGCATAATCTCTACAGATCATCCAAACCACCTATCACCCAAAATATTCCTTCTTACCCCTGGTCAAGTCTCCACTAGAGCACTTGCCAAAACATTATTATGATTTTGAAGGGACCCACCTTGACATACGACTATGCCAAAGGATGTCTCCGCCTTTCCGACTATCCCGTGGTCATAGTGTATCGGTTGGTGTCAATGTTTAGAAAAACAATTAACATACATAATTATAATCATCTGTTAGTATACATTTCAAAATATTGATTGTTTTCAAATAGACAATATAATAATACGGGGATGAATCCCAAAATAAAGCTCTACACATCATATCTACACATCTAGCACACATCAAAATTGATAACCAAGTACCCTCCTTTTCCTACTAGGATTGGAGCAGGCCGGGCGGACGGGGACCGTCGAAGAAGTGCCTGAACTGGCGAACCGAATTCACTTTCGGAACCATACTTCCTAAAGCTAACACGCGCAGCGCATCTGTTTCGAATACAGAGGCGACAAGGGGTGCTAACCCGGCCGCCTTGAAGACGAATTCTCAACGCCAAGAAACAACTAACTATCACACAACACGGGACCTTGTCTAAGACATATGGCCTGTCTCTTCCCGTCCTCTCTGTTCACTTCCTAAGACTCATGCTTCTATATACATATATATCCCAATGAATAATACTAGTCTCTTAACTCTTACAAACTTTAACCCCAAAAACAACGAAAAGTCAGCGGGTCTTATAATTTCTCTTGTATAAATCCAAATCCTTTAAAACTTGACAAGAATATACTATATATATAAAATAATATTTTTTTAGTTCAAACCTTTTTACAAAACCTGATCAAGGATCCTCAATAATCATTACAAGAAAAAACCCTAAAAATACTCTGAAATCTTTTACCAAATATAAATCCAATATCGAAAACACCATCAGAAAACTATAAATCAATCGATTTCTAAATAAAAATCAACTATATATAAAAGAACATTTTTAGTACTTTATCGAAAACACCATCTTCTTGAATTAGGGTCTTTAATGCTATAATTAGGCTCTTTAATTAACTATCTATTTTTGCAGATTTGTTTGTGGGTCCTATTGCTGGCCTGATTCTAGTTATTGGAAATGTTGGAGTACTTTTGGTTCTCTTTCCCTTTCACTTTGCTTGGACAATTTACATTGTTATAGAGTAATTCAAGACTTTCCCTTTTTCATAAATCATAAATATTGTTATTGTTGCATTTGAGTTTTGTTTTTTTGGATATTTTCTTAATATGGGTTTGTTACTTTGTTTAATTACAGTACTATTAGGTTTGACATACCGCTTAGGATTGTAGTCTTTCTTGCTTTGCCTGCTTTATTTGCTCTCTGGTTGGGCCTAAGCATAACATGGCATGTTCTTGTTGGTGTTGGATATGGATTCTTCACTCGAGTTTCAGCCTTTGAAGCGTTTAGAAATGACAATGAGCTCAAGAAATATTTGCATTGCATTGTGTTAATTTAAATTTTCATAAATTTAACCTTACCCATATGTTGTGTAGTTTACTGATTCAAATTCTAATGGTAATCATGCCTTGTTTTGCTTCTTATGTACAAGTAGGATGGAACTTGAGGCACCATTAAAGGAATTTGTACCACGGTTTGGGACTTTGTTGCTATTTGTTACCACTCTTATCCTCTTTGGTTAAGGGAGATCCGGGAATTACAAAGCTCGGTTGAAATCCAGACTCTCAAGTAATTGATCATGAAACTCAAAAACATATCTTTTTGTTACGAAATGTTTTTCAATTTAGAGTTGTAAGTAATGATTTAGTTCTGAGTTATAAGATTTGTTATTGAAATTTGCACTTAAAATGTTGAATAACTCCTTGAGAAATTTTACTTATGCAGGTTTATTCAGGTTCTCGGTATCATCATAGTTGGTTTGACGGGCTTGATTGTGGAGATCCCCTCTTACACTTTGGTCTCCCTAGTAAAGAGCCCGTGCCTGCTTTTTAAAGGATGGAAAAGGCTTATACATGATCTTATAAGTCGTGATGGACCGTTTCGTGAAACCGCTTGTATTGCGGCTACTGGTTTGGCTATCCTCCTCTTGCCACTCATTGTTGTTGGAATTGTCATAATGTCTATCTACTCAAGTGTCTTGGTTGGGCTCCATGGTGCATTTGTTGCTTATCAGGTCTCATTGCATTCCACTTGTGAAAGATTTTTGCATTTGTTATTCCGTTTAGTGCATATAACTTAAAAAGCGTTTTTTACTGTATGTACTTCAGCAGGAAAGGTCATTTAAAAGAGGTTTGGCTTATGTCATTGCAATGGTTGCAGAGTTTGATGAGTATACGAACGATTTTCTTTATTTGAGAGAGGGCTTCATATTGCCAAAGTAATTAAAAATATATGTTAAAACCATTTTTTTAGTTAGCCAATTTGTTTGAAATATTTCCTTTGATATTTTTGAATTTCATCACCTATATCGTGGAATTTTATATTGTATTTTGATATTATTTAAGACATTTGGATAGTTTACTCATTTAAATTTGGTGTCAATTGTTTATATAATTACATTGGAGTATATAGTATAATAAAGTATTAAAAATTTTACATTCGAAAAATATATAAATTTACCACAATTCACTTTATAATCGATGTATTATTTTCGATGCACAATTCCACCACCTACATATTTACTACGGTTGTAAAACATTTAAATTAATGCCATTTTACTACAATTTAAAACAAATTTACTATGTATATATTTTACCACGGGTGTGACAATTACCACGGTTCATGAACCGAGGTAATTATGAGAACCGTGGTAAATGTGCAACCGTGGTAAATGGAAAATTTACTACGGCCAAGATTACCATGGTTCACAACCGTGGTAATATTTACAAAAGAACAGTGGTAAAAACCCTTTTTTCTACTAGAGTAAGTTTGGATGTCTCGTTGCCATGTTCTATATATATATATGATCAGAATAGGAATAAAAAAAGGAGTAACTTATTTGAATCAATGATCAATAACTTGATGATGAAAGTGGATGCTTGAATAGGATTGCTTTTCCCAAATTAATAAAAACTCAACATTTTCTTTGCTTGATTAATTAGTTTGCTTTCATTTCCCTATCTCTAGAATTACAATACAACAAACCCCGTTTGTTAATTCTTTGAGTTGATAAAAATAACTACTTGTAATACAAGTTTTCCTTGTGTTCAACCCCGACTTACCAACAATACTAGAGATTTACTTTTGATTTGGCATCAACGATTTTCAGCCAGTCATGAGTGAGAGATAAACTACAGTTCAAAGAGTAGAGATTGGAGGTGCGTTGATCGTGAGTTCTAATTTAGGATCCATCACCAAGAGAAACTCCATCACTAGCTTCCATCATAACTGTACGACTCGATTCGGAGGTTGACTAGGTCAAGGGTGAAGTGGTCAGTGGAGGAGGTAATGGGAAGTCGGGTTGTGTTAGCTTGAAAAGTGGGTGGTGGAGCTTGGTAGGAGTGGTCGAAATGGTGCCAACAAGTCAAGGCTATATGCTTCGCTTTTGAACAGATTTGAAAGTGGGGGCGAGGATATGGGTGGTCGGAGAAGTAGGAGGGTCTGTCGTAGCCATGCTTTTGTCCTAGACCTTGACCGTGGCCTTGACCTTGTGCTTGGCCATTTTCGTGGCCTTGATGTTGGCATGCCCTTGAGAGTTATTATGTGCCTTGTGTGAGCCATGCCCGTTGTCCTTTGGCGTTGGTGTAATTTGTCTCATGGTTTGTGCCAAAAGTGTTGTTAACAAAGATATTGGATGTCAGATTTTGTTTTGATGGTTTAGGCAAGATTTACAAATAAGGAGGAAGGAGAGAGTCTGGTATGGCGAGGGAAGAAAGGGTTGAGTAGATAGAGCAGTTACCATAAAGTTATAATCGATGTCGAGGCTTGCGAGAAGGTAAGTGATGAACTCATCATCGGAGATTGGTTCTCTTGCTTTAGCGAGGGTCATGATCAACGCCTTGGCCTTGTTAAAGACCTCAATTACCGATTCTGAAGTTTTCTTCAAGGAAGCGAGCTGCAAGCGTGTATGCATTATTTGGGCATTTGATCTTGCCAAAAAAAGATATAGAGTTGGCTCTTAATCTAATATTATGTTTTGCAATCAATTACCAAGGCTAAAATCGTCTCAGTGAGTTATGAAGTTGGGATGCCCATTACGAGTTGGTCACCAACTGCCACTTCGCATATTTTGGGTCGTGAGCTCTATCTAACACCGCTAGAGGGCATGTTAAGGACCCATCTGCATATGAGAAGAGGTTATGAGCCCTCAAATATGGGGTGACTTGAGCCTTCTACAAAGGAAAGTTCTCATGGGTGAGATTGACTATAATGAAGCTCGAGAATGAACTAAGAGAGAGGTTTTGACGTATTCTGAGGGTAAAAAAGGAGGTAGCTTTCAAGCGTTTGATATGCTTTTGAGGAAAGAAAGTGGTAGCTTTTTGAAAAGGTGGGTTTTTTTTGGAAGAAAGGGGATATGTGTCCTTATGGCCGCTTTGATACCATAGAAATGTAGGTTTGGTGAATTAGATAATTTCTTTCTTAAAATCCTCAATGACACTATTACATAATATGTATATACTTTGTCTTCTAGGGTTGTGAAGGTGCAATAATAGAATATATAACTTGGCCTAACATTATATGTGATTGGGCTGTCTAGAATAGCATGTAATTGGTCCTAATCAACAATGGGTTTACATATCATGCACTTACTGTAACACCCCGATTTTTCATACCGGAATGCTACTCGGTAGTGGACCTCACGTGGGTCCACTTAAGCTAGTCTGATAACAAATTCACAATAGGGATATTACAACAAAGGCACGACGAGAAAATACAAAGAAAACATCCAACCTGTATTTATAAAATCAATGTATCGAAAATATGCATGAATTCCCCAATTGACATAAACTACAATACAAATTATGAACCCTTTATTGACATCATACTACTCTTTCCTTAACCAAAACCAAATATTACGCAAAATAAATAACAACCAATTCACCCAACTGAACCCAATCCTAATGACACGGCCTTCAACGATTCGTACCATCATTTGTCGAGGTTTCATCATGAGTCCCTTGTCCTTACCTGTAACTAAAAAAAATACAAGTCCCCGAAGAATTAGCTAACATTTCTAACATGCGCTAAATGGAAAACACAATATGCAGGAGCAAAATCAATTTATTCAAATACATATTAAGAATAGTAATAGAATAGCTCACATATAGTATATTCACAACAACAGACAAGTGATCGCTCGTGTGTGCGAGGGTCTAGAGATACAATTTATAACCCGACCCCGTTGTAGCACGTGGTGGGTGTCGAACGCTCGGAAAATCTACTCGATTGAGGTGCCTAGACACTAGAAAGATGGAAAGGAGAACTTAAAACAAAGGGAAACAAAGAGAACAGTCGGGACCGACACAAGTGTCACGTCGGGCCCGATGTTGGCGACAAGAGGGAAGTCGGGACAGACATAGAGCAAGTCGGGCCCGAGGTAGCTGGGTTTGGTGAACTTCAAAGATTGAAAGTAGATCTTGGGCTTTTGGGTTCCTTCTCTAGTAGATTAAGGCTTTTCCACCCCAATTCAAGCAATAAGTGATGATCGGAATAGGATTGAGTGCTTTCGCCCTCGTTCCAACCACTTCTACACATCGATCATTGGGGAAATCCCCTTCGAAGCAAGGTCTTGAGATTGACACATGTTCACTTTCGCTACTTTGCCAATCACAAGCCTTGATTCCTTACTTTCGTAAGGAATTGTAGCTCTATATAGAGTGGGTTCCTAGATCAAGCACTCAAGGCTATGGAATTGGGGTTTCTAGCCCAACCTAGCTAGAGTTTTCCCCCATAACCCAAGATCAAGGAGATCTACTCCATATGGCAAACAAAGAAAGCAAACAAATCAAAAAGCAAAGCAATCAACATCATCAATCTCAAACCAAAGTCAAGTTTCATTCACAAATCAAAAGCAATCCACAAACTCCAATCAAAGCTTTCCAAATCCACAAAATCAAAACAAACAAAGCTAATCTATCAACCAAACCTATCAAATCTCCCTCTCCTTGGCCAATTCTCTCTCTTCTCCTTCTCCTCTCCTTCCTCCTTGCTCTCCAAGTATCCTCTTGAGAGTTTTTGAGGGTTGGTTCCCTTCCTAAGTGTGGGAACCTCCTTTCAATTAGAAGATAAGAGAGCCTTTATAGATGAGGGGCAAAAGTGGTAGTTTACAATTTCGTGCCTTGGAGCCCAAGCAGTCCAGTGACCGACTCGGACCGACACGGAGGACCTCGGGCCCGACTTACTGTGCAAGTCGGTCCGAGGTCGAAAGTTCAAGTCGGGCCCGGCGTGGTTCTAACTCGATCCGGACCTCGTTCCACCCTCTTCTTGTTGGCTTTTCTCTTGTTCTTCTTCATGGCTTGCTCCTCTCTTTCCCTCTTAAGCTCGGCCCTTGCTCCATGTTCCGACTCACCTTCAAAACGACCCTTGATCCATGCCAAAACACCTACAAAACACATAAAACGCGCATAGTCTTCGAATCTCATAGAAATACGGGAACTAAGCTAAAAAGGAACAAAAGACACAAGAAAAAGGGAAAAAGAAACATATTTACAAAGGAAATCATATATAAAAACACCACCAAATAAAGAGACATCAAAATACCCCATACTTAAACTTGCTTGTCCTCAAGCAATAACAATGTAAGCAAGACCGAAACATAATCTTCAAGTAAAGCCTTGTATGAAAACACATTTAAGCACAAGTGATTGATATTCAAGCAAGATTACATCATCACACATGATTAAGTGTTCCAAGGAATAGAGTCAATGCAACTAAGCCTCACTTTAGGGATATGTGAATGTGTATCACTCATCATGTGTATGGGTATAGCAATGAACACTCAAGCTCAAAAATCATGCAAGTAAGGACTTTACTATTGAAGCTTATATCACCAATTCCTCCACCTAGAGATGCCTAATACAAAGTACACAAAGAATTCGAACTTGGCTCAATGGAGGTCCTCAAAGAGGTTCCATTCGGCCGGGTTGTAATGGGGCTTTTGGTATTTCTCAAGGTGGGAATTATTTGGCCTTGTGGTGCTTACAATGGGGATTGAACAACCTAAATTCTCACCAACTTCACCAAAATTCCACAATCAATTTCACACTCACCCAAAAGACTTAACATTTTTCCTTTCAACCCAAAATTTCACTTAACATTCCACTTCATCTTTGCTCTTAGGCTTTTTGTTGGATTTTCCACACTTTCTACATTGGACCGACTTTCTTATGACATCGGGCCCGATGTGGTGTGTAACTCGGTCGGACCCTTTTTCTTCACTTTAGCTCTTTACCTTCATTCCACTTTCCATTTCCAACATTTTCTTTCTTTCTTTCTTTCTTTTTTTCATTTTCTTTTTGCACAACAAAGATGCACTACCCACATGATTCATAACACCATTCTTTGCCCTTAAACCCAAGAGAATCTCAACTCTTCAAATACAGTCCAAACCTCTCTTCTAAAGTCCAATCCCATAAGGGTCAAGTCATATAAGGCTAGGAATAATATTTTTGAGGAGTTTCAAACAAAGGCTTAGGCTAAAACGGGGCTACAAACAAAGGATTCACTTCATGGTAGGATATGGAACATTTATGTGACTAAAAGAATAAAGTTCAAAATCAATGTGACAATGCTAGGACAAATCTCATGACGGTCTTGGAAAATAGATAAACACCGCAATAGCAAGTTTTACTAAGCATGCATGAGCTAATCACACAAGAAACATGAGGGATATGCAAATATGAACAAGCATCCCCAAAATGGCCAAAAATCAATCTCACAAGGGTCACTCATACTTAGTTGCATAAGAACTCATCCTAGAACTGACATGTTCAATAAAACAAGCAAGATATCATGATCACATCAAAAGCAACATCTTTTTAGAGGCTTAACCATCCGAAAATATGCAAAGGAATTTACATGCTCACATCATCATTAGCTTTCATTTGGCAATCTAAGATGGGAATTTCTAGTTCAAAAACTACAAAAGACAAAATCTTTTTGTTGTTTTCAACACAATTTTTCCAAATTTTTATGGATTTTTGCAAAAATTTCTCTAAAACCAAAAACAAAGACTCATCCATTCAAAACCAAATCAATCATCCATGTCATTCCACAAACCACAAACCAAGAAACAAACATCCCAAACACAAACTAGAAACCGAAAACCAAATATCCTCAAAATAATAAAAACACACAAGCAAGTGAAATCATGAGCACACTTACCCCCACCCCATACTTAAAATTTTGATGTCCCCATCAAACAAGGAAACCAAAACTTAAAAGCAAGAGAGAAGAGTTCAAAGAGCTCACAATTTCTTTATTCTTCAATGGCATGTCTAGAATCACTCGAAGGGGTTGTCACGCCTACGTCTTCTTTGGAGTCTCGCTTGCCGCTCCCTCTCGTACACTTGCTCTTGGTAGAAGTCTTGTGGTGGTGGTTGGAGTTGAGGATCCAGGCGCGTCCATTGGTCCTCACGGGAAGGGAAGTTCCCGCTCATCCATGTGTTGAAGCTATCTTGGACCCGCCACCTTTGGTCCTCCACCTCTCTAAGCTCCTCCACCTCTCGCCTAGTGTAGCCGAGGGCTCGGTTCATCTCTTCTTGGCTAGCTTGGAAAGCACTTTGTTGTTGAAGCAATTGTTGTTGTTGGTGGTACATATGTTGTTGTTGAAGATTCACTTGATGGACCTCTTGAAAACATTCTCTTGTTGAAGTTGAAGATGGGCCATTTGGTTGGCCAAGAAGGACATGTCCACCGTTTGTTGTCTCTCGGGAAACACCATTCACGGACCATACCATTGGGCGTAGCCTTCATAACCGCCACCTTGAGCTTGTTCTCGCCTTGCACCACTCCCCTCTCCATGCTCATAGTGCCTCGGGACCTCATCACCATAGAAGGCACCGGACCGACTTTGAGGGAAGTCGGGCCCGATGTGGTGTGTACCTCGGTCCGCCAGTGTTGGAGCTTGGTGTGTGGCTCGGAGGTTGGCCATCAAGCCTTGGAAGCGCTCATCTTCTTCATTTTGCTCTTGATCGACGTCCATGTCTTCCCCACGAGGTGCAAACACAAAGTTATCTTGGTCGAAATCCGGTGAAGATGGAGGGGAGGTAAACCGAATGTGTTGAGGTTGTTGTCGCCGCCCCTCTCTTGAACCTTCGGGGTCACCAAATGAGTGTGGCTTGCCGGCCCACACTTGGTACCAACTGTGATACCGAGAAAGATCATAGAGGTTGTGCACCAACCCGATGGACACACCATCATAGTTCGAGTGAGGGGCCAAAGAAATCATGTAAAGCTTCTCCTTGATGATGTTGGCCTTCTTGAAATACTTCATGTGCATATACTCAACACCATTCGGAGCCAGAGAATACTTGTTAAGGTCGACTCCTAGACGCACGGCTAGCCTTGCTATCATCCCGCCGAAGTAGATCCAAGAGGAGCTTTGGAAGTCTCGCACCATCTTGACCCACTCCCATGCAAGGTTCATGGGCTTCTCGGTGTGGAAGAGCATCTCATGTAGCAACATAATCTCTTCCTTCATCGGCTTGCTCAACTCATGACGAGCATAGATTGCACATCCCAAAACTCGCACCATGACCCGAAAAAGAGGGCTAGCAATCTCGGTTGTGGTGGCGCCCTTTCTCATCTCGCTCTTCCCGGCCACATGCCGCCACACTTGGTTCACCTTCTCGTTGTCGACGTTGGTCTCTTCTCTTGGACATGGAAACCCGAAGTAGGTAGCCAAGTCCCTAAGAGAGAGATTGTGGTCCTCATTGCCCAATTGGAAGGTGATCGCCCCTTCCTCATCCTCCATATTATCATAAGTGCATTCAAAAGTGGCCATGAATTCCGAGGTGAGGGCGGGATAGTGGGTGTTGTCCCACTCTAGCATTCCATTGAGACCGATGTGGGAGTAGCACCTTGGAAGAGCTTGATCCATGTCCATCTTCCTCACGGTTTCCCAATCAAGCCACCTTGTGTGATGCTCAAGCGCCATATACCTTGCATAACTCTCAACTTGCTCATCCTCCTCCAAGTAAACATCATCCAACTTTGGCTCTTTTCTTGACTTCTTGGATTTCTTCTTCGGCCTTTCCGCATGAGATGATGAAGCTCTAGTCTCCATGGTACCTACACACATCCAACCAAACAAAGGGGTCCAAGATAAACTCCATACAATT
Organism: Fallopia convolvulus; assembly: GCA_964016875.1. Taxonomy (NCBI): domain Eukaryota; kingdom Viridiplantae; phylum Streptophyta; class Magnoliopsida; order Caryophyllales; family Polygonaceae; genus Fallopia; species Fallopia convolvulus. The sequence goes on from OZ024730.1 coordinate 29,621,305, forward strand.
CAACAAAAGCACTCTTCAACACACAACAACACATCAACACAAGGGGAACCCCATACTTAGTCTCTAAACACACATGCATCACAATCCAACACGAATCATCATGGATATCTTCTAACAATGGCTAAGCAAATGATCATACTACATCATGATTAAGCTATAGCCAACAATGAAACACATGAATCCACATGATATCACAAGAAGAGAGCAAAAGCAACATGGATCGACTTCCAACCTATGTCGGGCCCGACACTTCCTCAACCTTGGTCCGACTTGATGGACCGACTTCCACAACTCGGGCCCGACTTACCTGGGTACGTCGATCTCGACCTAGTTCATGCTTCGACTCCTACCTCAAATCAACCCAAATCACTCTATCATGCACTTAAATTTCAAATTCAACCATCAAACATCCCTAATCGAAGTTCTAAATGGATCCAAGCATGCATAAACAACTTTGAAGCTCAATTTCACAAATCATGCAAATCCACCATTGATGCTCAAGATCAAACTCTCAATCAAACATGGCATTACTCAATCTATGCAACGAAAGCACAAAATCTCCAAGGAAATAGGTAGAGATTGAGTAACACATACCGGATTTGAAGAGTATTAGACTTTTAAACAAAGAAACAACTTAGAACTCAAACTTTCTCAACCTAGATCGAGATGGGGGATGAAGAACGAGATTGAACTCGAAATTTCTCTTTGGAATCGGGTTAGGGAAGCCTTTTCGTGATTGGATCGAGATGAAGAAGGGGAGGTGTATGGATCGAGTATGGTGAGAGGAGGGGGCCGATTTTTGAGAGTGTGAGGGAGATGGGTTGTATTTTGGGAATGGTGGTTAATATGAAGATGGTAGGTAGGTGAGGGATGGTATTTAATGGGGGAAAGGGACAAATTAGGTCAAGGGCAAAATTGGCATTCCACCTAGTCAAATCGGGTCGGACCGACGTTGTGGACCGACGTCCCTGTGTCGGGCCTGACTTACCTGGGCTCGATGTGGGAGTATTCGGGTCACCAATTTTACTCCATCCTCTTGAAACTTCTTTCTCCATATTTCCATTTATATTTTTTCCTTTCTTAAATCCTACACAACCTTGAAGAATACACAACACCAAAAATCCACAAAACACTAGATAGAGATTGGTTAGAGAAAAGTTAGGCTAAACTAAGAAAAATCAAACTAAAATTACGAAAAGAAAGCTACTAGCTCGGGTTGCCTCCCGAGAAGCGCTCGTTTAGAGTCACTAGCTTGACTTCCTAACCTCAATCTCATGGTGGGTGAAACACGGTGAATTGCTCGCCATCGTTGTGCCCATTCCCATTGCCCTCATACCCATAAAACCACCAACGATGGTCTATATAGGCATGACTCTCCGATCTCGGGCCTCTCTCATCATACTCCTCCAACGAATGAGATTTCTCCTCCTTACTTGCTCCATCATGTTCCTCTTTTCCTACACCAAAGTTATCCAAAGAATTCCTAGGAGATTCTACCAATTCATCTTTCAAGTCACTAAGGCAAATGTAGGAGTCTCCTAAGTCGTCTTTCAAATCACTTAAACAAATGTAGGAATCAAAAGTTTGGAAAGAGTTGTGGTCATCACCAACATCAAAAGGATATAAGTAAGGATACTCTTCATTTTTCCTTGGGCTAGCATTGATCCTTGACTCATCTTGTTCCTCAACTTGCTCCAACAACTCCCTTGCTTGTATTTGTTTATTGAACCCTTCATCACTTCTCAACACAATGACCTCTCTAGCAATTTCCACTTCTTCTCTTTTTCTCTTGGCACTCTCTTCAAGTTTGAGGATAGCCAAGGCGTCCGGCTCATTCAAAGCCTTGTTGAAGTGAAAATCGACCTTTTCTTCACCAATCTCAAAGGAAACTTTGCCATTTTTGACATCAAACCTTGCCCCCGCCGTAGCTAAGAATGGTCTTCCTAAGATTATTGGGACCAAGGGGTCCTCGTGCATGTCCAAGATCACGAAATCATCGGGAACGAAGTACTTTCCAACTCGCACCGGCACGTCATCCAATATTCCCTTAGCCTTGATGATGGAACCGTCGGCCATAGTTAGGGACATATCGGCCGGCTCAATTTCATCTAAATTTTCCCTTCTCTAAATACTAGCGAGTATCACCGAAACACTTGCCCCAAGGTCACATAAGGCTTGGAAGTTTTGAGACCCCACACCAATAGTTTATAGCAAAACGACCGGGATCTCCTAGCTTTTGCGGTAACTCCAAGGTCTTGACCTCATCTTTCATTTCAACTATGGAACTCTTCTTGATCAAAATCTCCTTTAAAAACTTGGCATAGGATGGCATCTCGCTCAATGCATCGGTAAACGGGATAGAGATGTTCAAACCTTGCAAAAGCTTGAGAAACCTCTTGAACTTGTTCTCAACAACATCTTTCGGCTTCTTCGAGGGATATGGAAGAGTTGTTGCACCTTGAATCTTTCTTGGATCAACCTCCTTGGACTTCCCCACTTTACTTGCAACATTTCCTGGTTGGACCGACTTAGGCACCACGTCGGGCCCGATGTTGTGAATCTCGGTCCTGGGGCAAAGCTGAGGCAGAGTAGTCGGATCGACGTCTGGGTACGTCGGGCCCGACTTACTCTCAACCTCGGTCCGGCTCTCTTCGTTCTTCTTAGGCATGTGTGGCTCGGGTAGGTTTCGGCCACTTCTCAATCCAATTGCACGGACTTCATTTTGATTGTTTTGAGCTCGAGGGTTCTCCTCGGGTCGGCCCGGAAGTCTCCCATTCTCTCTCGGAGCTTGAGTTGCGATTTGGGCAAATTGATTGTCGACTTGCCTCCTCCATGCACCAAACTCATTGAATTGGGTCCTCATCTCCTTGAACCCATCTCTCATCTCTTGAGCAAATGATTGTAACTCATTGAATCCCGGTGGTCTATATGGTGGTGGTGGCGCCCTTGGCTCGTTTTGGTTGAAGTTGTTGTTGTAACCTTGAGCTTGACCGTTGTTCCACCGGCCATTACCACCATTGTTGAAATTGCCTCTTCCACCGAAATTTCCTCGAACATAGTTTGCCTCCTCAATTCGCTCGGCCAAGCGCACTTGGCTCTCATTCGGACAAACTTGTGTAGCATGTGCAAAGGATCCACACTCCTCACAAGCTCTAGCATTTTGCTTGTAGTTGTGGACTTGCCTCTTAAGCTTGCTCACTTCACCTTCAAGTAATTGGAGCTTCACATCCCTATCAATGTCTTCTCCCTTTGGATCATATAACTTCCTTGCACCTTCACCTTGAACTTTCACGTCTTTGCTAGCTTGACTCACCCCATACATGGCCTCATAATCGGATAGCTTGTCAAGTAGCTCCCAAGCTTGATCCGGTGTCAAGTCTATGAACCCACAATCGGTATGGAGGTTGAGCTTGTCCTTCGTTACCGGATTGATGCCTTGGAAAAAGATGTCTTGAAGCACATATGGTTGTTGGCCATGAGTAGGACATTGGCGCAACATCTCCTTGAAACGGTACCATGCTTCGAAGAGAGGCTCATTCGGACCTTGTTGAAAGCTTGCAATTTTCCTTCTTAGCTCGGTTGTCTTTGAGGGCGGGAAGAACTTCATCAAGAAAGCATCATAGAGTGCCTTCCAAGTTGTGATTGACCTAGGGGCTTGGCTCTCGAGCCAATGTGTGGCCTTGACCCAAGTGACCACTTGAACGCCTTTAGAAGCACATACTCCAACGTCTCCTCGTCGGTAGAGATCGTCTCACACATGTCCACAAAGCGTTTGATGTGCTCTATGGGACACTCATGTGGACGGCCCTCGAATTGATCACGCTTGATGAGGGAAATGAATTGCGTCTTGATCTCAAAATTCTTGGCAACCTCGGGAAGCACAATAACCGGTTCGGGTACCCTCAACTCCGGATGCATGTATTGGCTTGCATTCCGGGGTAGAGCGTTGAGTTGAGCCTCCGCCCTCATCCGTTGCTCCCGTTCTCTTCTTGCCACCGCCTCTTGATTGTCCTTCTCAAGTTGCAATCTAGCCATTTCGGCCCTAAGTTGAGCCAACTCCTCATTACCATGGAGAGCTTGATTCTCCATCCTTTTCCTTCTTTGGGCTTCTTTGAGAATACATTCCGGATCACTCACAAACTCAAGCTCAAGTGTTCCTCGGGAGGAACACGCTAGCATACACCTACGAAACAAAGACAAAACCAAAACAAATCAAAAACAAACAAAGGGTTTGGGCTATTCCCTCACCCAAATCACTACCAAAACACAAGAAACTCACCAAATGGGCACTCAATGCATTTAGAATTCCCCGGCAACGGCGCCAATCTTTTGATCGCTCGTGTGTGTGAGGGTCTAGAGATACAATTTATAACCCGACCCCGTTGTAGCACATGGTGGGTGTCGAACGCTCGGGAAATCTACTCGATTGAGGTGCCTAGACACTAGAAAGCTGGAAAGGAGAACTTAAAACAAAGGAAAACAAAGAGAACAGTCGGGACCGACACAAGTGTCACGTCGGGCCCGATGTTGGCGACAAGAGGGAAGTCAGGACCGACGTAGAGCAAGTCGGGCCCGAGGTAGCTGGGTTAGTCGAACTTCAAAGATTGAAAGTAGATCTTGGGCTTTTGGGTTCCTTCTCTAGTAGATTAAGGCTTTTCCACCCCAATTCAAGCAATAAGTGATGATCGGAATAGGATCGAGTGCTTTCGCCCACGTTCCAACCACTTCTACACATCGATCATTGGGGAAATCCCCTTCGAAGCAAGGTCTTGAGATTGACACATGTTCACTTTCGCTACTTTGCCAATCACAAGCCTTGATTCCTTACTTTTGTAAGGAATTGTAGCTCTATGTAGAGTGGGTTCCTAGATCAAGCACTCAAGGCTATGGAATTGGGGTTTCTAGCCCAACCTAGCTAGAGTTTTCCCCCATAACCCAAGATCAAGGAGATCTACTCCATATGGCAAACAAAGAAAGCAAACAAATCAAAAAGCAAAGCAATCAACATCATCAATCTCAAACCAAAGTCAAGTTTCATTCACAAATCAAAAGCAATCCACAAACTCCAATCAAAGGTTTCCAAATCCACAAAATCAAAACAAAGCAAAGCTAATCTATCAACCAAACCTATCAAATCTCCCTCTCCTTGGCCGATTCTCTCTCTTCTCCTTCTCCTCTCCTTCCTCCTTGCTCTCCAAGTATCCTCTTGAGAGTTTTTGAGGGTTGGTTCCCTTCCTAAGTGTGGGAACCTCCTTTCAATTAGAAGATAAGAGAGCCTTTATAGATGAGGGGCAAAAGTGGTAGTTTACAATTTCGTGCCTTGGAGCCCAAGCAGTCCAGTGACCGACTCGGACCGACACGGAGGACCTCGGGCCCGACTTACTGTGCAAGTCGGTCCGAGGTCGAAAGTTCAAGTCGGGCCCGGCGTGGTTCTAACTCGATCCGGACCTCGTTCCACCCTCTTCTTGTTGGCTTTTCTCTTGTTCTTCTTCATGGCTTGCTCCTCTCTTTCCCTCTTAAGCTCGGCCCTTGCTCCATGTTCCGATTCACCTTCAAAACGACCCTTGATCCATGCCAAAACACCTACAAAACACATAAAACGCGCATAGTCTCCGAATCTCATAGAAATACGGGAACTAAGCTAAAAAGGAACAAAACACACAAGAAAAGGGGAAAAAGAAACATATTTACAAAGGAAATCATATATAAAAACACCACCAAATAAAGAGACATCAACAAGCGCACAACAATACTTATAATCATAAAACGTACATAATAATTCATAAAGTCATACGATGCATACTAATAATAACACATAATTTAACTTTACTATCACCTCATTCACTTTTCACTTGAATATCAAATCAACCACAATTCACAACAATTCTTTTCTACCAATATCAATTTGAATAGCAATCGGAGCATTCTTTCATCCGGAAATTCTTATCTACCATATCAATTTACGTCGCAAACGGGATATCCTCCAACCGGAACGGGGTGTAGTGGTCGGCGGCCTCCACCGTTAATCCGAACCACCCAACACCAGAACAATTCACCTTCTTACCCCCGGTCAAGCCTCTATTAGAGCACTTGCCAAAACATTTATTATAATTTTGAAGGGGCTCTCCTTGCCATACGACTATGCCAGGAATGTCTCCCTCCTTACCGATCATCCCATAGTCATCATCGTACCGGTAGATGCCAATTTTCATAGTAGTATATTTTCAAAATATCGATTTACTCACACATAGATGTATAACAAAATACGGGGATGAATCCCAAAATAAAGCTCTACACATCATATCTACACATCCAGCACATTTCAAAACTGATAACTAAGTAAGTCTAACCGACTTACCTCTTGACTGGGAATTCCAACTCTTGAATGGAACATGGACGTGTAAGAATGATTTCCAAAAAGGAGGAAAAGGACGCGCCTTGTCTTCCGATGGAAGGGGTGACCAACAACAAGCAAGAAGGTCGTGAAGGAGCATTACAACGAGAGGAAGAGAGGGAGGCGAAAAATGAAAGGGAAGACATGGCTTTTTATAGGAGAAATAGAAGACGACAAATTCAATTCAGCTTGTATAAGAGATAAAGATCATGGCACACAAATCTAGAAGATATATCACGAATATTGAGAAAGAAAGATAAGCATGGCACAGAAATCTAGAAGATCAGATAACATGGCATGAATATTGAGGAAGAAAGATATGAATGACACACAAATCTAGAAGATAAGATAACATGGCACGAATATCTATTAAAACGAATAAGATCAAAACTTTTACAAGTCTATCTTTATTCCACTAAGAAACGGGATTTCTTAACGACTAAGAAACGAACTAATGGATAACTTTGACAACTAGATAACTTTTAATATATAAAGTTTTGGTAAAAACGAGGTTATCCGAGATTACTTAATAGCTAAGCAATCCCGACACGGCTTTTGAAAAACTCTAAAATATTAACATATTCCCGAATATTACACTTACATTACAAAATATTTAACTAGTCCATGTAATTGGGCCTAATTAATAAATCTAGGATTAGTAAACCCAGTGAAGAGGCAATTACAAAATATATAACTAGGCCTTACATTACATGTGATTGTGCTATCTAGAATAGCATGTAATTGGGCCTAATTAATACTGGGCTTACTAATGTTATCATGCACTGACATTACAAAATATATAACTATTGTAGGGTAGCATTAGTAAACCCAGGATTAGTAAACCTAGTGAAGAGATAATTCCAAAATATATAACTAGGCCTAACATTACATGTGATTGGGCTGTCTAGAATAGCATGTAACTAGGGCTAATCAACATTAGGTTTACTAATGCTACCCTCAGCGACAGAGGGAGGGGCGAGTGGGGCGGAGGCCCTACTAGTGGTCGGAGGAGTGGAGACTCAAAGAGAGTCGTTCTTACGAGATGGTAAAAGGTCAAGCGGAGAAGAAACAGGATTGGCGCCGGGGCGGGGTGAGGACGGATTACCGGAGATATCGTCGGAGGCAGTAAACAGGCGAAAGCAAGAGCGTGTCGATGTGTAGTGGAGATTGGAGAAGAAAAAGTTCTTCCAATAGAGTTATCTGGTTTGGGCTTCTCCATTGTTGGGCTTTTGGGCTTTTTCATTTGTTAGGGCTTTTGAAATTTATTTGTTTAGCCCAACTGAACGAGAATGGTTGAATTTATGAATTGATTGATTAAACAATGTTGAGGATTGTAAGTGGGTTAAGTATTATAAAATTATTCATTTTAATTTTTAGAAAAATGAAGAAATCGATTTGAAATATATAGTAGAGAAGCAGTAAGTACCCCATTTTTATTATAAAATACTTCAATGATTTGTTAAGATTTTTTAATAATTCATATGATTTAAAAGGATTTTTTTAATACCCATGTGTTAAATATATTAGTTATAAAAAAAATTCTAATTTATGTAATTTTTTTCACAAAATATGTGAAGGGTGATTTAAAATATAAATTAGTACATGAATGGGGAGATAAATAGTTGAGTGATAGCTTGATAATAATTATCTAGAGGGAGATAGTTGTAACCATCGATAACGAAATTATTTTTAATGTTTTTTAAAGCTTAGACACTCGTATATTTCAATTATCCCGTGGTAATTAAACACATTTGTATCTACTTTGGTAAAATTGCATTTAACCACCCTTTATTTTACACTTATTGCAATTAACCACCCTTTACCTTTTTTTCTACACTTAACCACCCCTTATTTGTAAATATGTGCATTTAACCACCCATTTTGATGAAAAACATTATTTTCTTTGTAAAGTAAAGTAAATTATGTTTTTGCCCTTCTTTTTTAATTTTATTTACAATAAATAAAAGAACTTAGAAAAAAATTGAGCCTTGAATGTCATTATCAATGGTTTCGGCCTACACCTCAACCTTATGAGTCTCGAGTCGTCGCCATCAGCTTAGACACGATCGACTCCAAGGGACGCTCAAAACCCATGATCTTTGCATCGGCGAAGTCGTGGTTCTTCTTCTCCATTGGATGGAGGGAAAAAATTATTATGGAGGAAATTAGGTCAGGGTTTGAGAGAACGAGCAATGCAAAAATCGGCGTATTGGAACTTTTTTTTGAAGAAATGAGCTACTAGCTCATTATAAGTCAAACACTAGGTTACCTGAATATTACAAGGCCACCTTAAATCATCACAGCAGATCAAATAACAGAGGATGATTAGAGACCCAAGAATTATACTAAGAGACTTCCAAAGGATCTAACAATGATCCCAAAAAAAAAAAAAGAGATAGCATAACTACGATGATTAAAACTAAAATGCCTTCTAGCAAGGAAATCTGCCGCTAAATTACACTCCCCAAAATAATGAAAAAACATAGCACAAGGAATAAAGGCAGTAAAAAGACGGATATCATTTACAATAGTTTGAATTTCTCAAGGAAGTTTCCAAGTTCCTTTTAAAGAATTAATAAGCGTTAAATTATCACCCTCTATAACAAGATGAGTAAAATTTAAGTCAACAACATGACGCACTCCTTCTAGCAAACCATGAGCTTCAACTTGGATTACATAAACAGAGAGATGTTCATTTTGACCAAAACCAAGAATTTACTATTATGGTTCTGAATTAAGAAGCTTGTGAAAGATGTAGAGTTAACTCTCTTAGATGCATTAAAGTTCAATTTTACCCAATGAACATGAGGCTTTCTCCAAATACGATTGTTTTTTCTTTTAGGACGGGAAAATTGTTTAAAAGGAATTGGAGGTTGAGCCGACATCCATTGCAGATGCTGAGAAAAAGCCAAATCACAAGGAAGCAATGATGATAAAAGTCTAGTGGGATTAAAAAAAATTGAATTTCTATGACCCGAAATAAGTCACCAAAGAAAGCATAGAACATTACTATTTTTATTTGAGTTTATAATTGAAATCAAATTCAGTGAAGGCACGTGTCGAACAAATTTGAAAAGAAATGTTTTATTTTTCTTCTAGTTTGGAGATCATTTTTTGAGTGAAAGGACAATTAAAAAATAAAAGGTTCAAATTTTCATCATGAGGATCACATAAAGAGAAAGTGCTTAAAACACAATTGAAGTAGCGATTTAGTCGGTCAGTAGTGGGAAGACAATATGCACAAGATTTCTAGACAAAATTTTTAATTGTAAGTGGAAGAGAGGACTTCAAAATCCACGAGAATTCATAAGAGCGGTCAATAGAAGATGAGTTAATCATTGAAGAAACTGAAGAAACTGAGAAATCTCCATCAGTAGAAGCAATCCAAACGATCCTCAGAGGAAGCAAAAGGGATACGAATCGAACAAATTAAATCCACTATAAAACTAGGAAGGATCGCACTTAAACTGTTGAAATTCGAAGAAAGGTCAGGAGTTATAAAAGCAGTGACTTTCAAGTTAATATTACCATTATCAAACAAAGGTAGTAAATCTATATTTTTAACCAATGGGTCTTTCCAAAAATTGATTGAGTTAACATTTCCAATAGACCAGAAAAGACTTTTGGAAAATTCTTCTCTAAGATTTCAAGCAAAGCTTCTTTTGAATTTGAAATATCGAAAGTGAGCACAAATATTTTTTCGGAAATAATTCGGACCCAATAATTAGAGGGACTAGTTAAAGTTTTCCATAGGAGCTTCATTTGAAGACAAATATTAGTATTTTCCGCAATTCAAAGGCCCATTCCTCCAGAAACCTTAGGAGAACAAACCTTATCCCAAGAGATAAGAGGATGATGATTAGGAGTGAACTTGTTCCAAAAAACGATTTATTAATCTTATCTATTTCATTAGAATCTCTTTAGGAAGAAGGAAACTTTGCATAAGGTAGTTAACTTGCCCTAAGAGATTAGATTGGATTAAAACTGTTCTTCTTGCCTGAGAAATAGAATTTGCTTTCCGTTAAGATAATTGTTTCTTAAGTTTAGCATTCGAATCTAAAAAACTGAATTTTGAATCCTACCTTTGAGAATAGGGATGCACGAATACTTTTTCATTGACGTTGTTATTTGAATATTTAAAACACTAGCAAGCGACATAGCTGAAACTCGTGAAATATTTTCCGTAACCTAGAAACTACTCTTATGATAATTAATTGAAACTCCTGAAATCCTTGTAAAATTATCTAAGAAAGTTTTAATGTAGTTCCTATTTTCATGAGAAGCATTTGCAAAAATAATTGTATCATCAACAAAACTGAGAAAAGGCAACCAAATACCATTCTTAACTAATTGAATGCCCACAAATTTAGAGTCCAATGTTGACTGTAGTTGAAGGGTTCTAGCAAGATATTTAATTGCAATAATGAAAATAAAACGAGCAATCGGATCCACTTGTCTAATACCACATTGAGGAGAAAACTCATCCACGGGCTCATTATTTGCAAGCACCGCAGAAGAAGAAGTTGTGATACATGACATTATATTTTAATTGATTTTTCAATTATTCTTACCTAATCCGTTCATCTTCCACACTCTAGACCCTTCGACTCCATCGTTACCGAACCCCTCTCCCTCGTTACCGACCCCGTCTCCTTCGTTCCCAAATTGTGTTCGTCCCGTTGAACGTTATTTCTTGATTGTTGGAGCTATTCTCTCGCACCGTGAATCAGCAAAGGACGATCCTATCATGTGGTATCAGAGCCATGCGAGGTTTGTCTCCTAAAAACGGTTCTTTAGTGCATAGAAATTGGTTTATGAAAGGGTTTACTTAGCATACTGTTATCCTTGTTTGTTGAGTCGATTGATTGTGCCCTATAACTGAACCGTGTCTTGTTGTTGAGTTGTCTACGAAATTGTTGGAGTCCTTGAGGTTGAAGACGAACAATCTCAAGCTAAAGCCGGTTACACTTTGCATGCTTCATAACTCCACACTAAATAGCCGACTTCAACCCTTGCTATTCCTAGTCTTATCCAAATACATAGGTAAGATTGGCTTGCAAAAGGTTGTGCATAATTCACATGCTGATTTTGAGGATTAAGGAAACAATATTTAAAAAAAATCATTATGTCAAGCCACGATTTTATACTTGAAGTGTAGTGGGAGAAGAATTGGTTAGTAACCAACCTCCTTTTTAAAAACAGGAGTGAGATCTTGGTATTGAATCCAACCGCTCTTGGCTTTACTCTTGAGAAAAAATGGTTGTTTTTAGAAAGATCCGGCCACCATTGAAAAGGAGGAGTGGTCGAGAAGATGTAAAGCAACACAAGAGTCCCTACACTAAATCAGTCAAGTTGTTATAAAAAAAAATCAAGTACCTTTCCTTATGTTTTATGTGTTGCACAACTTAGGGCTTGTTAAGCTTGCTTGGTATTTTTGTTTTGCTCTATTTTCCAACCTTTGTTTTGAGTCCTTTTTCGAAACATTTAGTAACCACTTTTTTATTGCTTAAGGATCGGTTTAAGGACCCTTGCATTGTGTGGGATTCGTTGACAAGTTTGTCCTAGTTGTGTGTGTGTGTTGAGTTTGTGCTCTAGGAACGCTATGGACAACCCTAGCAACAAGAAGGACAAGGGCGTTCTTGACGGAGATGTGTCTCCTCCATCCGTCACCATGGCTGATTTGCTTCGAGCCATTCAAGGCCTTAAATTTGAAAATGAGGAAAGGATGCGTCAACAACAAGAAGAGATGGACGCCTTCAAGCGCACGGTGGAGGCTATGATCGGCGCATCTCAACTAGGAAGCCTTGGTGAGACTCAAGCGAGCGGCGACCTTCCTACAACTCATATGAAGGGCGAGTTTTCTAGCCATGTGACGCAAACTACCACCTGGCCGTCCCTCTCCATGACACCCTCATCCTCCTACCGACCTATCACGGTGACCACCCGAGAAGAATTGGGTATCTAACTTTGCCCATTCTCTTCGATCCCTTTGCTAGTTATACTACCATGCCTTTGCCTTCGGGCCCTACTAACTTGCTAGGTCGAGAATATATGGGTGATTTCCTACCAAGGTCTCCGTTGAATCAATGGCAGCCAAGACGTCCCGCCGGAGGCCGAGGAGTTGGACAAGCAAATTACCGGGTGGAAAGACCACTTCCACAACCAGTGCGGGGCTTCGAAGGTCAAAACATGGACCAAGGCTACCCTGACAAATTATCATGTTTTGTGGCCTTTATTTCGCATATGAATAACAAAGAATGATAAATCACATTGATTAGAAATGAGATACTGTTTCGTTTGTATACTATACTGTGCAGCTGGCATATAAGGACATAAATTATCGTTCTCAATTTCTATTGATAGTACTAAAAATGCCCCATTGCCGCCATGTCATGCCTCCTTTGAAAGTAAGATATGACCTACAGTAATAATGCTTGCTGCTGCTCAGTTCCCTTCCTGTTGATGTGAAAAAATTGAAGAATAAAAAATCATGCATTTTGTTGTATCCATATATCATGCTGAATGCCATTAAATATACCTTATGTACATTCTGTAAAATGTTTTCCTTCTCTATCCATGACAGGCGGACTCTAGAAAAGACTATTCACTCTCTTCTTCCAGGATACTAGCAAAGGTAAGTTTGCCGCTGTGACTATTCTCCAAGCTCTCAAACTGCCTACATATTGGCAGAATATCTTTATCTGCTATTTTTCCCATCTCTTTGAGCTTGTAGATGACATATTCAGATTTACTGCAAGCACAGTATTAATATGGTAAGGAAAATTCATCCTGCCAATACAAGACATCCTGCCAATACAAGACTTTGCTAAAAAGCATTGTAAATGAAGGAAGGTGTTTTTATTCGGTTGTAATTAACAAAAGGAGGTTATTTTATTGTTTATTTGTTTCTGTGCAGCTTATGATCGAGACTGTTGGAATGTACTTTGAGACCTCAGCCGATCAAAGTAAGTTGGACTCTTATCGAATAGTTCCGCTCATCAGATTTCTTTTCTATCCTTGCTTAGTAAGGCAATTAAAAATTAAGCTATCTTCTGATGCAAAACATAATCTAATAATCAATAATGGTGGTTTAATAATGATCATTTACTGGTTTAACATCTGTATTCCTTAACTTTCTAGTCACATTCTCTTAATGTGTCTTAGTTAATCTCCATTTTGTGCTACTTTAATCTTAGAGATGTAGTATCCTACTAGCATCCTTTGTTGCTTTGGCCGCAAATGAACGACAGCATCTTTAAACAATCATGAAGGTATCATAGTTGGCTTTCGTTGAGAGTTCAGATTCCTCCTACAGTCATGCTGTAAATGCTCCTACAGTCCTAGTTGGCTACCACATATTTTATGTATGTATGTTTAATTAAAAAAAAAAAGGGGCGTGCATAGTACATACCTGATTGAGCCATCATTATCCCAGTCTGCAGCAACAAGATCCCCAAGAGACATCTTCTTGTGAAGCACCCATTTGGCGACCCTTCGGTTCCTCTTATCGATCCTGAACTCGGTGAGATACAGAAACGCTCTGGCAACGGCGAGTGTGCTGACCAGCAGCCAAACGACCGCGAAGCACCTCCCTGTCACCGTCTTGAAGGCATAGTCTCCATACCCCACCGTTGTGACGGACGTCACCGACAGGTAGAAACTATCCACCCAACTCAGACTCTCAACGAAATGCACAATAATTGTCCCCACAGCCAAGCAGAACACCACAACTCCCAGTGCCAATCCCACTTTAGTCCTTATCCTCATCCTACCCTTCTCCTTGTCAACCAAGTAGGTATTCACCATAAAATTGAACCGGTTCTCGTCCATCGCCCCGAGCAGGACCGCCTCTTGCCTGTCCAGAACATGGGTCACCAGCCCGTTGAGGAGAATATCAATGAACCCGAACCCAACCAGGATGAAAACGCAGGTGAACAGCTTTGTGAAAGTCGTGGCAGGAACAATGTCTCCGTACCCAATTGTACACAAGGTGACAACCGTGAAGTACAAGGCGTCCACGGGGACGAGCGTCTTCTCACCGCTGAACATACCATTGGTGAGCATGAACACGGCCAGCCCAATTATCACATATATCAGCAGCCCTACAGACGCTAGCCGCACAATCTGTACCGACGATGTCTTGGGCTTGGGCTTGCCTATGCTGGATGCGGCCCTCGCCAGCTCCCGCTCATCAGTGAATATGGAAGGAGCAGAGTGACATCTTCTGGTTAGTTTCCTCTTCTCTGTCAGATTTGCAAGCAGGTTCTTAAGTGAGTTCTTGGGTGTGGATATGATTGTGGGCAGCACCGAGTCCACGTTGTTCAGATCAAGGAATCCCGCAGAGTAACCTCCTCCTCTTCGATGTGGTGTCGTCGCAACTGAAACTGATCTCGGGGTCTCTTCAGCTATGATGGTGATAAAAGGTTCATCCATGAGGAAACCTTCATCACATTTGAACCCTCCACTTCTTAACTACATGTTTTCCTGTCAACTTCTGACTTCTCTTTCGGGGATCTCAAATGGTGGACATGGTTAATAATTTCAGCTACCAGTCTGGGACTCTAGAGAGATGATTGCTTGCTTACCAGTCGGTCAACGTTCTTGTAAACCTGTTGCAGTTGGTCTTTTCAATTCAACTTGATCCTCTGTCACTGTCCGTATTGTGATCCTTTTTATATGTTCGTCACCCAACTGAATTAGGTCTCAAAATCCCAGAGTTAGGTGAGATGTGGACCGTTCGATCACGCAGCGTTGAATTTTGATCATGGGTTCAACTTTCGCGAGTTCCGGTCTAGCTTTATACTCCGTATCTATTCTCCTCCCTCTATCCCATAAAATTTATCTAGTCTTCTTTTTTTTTCTCTTTCAAAATATTAGCACATCCTTTTAACTTTAATATTATATCAAATTTTTCTTACAATATTACTCCTATCCAAACTCACATTTATCCACATTATCTAATCAAATATCTATACCAATACTCATTTTTTTCATTTTCTTTCTCTTTCTCTTTCTACTCATCTTTACTCATCACAATCAAACCATCTCTCCTTTCCCCCCATAGGTTACTTTTTCTACTTGTTTATTTTCTTAATTTGTATGAATTGTGTCCTTTTAGACAAATTTAATGGGACGGAGGGCGTATTATATTCTATATTTCTATTCTATTTCTATTCTATTATAAAAGTGTACTTGTAGGTTTGGATCACGATCGCCAATTTCATAAAAATTGCGTGTACTATCGTGCGGCTATTATTAATTCATTATTTCTCCTCTCTCATATCCTTTTCCAAAAAAACCATGGCCCTTTAAATAAATTTACGTAAATGTCATTTCCATATCTCTACACTTCTTAGTGACTGTTAAAATGAAGTCTCCGTCTTATAATCGCCGTGCAACGAGCGACCTTATTGCTAGTATTATAAAAGCATACGTAGCTTTTGATCACGACCATCCAATTTCATAAAATTGCGTGTACTATCGTGCGACTGTTATTAATTCATTCTTTCTCCTCCCTCAACCTCCCTACTAGGGCGGTCAAAACTTGATCCGACCCGAACCCCCCCCCCCCCCCCGACCCAACCGACTTCGAACCCGACCCGACCCGAGGAAAAATAAAAAAGTTTATATGTGATACATGTTTGACCCGACCGACTCCAAACCCGACCTGACCCGAAAAAAATATAAAATTTTATACCGAGACATATTTGACTTCTCCTCCCTCAACCTCCCAACTAGGGCTGTCAAAACTTCACCTGACACACGCAAGTGAAGAAACCCAATTTAATTACAGGATTATAAATCATTTCGTCAAATACAAGGGGTCCGTTCGGTGGTGTTTATATTAGCCTTATGCAGCCTTATTAGGCTTTAAGTTAAAAAAATAAAGTTTTGAGATGGTGTTCGGCGTTGGATGTTGATGGAGCTTACAAGAGCTTATACAAGCTGATGGGAGTTGAAATGTTAGCCAAAAAATCAACTCCCCTACGAGCTTATACAAGCTAATGAATATTAACTTGTGTTTTTTCCTTCTAATGCCCTCCAAATTCAATTTAAGAAAAAAAATCTCTAAAATGTGGATATTGATATACCTATCTTCCCCGTTCAAGAAAATCTTTCTCTCACCTCATTCAAAGGTACGAATACCTATCTTCCTCTTCTTCTTTTCTGCATTTTTGATATGAACCCTATTTTTTTTTTGGTTTACAGCAAATAATTTAAGCTTTCAGATGCAATTGAAGCCTCAGGTAACATATGCCTCTCGTTTTTTATTGGCCTTCCGTATAGCTTCTTGCATTCCCGTTCATAGAATTAGAGACATTTAGGGTTTAGAAATTGGGTTTCTTTGATCCGAATATCCAGTTTGGGTTATTGAATTTGGGATTTACCCTCACTGGCCCTTTGAATTTGGTGAATCTGATTTGTACGGGCTGTTGTTTGTTCTAGGTTTTGTCAACTTTGATTCTTTTCAGTTATGTTGCTTTTCGTCTTTAGTAGATGATGTTCGCTTATTACAGCTTCTGTTTTGGGATTGAGATAGATGGCGCAATTAGATTGATGATGATGTCTGTTTTAGTTTGTTACAAACCATTCCCCTCTTTCTTTGTAGTAATCACACTGACAAATTGAATTTCTCCTGGCACTACTCTCATACTAATATTTCTTCATATGGCAAGCTCAAATAAGGATATGTAGTAGTCTCATGGATCCTTACTTTCTGAATCTGGTTTTGCATCTCTTTCAATTTGTACAAAATCTGTGAAAACTCCATAATGAAAGTGTATTGCGTAACTTGAAAAGGCACCCCTTTGCCCTAAAAACTCTCTCTCAGCCCTTTCAGTTCGGATCTTCTGTACCATCTACTTTCTACCATGTACTCCTCTAGCCATCCTATTGGACCACCGATGTGGGAAGCATTAAGGAAGCGACCCCAGGCCCACCAGTCTCGCCATGGCTATCCGTCTCTGCCTCTCACTCTCATCAACATAGGCACCTCCGATCTATGATTCACATCATGCGTCATCGCTGATTTGATTCTATCTAATTTGCCAAGTAAGAAGCCACCAAATCCTCAATTCCTCAATTAGATTAGATTAATCTTGATTCTTAATATTAATATTAGAGTAATCTTGATTCTAACTAACAAGTCTATTTCGGTCGATTCCATCAAAGAATTTGATTTGGGCCTTCTTAATTTTGAGATCAGCAAGTCGATTGGATGAATCTAAGTCACCAAATCCTCCTCCAAGCTCAAATTTTCCCTTCTCTGTTCATCTTGAAGAGATTATGTTAAAAAAAAGCTATGGCAAAAAAGAAGAAGATGAGATGAATTAGAGCTTGTTCGTATCACTTGAATTAGTTCTTAGGTTAATTTATTATTCAATTAAGAATTTGGTCAAGCATCTAGGTGATTTACACTTGTTGATTGATTTGGCATCGGCTGTGTTTTATTTTGTTGGCAATTGTTGAGTTTAGTAGTGTTGGTTTGCTGAACCTTGCTGAGTTTAGTTGTGTTGTGCTGGCTTTTGAGTTCAGCAGTTGTAAACTTGTAATATTGTGAGTTAATTTAATATAATGTAATTCAAAAGCTTATTTCTTCCTTTGGTTGAACATATTGTGATTGGTCAGAGCGCTTCTCTTACAAATATTGATGGATTCAATCTTTTTATATTTGTGGAGATGGTCCCCTAGCAATAGTGATTTGTTTACTGTCGAAATTTAAAAAAAAATGGGTGTAAAGAACTATAAAAGCACATTATCAAACTTATGATTTAAAAAAATAGAATGGACAAGTGGTCCAATAGGATGTTTGGAGCAGTACATGGAATAAAGTACATGTTACAAAAGATCCAAATTGGAGCCCTTCTCTCTTGTCGCTCTTTTTTAGGGATTTTTGCTTCTCATTTCTCCATTAGATGCCTTCTCTTCCATTTGTAAATCCACTCCTTTTTTTGTTGGTTATTCCTCTTTTCCAGATCTATGTTTTGGATTTGGTCTTTGTTCTTCTCTTTTTCCCCTTTTTCGACCTTTCAAATGAAATTTTAGGTTTCGGGTTTGTTGTTGGTCCACTTTTTTGTGGATCTGATCTTACTCGTTGCTCTTTTGCCCCTTCTCGGATTGATTTCTGGGTTGACTTGTCTTCGTTGGTTTGCTTATTCGAAGTGGTTTGGTGTGCCCTCTTGGTCTGGTGGCCCTAGATTGCTATTGGTGTGCCTCTTCGTTTTATTGGTGTTTGGATCTATGGATTTCTCCTTGAGATCTTCCTTGTTGGGTGTTCATGTTGTTTCCCATCTTGGGATCCCTCTTTATTTGGGAGATCCTTGGTTGGGCATCTTGCTTTGTCATGTATGAGCATCTACCCTTTCTCCTTGGTGTTCGACTTCTTTGTTGCTATGCTTGTTGATTGGATTTGTTTTGAGCTTTTATGGGAGGGTAAGATTGTATCTTACCTTCTTTGTTGTTCTTGGATTTCCGCTTTTCCAGGTTATTTTCTTGATTCTTCTCTGGTTGTTCTCTTTATTTTGCTTCCTTTTTTAGTTTATGTTTATGTTTCTATCAAACGTTTCTCTTGGTTGCTTCATTGTGGTGTCCATTTCTCTTGTCAGACTTTTTGTACTGTTAAGATTGAGATCTTGCCACTCTTGTTGCATCCAGAGAATGAACCTTTACCCAATGAAATGTTAATAAAACTTGTTCATAATAATTGTTCGAACTTCATTGTGTTCCTTGATCAATTTACAGAGATTGAATCTTTGTTAATAATACTATCTCGTCTTCCTTACTTACTCTTGATCCTATTTCATATCCCATTCTTTTGTAAGAGTTTTGTGCAGGTTCTTTATATGTACTTTTCTTTTGGGATTGGATATATTCTGCTTTGTGAGATTGGAATCTTCACTAAAATTGTTAATCTGAAAATTTGGAGATTATTAAGAATCCAAGGTTATCATCTCCTATCTTTCTCTGTTATGTTTGTTTATTATAATCTCTTGATTCCTCTGTCACTTTTGTTGGAATACCTCTTTCTTGATATTTCTTGTGAATTATTAGTTCTTGTGCTTTATATTTTGATCAATGAGTTCTTCTGGATGTATTTGTTGCCTACCACTTTCTATATCATTATTGCTATTTATACTGAATTTCCTTTGTTCGTGTGCTCTTATGTGCTTGTTCCTCCTTCTATGAATAGTCTTAGTTATGGTTCCCCCTCTTTTTTGAATTTGTAGCAAGTGATCCCCTTCTTTTTGTGCTGCTTTATGTTGAATGTGGTTGAGGTGTTGTTGCCTTCATGTTTGAAGATTTGTATGAACCATGGCTTGAGCCTTATTTTAATCCTGTTTCGTGTATGTTGGCTTTGGCTCCTTTTTCATCTTAGAGAAGTTGAAGCCTGGCCTCATCTCCTCTCTTGGATTATTGCCAAATTCAATGAAGAAAATTAGGTGCTCTATTTTTTGGATAGACTCCCTCTGAGAATTGCTTATGAAGTAGCCACTTTTGTACAATTTCTACTCTTTGTGGTTTTCCATTTCAATCCATTGACTTATTATCTACTGACTGTTTGCTATTTCAATCTATGATGTATAATATTATGGATATTTTCACTTTATATCTCTTTGTCAGCTTGCTCTCGTTTACTCTTAAATTCATTTGGTTGCCTCTTCACTATAAACTTCTCCTTAATTACACGGTATTGTATCTTCTTGTGCTACAGTTTTTTTTTCCTACAATTTTTTTCTTTATGACTTACTGGTTTTTCCATTTTCATTGGATGGTTTGCTAGTTATTTGTTCGAGTTCTTATGAAAATATCTATAGCTGCATCATTTCTTCTTCTTTTAAAGAACTATGGTGCTTGTATCCAATTAATCACTATGCATTCTATTTTGATGCTCTGATTATGTTTATTAATAGTTGGGACATGTTTGTTTACATTTTTATGTCATCTATTTACCTTCTTTATTGCTTTGGTTTGAATTGGTGTAATGTTCTTACTACTTCTCTTGTTTCTCTTCGTGCTAGCAGTGCAACTTTGTGCTTGTTTTCATCCAACTCACTTATTTCTTGAAGCTATATTTTGAATCTCATATTTTTTTATCTTTTTTTTCGTAAATAAGGTTTCCAATGAATACTGCTTATTGGAATATTAGAGGTATGTGCAGACCAAATTTCTGGGAGGAAATTGGTTTTATTAGAAAATTAAACAAACTTAATTTCCTTTGTCTAGCGGAAACTAAAACGGATCTTGATCCCGTCATTTTAATTGTTCGCAAATCTGGCTTTCATAGTGTAATCTCTTGTCCATCTATTGGCTCTAAAGGTGGTCTTTGGTTACTTATTTATGAAAATATAGAAACAAAAAAAATTATGTCTTTATATTATGCAATATAACTATCGTAATCAAGATTTTATGCTTGTCTTTATCTATGCCCCTGCTCGAGAAGATCAAAAATTAAGGTTTTGGAATTCTCTCTCTGAGACTATTACCCATTTTCAGTTGCCTTCTCTTTTAATAGGAGATCTAAATGAAATTTCATATCCTAATGACAAACTTGGGGGTTCTCCTGCTTTATTAAGTAGATTTAATAGACTTCTCAATTTCACAAATTCTTTTGGATTAGTTGATCCAAAAACTTCTGGCTTCCCTTTTACATGGAGAAAACATTATGTACCTTTAGATAACATTTTCGAAAAATTAGATCGTGTGTTATCTCACAAGTCCTTAACTTCTTTATTTCCCTCTCTTATGGTGAATCACCATCCGTTCACTACTTTTAATCATTGCATTATTACCTTCTCTCTTGGTACTTCTAAATCTTTTCGAAAAATTCCTTTCCGATTTGAATATGCGTGGATGTCAGACTCTTCTTTTATCCCTTTAGTTTCTAAAGTTTGGACTTATCATTTGGCAGGCTCTTTTATGTTTCGTTTATCTATGAAATTGAATCTTTTGAAAAAATATTCAAAGGTTTGGACTAAACATCATACAAATAATAATTATGTAAAATTAAAAATTTCAGAACAACTTCAAAATCTCCAATTTGATTTATTAGTTGATCCTTTTAATACTACCGTTATTACTCGTTTGCAATCACATTTAAATAAATACAATGTTCTCTTGGATTTCCAGCATAACTTTTGGAAACAAGGTGCTATGATTACTCATTTACAAAACATTGATCGAAATACCAAATATTTTCAATTGGTCTTTAAAATCCACTCGTATAAACAAAGGATTCTTTCTTTCCAAACACATGAAGGTGTGCTTATTTTTGATCATGAGTTGATTTGACAAAATATCACCGTTGAACTTGCCCATATATTTTTTTATTAATCCTTCGTGTTTTATCCTTGAGACCGATCTTGATATTATTCCAAAATTAATTTATGTAGCCGATAATCTAATGCTTATTAAATCTCCTTTGTCTTCAGAGATAAAATTTGCAACTTTCGATCTTGCTTCGAATAAAACACCAGGCCCGGATACCTTTCCAGCAGATTTTTTCCAAAATTTTTTGCATATTGTGGGTAAGACAGTTGTTGTTGCAGTTCAGGCTTTTTTCCATTCAAGACATGCTTAGATCCGTTAATAAATCTTTTGTTCCTCTTATTCCAAAAATAGATTCGCCTTAACAATTAATCATTTCCGTCCGATTAGCCTTTATAACACGATTTATAAAAGTATTACTAAAGTTTTAACTATTCGTTTAGGAAGTATTCTTCTAATAATTATTCATCCTTTCCAGGGGGGCTTTTGTAAAAGGAAGACTTATTCAAGATATCATTTTTATAGCACATCAAAAATTTCACTCATTCCATAAAAAGAAAAAAGGAAAAAGGTTGGATGTGTAACACCCCGACTTTATATCGGGGCACTACTCGGTAGTATACCACACATGGGTCTAGATGAGCTAACCTGACAACGAGTTCACTCAGATCTTACAATTCGAACACGACGAGAAAATACAAAGAAATCATCCAACTTGTATTTATAAAACCAAAGTATGGAAAACATGCATGAATTCCCCAACGGACATAAACCGCACCACTTGTGAGCAAATATTGACATCATATATCATTTCCTTAACAAAATCAAACATTATGCAAAATAAGTAACCACCATTTCACCCAACTGAACCCAATCCTAATAACACGTCATTCAACGTCTCAAACCATCATTTTGCCGAGGTTCCATCACGGGTTTCTTGCTTCTAATCCTTACTTGGAACTGAAAAACAAATCCCCAAAGGGGTTAGCTAACAATTTCAATGTGGACTAAATGGTAAACACAATATGCAGCAACAAAATCAATTTATTAAATTACCTAATAGTAATAGTGTAGAAGAGTTTACATATAGTATATTAACAATTGTAGACAAAAGCACAACAATACTTATAATCATAAAAGCACCTAATAATACTTAAATTCATACAATGCATACTAATAATATCACATAATTTCACTTTACTAATAATATCACATAATTTCACTTTACAATCAACTCATTCACTTTTCACTTTAATATCAAATCAACCACAATTTTACAACAATTCTTATCTACCAATAACAATAAGTCTAGGCGACTTAACTCGAAGATGATTTCCCAAAGCCAAGAAACAACTAACAAACACGCAACATGAAACCCTGTCTAAGACAAATAGCATGTCTTTTTTCCTCGTCTTTGTTAACTTCTTAAGACCCACACTCCTATATATAACCCAATGAATAAAAATAGCATTTTAACTATTACAAACTGTAACCCCAATAACAAAGAAAAGCCAGCATGCTTTGTAACTTCCTTCGTATAAATCCCAATCCTTTAAAACTTGACAAGAATATACTAGATATATAAAAGTATATTTTTCTAGTTCAAACCTTTTTGTAAAACTGGATCAAAGGTCTCCATAATATCATTACAAAACAAAATCCTAAAATTACTCTGAGATCTTTTACCGAATATAAATTCAATATCAAAAATACCCTCTAAGAACTATAAATCAACCGATTTTCAAATCAAAATCAACAATATATCTAGATCTGAAAAATTAGTAAAATCTAAAGAAATAATTAACTAATTAAAACTTATCAAATCATGCATGAACTCTAAAATCCGACCTGACGGACGAATCCTAATAACAAGAGAGCCACTTCTCCCTCTCTCTCCCTCTCCTTCTCTCCTCCCTCTCTTTCTCAGTCCTTCCTTGATTCTCACATCAAACTCAAAGAAAAACTATGTATATATAAAAGTAGGGACTCCAAAAATAGAACGCGCCTCCACGTGCGCCTATTTTTGCTTCCCTTCCTTTGTGTCGGCCCTAGTGCTCCCTTTGGGAGCTTGATCCCTTAGATCTTCTCGATTCTTCGCATGTGCCTTGGTCTTTCTTTTTGTAAATCCGCCTTCTTCTTCTTGTTTATCCTCTCTTTATGGGTTCCTCCCTCTTTGGTTTTGATGTTTTGTTGTTTTGCTTCTTCCCTCATTGATGAATCTTTAGGGTTCTTGGATACTTGATAACTCACATATAGGTATAGTTTAGATGAATGTTTTATGTTGGTTTTACATAGTTTTACTTAGTTTTAGTTGGTTTTAGTTTAGTTTCTAGGATCTTGTCTTTTTGGCTAGATTGCGCTTGTTTGATAGGTTTTGCAAGTTTCTAGGTACATGAGCAAAAGAGGGACGAGTTTTAGTCGATTTTGGTGGTGCGTTAGAAGATTGAAGTAAGCTAGGAGGTGGTGCAAAAGAGCTTTGAAGAAGTTAGAGTGAAGACTATTGAAGAGAAGAAAGCACGACATAGGAAGAAGGATGCAAGCCGAGCAACGTTTGATGGTTAAGCCGCAGAATCCCTATAGAAGTTGAAAGCGCGGGATGGAAGGCCAAAGTGCGGCCGCGCTTTGTAAGGCCAAGCCGCGCAATCCAGTTTTATACGGACATGACTTGGGCTGACTTTGGGCTTTAGTTTTGGGCATGACTTTATTAATTCCGACGAGTTTGTGTTGTCTTGTAGGCTGATTGAGAATTGTTTCCTTTGTTATCTTTTAGTAGTTTGAAGAGATATTTAAACTCTTTTTTAGTTTTATCTTTTCCATAACTTGGATCATAATTTGGAGACTAGGGTTTCTTCTCTCAAGAACCAACCTTTGAAGAGATATTATTGTGAGGTTTGATTGATTCTCAACAACTTAAATACGTTTTATTCCCTGTGCTTAATTGAATCAAAGTTCTTCTAGGGTTTTGTGAGATTGGCCACCTAGTAGAATTTCTAGGTTAATTTACAACTAATCTGATTAAGTCCCGTTTGGGATTGATTAGATAAAGTAGCAACTATAATTGTTTAGACTCGTTCGGGCTATTCAGTTGTAGAAGGGAATAAACCATAGATAACTTGATAAGTTGTTTGCGTCGAGTATTTGTTTCTATCGATACTTTGAACTTAAAGTTGTCTTTTATTTGACTGTAGACGTTGTTTTATGTTGTTAGATGATTAAGGTTGTTCAGACTGTTAGTTTTTTCAACGAAATATAAAGTTTTGGATAAAAATCCACGATTGATTGTTCAAGTGAATTTAGAATCAAGAGAATCAATGATCAATAAACATATCTATGATGGATGTAGCTAGTTGAACACGCATTTATCATACTTGTTTAACATAATCATCTTTGCATTCACAATTAGTTTTAATTTGCATAGTACAATTAGAATAATCATTCACAAAAAACCCCCATCTTGGTTACTTGGCATCTAAGTAATATCATAAATACACGAGTCTCTGTGGGATCATCCCTTACTTACCATTCCACTAAGTTTGGTTAAGTCAGGATTCTTTGGTAGGTATTAACGACCACAAAAATACCTCATCAATACTTTGGATCCGTGGCTTGGATCTGAGGTCGCCTCTAGCTCTCTTAATATTATGCAGCCTCGGTGTCGTTATGACCCTTTCAATACCATTTTCCTTCGCCTTTCTATTGCCTTTTCTCCTTCCCTCCCTTGGAGCCTTTGGTTTATGTTTTTTCATATTGCCCTCTTTTCGTATTTTGCTATTTTGCCCTTGGTTTATGTGAATCTGTTGTGGGTGCTTTGTTTTGTTGGCC
This sequence comes from Fallopia convolvulus, assembly GCA_964016875.1. Lineage (NCBI taxonomy): Eukaryota > Viridiplantae > Streptophyta > Magnoliopsida > Caryophyllales > Polygonaceae > Fallopia > Fallopia convolvulus. Next base: position 29,646,785 of record OZ024730.1, read on the forward strand.
ATTTTGCGAATTTTAAAGGTTGCAACCTTGTTATCTTTGCTCTTATTGAGTTCTCGGTCTGTATCTTGGGGTGTTAGGCTTTGGGTTCCTCTTTATTTGAGGGATCTAAGGTCATGTCGAGTGTTTTCTTTGGCTTTTGTGGATGGGCGAGATTTTTTCTTGCCTTTCTTCTTGTTGTTGGGTCTCGGATTGTTCAGGTAATGTATATCTTTCTTGTCTCCTCCTTGTTCTCTTTTGCTTTTATTTATGTTTATTGCTTCAATCTTTTCTTTGCTTGCTTTGTGTTGGGCTTCTTCTCTCAAGTTTGACCTCTGTGTCTTTCAAGATTGAGAATTTGTCTAGCTTGTAGCTTTCAGTTAATGAAACTAATCCTGCTGAAACCTTATTGAACCTTTATCTCCAAAGTTATAAGAACACTGCTCTAAATGTCTCATTTTCTATTGACTTCTCTCTTTTATGTGGAAAATCATGCTTATTCGGTTGCCCTTGTGGCCATACACATCTTTTTCTTGTGAGGTGCTTGCAAATTTGCCATTTTTCGCGGCTTGTTGATTTGGTTGAGAGTTATCTTCTTCTGTGGCTATCCTCAGTTAAAAAGTTGCATTATGATTGGTTCAAGTGATATACTTCTAAGCTTCATCTTTTTTGTGTTTATTGAATGTTCCTAGTTCTACTTAAATCTTCATAATTCTTGTTCTGTGCATATTGTAACTCCTATAATCTTTGACCTGTCTGCTTGGATTGATGTCTTATTGATTCCTGATTATTCTTGCCTAAATTTGTCTGTCTTGTTTGGGATATTCTCTTCTTATTGATGCTTTATTTTTCTCACTGACCCTTTTTCTCATGTATAAACCTTTTTGAAATCTGTGTGCTTGCTATTGGTTCATTCTTGGTAGTAAATTGGCAACAAGTGCTCCCATTTAGATTGTTGATCTGTTGTTGTCTTATGGTTGAGGGGTTTGTACATTCACTATTCAAGATTCTTCTGAACCTTTTTAGTAGTAAGCCTTTAACCCAACTTCCAGTTGGGTGGATTTGGCTCCTATATCTTCTTGATATGGTTGTAGCTTGCCACCTTCTTCTGTGTTGGGGGTCCCTAGAATTCTATGAAGATATCTGGGTGCTTCATCTCTTCGATGAACTCCTTCTGAGAATTGATATGTATATTTTTTCTGCATTTTCAATCCAAGATGATTATCAAATTAAAAAATTAATGTTCCTAATATTCTTTATCTGTAGCATTTCTGATTTGCTTTATAGTTCTTTCTCACAATGGATCTTATGCTATGTTTCCTCTTTTGCAAGTAAATCTCAGGTGCTTACTCTTGAAATATTTCAGTCCCTCACTTGTTTCCAATTTTATTTATCCTTAATTCTTATGAATAGTGTGATTATGTTATTTGATCATCAATCTAGTATGAAACCTGTTATTTTGGCTATTCTCTTCTGGTTTAGAGTCTGTAGTCCTTGCCTTCTTTATGATATATATCTTATTGAAACTTTGTCTTATATTTTTTTTGGGATAATGCTACATTGTTGAGATATAGAAGGGTGTGCTCTCTTCTTCATGCATTTTTCCTGATTATGTTCAAATATCTTATGTCATTTAATGCTCTTTTAATGTTATGTCAAGCAAGCACTATAATTCTCTTCCTGCTTTCTTTTTCTGACTTATATTTCAATTCTTCTTCTTTTTTTTCTAAATGCAATTTAGTTCCCAATTAATGACATGTTTGATTTTCTCTATTCTCTTTAGTATTTTGAGTTGTTTCTACATGGATTTATTCCTCTATCATGTGTGTTGCTAAATATATTATATTTAACTCTCCATATCTTTGCAGTTAGTATAACTCAAATTCTCTGTTTCATAATCATTTCTCTAGCCTACAAATCATTAAATGCTCTTGTTGCATTCTCTCTGCTTAATTACTGTTTAGAGTCCACTTCCTGTTTCATTAAATGGTGTTCATACTTTTTTAAGATTTTATGAAGATATTCTTTCTGATGTAGTAAATCCAGCCACGTCTCCTATCGACGTCGATGAGTTGATTCGAGTACCTTTTGATGGACCAATTGCAAGGAGTCGAGCTAAGAAGATTGCTTAAGGGACGACAACGCTCATAGTTCGATTGGAAGCCATAGTCGAAGGGTCCAACAAAACAAGATGGGTTACATTGATTCAACACAAGTTGAGCCCGGATTCTATGGATTGATGTATGGGGCCGAATTTCACAATTGAATGGGGCCCCATTTGCTATTTTGGGCCTTGTTCACTCTTATTTCCTAATTTAGATACATCGAATAGTTTGTCTCACTTTAGGGCTGAATTTAATAAGTGACCAGGTGAGATAAATTGTTACATGGGTGAAAGTCAACTCTTTGACTTGACCAATCTAAATTTGGAAAATATCTTTATTGTTATTTGATTTATGTAACAATTTTATTCATCTTTTATTTTTGGAGATTTCGGCCATCTAGGATAATGTTAGTTGGTTGATAATCTCTCTCCTATCTTTTTGTTATCTTTTAGTTTGTTAGAGTTGTTAGGAGTTTCCTTAATTAAATAAGTTAGATAAATCTTTATTGGATTTATTTAATTTAAGGGGATCTAGTTAGTTTTATTTAGAATATTTTAAGTTATCTTGGAAAGCAAGACAAATGGGCTAAATAAACCCTACTAGGGCCGGCCATGCTATGCCTTGCTCTCCAAGGACTTTGCTTTGTATTTTCATATAAATACTCCTATAATTCAGTCAATAAAAATTAGATTGAGATTAGATAAACCCTAAATTGGTTTTTATCTAGTCTTTGGGCCAAAAACTCACGTGTGTTAGCAATTACATTCAAGAGCCGATTTCACCAACTCATACTCTCTCTCTCTCTCTCTCTCTCTCTCTCTCTCTCATTCTGTTCATAATTTGATTTATTGTTTAGTCAATTGGATTGTTCTAAGTTGATTGTTAAATATCAAACTTAGTTAATTATTCGGGTTTAGCATTAGAGTCAATCCAATTGAACTATCAAGTTGATTATCTCATTGAATTAGATCTGTTTCGTTTCGTTCATATTCAGTTCGTTTGTTTACTTTCCACGCAAGGAATTAACTTTGTCAAGCAAATCAGGTTTGAATCGAGATTACAAGGCAAGATCGGAACTTGTGAGGTTACATACGAGGCCGCCAAGTAATTTTTTCTTACCATAATTTGGTTTCTAATTGATTGATTCAGTTTTTGATTCAAAAATCTCACCTTTACTCAAAGCTACAATTTTTGTACCTAAATCTGAATTTTACCCGCAAATCCACCAAATTCAGCCACCACCACCACTTTAACCGTCGAAGACCATCACTACAAACCACCACCGCACCACCCTACCACCACCAGCCTCAGTCCGCCACCACCCTCGTTTTGTTCGGACCACCACAAGCCCTAAATTGCCAAACCCCACCTCGAAGCCATAACCCTAAACTAGTGGCAAAACCCTAATTTTGCCCTTTGTTGGTTGCTTGCACCCTTAGTAACTAACAATTAGGAGATATTTGAAGGATTTTATGCTTGTTTTAAGGTTAATTGGTTAAGTTTGTTGCAATTTAAGATCAAAATATCTATTCCTACAGTTTTATGAGTTTCAATTCAACATTGCATGATTGATTGCAATTCATATTGCTTGTATTTACCTGCTGACTTTTGTAGTGTTGTCACAATTTTCATTCGTACCAAAAATCACTTATAAAAAATATATGTTCGTTATTGCCTTTTTATTGCATTCATTTTTTGTTTGCTTCAATTCAAGCACAAGGGTAGTTTGTGCATAAATAAAAAAAACAGATCCGCTTGATCTAAATAGAAGTGATCTACCCTAGCTAGTTTCAAGCCATTTTCACCCCTAGCGATTGCTTGCTAGAAAAGTAGTTGGTAATTACTTTGTATGAAAATTGTGACAGCACAACAAAAGTCACATAGCTTACCCTTTTCTGTCCATTGGTAGCATTAATTGGCATTATTTGTCTTGCATAGAGTCAATTGAGAGATTGCATATTCTTTAAAGCTCATAAAGGGATATCTTGCATTACTTTTCTGATTTGCATACTTGCTAATTACTTAAGCTGCGTTTTTCCTTTATTTATCATTAGAACACCATATCCACACCATTACTATCTCTTTCAACCCAAAACCTGAATTGGTTGATTGGATTGCTTTGAGGCAAGTGTTGTCTTGATAATGGTGTGATATTGCTTGTTCGTTTTTGCTTTTGGAACACACTACTCTCTTGTTCTTTTTGTCACCTTTGTAGGCTAAGCAATGACAATTGGAGAAGAACCCAATCCTACTGCTTTGAATTTGACTAAGGAGGCAATTGATTTCATTAGCTTGTCCATTAGTGAAGGTGTAAAAGAGGGTCATCAAAGGGTCGTTGAAGTTGTGAATGTTGTGTTCAATATGAGATTGCAGCAAATAGAAGAGCAAATTTCGGCCTTTATAGAAGCCTCACAATCAATTAAAAAAGATCCACCTTCTCTACAACAACAAGTTGATCCAAATTAACCCTCCAGTAGCAACAAAGGCAAGCAACAAATAGAAGATGAAGAGCATGATCTACTTGCCAACTATCCCGGAGACATCGACCTCCAAGGCCATTAGTCACCTACTGGTGGCCGAGGACGAGGGCGTGGCAATGTTTCAAGGCAGTCGCCGATCACCCACCAACCACAATATACACGACAATCGGCGCATATCCATCAAGCCACTCACCATCACCAACAACAATTTAACAACCCTTATGATGATGTGATTTATGGCTATCTTGGAGAAGAACAACGCACATGGCATCCTCCCCTTGATGATTTCTACAATCAAGCTGAAAATGTAGAAGAAATTCCACCATCTTATGAAGTAAGGAGACCGAACATCAACAACAGCAACCAGCAAATGGCTCAAATTGGAAAAGGGATTTAAAGATCAAAATTGAACCATTCAGTGGAGAGATTAATCCCGAGAAGTATCTAGAATGGGAGCAAGCTACTAGCTTCATCTTAGACCATATGGGCTATGAAGAGTGGGACAAAATTGTTGTTGCCATCCACTTCGTTGGGACCGCTACAAATTGGTGGTTCCAAATGAAGGAGGATAGAGCTCGAAAGGTTTTGGCTCCTATTGAGACTTTGAACCAGATGAAGTTTGTCATGAGGAAGAAGTATGTGCCGGAAGAACATACCGAGCACATGAGGCTTAAAGTTGTCATGTGCAAACAAGGGACCAAGTCACCAACCGAGTACTTCAATGAGCTTGAAGATTAGAGTTTCAAGGCTGGAATTCATCACTCTCAAAGGTCTTCAAGGACCCAATTTATGACCGGACTGAATTAATCAATCAAAGACACACTTGAGATTCAACAAATCAAGGATTTCAATGCATTAGTACATTCAGTCCAACTACTCTATGAGCAACAATAAAGGAAGAAGAAAGAAGCTTGGAATGCGCCAAAAGGTATTCTTCTAACTCTAGTTCAAATTCCAGTTCTTATTCTTCTAATCCTTCCATGCAGCAAAAGGGAGCTTTTAGCTCACCTAAACCAGGTACAATTATGCCTAGACGTCCCATAAATGGTCCTCAAATGCAGCCAAGGACAAGAGACATTGTTTGCTACAAGTGTCAAGGAAGAGGCCATTTAGCCAAGGATTGTCCTAACCAAAAACAAGTGCTCCTTACCACTAATGGTGGTTATTTGAGTGATGAAGAGATACCTCTAAATCAAGTGGAGGAGGAGAATCTTGGCCATGAAGGGGACGACATTGAGGCCCATCGAACCTGATTGCACGGAACAACCTTTAACCTTGGTAACAATGCGTACTCTTGCTTTACAAGAAACATCTAGGCTAGATCAAAGGGAAAACATTTTTTATACTAGGTGTACAGTGAAGAATCAAGTGTTATGCATGATAATTGATAGTGGTAGTTGTTGTAACATTATAAATGCTAAAGTAGTTGATCACTTGCAATTAAAAACTCAACGTAGGGCTACTAGTTATGGTCTTAATGGAATTAATGATTCGGATAGTCCTAATCTTGTTACACATCAGTGCTTAGTACATGTTTCCATTGCTAATTATGTTGATGACATTATGTGTGATGTGGTAAACATGGAATGCACTCATATTTTGCTAGGTAGACCATGGTTATTCGATAGGAAAGTTATTTATGATTGCATGCTTAATACCTATTCGTTTAACTATGACGGGAGGAGAGTTTCTCTTCTACCATTGTCGCCCCAAAAAGTTTTAAAGGACCAACTATGAAGAGACCAAGCTAGGGCACTAAGGCGGGCCAAAGAGGAGCATAAGGCAGCCAACGTCGCAGCCAAGGCAACCAAGTGGCGCCCGGCGCCCGACGCCCGACACAACCACAGAGACGAGCAATCTGGCTCAAATTTTAGGAGGACATCAGAAACTAGTGGAGCTAACGATTGGGATGAAAAACGCCCAGAAATTTAGCCTAATTCATTGAAAGTGCCGAGCCACACTTCAGATGGAACAGTTGAGACGAAAACAGGGCTATCTCCCAAACCACTCAGGCATTCAGGCTCAAATTTTGGGAGAAACTCAAAAATTGAGAGAGCTACAATCAGAAAAGCAACATGCCCTAAAACGGACCCAAATATTGGTTTAAAAGGCGGAGTAGAAAAGCGCTCTCTCATAGCACAGTCTAAGTACTTCTTTCCCTAACTCTTATTGTTTGATTCTTATGAGGAATGAAATACTAATTATAGATCAAGATATATCTCATCTTCTAAAGTGTATTCAGGATCTTTTATAGTAATTTGAGGTTGTCACGCCTAAAGAGTTGCCACAAGGCCTTCCACCAATTAGAGGCATTGAGCATCAAATTGATTTGGTGCCTGGTGCTTCTTTACCGAATGAGCTACAAATACAAGTGCAAGACTTGATGGACAAAGGCTATGTACATGATTACAAGCAAATGTGTGTTGATTACAACGCGATCAACCAAATAATAGTTAAGTAGTACCGCTGCCATTCCTAGATTAGATGATATGCTTGATGAATTGCATGTTGCTAATTTCTTTTCTAAAATTTATTTAAGAAGTGGGTACCATCAAATCAGAAAGAGGGAAGGGGAAGAGTGGAATAGGACTTTTAAAACTAAGTATGACTTGTATGAATGGTTATTAATGCCTTTTGGACTAATTAATGCACCTAGTAGTTTTATTAGGCTTATGAACCATATTTTGAGAAAATACTTAGGAAAGGTTGTAGTAGTCTACTTTGATGACATCCTAGTTTATACCAAAACTTTGTATGAACATGTAGATCATCTTAGGATTGTTTTGGACACTTTGAGATTGGAAAAGCTTTATGTTGATTTAAAGAAGTGTTCTTTTTGCTCAGAATCTACTATTTTTCTTGGTTTTGTTGTGTCTAAAGGTGGATTGAAGGTAGATGAAGTGAAGATCAAGGCTATCAATGTAATAGTCGGGAATATTTTAATATTTTATTTTGAATTTTAGAAAATTATATTAAAAAAAAGTTTTTAGCTTAAAAGTAATTAATAATTATTTCAGGGTAAAGTTTGTAGTAAAGGAGATTTGAGGGTGGAAAGCACAAATTTTACAAATATAAGCCGACTTCCTCCTGATTCATATATATATGAATCTTGTGAATTGTAAACATAAGAAGGCAAAGAAGAAACAAGAAAGAGAGGGAGAGAGAGAGAGGGGGAGAGAGAGGGAGTTAATTCCGGTGCGGGATTCGTTCGTCGGGTCGGATTTTGGAGTTCAGGTGTTATTTGGTAAGTTTTAATTAGTTAATAGTTTGTTTAGATTTTACTAATTTTTCCAGATCTGGGTTTATAATTGATTTTGAATTGGAAATCAGTTGATTTATGGCTTTCAAATGGTGTTTTTCATATCGGATTTATAATCGGTAAAAGATTTCAGAGTAATTTTAGGGTATTGTTTTGTAATAATATTAGGGAGACCTTTGATCCAGTTTTTCAGAAAGGTTTGAACTAGAAAAATGTTCTTTTATATATCTAGTATATTAGGGAGACCTTCGCGTTGTATGATAATTAGTGGTTTCTTGGCGTTGGAAATTCGTCCTCAAGGTAAGTCGTTTATGACTTGCTCAGTTGTTGTTCAATACTTATTAGACTTCATGTGGTGCTTGTAGGATTGGTTTGGGGAACTAGTCTCTAAGTGATTGTCCTATGAAAAAGGTTTACTTGTGTATGATATGTGTGAAAAGGATTTCATTGGGCTTTCATTGAATGTGAAGTTTTCGAATATTTTCTCTGTGCTGGTACCGTTCTCGGCATGGCCATGTGCGTAGTCCTCCGGGTTGAAGTGACGACTACGTATGGTTATGTGACAGAGAATCGTGCCCCTTCAAAAGTAAAGTTATCTGTGTTTTGGGAAAGTGCTCCCCACGAGGCTTGACCCGTGGTTAGAAGGATGGAATTGTGAAGGGTGGGAGGTCGCGCCTCGGCACCTGGGGCGTAGGGTTGATAAGTGCCATGGAATGGAATGGAATGGAATGGAAAGCGGATTGTTGTATTGTTGTGTTTGGACTTATGTGTAGGAATGTGTGTATGTGTGGTTTGTTTGTTTATGTATGGGTGATGTGTTGTTTGTATGTGTAATCATGGGGAAGTTGAGTATGAATTTAGAATTGATATGTGTTGTATCCAGGTGAATCTTGCAGGTGTGTGTGCTAGGTACTTGATTGGTTTTTAAACGTCTTATTAATACCGTATGGATTCTAGCTTGTATTAGAATGGTAGCTGACCCTTCGGGGACTTGTTTTTCTTTTAGTTTCAGGTAAAGACAAAGGACCCATGATGGAACCTCGGCCGAGTGATGGAACAGATCGTTGAAGGTTGTGTCATTAGGATGTATTCGGTTGGGAGAAATGGTGGTATACTTTTTGTTATCTTTCGAATAATGCGTTGTTTTGATAAAGAAAGGGTAGTGGTATGTTAATGAAATGTTTCTAGGAAGCGTTGTAAATTATGCTGTTTTGGATTTCATGCATGTTTTCTATACTTGGGTTTTATAAATATCGGTTGGATGTTTTATTCATGTTTTCTCGTCGTGCCCGAGTTGCAAGATCCAAGTGAACTCGTTGTCAAACTAGCCTAGGTAGTACCTAGTAAGGTCTACTACCGAGTAGCGCCCTATTTAAAGACGGGGTGTTACAAATTGGTATCAGAGCCAGGTTGACAACAAGGGCACATGGAACTGAACAACGAGTGTACTCGAGGTCCAACCTAAAACTAAAACCGGTCGGTTATTTCAATTTATTTCAATGGGGTAGTCATATTGCATTTACAGGGTAGACGACACGCCTCGACTCTGTCGTCATCAGCCGAAGGACCTCATGTAGACTAGTAAGTTATTTTGTTAACTTCAGTTAAAGATAGTTTAAATAGTAAAACATCCGTTGATAGATGGCTCCACAAATTAGAGTTGGAGCATCTAAAGCAGGAAGGAAAGGTAGTGGTAGAGGGCGTGGTAGAAGCCGTGTTGGAAACAAAGTAGAGGCTCCTGTCGTGCGAGAGCCACGCCTTCCTCTAGAGGAGGTTGTTGAAAATGTTGGACCTGTAGTGAATGACCATCAAAGGGGAAATGTTTCGGTTGTTGGGAACGGGCTCCCTACTAATGGAGTCAACGATAGGGAAAATGGAGAAGTATGTGGGCCAGCTCAGGTGCCACCAGTTGAGTTACCACTAGAGACGACTGCTGTTATCCGAGCTACACTTGCCGAGCTATTATAAAATCTGGTAGGTACTGGATTTTTGCCTAATCATAATGCAACCAATTCCGGCTATCAAGGGGCTGAGGTTAGGGCACCAAGACCAGTTTTTGCACAACCGGTTCAGTCAGAGAGACCACCACGTATTCCAAGGCCAATAGTGGCTGATGGCATGGCTGAGCAAGGAAGGAGATATCGCGAGCCTCTTCTTGATAAGTGGCTTGCGGAGTTTAGGAAGACTGGGGTACCGAAGTTTACTAGGGATCAGGAAGCTGATGTTGAGCAGTGGTTGAGGAAAGTAGCATCTTCTCTCGACTCTATCCAGGCATCGTAAGAAAGAAGGATGTCTCTAGTTCAGAGTTTGTTACAGGGGGATGCATTTGATTGGTGGGAGTTGATTCGTGATCATCATGTAAATGTTACTTTTGAAGAATTTCAAGAGAGGATTCGAGATAACTATTGTCCTGAGGTTGTGAGAATGGCTCGTGAGACTGCTTTTCGGGATGCAGGGCCCGAGAACATTACCGTGGGTGAGACTATCCAAAAGTTTCAACGAGGTTTGGCAGCGGTGCCCAATGCCGCTCCTATAGAGAATCTGCGGATTGTAACCTTTCTTAAGCAGTTGCAACCCCAACTACGTGCCTACGTATCTGGACTTCGACTCAAGACTTTGAAGGAGGTTCAAGATTCTGCTTTGGCTTATTCTATGTCCACCTTGGGGCCGGAACAGTTGAATGTACAAGCTAGTAGAAATAAGAAGCAGAGGTTGTTTGCTCCATCAGACTCTTGGAAAGATAATCGTTCGGGTGTGTCTCAACAAAACCGGTCTGGATTTCAGTCACAAGGTCGTCAAGACCAACCTCAACAAAGTCAGTTTACTGGAGAGTTGAGGGAGTACTTCGACTGTGGAGACACTAGTCACATGAGGAATCAGTGTCGAAAACCAGTTCGTAATTGTTTCAAATGTGGGAAGCCAGGCCACTTACAAAAATATTATAAGGTTGGAACACCCTCACAGGGATCTTCGCCGGTGTCGGTGAACCAAGGGATTCGTCGTCAGTTCCAACAGACTCAAAATGCACCAAGCCAAAGTAGAGGCCGTGGTGCGGGAGCTAGCACTACCGGGGGCAATCAGCCTCGGGTATTCGAGATGAGAAGGCCTGATGCCTTGAATGCTCCGACTGCCACATGTACGATTTGGATTAAGTCTAAACCTATGCATATCTTGTTTGATACGGGTGCTACGCACTCTTTTGTGTCCTCTGCGTGCGTTGATAGACTAGGGTTGACTTGCTCGGAGGGTACATCCTTTATGGTGGGATTGCCCGATGGTAGTAAGGTGAGAGGAAATAGAGAAATACTTCATTGCCCTATTAGGATTGGGGGTAGGGATTGGTTTGCAGACTTTATTGTGATACAGTTGTTGCCTAGTGATGATGTAATTTTGGGGATGGACTGGATGAGACGTTATAAAGCATTATTAGATGCACATAAGGGTACAGTCATTGTGACTGCAGATGATGGGACAATACATGTATGTCAAGATCCAGAGCAGGAGGGTCCAGGATCAGAGATCAGCATAGTGAAAGGCGCTAAGTTGCTTAATGATGGGTGTGTGGGTTATTGGTGTTATGTACTAGAAGGAGACAAGAAAGGACCGTGTATTCGAGATATACCAGTAGTCTGTGAGTTTGAAGACGTTTTTATAGAGGAACTTCCAGGGTTGCCTCCTCAACGAGAGGTGGACTTTAATATTGAATTAGAGCCAGGAACCAGACCAATTTCAAAAGCCCCGTACCGTATGGCTCCAATGGAGATGCAAGAGCTGAAGGCTCAGTTGGAGGAGTTACTAGAGAAGGGATATATACGTCCAAGTGCATCACCATGGGGACCTCTAGTATTGTTTGTGAGAAAGAAGGATGGTTCCCTACATTTATGCATTGATTACCGGGAGCTAAACCGAGTTACTATTAAGAATAAGTACCCTTTGCCTCGTATTGATGACTTGTTAGACCAGTTGCAAGGGGCTATTGTGTTCTCAAAGGTGGACCTCAGATCGGGCTATCATCAATTGAGGATTCGGGAAGGGGATAGTCCCAAGACGGCTTTCCGAACAAGATATGGGCACTACGAGTTTGTAGTAATGCCGTTTGGATTGACTAATGCACCTGCGGTGTTCATGGAGTTAATGAATCGGGTATTTATAGACTATTTGGATAAATTTGTGGTTGTCTTTATTGATGATATATTGATTTATTCTCAAAGCACTGAGGAGCATGCAAAGCATCTTAGATTAGTTTTGGAAGTGTTAAGGCACCACCGACTATTTGCTAAACTGTCCAAATGTGAGTTCTGGCAACCAGAAGTTACTTTCCTGGGTCATGTTGTATCCGCTAAAGGAGTCATGGTAGACCCCTTAAAGATTGAAGTTGTGAAGGCTTGGGAACCCCCGAAGAATGTAAAGGAGGTACGAAGTTTCTTAGGATTGTCAGGGTACTATAGGAGGTTTGTGGACGGTTTTTCACGAATAGCCCAACCACTTACCAACTTGCTGAAAAAGACCACTCGTTTTGAATGGAATGATGCTTGTCAAAGGGGCTTCGATGAGTTGAAGGAGAAGTTAACTTCAACTCCAATACTTGCTTTTCCTCAAGGGAATGAAGGCTTTGTGATTTACAGTGATGCCCGCAGGTAGGCTTAGGTTGTGTATTAATGCAGAATGACAGGGTGATTGCATATGCTTCCAGGCAATTGAAACCAAACGAGTTGAATTATCCAACCCATGATTTAGAGTTGGCAGTAGTGATTCATGCTCTAAAGATATGGCGTCATTACTTGTATGGAAGTACATGTAAAGTGATGACAGACCATAAGAGCCTTAAGTACATTTTTACTTAGAGAGAATTGAACATGAGACAACGGATATGGCTTGAATTACTGAAGGATTATGACTTAGAGATCTTGTATCATGTTGGAAAGGCGAATGTTGTTGCTGATGCTCTTAGCAGAAAAACACCGCAAGAGCATATGTTGAGTCACCTGACTGCCCAATCAGAGTTACAAAGAGAACTGATAAGGTATGAGATTGAGGTACAGATTCAGCGCTATCAAGGTAGACTAGGCCGTATAGATTGTCAGCCAACCTTAATTGAGGAAATACGACTTAAGAAGGAGACTTGTTTGATGATTCAAGAGTTGAGGCAGAAAGTGAGCCGTGGAGAGGCATCTGCTTTTGAAGAACATGTTGATGGTACTTTGAGATTGAATGGTCGATTATGTGTACCTCGAGATGAGGAGTTGAGACAAAAGATATTACAAGAGGGTCACGCTACTCCTTATTCAATCCACCCGGGAGCTAGTAAGATGTACAAGGACTTGAAGCAATATTACTGGTGGGATGGAATGAAGCCAGATGTAGCAAAATTTGTAGCAAAGTGCCAGGTATGCCAGCAAGTAAAAATAGAGCACCAAAAACCAGGTGGAATGCTCGAACCACTTCCAGTTCTAGAATGGAAGTGGGAGGACATTTCCATGGATTTTGTTACCGGACTGCAGATTAGTAGAGGACATGATACAATATGGGTTGTCGTGGATAGACTGACTAAGACTACTCGTTTTCTGCCCATTAGAGAGACTTGGCTAGTGAGTCAACTAGTAGAGGTGGTCATAAAACAAATAGTGAGATTACATGGAGTGCCCAAAACGATTGTTTCTGATCGTGATGGGCGGTTTACCTCCAATTTTTGGCAAAAAGTGCATAAAGCTTTAGGCACCAAGCTACATTTCACGACTACTTACCACCCGCAATCATATGGCCAATCTGAGAGGACAATTCAAACACTAGAAGATATGTTGAAATCATGTGTGTTGGATTGGGGAGGAAACTGGTATGATCACATGGAGTTGGTTGAGTTTGCATATAATAATAGTTGGCACTCTTCAATTCAGATGGCACCATATGAGGCTTTATATGGGAGGAGATGTAGGACACCTCTATGTTGGGAGGATCCATCAGATGTTGTAGATGGAATGCCTCAGATGATTCAGGATATAGTTGAAAAGGTGGCATTGATTCGAGAACGTATGTTGACAGCACAGAGTCGTCAAAAATCTTATGCAGATAAGAGGCGACGACCATTGGAATTCGAGGTAGGAGCACATGTTTGGGTAAGAGTATCGCCGACTCGTGGGGTTAGAAGATTTAGAGTGAAAGGAAAGTTGAGTCCTCGGTACATCGGGCCATTTGAAATTCTCGAGAAAGTAGGCGAGGTGGCCTACAAGTTGGCACTACCACCAACTCTAGAAGGAGTTCATTCTGTTTTTCATGTGTCGCAGTTGAGGCAATATGTGCCTGATCCTAATCATAGGCTCAACTATGAAGAGTTGGAGATTGAACCAGATCATACTTTTCAAGAACAACCAATAGCAATCTTAGGTAGACGGTTGAAAAAGTTGCGAAAGAAAGAGATACTACTCGTGTTGATTCAGTGGTCCCGACGAGGATTTGAAGAGGAAACTTGGGAGATTGAGACGAGAATAAGTGAGAGCTATCCGGAGTTGTACCCGGTTTTAGTTGAGGCGTTTGAGAATAAGAGTTAGCGGTGATCAAGGGTTATAGTTACGGGTAGTTGTAACTATTTGTGTGTTTTGTTTTACTTGACTTTGTTTGCTTGACTTGTTTGAGCGTTGCTTGTAGTGTTCTGATGATATGAATTACGTGTTATTGACTTGTGTCAAAAACTAAGCAACGTAATGAGTTCGTTTCGTATACCTCGGGAAGTTTCGGGACGAAACTTTCTTTAAGGGGGGTAAAATGTAATATTCGAGAATATTTTAATATTTTATTTTGAATTTTAGAAAATTATATTAAAAAAAAGTTTTTAACTTAAAAGTAATTAATAATTATTTTAAGGTAAAGTTTGTAGTAAAGGAGATTTGAGGGTGGAAAGCACAAATTTTACAAATATAAGCCGACTTCCTCCTGATTCATATATATATATATATATGAATGTTGTGAATTGTAAACATAAGAAGGCAGAGAAGAAACGAGAAAGAGAGGGAGAGAGAGGGAGAGAGGGAGAGAGAGAGAGAGAGAGGGAGAGAGAGGGAGTTAATTCCGGTGCAGGATTCGTTCGTCGGGTCGGATTTTGGAGTTCAGGTGTTATTTGGTAAGTTTTAATTAGTTAATAGTTTGTTTAGATTTTACTAATTTTTCCAGATCTGGGTTTATAATTGATTTTGAATTGGAAATCGGTTGTTTTACGGCTTTCAAAGGGTGTTTTTGATATCGGATTTATAATCGGTAAAAGATTTCAGAGTAATTTTAGGGTATTGTTTTGTAATGATATTAGGGAGACCTTTGATCCTGTTTATCAGAAAGTTGAACTAGAAAAATGTTCTTTTATATATCTAGTATATTCATGTCAAGTTTTAAAGGATTTGGAATTATACAAAAGAAGTTATAAAGCATCCTGGATTTTCGTTGATCTTAGGGTTAGAGTTTGTAAGGGTTAAAAGGCTATTATTATTCATTGGGGTTTATATATGCATATAGGAGCGTGAATCCTAGGTTGTGATCAGAGACGAAGGGCAAAGACAGGCTATCTGTCTTAGACGGGGTTTGGCGTTGTATGATAATTAGTGGTTTCTTGGCGTTGGATATTCGTCCTCAAGGTAAGTCGTTTACGACTTGCTCAGTTGTTGTTCAATACTTGTTAGACTTCATGTGGTGCTTGTAGGATTGGTTTGGGGAACTAGTCCCTAAGTGATTGTTCTATGAAAAAGGTTTACTTGTGTATGATATGTGTGAAAAGGATTTCATTGGGCTTTCATTGAATGTGAAGTTTTCGAATATTTTCTTTGTGCTGGTACCGTTCTCGGCATGGCCATGTGCGTAGTCCTCCGGGTTGAAGTGACGGCTATGTATGGTTATGTGACAAAGAATCGTGCCCCTTCAAAAGTAAAGTTATATGTGTTTTGGGAAAGTGCTCCCCACGAGGCTTGACCCGTGGTTAGAAGGATGGAATTGTGAAGGGTGGGAGGTCGCGCCTCGGCACCTGGGGCGTAGGGTTGATAAGCGCCATGGAATGGAATGGAATGGAATGGAATGGAATGGAATGGAATGGAATGGAATGGAATGGAAAGCGGATTGTTGTATTGTTGTGTTTGGACTTATGTGTAGGAATGTGTGTATGTGTGGTTTGTTTGTTTATGTATGGGTGATGCGTTGTTTGTATGTGTAATCATGGGGAAGTTGAGTATGAATTTAGAATTGATATGTGTTGTATCCAGGTGAATCTTGCATGTGTGTGTGCTAGGTACTTGATTGGTTTTTAAACGTCTTATTAGTACCGTATGGATTCTAGCCTGTATTAGAATGGTAGCTGACCCTTCGGGGACTTGTTTTTATTTTAGTTTCAGGTAAAGACAAGGGACCCATGATGGAACCTCGGCCGAGTGATGGAACAGATCGTTGAAGGTTGTGTCATTAGGATGGATTCGGTTGGGAGAAATGGTGGTATACTTTTTGTTATCTTTCGAATATTGCGTTGTTTTGATAAAGAAAGGGTAGTGGTATGTTAATGAAATGTTTCTAGGAAGTGTTGTAAATTATGTTGTTTTGGATTTCATGCATGTTTTCTATACTTGGGTTTTATAAATATCGGTTGGATGTTTTATTCATGTTTTCTCGTCGTGCCCGAGTTGCAAGATCCAAGTGAACTCGTTGTCAAACTAGCCTAGGTAGTACCTAGTAAGGTCTACTACCGAGTAGCGCCCTATTTAAAGACGGGGTGTTACAATCAAGAAGTGGTCACAACCGACTACACCAACCATGGTTCGTTCATTTCTCGGCTCGGATGGCTTCTATAGACGGTTTGTGCGTGATTTCAGCACAATTGCAGTCCCTCTCCATGAGCTTACAAAAGAAAGACACATCATCTAAATGGAGAGAGCAACAAGAGAACGCCGTCAACACTTCGAAGGACAGGTTGTGCAACGCCTCGGTTCTCCAACTCCCTAATTTCTCTAAGGCATTTGAGATTGAGGTGGATGCATCAGGCCATGGCATAGGAGGCATCCTATTGCAAGACAAGAAACCCATAGCTTGTTTCAGTGAAAAGCTTAGTGGGGCGGAGTTGAATTACCCTACTTATGATAAAGAACTTTATCCTTTAATTCGGGTTTTGAAAAATTGGTCTCATTATTTGTGGCCTAAGGAGTTTGTAATTCGTTCTAATCATGTGGCCTTGAAGTATTTGAAAGGCTAATCCCGATGTAATATCCGCAATATTCCAAGGTTTATTAAACCAATATATTTATTAAATAATCCTTCTCCTCTTTAAAAAGAGAGCTTAAATATTTTATTTAAATAAATTAAGAACATATTATGGAGGAATATTAAAGTGGTAAAAATCTCAAATAAAATAGATTTAACATAAATTTCAGATTTATTAAATAATGGGCTATTACAAGGCTAGCAAAAATACAAGAAAAAACAAATCAAAAGAGGCAAGAGACGGGACTCGAACACGAGACCTCTTGCATCTTTCACATAACACACACACTCCAAACCGCTAAGCCATTGTAACTTGATTACTCATAATACAACTCTTTTAATTATAAACACTCATAACTCTTATTCTTATTCAAAGAGTCAGTTTTGTGCCTGACTGATTTGATGATAGTCCAGTGCATGTGAATCTTGCCTTCCACTCTTCTCAATTGCTTCTAAGACCATCCAAAGTTGGCATCACCCATGATCATCATTCAACTAGCACACCCTCCACCTATCATCATCAACCTTTCTCTCTTCCATAGGCCCAATTCCATTGTAGAGGATCACAAGAGCTCTCATGTTTGCCTATTTAAAGGCTGAAAAACTCAATTAAAACTCACACAAACTCTCTCTTCTCTCTTCCTAGCACTTTTCTATTCAAAATTGTCAAAATTCAACACCAAAAACATTAGTTTTACTTGCTGATTTTTCCATTGAAACACCATCAAAACCCCTCCAAACCACCACCAAGCCGCCGCCGCACCACCTCTGGACGACTGTCGGCCCACCGAAGCACCGTCGGTGCCCCACCGAGTCGCCGCCAAAGCCTTGCCACCCCTACAGTGGTGCGCCGCCCCCTCCCCTGCACTTCTCCCTGGGTTTTGTTTTCAACAGAACGATAATCTGTAAAAGAAGCTCCAACCTAATTTCAATTACTAAGTTATTTATTTAAATTTTTCTTCCATGAAAAATAAATAATAGCATTTAAATAATTGATTCAAGAAGCATATCAATTTATTTGAGGCATAAAATCTAGGTTGTTACAACAAGAAATCAAAGATACAGGTTTTCTTTGTACATAAATATTTAATATTATGCATGTTATCGATATCATAAACTATATTTTTATGACATGAGTATTCTTAAATAAAATAATGGAGCTTACCATCTCTATATTTACATATACATGGATAATAAGTTATATTTTAAGTATACTAGATTTAAAGATAATATAATGTAAAAGACCTAAGTTATTAGAAAAAGATATACTAAAAATATTATTAATATTTACTTATGTATAATGATGACTTGCATGCTCATATTTTATAAAATAATGTTCTATACACGAGGAACCTTTTTAAATAAAATAATAGAAATTATCATTATCTTTTGTATATGGAAAAATATACTATATTTAGTTATTCCACATAATATTTGGAAACTACTATATACGGGCATTATGGATTTTTAATATCATAAGAGTGATTTTTATAATCAATTTGAAATATAAATATGGACCATAAATTGTTAATGGACTTTATATAATTTATCACCTTACATGCAATAAATAAAAGAATTATTTAATAATAATAAGAAAATATTATTTGTGATCATAAGTGAATAAGAAGGTTATTATTACTTTAATAAAATATTAACTTAATATTTATGAGTATTTAATAATTTAAATAATATGATGTCTTGTTTTAACAATCTTAAAACACCTAATATAAAATAAATATTTTATAAGGAATACTTGGGATATTACAATTATGAAATAATAATAAGAAATATTATTATTTTATCACCTCCACCTAAATTATTATTATAATAATTTAGTACTAATTCTCTTATGAAAGGAATATAAGAGACTTTTAAGAACTTTAGAAGAATTTAAGAAAAATCTTATTAAAGTTCGTTCGTACCTCCCGTGTCGATTGGTCAAGTTTTTCGTCCCGACTAAAGGCAACATTTCTCGTTAATCATTCGTATTCATTCGCTAAGCTAAGGCAAGTGTAATTTCTCCTTGTAGCCTCGATATTTCGTTTCCACGAAATTTATCGATGTTGGGAAAACCTTGTTTGTTAATAATAAACGAATATGGGAATATCGATTGTTAGAACTAATGACCCAATTGCTATCGTTATTACGCTTATTAATGTTCAATAGGACTATTACGCTAGTCTTGTTTGTGACCGTGCTTGTTTAAGATCTCTTTTCGAGATCGGTTTGGATTAAATAGTAAGGGGTGCGGGATTAACCCGACACCTCTATATAACCTACTAACTTGTATGGCACCATGCCTAAATTCAGTGACTTTAAGGATCATGATCCACCATCTGCTCTTGTTCGAGGAGAGAGGTACGCACCCTAGCGATGTGCTTGGAAATTCGTTCACATAGGTGGACCCGGGCCCATTCATGGCCCCCACACTCTAAAAATCCATTAACATAAGTGAAAGTTTTATCACGACATAAGATAAGTGCCAAAGCACAAAGAAAAAAAAGTAAAACCGGGTCAGAATAGTACAACTTGCTTGGAAGACCACCCGACTCTCAGTTCTTGAAACGATCATCTTTCCAAATTGAATGCTTATTCGGGCTTGTCAAGGTGGATTTGGTACTTAAGTTCCTTCGGGCCACCTCCCCGATCTAGAGCAACGAATAAGATGAGGTTGGTTGAGGTCCGACAAGGGCGCGAGAGGTTTTCAAAACTTGTATGATCATGACTTAATAACGTTCCCAACATACTTTCTATTCTAAGAATTTGTACAATCTCGTAGTTCTTCATTTCGATTTAAGAGTTAGCTCAGCTCGGGATTTACTCAATCCCGTCCTTAAAGCTCCACATAAAGTTTCTATATCTCAACACATCCCGATAATCTCTCTCGATAAGTTATAAATTACCATTCTACCTTTGAGAATTTCCATTCTCACTTACTTAGTCTCCTTAGACTAATTTCGCTTTTCCGCATGTTTGCTTGACATTTTTTGCCCTACGCGACTTATTCCAAACCCTCGGAATCCCAACAAGGCATAGGCAAAGCCACACAAGGAAGGAAGGGCCGAACTCTCTCAAAGATGTATTGCCTCATGCGACGGGTGTCGCGGACCTGGAGCTCTGCGAGGCGGATCCGATGTTGGATCCTTTCATTTTGCTCACCCATCGACTCGTCGATCCAGGCATCTTTGTGCCTCTGCAGTAGGTCATTGTTTAGGTTGCATGTACGTGAGGGTCGAACACCGGGGGGTGGAGGAGCGTTCTCCAAAGGTTGGTGTGCTCGGATTTTGGAGGACTCTCCTTGTATTTAGTTGGAAATGACCTCCATCTGACAATGCATGGGTGCTTGGCTTGCCCTCTGGTAAAGGGTTGGTTGACCAGTGGGGCCCCAAGGCTGAGTACCTGGGAACCTTTCCTCCGAGGGGTCAGTGTTGGAGGGCCCGAGGCGAAGTCGTTGAAGAAGCTCCTCATCTTCATGCCCCTAATGTCAGTCAAGGGAAAGGGCCCTTCAGGTTGGCTCCGATAGAGATGAAAGAACTCAAAAGTCAGCTCGAAGAGCTGCTAGAGAAGGGTTTCATCCGACCGAGCGCCTCGCCTTGGGGAGCGCCTATGCTGTTCGTGAAGAAGAAAGATGGGACTTTCCGCCTATGCATCGACTAGAGAGAGTTGAACAAAGTCATCATCAAGAACAAATATCCTCTTCCAAGGATAGATGACCTCCTAGACAAACTTCGAGGTGCTAAGGTGTTTTCGATGATCGATCTAAGATTTGGGTATCACCAACTCAGGATCCGCAATGAGGATATACCAAAGACGGCTTTCAGAACTCACTATGGCCACTATGAGTTTGTAGTGATGCCATTTGGGTTGACAAATGCGCCTACGGTGTTCATGGATTTGATGCACCGATGTTTCCATGAGTACCTCGACAAGTTTGTGATCGTCTTCATCGACGACATCCTAATCTACTCCGGAAATTAGGCTGATCATGAAGAGCATCTCCAAACCGTATTGTAGATTCTAAGACACAACCAGTTGTATGCCAAATTGTCAAAGTGTGACCTATGTCTTAGGGAAGTCGCCTTCCTAGGTCACGTCATCAACCAGAAAGGAGTAATGGTGGACCCAAAGAAGATTAAAGTAGTCTCAGAATGGAAGCAACCACGAAATGTGAATGAAATTTACAGCTTCCTAGGACTCGTAAGGTACTACCGAAGGTTTGTCGAGGGATTCTCCAAGATCGCCTTACCAATGACAAAGCTACTCCGAAAGACCCACAATAAGTTTCTGTGAGATGAGAATTGTGAAGAGAGCTTCCAAGAACTCAAGAAGCGTCTCACAAGTGGACTAGTACTGACTCTGCCAGATGGACAGGAAGGATTTGTGGTGTACAGTGATGCCTCCAAACAAGGCATGAGATGTGTACTAATGCAGAATGGATAGGTGTTTGGCTTATTCATCTCGACAAATCAAGGTCTACGAAGTGAATTGTCCGACGCACGACCTCGAGCTAGTAGCTGTGGTGTTTGGCTTGAAGATTTGGCGACACTACTTGTACGGGGTAAAATGTCAGATTTTCACCGACCACAAGAGTCTAAAGTATGTGTTCACGCAAAAGGAATTGAACATGAGACAAAGGAGATGCCTGGAACTACTCAAGGACTACGGCATCGAGCTGCGTGCTCTACCATCCGGGCAAAGCTAACGTCGTGGTCGACGCTCTCAATCGTAAGACACAACAAGAGGGCTTAGTCGCAATGCTAACGGTTAAAAAAAGCTAAAACAAGAGCTAATAAGAGAAGGCATCGAGGTGTGGTTTGGAAGACAACAAGGTTGCCTAAACACCTTGGAAATCCATTTTGATTTGTTAGCCGAAATTAGAGAGAAGCAAGCTGATGAAATTATGTTGATCAAAATCAGTGGTGCAATACAAGAAGGAAAGGCACCTGGGTTCGTCATTCAGGATGACGGATCCCTTTGGTTTCAAAACCAGATTTGTGTGCCAGCCGTGGAAGAGCTTCGAAAGATCATCTTGAAGGAAACCCACACATTTGCCTATTCCTACACCCCGGAGCAAGTAAGATGTACAAAGATGTATGAAGGGAATTCTGGTGGCCAAACATGAAACAAGAGGTCGCATAATTCATCTCTAAGTGCTTAGTTTGCCAAAAGGTGAAGGTTGAGCACAGGAGACCTGGAGGGAAATTGCAATCACTCCCCATGTCGGAATGGAAGTGGGAGGATATCACAATGGGCTTTATGACCGACCTACCTAGAACTCGGAAGCAGAAAGACGTTATTTGGGTTATCGTGGATCGGCTCACCAAGAGCGCTCACTTCATTGCCATTCAGAAGAAGTGGGGAGCTCCAAAGCTAGTAGCAGTCTTCATCAAGGAAATAGTCCTTCTCCATGGTACTCCAAAGACCATCATTTACGAGCGAGACGGTCGTTACATGGCAAATTTCTAAAAAGAATTGCATAAGGACATGGGCGCATAACTGAAGTTTAGCACAACATTCCATCCTCAAACCGATGGCCAGTCCAAAAGAGCCATTCAGACTCTTAAGGACATGCTTCGAGCCTGTTTGCTGGATCACATAAGAAGTTGGGATGTCAGTTTGAGCTTAAAGGAATTCACCTACAACAACAACTGGCACTCCACTATCAAAATCGCTCCCTTCGAGGCCTTGTACAACCGAAATGTCAGTCTCTAATCTGTTGGGACAACAATGCCGATAAGATACTTCTCGGACTATGTGATGAAAGGATCTCGATGTTGCAAGTGGTGCAAGGAAATCCGAGGAAGACCCGATGCTGATAAGATACTTCTCTTTTACTGAGGTGTCACACAGTCCACCGGGATTGAATTTCGACTTGTTTTTATGGAGTTTTTGATGGGGTTTATGGATCCGATTTTGATGGAGGATGAGATGGAGATTTTGAGGGTGAAATATGATGGAAAAGTGGATGGTGATGGCAAATTGAGGTTTGGATATGGACAAGCAAAACTCAAGGATATGACTCACCTTGAATCGAACTTGAACTATGAAGATCAATCGAGGATATGACTCACCGCGATCTACCTTCGGATTTGGATTGATATGACTCACAATCAAAGGAACCAAAATCTGAATGTTGATTCAAAAATAAATCTTAAAAAAACGTTTTCCGAAGAGGAGAGACAAAGAGTTGGAATTTGGCTTCAATCTTGTCTACTAGAAAACTTGAGCCCTAGTGGTTTATAAAGAAAGACATAAGGGCATAACTGACATTTGCCTTAGGAAAAGTTTAACAAATAAAAAAATAGACCCAAAATCTACAAATGTCATAAAACACTGTCACAAGCCAAGCAATTAACCACACAAGTCGTGGCCTTCTAACCAGACACGCATGCATCATTATTTCACGATGTGATGGCCTTAGCATAGTCACATCATCCTCCCTCCCTTCAAAAAGGATTCGTCATCGAATCCGAGTGCACTTCCAAGTGAAAATCTCATGAACACCATAGCTTAGTGGCAACTCTATCCCAAAAGTGTTAAAGTAGACACGTCTGTTCAAGGGGATCTCCTCGGTGATGTTGGGGACTGTTTTCTGCTTGCACATGTTTAGGGTCGTTCTCTGAGCTCTGAACTCCAAATTGAACGATTCCATGTCCCGGTTTGAGCTCAAGAAGTCTTCTTCATTTCCTCCAAATTTGAGCAGCATTAGACCATTGAGTTGAAAGTTACACCATGTTTTCCAAGGTGGCACAGATTGATCCGAGAAGAAGGTTTCACATTCCTTCAAAAGATGAGAGATGGGTGAGGGAAAATGACCTAATTCTTTATTAGAAAACAAAGATTCATGAAAGAGAAGTATGAAAGAAAATTTTACTTGCCTTGATGGTGTGAACAATTTCCTTTGGTTTGGCGGGTCGAATATTCTTCCCTTTCTCTTCTTTCTTGGTGGGATGCTCCTCATGATATAGGAAGGGTAAACTGGAGGGAACCATATGGAAAGCATCCATCCATGGGGTAGCCAAATAATGGATGGATCTAGGAGTGATGGCAGGATTAAGCTTGATTTTAGGAGATAATTCCACAACTTCCTCCACTTTTTCCTTGGAATCAACCTTCTCTTCAATTTCTGTAGGAGGTTCATGAAGTGGCTCTTTTGAAGTAGCTTCGTCCATGAATTTGGAGGTAAGGTTAACCACAACTTCTTGGATGAGAGGCTCCTCGATTGGTTTTGAAACATCTACCTTAGGTGAAGGTTCAAAGACTTGATGTGGTGGAACCAAGCAAGATGAATCCTCTTTACCTCTCTCTTGGACTTTTTGTGGCTCCACATTCATTGAAGGACAATAAGGTGGTTCTTCAAATGTGGCTTGTCCTCTAGGTGTTTGATACCAAGGCTCATTGGCTCCCCTCGTGGAAGCTTGGTCTTGATGATGAAAATCTCAAGCTTGATGATGAAAATCCCATGCTCCATGTCCTACAACGTTAGTGTCGCAAGTAGAATATGAAGGGTAAAAAGGATAAGCCTCAACATACACTTGCGGTACATACCTCTCCATGAGATCTTGTTTGAGCTCTTGCCACGTACTAATGGGATGGTATCCTTTACGCCTCCTTCTCTCCTTGTGATCATACGACCAAGAACGAGCCCCATGGATTAAGCATTTAGTGGCATAAGTAACTTTCATATCTTCAAGATAGCCACCATAATAGTCAAAAAAAGCTCGAGCTTGGAGATCCAAGCTAAGCGAGCATTGGGAGCGGATCAGCCGTCAAAATATGAAATATAAGACCTTTTAAAATGGAACTCCTCATAATATGTACTTGTTCTTGACATTTTGCACACACTCAACAAACAAGATTATCCCACAAATCACAAGTAATGCCAAAACACAAGTTCCTCCTAAATCAACCAAGAAAGATCAAAGGAATGTGATGTCTCTTTATTTGGTGGTGTTTTCATATGTGATTTCCTTTGTAAATATGTTTCTTTTTCCCCTTTTCTTGCGTGTTTTGTTCATTTTTAGCTTAGTTCCCGTATTTCTATGAGATTCGGAGACTACGCGCATTTTATGTGTTTTGTAGGTAATTTGGCGTGAATCGAGGATCTATTTGAAGGAGAGTCGAGACATGGAGAAAAGGCCGAGCTAAAGCGGTAAAGAGAGGAGCAAGCCATGGAGAAGAACAAGAGAAGCCAACAAGAAGAAGGTGGAACGAGGTCTAGACCGAGTTGCAACAACGCCGGGCCCGACTTGGGAGATTTCAATCTCGGACCGAGATGCACAGTAACTCAGGCCCGAGGTCCTCCGTGTCGGTCCGAGTCGGTCACCGGACTACTTGAGCTCCAAGGCATGAAATTGTGGACTTCCACTTTTGCCCCTCATCTAATCTATAAAAGGCCCTCTTGTCTTCTAATTTGGGGTTCCCTCCCACACACACAAAAGGGTTCCACACACTTGAGAAGGAACCAAGAGGATACTTGGAGAGCAAGGAGAAAGGAGAGGAGGAGGAAGAGAGAGAGAATCGACCAAGAGAGAGGAAGGCTTGATTGGTTTTGTTGATTGTTTAGCTTTGCTTTGTTTTTTATCTTGTGGATTTGAAAACCCTTGATTGGAATTTGTGGATTGCTTTGGATTTGAATAAAACTTTGCTTTGTTTTGAGATTGATGATGTTGATTGCTTTCCCTTTTGATTTGTTTGCTTTCTTTGCTTGCCACATGGAGTAGATCTCCTTGATCTTGGGTTATGGGGGAAAACCCTAGTTAGGTTTGGGCTAGAAACCCCAACTCCATAGCCTTGAGTGTTTGATCTAAGGAAACCACTCTACATAGAGCTACAATTCCTTGCGAAAGTTGGAAATCAAGGCTTGAGATTGGCAAAGTAGCGAAAGTGAACATGTGTCAATCTCAAGGCCTTGCTTCGAAGGGGATTTCCCCATGGATCGAGGTGTAGATGTGGTTGGAACGAGGGCGAAAGTACTCGATCCTAGTCCGATCATCACTCATTGCTTGAATTGGGGTGGAAAAGCCTAAATCAACTAGGGAAGGAACCCAAAAGCCCAAGATCTACTTTTAAATCTTTGAAGTTCGACATCCCCAGCTACCTCGGGCCCGACTTACCCAGTGTCGGTCCCGACTTCCTCTTGTCGCCAACCTCGGGCCCGACGTGACCTCAGTGTTGGTCCCGACTGTTTTCTTTGTTTTAAACCCTCCTTTCTAGCTTTCTAGCATCTAGGCACATCGATCGAGTAGACTTCCCGAGTGTTCGACACCCACCACGTGCTACAACGGGGTTGCCGGGGAGGTCTAAGTGCATTGAGTGCCAATTTGCTGAGTTTCTTGTGTTTTGGTAGTGATTTGGGTGAGGGAATAACCCAAACCCTTTGTTTGTTTTTGATTTGTTTTGGTTTGTGTCTTTGTTTCGTAGGTGTATGCTAGCTCGTTCCTCCCGAGGAACACTTGAGCTTGAGTTTGTGAGTAATCCGGAAAGTATTCTCAAGGAAGCCCGAAGAAGGAAAAGGATGGCGAATCAAGCTTTCCATGTTGATGAGGAGTTGGCTCAACTTAGAGCCGAAATGGCTAGATCGCAACTTGAGAAGGACAATCAAGAGGAGGTGGCAAGAAGAGAACGGGAGCAACGGATGAGAGCCGAGGCTCAACTCAATGCTCTACCTCGGAATGCACGCCAATACATGCATCCGGAGTTGAGGGTACCCGAGCCGGCTATTGTGCTTCCCGAGGTTGCCAAGAATTTTGAGATCAAGACGCAATTCATTACCCTCATCAAGCGTGATCAATTCGAGGGCCGTCCACATGAGTGTCCCGTAGAGCACGTCAAACGCTTTGTGGACATGTGTGAGACGATCTCTACCGACGAGGAGACGTTGGAGTATGTGCTTCTAAAGGCGTTCAAATGGTCACTTGGGGGCAAGGCCACACATTGGCTCGAGAGCCAAGCTCCTAGGTCAATCACAAATTGGAAGACACTCTATGATGCTTTCTTGATGAAGTTCTTCCCGCCCTCAAAGACAACCGAGCTAAGAAGGAAGATTGCAAGCTTTCAACAAGGTCCGAATGAGCCTCTCTTCGAAGCATGGTACCGTTTCAAGGAGATGTTGCGCCAATGTCCTACTCATGGCCAACAACCATATGTGCTTCAAGACATCTTTTTCCAAGGCATCAATCCGGTAACGAAGGACAAGCTCAACCTCCATACCGATTGTGGGTTCATAGACTTGACACCGGATCAAGCTTGGGAGCTACTTGACAAGCTATCCGATTATGAGGCCATGTATGGGGTGAGTCAAGCTAGCAAAGACGTGAAAGTTCAAGGTGAAGGTGCAAGGAAGTTATATGATCCAAAGGGAGAAGACATTGATAGGGATGTGAAGCTCCAATTACTTGAAGGTGAAGTGAGCAAGCTTAAGAGGCAAGTCCACAACTACAAGCAAAATGCTAGAGCTTGTGAGGAGTGTGGATCCTTTGCACATGCTACACAAGTTTGTCCGAATGAGAGCCAAGTGCGCTTGGCCGAGCGAATTGAGGAGGCAAACTATGTTCGAGGAAATTTCGGTGGAAGAGGCAATTTCAACAATGGTGGTAATGGCCGGTGGAACAACGGTCAAGCTCAAGGTTACAACAACAACTTCAACCAAAACGAGCCAAGGGCGCCACCACCACCATATAGACCACCGGGATTCAATGAGTTACAATCATTTGCTCAAGAGATGAGAGATGGGTTCAAGGAGATGAGGACCCAATTCAATGAGTTTGGTGCATGGAGGAGGCAAGTCGACAATCAATTTGCCCAAATCGCAACTCAAGCCCCGAGAGAGAATGGGAGACTTCCGGGCCGACCCGAGGAGAACCCTCGAGCTCAAAACAATTAAAATGAAGTCCGGGAAATTGGATTGAGAAGTGGTCGAAACCTACCCGAGCCACACATGCCTAAGAAGAATGAAGAGAGTCGGACCAACTTACCCAGCAAGTCGGGTCCGACGTTCCCCGAAGTCGACCAAGCAAGAAGATCGACCCCTTCACCCCGGACCGAGTTTGAGAGCAACTCGGGACCGACGTACCCGAACCTCGATCCAACTCCTTTGCCTCAGACCGAGATCCACAACACCGGGCCCGACATGGTGCCTAAGTCGGTCCAACCAGGAAATGTTGCAAGTGAAGTAGGGAAGTCCAAGGAGGTTGATCCAAGCAAGATTCAAAGTGCAACAACTCTTCCATATCCCTCGAAGAAGCCGAAAGATGTTGTTGAGAACAAGTTCAAGAGGTTTCTCAAACTCTTGCAAGGCTTGAACATCTCTATGCCATTCACCGATGCATTGAGCGAGATGCCATCTTATGCCAAGTTTTTAAAGGAGATTATGAGAAAGAAGAGATCGATAGTTGAAATGCAAGATGAGGTCAAGACCTTGGAGTTACCGCAAAAGCTAGGAGATCCCGGTCGTTTTGCTATCACTTTTATTGTGGGGTCTCAAAACTTACAAGCCTTATGTGACGTTGGGGCAAGTGTTTCGGTGATGCCCGCTAGCATTTGGAGAAGAGAAAATTTGGGAGAAATGGAGCCGGTCGATATGTCCCTAACTATGGCCGACGGTTCCATCATCAACGCTAAGGGAATATTGGATGACGTGCCGGTGCGAGTTGGAAAGTACTTTGTCCCCGATGATTTCGTGATCTTGGACATGCATGAGGACCCCTTGGTCCCAATAATCTTAGGAAGACCATTCTTAGCTACGGCGGGGGCAAGGTTTGATGTCAAGAATGGCAAGGTTTCCTTTGAGATTGGGGAAGAAAAGGTCGATTTTCACTTCAACAAAGCTTTGAATGAGCCGAACGCCTTGGCCATCCTCAAACTTGAAGAGAGTGCCAAGAGAGAAAGTGAAGAAGTGGAAGTTGCTACAGAGGTCATTGTGTTAAGGAGTGATGAAGGGTTCAATGAACAAATACAAGTAATGGAGTTGTTGGAGCAATTTAAGGATCAAGATGAGTCAAGGATCAGTGGTAGCCCAAGAAGAAATGAAGAGTATCCTTGTTTATATCCTTTTAATATTGGTGATGATCATAATTCTTCCCAAACTTTTGATTCCTACATATGCTTAAGTGATTTGAACGATGACTTAGGAGACTCCTACATTTGCCTTAGTGATTTGAAAGATGAATTGGTAGAATCTCCTAGGAATTCTTTGGATAACTTTGGTGTAGAAAAAGAAAAACATGATGGAGCAAGTAAGGAGGAGAAATCTCATCCGTTGGAGGATGATGATGAGAGAGGCCCGAGATCGGAGAGCCATGCCTATATAGACCATCGTTGGTGGTTTTATGGGTATGAAGGCAATGGGAATGGGCATAACAATGGCGAGCAATTCACCGTGTTTCACCCGCCATGAGGTTGAGATTAGGAAGTCAAGCTAGTGACTCTAAACGAGCGCTTCTCGGGAGGCAACCCGAGTTAGTAGCTTTCTTTTCGTAATTTTAGTTTGGTTTTTCTTAGTTTAGCCTAGCTTTTCTCTAACCAATCTCTATCTAGTGTTTTGTGGATTTATGGTGTTGTGCATTCTTCAAGGTTGTGTAGGATTTGAGGTGAAATATATGAATGGAAATATGGGAAAGGAGTTGCAAGAGGACGGAGTAAAATTGGTGACCCGAATACTCCCACATCGAGCCCAGGTAAGTCGGGCCCGACATAGGGACGTCGGTCCATGAAGTCAATCCGATCCGATTTGACTAGTTGGAATGCCAATTTTGCCCTTCACCTAATTTGTCCCCTTCCCCATTAAATACCACCCCCACCTACCTATCATCTTCATATCAACCACCATTCCCAAAATACAACCCCTCTCCCTCAAAAACTCTCAAAATCGGCCACCCCTTTCCCCCTAACCCGATCATACTCGATCCACATCCTCCCTACTTCATCTCGTTCCAACCACAAAAAGGCCTCCCTAACCCGATTCCGAGTAGAAATTTCGAGTTCAATATAGTCCTTCATCCCTCATCTAGATCTAGATTGAGGAAATTTGAGTTCTAAGTTGCTTATTTTGTTTAAAAGTTCAATATTCTTCGAATCCGGTATGTGTTACTCGATCTCTACTTATTTCTTTGAAAATTTTGTGCTTTCATTGCATAGATTGAGTAATGCCATGATTGATTGAGAGCTTGAGCTTGAGCATCAATTGTGGATTTGCATGATTTGTGAAATTGAGCTTTAAAGTTGTTTATGCATGCTTAGATCCATTTAGAACTTCGATTAGGGATGTTTGATGGTTGAATTTGAAATCTAAGTACATGATAGAGGGATTTGGGTTGATTTGAGGTTAGAGTCGAAGCACGAACTAGGTCGAGATCGACGTGCCCAGGAGAGTCGGGTCGGAGGTGTGGAAGTCGGTCCAGCAAGTCGGACCGAGGTTGAGTAAGTCGGGCCCGACATAGGTTGGAAGTCGATCCATGTTGTTTTTGCTCTCTTCTTGTGATATCATGTGGATTCATGTGTTTCATTGTTGGCTATAGCCTAATCATGATGTAGTATGACCATTTGCTTAGCCATTGTTAGAAGATATCCATGATGATTTATGTTGGATTGAGATGAATGTGTGTCTAGAGACTAAGTATGGGGTTCCCTTTGTGTTGAAATGTTGTTGTGTGTTGATGAGTGCTTTTGTTGAGTTGTATGGAGTTTATCTTGGACCCTTTTGTTTGGTTGGATGTGTGTAGGTAACATGGAGACAAGAGCGTCATCATCCCATGCGGAAAGGCCAAGGAAGAAGTCCAAGAAGTCAAGGAAAGAGCCAAAGTTGGATGATGTCTATTTGGAGGATGATGAGCAAGTGGAGAGCTATGCAAGATATATGGCGCTTGAGAATCACACAAGGTGGCTTGATCGGGAAGCCGTGAGGAATATGGAAATGGATCAAGCCCTTCCACGGTGCTACTCCCACATCGGTCTCAATGGGATGCTAAGGTGGGACAACACCCACTACCCCGCCCTCACCTCAGAATTCATGGCCACATTCGAGTGCACTTATGATAATGTGGAGGATGAGGAAGGGGCTCTCACTTTCTGATTGGGCAATGAGGACCACAATCTCACTCTTAGGGATTTGGCTACCTACTTCGGGTTTCCATGCCCAAGAGAAGAGGCCAGCGTCAACAATGAGAAGGTGAACCAAGTGTGGCGTCATGTGGCCGGAAAGAGTGAGATGAGAAAAGGCGCCTCCACAACCGAGATTGCTAGCCCTCTTTTTCGGGTCATGGTGCGAGTTTTGGGGTGTGCAATCTACGCCCGTCATGAGTTGAGCAAGCCGATGAAGGAAGAGATCATGTTGCTCCATGAGATGCTCTTCAACACCGAGAAGCCCATGAACCTTGCATAGGAGTGGGTCAAGATGGTGCGAGACTTCCAAAGCTCCTCTTCGATCTACTTCGGCGGGATGATAGCAAGGCTCTCCATGCCTCTAGGGGTTGATCTCGACAAGTACTCTCCGGCTCCGAATGGTGTTGAGTTCATGAACATGAAGTATTTCAAGAAGTCCAACATCATCAAGGAGAAACTCTACATGATTTCCTTGGCCCCTCACTCAAACTATGATGGAGTGTCGATCCGGTTGGTGCACAACCTTTATGATCTTTCTCGGTATCAAAATTGGTACCAAGTGTGGGCCGGCAAGCCACACTCATTTGGTGACCCCGAAGGTTCAAGAGAGGGGCGGCGACAACAATCTCAACACATTCGGTTTACCTCCCCTCCATCTACACCGGATTCCGACCAAGACAACTTCGTGTTTGCACCTCGTGGGGAAGACATGGAAGTCGATCAAGAGCAAAATGAAGAAGATGAGCGCTTCCAAGGTTTGATAGCCAACCTCCGAGCCACGCACCAAGCTCGAACACAGGCGGACCGAGGTACACACCAAGTCGGGCCCGACTTCCCTCAACATCGGTCCAGTTCATTCCATGGTGGTGAGGTCCCGAGGCATTATGAGCGTGGAGAAGGGAGCGGTGCAAGGCGAGAGCAAGCTCAAGGTGGTGGTTATGAAGGCTATGCCCAATGGTACGGTCCGGGAATGGTGTTCCCCGAGCGACAACAACCGGTGGACATGTCCTTCTTAGCCAACCAAATGGCCCATCCCCAACTTCAACAAGAGAATGTTCTCCAAGAGGTCCATCAAGTGAATCTCCAACAACAACAAATGTACCAACATCAACAACAAATGTACCAACAACAACAACAAATGATTCAACAACAAAGTTCTTTCCAAGCTAGCCAACAAGAGATGAACCGAGCCCTCGGCTACACTAGACGAGAGGTGGAAGAGCTTAGGGAGGTGGAAGACCAAAGGTGGCGGGTCCAAGATAGCTTCAACACGTGGATGAGCGGGAACTTCCCTTCCCGTGAGGACCAATGGACACGCCCGGAGCCTCAACTCCAACCATCACCACAAGACTTCTACCAAGAGCAAGTGTATGAGAGGGAGCGGCAAGCAAGGCTCCAAAGAGGACGTAGACGTGACAACCCTTTCAATTGATCCTATACATGCCATTGAAGAATAAGAAATTGTGAGCTCTTCATACTCTTCTCTCTTGCTTTTAAGTTTTGGTTTCCTTGTTTGATGGGGACATCAAAATTTTAAGTATGGGGTGGGGGTAAATGTGTTCATGATTTCACTTGTTTATGTTTGTTTGTTATTTTGAGGATATTTGTTTATTGTTTCTAGTTTGTGTTTGGGATGTTTGCTTCTTGGTTTGTGGTTTGATGAAAGACATGAATGATTAATTTGGTCTTGAATGGATGAGTTTTTGGTTTTAGAGAAATTTTTGCAAAAATCCATAAAAAAAAATTGAAAAATTGTGTCGAAAACAACAAAAAGATTTTGTGTTTTGTAGGTTTTGGACTAGAAATTCCCATCTTAGATTGCTAAAATAAAAGCTAATGATGATGTGAGCATGTAAATTCCTTTGCATATTTTTGGATAGTTTAGCCTCTCAAATGATGTTGCTTTTGATGTGATCATGATATCTTGCTTGTTTTATTGAACATGTGAGTTCTAGGATGAGTTCTTATGCAACTAAGTATGAGTGACCCTTGTGAGATTTATTTTTGGCCATTTTAGGGATGCTTGTTCATATTTGCATATCCCTCATGTTTCTTGTGTGATTAGCTCATTCATGCTTAGTAAAACTTGCTATTGCGGTGTTTATCTATTTTCCAAGACCGTCATGAGATTTGTCCTAGCATTGTCACATTGATTTTGAACTTTATTCTTCTAGTCACATAAATGTTCCATATCCTACCATGAAGTTAATCCTTTGTTTGTAGCCCCGTTCTAGCCTAAGCCTTTGTTTGAAACTCCTCAAAAATATTATTCCTAGCCTTATCTTTGTTGTACAAAAACGAAAAAGAAAGAAAAGAAAGAAAGAAAATGTTGGAAATGTAAAGTGGAATGAAAGCAAAGGGCCTAAGTGAAGAAAAATGGTCCGACCGAGTTACAAGCCACATCGGGCCCGATGTCATAAGAAAGTCGGTCCAAATGTAGAAAGTATGGAAAATCCAACAAAAAGCCTAAGAGCAAAGATGAAGTGGAATGTTAAGTGAAATTTTGGGTTGAAAGGAAAAATGTTAAGTCTTTTGGGTGAGTGTGAAAGTAATTGTGGAATTTTGGTGAAGTTGGTGAGAGTTTAGGTTGTTCAATCCCCATTGTAAGCACCACAAGACCAAATAATTCCCACCTCGAGAAATACCAAAAGCCCCATTACAACCCGACCGAATGGAACCTCTTTGAGGACCTCCATTGAGCCAAGTTCGAAATTCTTTGTGTACTTTGTATTAGGCATCTCTAGGTGGAGGAATTGGTGATATTAGCTTCAATAGTAAAGTCCTTACTTGCATGATTTTTGAGCTTGAGTGTTCATTGCTAAACCCAAACACATGATGAGTGATACACATTCACATATCCCTAAAGTGAGGCTTAGTTGCATTAACTCTATTCCTTGGAACACTTAATCATGTGTGATGATGTAATCTTGCTTGAATATCAATCACTTGTGCTTAAAATGTGTTTTCATACGAGGCTTTACTTGAAGATTATGTTTCGGTCCTGCTTACATTGTTATTGCTTGAGGACAAGCAAGTTTAAGTATGGGGTATTTTGATGTCTCTTTATTTGGTGGTGTTTTCATATGTGATTTCCTTTGTAAATATGTTTCTTTTTCCCCTTTTCTTGCGTGTTTTGTTCCTTTTTAGCTTAGTTCCCGTATTTCTATGAGATTCGGAGAGTACGCGCATTTTATGTGTTTTGTAGGTAATTTGGCGTGAATCGAGGATCTATTTGAAGGAGAGTCGAGACATGGAGCAAAGGCCGAGCTAAAGAGGAAAGAGAGGAGCAAGCCATGGAGAAGAACAAGAGAAGCCAACAAGAAGAAGGTGGAACGAGGTCTGGACCGAGTTGCAACAACGCCGGGCTCGACTTGGGAGATTTCAACCTCGGACCGAGATGCACAGTAACTCGGGCCCGAGGTCCTCCGTGTCGGTCCGAGTCGGTCACCGGACTACTTGGGCTCCAAGGCATGAAATTGTGGACTTCCACCTTTTCCCCTCATCTAATCTATAAAAGGCCCTCTTGTCTTCTAATTTGGGGTTCCCTCCCACACACACAAAAGGGTTCCACACACTTGAGAAGGAACCAAGAGGATACTTGGAGAGCAAGGAGAAAGGAGAGGAGGAGGAAGAGAGAGAGAATCGGCCAAGAGAGAGGAAGGCTTGATAGGTTTTGTTGATTGTTTAGCTTTGCTTTGTTTTTGATCTTGTGGATTTGAAAACCCTTGATTGGAATTTGTGGATTGCTTTGGATTTGAATGAAACTTTGCTTTGTTTTGAGATTGATGATGTTGATTGCTTTCCCTTTTGATTTGTTTTCTTTCTTTGCTTGCCACATGGAGTAGATCTCCTTGATCTTGGGTTATGGGGGAGAACCCTAGCTAGGTTTGGGCTAGAAACCCCAATTCCATAGCCTTGAGTGTTTGATCTAAGGAAACCACTCTACATAGAGCTACAATTACTTGCGAAAGTTGGGAATCAAGGCTTGAGATTGGCAAAGTAGCGAAAGTGAACATGTGTCAATCTCAAGGCCTTGCTTCGAAGGGGATTTCCCCATGGATCGAGGTGTAGATGTGGTTGGAACGAGGGCGAAAGCACTCGATCCTAGTCCGATCATCACTCTTTGCATGAGTTGGGGTGGAAAAGCCTAAATCAACTAGGGAAGGAACCCAAAAGCCCAAGATCTACTTTTAAATCTTTGAAGTTCGACATCCCCAGCTACCTCGGGCCCGACTTACCCAGTGTCGGTCCCGACTTCCTCTTGTCGCCAACCTCGGGCCCGACGTGACCTCAGTGTCGGTCCCGACTGTTTTCTTTGTTTTCCTTTGTTTTAAACCCTCCTTTCTAGCTTTCTAGTATCTAGGCACATTGATCGAGTAGACTTCCCGAGTGTTCGACACCCACCACGTGCTACAACGGGGTCGGGTTATAAATTGTATCTCTAGACCCTCGCAATCTCGAGGCGATCAGAATGCAAGTGCAAGGTCAAGGCAAGGAGTTAGGTATGGCTAGGCAAAGAACAATCCAATGCACACACAAGCACCCAAACTCAACAAGGACTTATAGGAAAAGAAGCTACTAGGCACCAAGTGTTTTACACAACTACAATTTATGCAAAGATTTAGGCCATTGCTAGGCTCCACGGTTGGACTAGTCTTTCCGTGCCCGACCCCTTATTAGCTTTAAGTCGCCGACAAGGTTTTTCTAGCCTCGTTTCTTTTTCTGTGCTTGGCCCCTTATTAGCTTTACGCCGCCGGCAAGTTTTTTATGATTTTTTTAAAAGAAAAAGAAAGTAACAAACAACCACAATTCACACTACAAGCAACAAGCAATTTCTATTCGAAGGTTAACAACTTGATGCCGTTCCCATATCTTAAACCAAGCCTAAAAAATTTCAAATG
The DNA here is from genome assembly GCA_964016875.1 of Fallopia convolvulus. Lineage (NCBI taxonomy): Eukaryota > Viridiplantae > Streptophyta > Magnoliopsida > Caryophyllales > Polygonaceae > Fallopia > Fallopia convolvulus. The sequence goes on from OZ024730.1 coordinate 29,682,828, forward strand.
CAAGGCATGTGCATGGAAAATGGGAAGGGACATGGCTGTTTTGAGGCTGGTTCTGGACACAACCCACACAAGACACCCTTAAATGCATCAAAAATGAAAGGTTGTTTCAAAGGGGTTTTGAGGCTTTTCGGTTTGAGAATTGAATTGGAAAACCCTTGGGCTATATTCTTCAACCTAGGGACGAAATTTATTGTCTGAAAAAAGAGTTACAAGTTCATATAACTCAACCACACAACCACACAAGACAACACAAGGCAAACAACCCCAATCTAAGGCAATGCAAGCAAATCGACAAAGGCAATCAAGGGTGGCTTCTAAGAGCACTTGCAACCCTAGATAGCTCAATCAAAGGTCAAAAGAAGGAGTACCTTGCATGGATCTGATACCACATGATGAAGGACCTTGATGTTGCAAGCGGTGCAAGGCAATCCGAGGAAGACCCGAGCAATCTTGATGGAAGAACTTCTATTTTGGATTTACAAGGGTAGATCTCCCTTTTCCGGACCCGGAATGAGGTCATTCCAAATCCCAAAGTTAGATCTACGAGTCTTTTTTACTCCCTCAAAAATTGAGAACAAAATCTTTTGTGGTTCGAATATTATGCCTCTTTTACTGAGGCGTCACAGAGTCCACCGGGATTGAATTTCGACTTGTTTTTATAGAGTTTTTGATGGGGTTTATGGATCCGATTTTGATGGAGGATGAGATGGAGATTTTGAGGGTAAAATGTGATGGAAAAGTGGATGGTGATGGCAAATTGAGGTTTGGATATGGACAAGCAAAACTCAAGGATATGACTCACCTTGAATCGAACATGAACTATGAAGATCAATCGAGGATATGACTCACCGCGATCTACCTTCGGATTTGGATTGATATGACTCACAATCCAAGGAACCAAAATCTGAATTTTGATTCAAAAATAAAGCTTAAAAAAACATTTTCCAAAGAGGAGAGACAAAGAGTTGGAATTTGGCTTCAATCTTGTCTACTAGAAAACTTGAGCCCTAGTGGCTTATAAAGAAAGACCTAAGGGCAAAACTGACATTTTCCTTAGGAAAAGTTTAACAAATAATAAAATAGACCCGAAATCTCCAAATGTCATAAAACACTCTCACAAGCTAAGCAATTAACCACACAAGTCGTGGCCTTCTAACCAGACACGCATGCATCACTATTTCACGATGTGATGGCCTTAGCATAGTCACATCAATACTTCTCAGACCAGAGTTAGTTGAGAGAACCGCCACAGAAGTTGCTTTAATCCGTCAAAGGATGTTGACTGCTCAGAGCCAAAAAAAATCATATGCAGATTTGAAGAGGCGAGATATTGCTTAGGCTCCTTAGACTAATTCCACTATTTTTGCATTTTTGCATGGTATTCTCGCCCTTTGCGACAAATGCCAGACTCTAGGAAATTCACATCGAAGTTTTGAAGACAAATTCTAGAAGGCTCGAGAAGATTTATGCAAGGATAGAAGGTCAAGGCAAGACGACGTTGAAGGAACGAAGGAAGGAATTTTCAAAATGCAAAGCATTCGGAAGATGGTGCACTACCTCTTCTATTTTAACCAAGCAAATCATCATCATATGAGTTGTGTTGGAGAAACATATTTGTATTTTTTTAATATGCCTTTTCAACCCTTTCAATATGGGCTTTATTTTCCGCTGCAACATCATTTCTAAAATGACTCTCAATTTAGTGAACGAATGTTCTTAACAATGAATAATATTCCGATTTTAGCCATTTATTCTTAAATTTTTGTCTCATTAAATTATTTAAAGCCTAGGGTGACTTTGGACGGTAAAATCCGATGTCACTAGCGGTAATACCCAGTGTTACAAAATAGGGGTGTTAGACCAAACTCAACATGCGACATGCAAGATGGGTTGAATTCATGGAGACCTTTCCTTATGTTGTCAAACATAAGAAAGTCAAAGAGAATGTGGTAGATGACGCCCTTTCTCGCAGGTACGTTCTCTTGAAACAATGTGATGTGAAAATCCTTGGATTTGCAATAATTAGTGAATTGTATGCTAGTGATCCTTGCTTTATTGAAATTTATAGGAATTGCATGCTAGGGGAGAAGTTGACTCTTACTTTGTTGGTGATGGTTATTTATTTAAAGCTAGAAAATTCTGTATACCTTCATCTAGCATACGTAGGTTGTTAACTGAAGAAGTGCATGAATCAAGAGGACATAAAGGGTTAGAAAAAAACGCTAGAAGGCTTAAAAGAACACTAGTATTGGCCGAAAATGAGTAATTATGTGCTTAGATTTGTCAAAAGTTGTGTTGTTTGTGCTAAAGCCAAATCCAGACTTAAACGCTCATGCCTTATAACAGCCCTTTCCTATTCCTAGTTCTCCTTAAGAGGACATTTTTATGGACTTTGTTGTTGGATTGACTAGAACTAGGAAAGGTAGATATTCTATATTTGTGGTTGTAGACCGATTTTCTAAAATGCCTCATTTTATTCTGTGTCACACAACTGATGATGATGTGCATATTGCTGATTTATTCTTTAGGGAAATTGTTAGATTGCATGACATTCCTTGTACTATTGTGTCAAATCGTGATGCTAAATTTCTGAGTTATTTTTGGAAATGTTTGTGGTCTAAGTTGGGAACTGAATTGCTATTTTCTACCACATGTCATCCTCAAACTGATGGGCAAACTAAAGTGACTAATAGAACGTTAGGGGTTTTATTGAGAACTATGTTTAAAGCTAACCTCAAACGTTGGGAAGACGTTTTTCCTTTTGTGGAATTTGCTTATAACAAGTCGATCCATTCAGCCACTAAAATGACCCCTTTTGAGGTTGTTTATGGGCTGAATCCAAGGACGCCAGTGGACTTAACGCCTCAACCATACAAGGGAAAGGTGAGCTTTGACGCTAACAAGGGGGCTGAGTTTGTGAAGAAGCTACATGAGAGGACTAAGATGCACTTGGAGCGTAAATCCATGACGTATAAGGCTCATGCTGTCAAGGGCCGAAAACAGGTTATCTTTGAAGAAGGTGATCTTGTTTGGGTTTATCTTAGGAAGGAGAGGTTTCCTAACCAAAAAAAGAACAAGCTAGATCAGCATGGTGATGGACCGTTTTGAATCCTCAAAAGGATCAGCCCTAATGCTTACCATGTCGACTTTTCTGGTGAGTATAATGCCATCCGACGTTTCATGTGGCTGATATTTCTCTTTATATGCCAGATTTTGATTCCAATGTCGAATCAAAGACGATTCGAGCTCAAGTGGAGGAGAATGAGCAGTGAAGCCAACCATGTCTCGAGTACAAGGAGTCGAGCTAAGAAGATTGCTCAAGGGACGACAACGATCTTAGTTCGATTGGTAGCCATAGTCGAAGGGTCAAACAAAACAAGATGGGTTACTTTAATTCAACACAAGATGAGCCTGTATTCTATGGATTGATGTATGGGGCCGAGTTTCACAATTGAATGGGGCTCCATTTGATATTTTGGGCCTTGTTCACCCTTATTTCCTAATTTAGATACATGGAATGATTTGTCCCACTTTAGGGCTGAATTTTGTAAGTGACCAGGCGAGATAAATTGTTACATGGGTAAAAGTCAACTCTTTGACTTGATCAATCTAAATTTGGAAAATATCTTTATTGTTATTTGATTTATGGAACAATTTTATTCAGCTTTTATTTTTGGAGATTTTAGCCATCTAGGATAATGTTAGTTGGTTTATAATCTCTCTCCTATATTTTTGTTATCTTTTAGTTTGTTAGATTTGTTAGGAGTTTACTGAATTAAATAAGTTAGATAAATATTTATTTGATTTATTTAATTTAAGGGGATCTAGTTAGTTTTATTTAGAATATTTTAAGTTATCTTGGGAAGCAAGACAAATGGGCCAAATAAACCCTACTAGGGCCGACCATGCTATGCCTTGCTCTCCAAGGACTTTGCTTTGTATTTTCATATAAATACTCTTATAATTCAGTCAATAATATTTAGTTTGAGATTATATAAACCCTAAATTGGTTTTATCTAGTCTTTGAGCCAAAAACTCACGTGTGTTAGCAATTACATTCAAGAGCCGATTTCACCAACTCATATTCGATCTCTCCCTCTTTCATTTTGTTCATAATCTAATTTATTGTTTAGTTAATTGGATTGTTCTAAGTTGATTGTTAAAGATCAAACTTAGTTAATCATTCGGGTTTAGCGTTAGAGCCAATCCGATTGAACTATCAAGTTGATTATCTCATTGAATTAGATCCGTTTCATTTCGTTCATATTCAGTTCGTTTGTTTACTTTCCACGTAAGGAATTAACTTTGTTAAGAAAATCAGGTTTGAATAAAGATTACAAGGCAAGATCGGGACTTGTGAGATTACATACGAGGTCTTCAACGAGTAATCCGAGGCGATCAGGTATCACTTTCTGCATGGTTACTATTGACCTATATTTAGACCAATCACAGTTGTTACCATTTAAAACTTTGCGTGCAATTAAATACACCTTCTCTTCTCTGCTTCTTACACTCTCTACAATTCCTTACTATTCTCTATGTAAAGACTGCTATTGGCTTCATAGTTTACTCATCCATTATCATATTCTCTCCATATAAATTCTCACTATGATAGAATCTATTTCGTATCAAGATGCTTTGGTCAATTTCCCTGTGCTTAATTCCATGTTTGTTTTGATGGAGGTTGAAGGGATTCCTCTCCCTTCTTCCCTGTCTGAACAACCTCAGCCTACTATGTTATCTATTACAAAACCATAAGCCCTACTGGACCTATTTCATGCAATGAAAATCTTTCTCACTTCTCTAAGGATTCTCCTGAGCTTATCCCTGATGTTAACTTTGTTCCAAGCAATGATCATCTTAATCCAGATACTTTCTCTGCTAAAATTCTAGCTCCTAATCCAACAACTATACCCTTTGTCAAAAAATACCTCCATGAACTCATGCAGTTCTCCCTTTTACTTAAAATGGTGGAGGAGCCTATCTCTACTACCCTTATCAATGGTAAAATGAAGAAGGTCTGGAAGGACTCAGTAAAAGGAGAGGTTCAGTTTCAAGAGTTTGCTAACTTTTGGATTCTGTTCAAATTCTCCACTAGAGAAGCTAGAGATTTAGTTTGGAATAAAAGACCTTATCTTGTTCAAGGAAAGTTGGTAGCCCTTGTTCCTTTTTATCCAGAATTTAATCCAACTTCTAATGAGATTTTAAGGGCTGATATTTGGGTGAGAATTCCTTCTCTTCCATACTATCTTTACAATCCCTCTGCTCTTGACCTTATCCTTAGGGATAATCTTATTGGCCATTTCATTAGAGTGGATGAGGTCTCAAACACAAAGAACAAAATGAAATTTTGTAGAGTGCTTGTGAATGTGGATATCACTGCTCCTCTTAAGGGTAGTGTCAAAATCAAAAACCATTCCAACTTAGTGTTGACTCTTAAAGTTTTGTATGAGACTGAATCTAAGGGTTGTGGTTGTTGTGGGGTGGCTTCTCATTCCTTTGATGAGTGTCCTGTCAATAATATCTAGCCTAGGAGCTTCTAATTAAGTGTGTTGGAAAACTTAGCTAAGCTTAGCTTATTCAACAAACAAATCTTAGCTTGCATGGAGATATGGCCACCAGACCAGTTGTTTCAAGAGCTGTTAATGGGCCTACTTTTGTAAGATCAAATGTTATTTCCCTATGTTTTCCCGTAACCAAGTCTCATCCAATGCATTATCTGTTGTGGTTCTGTCCTCTACTGGGGTGAGAAACTCTAAAATTAACACTTTGAATGTTTTACCTCCTTATAATCCTCTGTTGGCTATTAAAATGATCTCTTCTATGGATCATGTGATGTTCTCTTACCATGCTGTGCTGCTGAATGCTCGTGAAGAAATTGTCTTTCCTCTTGCCAACCTTATTGCCTCTCTACTTGAGAGTGATAATCCCACCCTACCTTTGTGCCTCTCCCTTGGTTCTTGTCGGTTTTGGGATGCCTATTGCTTCTCTCCCAACTTCACAAATTGCCTTTTTGGGATCGAAGTATGGACATTGAGACTGAGTCTTGAAAGTCTTTACTGAGAAGCCAAAAGAAAGTTGTGGACCTTACTTGTTCTGGTGAAAGCACTTCTAATTCCTCTAAACGTAAGGATTCTGAGCTCTTAAGAGATTTGGTTGATGCAACTTCTTCCCTCAAGAAGCCTAAGAAGACCCGGGGCAAAAAACAAGCAACCTAATGATTAGTGCTCCCTTTGTGTATGATAACTATTGTTTAAGACAGTTAGTCTCTATGCTTAATGTTCCTTTAGTGTGTTCCCCTTATGTCATTTCAATTCAGTTCTTGTTGCTTAAATTGTCTTATGATATGTGTTGGGGCATTGGTCTCCTTGTCTTGGCTTCTATTGCTTTCAATAGTGCCCTTATGTGTAATCTTATGATGTATTCCAGTTTCGACTGGATTGTTTGTGAAATATTAAGTTTCAGTTTTTGTTATCCAACTTGTTCTTATGACTTTGTTAATGTATATGATCCTCCGTTAAGCTTATGCATTATAAACTGCACTATATGTTTAAATTGGTATTCCCCTACTCTATTTCTTCGATATTTAAATTACTATACAATTTATATTTACAATATGGTTATTTCTCTTCTTCATAGCAGGTTTGTTGGTGTGCACTCTGTTTCTTTGGACTCTTTCCTGGTCACAAGCAGGCTTCAACATTATGTTTTGAAATTTTATTTGCATTCCTTTACTGTAAACTTTGTTACCTATATGTATCATCAATGTTGTTATCTTAGATACTTCTTAGCTTGTCTTGTCTTAATCCTCCTTTGTAGTTAGTGTATTTTAAGTGTTTCGCTTGAATTTTATAGGTGCTTTGTCCATTTTCAGGTTTTTGATTTCTTTGTGTGTATTCTTCCTTTTAACCTAGTTAAGGTTTCTCTATATGTTGCTTTTAAGTTCTTGCTTCCGGTTCAAACATATAAGTCGAGTTGTGTTGATCTTTGTCATTTAACTTTCTTTTTTCAAGCTTTTGTTATTCAATTTCTTTCCTGTCACAATTTTTTATTCCTTTTAGTTTCTTTTCAATTCTCTTTCCAACTCGGAATGTTTTTAAATTTTAGAACCTTTTTTGTTTTTAATAAACAAGGTTTTTTTATGAATATAGGATATTGGAATATTAGAGGCATTCGCAGACCTAACTTCTAGGAAGAAGTTGGGTTTATTAGAAAATTGAACAAATTAAACTTTCTTTGCCTAGCGGAGACTAAAACAGAAGATGACCCCAACATTGCGTCTATTCGTAAATCTGGGTTTCAGTCTGTTATTTCATGTCCTTCCGTGGGCTCTAAAGGGGGCCTTTGGCTCCTTAGTTGTGATAATTCTAAACCTCGTAAATGTTTTCTATATCAACAATCGTCTAATTTAATTATAATTCAATATTCCTATCCTAATCAAGATTTTCTGCTAGTTTTTGTTTATGCTCATGCAAGAGAAGCGCATAAAATTCCTTTTTGGAATTCTCTTGCTACAAATTTCTCAAATCCAATTACCTTTCTTTCTAATCGGAGACTTAAATGAAATTTCTTCAGTTAATGACAAATTAGGGGATGTCCCTCCATTACCTAGTAGATTTATTCGTCTTTTAAATTTTTCTAATCAGTTTGGCCTTATGGATTCTAAAACTTGTGGCTTTCCTTTTACTTGGTGTAAATGCACAGTGCCTCAGGATAATGTTTTTGAAAAATTGGATCGAGTTCTTATACATCAAACTCTAACTCAGCTGTTTCCGTGCATTGTAATTTAGCATCATCAGTTTACAACCTCGGATAATTGCCTAATATATTTTTCTTTAGGAAAATGTAAATCCTTTCGTAAAATTCCTTTTAGGTTTGAAAATGCTTGGATGTCAGTCCCGTCCATTCATCCTTTAGTTTCTAAAGTCTGGAACTACCAAATGTCTAGATCTTTTATATTTCGTCTTTCAACAAAATTAAATCTTTTGAAAAAGTACGCAAAAGTTTGGGCTAAACATCATATTAATAATAATTTTGAACAACTTAAAATTTTAGAACAACAGTTATTATCGCTTCAATCGGATTCATTAGTTGATCCCTTGAAACCTAACACTCTTTCTAAACTCCAGGCTCATTTAAATAAATACAATGCCTTTATAGACTTTCAACATAATTTTTGGAAACAACGAGCCAAAATAACTCACTTGCAATATAAAGATCGAAATACAAAATATTTTCAATCTGTCTCTAAAATTTGATTTTATAAACAAAGAATTCCTTCCTTCCAGACTAATGAAGGGGTTGTTCTATTTTATCATGACTCAATCTCAAAAAAAAAAAATTAACTGAGGAGCTTGCTCATCGGTTTGACCTGAATCCTTCATGTTCTGTTAATAATTCTGACTTAGATATTATTCCTAACCTGGTTGAAGATTTAGATAATTTAATTTGTGTAAATCAACTTCAATAGCAGAAATGAAAATTGTTGTGTTTGATCTTGCTCCTAATAAATCTCTAGGACCAGATGGTTTCCCTGTTGACTTCTTCCAACATTACTAGCATATTGTTGTAAACTCGGTTGTTTTAGCAGTTCAAGCCTTTTCCCACTCAGGTCATATTCTTCGATCTATTAATAAATCTTTTGTAGCACTTATTCCTAAAGTTAAATTTTCCCTTAACAATAAATCACTTCAGACCTATTAGTTTGTGTAATACAATTTATAAGGTTATTACAAAAATTCTAGCTAATCTTATGTCCTCTATTTTACCAAATATAATACATCCTCTCCAGGGAGCGTTTGTTCAAGGTAGACTTATTCTAGATAATATTCTAATTGCTCGTGAAATTTTTCATTCTTTTCATAGAAAGAAAAAGAAAAAAGGGTTGGATGGCATTGAAAATTGACATGGAAAAGGCTTATGATGAACTTCATTGGAATTTCATTAAATTAATTCTGCTTAAGTTTGGTTTCCATGCAAATTGGGTTAATCTTGTTATGGCTTGTATTACCACCACTTCTTCCTCGGTCCTAGTTAATAATGAACTTGGATCTGATTTCCCCCCTCATCCTTCAGGGTGATCCGATGGCTCCTTTCATTTTTATGATCTTTATGGAGTATCAGATCCTCTCATTTACAATCTACTCTGAATTCCAAATTTGTTGGTATCCATAGTTAAAAATGGCGTTTGTTTGCCTTTCCTCAGTTTTGCAAATGACACTATCATTTTTAAAAAATGCATCACATTCTAATATTAATTATATTAAGGGGTTCTTAAATTCTTTTTCAAGGGTTTCTGGTCTTTCAATTAATTATCACAAAAGTAGTTTTCAGGTTTCAGAAAATATTTCTCGCCAGTCTGCACTATCTCTTGCTAGTGTTCTTAATATTCAAATTACTACTTCTATGCAGAAATATCTTGGCATTCCTATTCTTAAGGGTAGGGTTCAAAATGCAGTTTTTACAGACTCCATTACAAAATTGAAAAAACAACTTTCTCAATGGAAAGAAAACTCTATTTCCCAGGCAGGGAGGGTTGTGTTAATTCAGTCAAATCTGTTAGGGCATGTTAATTATCTAATGCAAAGTTTTTTGCTTCCAAAAGGTGTTCTTTGTGAAATTGATAAAATTAATAAATCTCTTTTTTGGAATAAATTTACCCCTTATCATCATCCTCTTATAAGTTGGGACAAGGTGTGTTCTCCTAAAGAGTCTGGGGGAATGGGACTTCGGTGTGCGGATACTGCTAATATTTCCTTGTAAATGAAGTTTCTATGGAAAATTTTAATTGCTCCAGATAATTATTGGGTGCATATTATTACTGAAAAATATTTGGGTTCCTCTTCGATCTTTGAAATTCAAAAAAACAATTGTTCTTGGCAATTTGGTAGATTACTAAATCTTAGAGAAAAAATTTCAAAATGATTATTGTAGACTATTGGTAATGGGCATTCTATCAATTTTGGAAACATCCTTTGATTAAAAATAATTATTTGATTTCTTTTTTTTGACAATGATTACATTAAGTTAAAGGTCACAACTTTTATAACTCCTAATCAGTCTTGGAATTTGGACCACTTGCGCTTGTTGCTTCCTGAATCAATTGTGAATTTAATTAAATCTCTCAAAATTCCCGTTTTAGACACTGAGGATTGTTTGGTTTGGCTTCCTTCAAATGATGGAGCTTTCTCAGTTTCTTTTGATGCGTGTATGATTTATTTGCCTAGGCCTGAACTTCATTATGAGTATGCTTGGATTTAAAAGACTACTCTCCCTCCTAAAATTAAAAATTTCCAATGGAAGGCATGTGTTGATTGTCTTCCAACTACAGATAGATTAAATCTCTTTCATAATTGTGTTTTTAGTACCTGCTCGTTATGTAAAAAAAAAATCTTAATAATTTGTTCTTCAACTGCCCTTTTTCGCAAAATATGATTTCAAAACTAGAGTCTAAAATGAATTTTAAATTTTGAATCTTTTCTTCGGGTACTTTTGTTAATAACCTTTTCTCTACTATAAATTCAAATAAAAACAATAACGTTCTTTGTTTCCTATGGTGGTTTTTATGGGGACATAGAAATGGAAAGATCTTCCATCCTTCTAGGCTTATTACATCTCTGCTCCCTTAGCTTGTGATTTGGATTTTTCTCAGCATTTACAGAGGGTCTCGGCTCAGCCAATTTTAATTCCGAAGCATTTGCCTCGTCCTAAAAAGAAAAATTCTCGCTCCTGGATCAGGACTCCTCCTGATGTGATTCCATCTACCGAGTCATGGTCCCACGGTATCGTGCCAATCGGGGTGCCGTTGCACACGTTGATTTCCTACCTTGGCACGCCTTGGCCTTTAATGAATTGTACCACTTCTTTGGGCACTTTTAAAGGCACTATGCTCTATGAGTTGAGTGAAGATCTCAGCCCTAATGACAAGTTCAATTTGCACGACAAAGGAGGGTCTTCACTTGTACAAATATCCAAGGCCGGTATCCGAGGCGCTAAGAAGCCAAGTCAAGGTACTACGCCCTATTTTGGACGCATCACGCCAGCCCGAGCTAAAGCAATGCTTGACAAGATCAAGGAGGAGATCATGGCTCATAAGTTGGATTTTGGCTAACAATGGAGAAGGGTGGAGTATTATTGTGACTTTTGGTGATACTAGTGCACAAACTTGACTTATGTTTCGTTAAGGGCTTTAAGTTAGTTTCTTTAAACTTTTGGGTTGTTTTATGTAATAACGAGAGGAGTTATGGCTGAAATGAGAGAGATAGAGGCGTGGCCTAGTGTATTAAGTCTCTTTTGTGGCCTCCTTTGAGGTTAGACTTAAACGATGAAATTGCTCTCTTTTTACTTGTTTTCAATCTAAGTTCTTTGTTTTGTTTTTCGTTCAATCTCGTTGTTTGATCGTTGGTGTGTCATATCCGACGCTCTTTCAACCTAGTTTGTTGATCTTGGTGCGTAATATCCAAGATTCAACATCCATATCCAACAATCAATCAATCCACTTTCAATCGTTCGATCCATCTCCATCTCGGTGGAATTCTGCACCACGCCCGTATATTCGCCATAACGTCTAAATTACATCTCATATGGATCTGATTTTGAGGGATGAAACTAGAGTCAAAGATCTAACTCTGGGCTTTGGAATCACTCAATTCCGAGTCCGGACGAGGGATATCCACCCTTTATATCCTAGACAAAATTCAGCCACCGAGCTCCATCACCTTCGAGCCAAGTGACGATTTCCTACCATTCTTCGGCGATCACTTTGCACCATCATGTACACCATCGATCCTCTCATCAAGTGGTATCAGAGCCACAAGAAAGTATTGCCATATAATCCTTGTTCCGACCATGAATTTCCACTAGTTGCAAGTTCTCTTGGTCGAATTTCCGGTTGTGTCTATACGTGAGCCTTGTTGTTGATTGTGTCTTGTGTTGTGAGGGACGTTTTGTCCTTGTTTGTTGTTGCTTTGGACGAATTATGTGAGATTCCATGGCAGAAATTCTACACGAAAAACTCCATGGAAGGGAACCCCAAAGGGTGTTGTTGTTTGAGTAGTTGAAGGGTTGTTTTATTGCTTGTTTAATGCCTTCAATTAGGAGCATGAATTGAAAGAGTTCTTGCTGATTTTTGTGCTGAAAACGTGGTTTTGATGTGACTAAACTAGCCCTCTTTCATTTCCTTTATATCTTTACATGCTTGTTGTCGGGTTCAGTGCTAGGATACGGGAGCGACACAAAGACAAACATCTTGTGTTGTTTCTTAAAGTTGTCTTTGGACCCACTTACTAAATCAGAAAAACCTTGTCTGCGGCGTAAAGCCAATAAGGGGCCAGGCACAGAAAAAAAGATTAAGTCTAGAAAAACCTTGCCCGGTGGTGTAAAGCTAATAAGTGGTCGGGCACGAAAAGAGTAGTCAACTAGTAGTGCCTAGCAAAGGCCTATTCAAAAAAATTAATTAATTAATTAATTAATTATTCCTGATGTTTTTGTTCTTGGTGGTTTAGTAGCTTCCTAGCGTCGTTATCTTAGACAAGTGTGTGGTGAATCTCTTCTTTGTTTGTCCTTTGTTGTCCTCTGATTACTTGCAACTTGTCGGATTTTCATCTCGGGCAAGTCTTGGTGGTTATTTCAAGTGCACTCTATACCTTGATTTTTGTCGTGGTTGTAAGATGACAAGTGTAGGTGACAAGAAGGATAAACAACAGGTTGAGGAGACGTCCACTAGTTCTGTGGCTGCCATGATGCAATCCATGCAACAATCCTTGCAACAATTTTTGGAAGCTATGGAGACTCAATTAGCTGATCGATTTGCTGAATTGGAGAGTCAAGTACAAGGCCGAGATGATAGAGCACGGGTGCCTCAAACGGGCGCTCCACCAAGTGTGTTACAAAGTACTGATTAGGTGGAGTTGGTGCACGAAGAGGACTCGACTTCTTACTTGCCAAACACGGAGGCTCAAGCATCATTCGGTGTGAGTACTTCCATGGACGCCATCCCTCCCAATGTTCCTCCCATGAGCATCCACAATCCACACTTCGTGGCCAATTCCAGGGTAAGGCCTTCATTTGCTACATTTCTGAATAATTTTCCTATTGTTCCACTAACATTTCATGTTATGGAGTGCCAAACTATCAAGAAGCCTACCCTACTACGGCCACCAACTTTACTCCACCAGCCTTGCACCTTACAAGGCGTGGCCAACCTCCTCGAGGACCGGCTTATGGAGACGCCGAGCAGCGTTGGCAAGGCGTGCTGGTGCATCACGAGGATCGGCCTCGGGATCCCCATCAAGGCATAAAGTTGAATGTGCCAACCTTTGCGGGAACATCCGACGCTGATGCATGCCTTGATTGGCTTGCCCAAGTGGAGTCCATCTTCGACTTTTATGGATATGATGATGCTCGGCGAGTGGCCATGGCGGCCATACACTTCACCGACTTCGCTTACCATTGGTGGCTCGAGGACAAGGCCTTGAGGAGAACGCGACGGATGCCTCAAATCAACACTTGGCAAGAGCTTAGAATGGAAATTGAGGAGCGGTTCGTGCCTCAAGATTATACGGAAAGAGTCCATGCAAAGTTGGAGCAAGTGCGTCAAGGAAACCAGTCCCCAAATGAGTTCTACAACGAGCTGCGTATGCTTATCTTCCATTCCGGATTGCAATTTTCAGACGGGTATGTGATTTCTAAGTTTGTCAATGGTTTAATTTCGGAACTAAAGAGTATTGTAAGTATGCACCATTTTAATAGGGGAACCGATGTTGAGCAAGTGCTTCACTACACCAACCACATCTACAAGCACCTTGCTCAACGGTGCCAAAGTTCTACCACTTCTCAGGCATGGCAACCTTCCTCCATGACTCCTAGGGTACATTCAATTCAGTACAAGAATACACGAGAAGAGGTTTTTCACACTTTCAAGGGACGTGGCAACCATGAGGTATTCAGCGTTTCTAACCTTGTTCCTTCTTTTTCTAATGATTATGTTGAGGATGTTCAGGATCAAGGTTCAAGGACGAACCCTTTTGTAGGGGAGGAGACTTGCTTCCAACAAAGAGTGATGAGTGACACAGAAAAACCAAAAAGAGAGACTCTTTTCCATTAATTGAAACAACTCATCACCATCAAGTGTCCAATACAACTGATGCACATATTGCAAGAAGAGGAGGAAGTTGTGGAATCGTCTCCTAAAATCAAGCGTCGTCCTACCATCACTCCTAGCTCCATGAACTCGTTGGCTACATGATACGGTGCATTTTGTACAGCGTAATTAGGTATTTTTATAATAATTTCTGAGTGTTTTAGGCTAGTTTAGAGCGTTTAATTGTAAGATCAGTAAAGCCTACAGAAGACAACTTTGAAGACAGAAGTCCATGTTCGAGCTGAAGAGGTTACGAGAAGTGAAGACCCGCGTCCTCGGGTTGACTACCGAGCCCGCGGTGGAGTCCGATTCCGTGAGGAGTTGAAGCAAGGAGTCGCGCCTGCGGCTGCTAACCCGCGCTTGCGGGTTGACCTGGAGTCCGCGCCGACTCGTTTTATTCTATCTTATGTTTTATATTTAGGTTATTTCGGTTGTTCTAGTATTTATACCTAGTTTTGTATTGTGTTTTGAGGGAGAGCATACTTTTTAGTTTAACCTAGTTTTATTTCAGTTTTTATGGAGAACTAATCTTCCTTGGAGTTTGTTCAATCAAGGAAGCCTTTGTTTTGAATTCGTGAGATTCTGGTAACTTTTCTATTCCTAAGTTAATATCAAAACTCTTGTTTTAATTCTATGATCTATGTTTGATTTTATGAGCCTGATCACCTTGTTTGATTGACTTAGATCTACAGTTTGGATTAGGTTTGATTGTTGTCTTTGCAATCTTATTTATCCTTGAAACAAAACTTTTCCAGGACCGTGGACTGGAATTGAGAAAGAGTGTTTGATGGTTGTTTTATGCATGAGACTCGTTGTTTGATTGCATGATTCGATTTCCTATTATCCTTACTGCATTGCATGATTTGAATTAAGCGTCCTTGTTCATATCATAGTTTTGCTTGGACCGTGGACAAGCAGAAATCTTAAGAAGGATTGGAATTAACCTAGGAAATATAGAAAAGTGGATGAATCAATGATCGAAGGATTGAAAAGGTGAAATTGAATGAATGAGCTCTGCTTGCTCTTAATTGATTTGAAGCTTAAACTTGTCAGCTTGCTTAAACCTAAAATCTCCCTGTCTTTGCTATTTTTTTAGAAACAATGATTCTCTTGGGTTCGACCCCTTACTTTCATGATATACTAGTTTTTAATTTTGGGTAATTTATTTTTGATCTCGGCACAAAGACTTTAGTCGAGTCACTACACCATGGATGGATGCATTTCCTATGATTCCTTCAAGTTTGCCCTTCTTGCTCCATGAGGAGGACGAGGCTGTTTTATTCACTCGAAGCGGTGATTACATTCCTTTTCTTGTGGAGGCCAAGAAAGATGTCTTTGTCATGGAGAATGCCACACCAAGGGAGCTAGAAGCCCTACCTCTATTGTTGAGCTCACATGGTGATACAAGTGCACCTCTTAGGGAAGTTTCTTGCACTCCTCTATTCTATATTTATGACTATATGTTGGTTGTGTCACATGCATTTGATCAAATAATTTCACTTTTCTTTCATGCATTTGTGACATCTAGGACTAAGTACTCTTGCTTCCATTTTAGTTCTCTTGCCCTATACATGTCATCTAGGATCCATATAGGTCATAGTGTTCCATTGATGCCTACATACACTCAATCTCTTCATTGTTTTATTATGAGATGTACTCGTAAGAATACGAAGAGAAGTGGTGTAGTTAGTGCATGCTTTCTGGCCTATCATATTAAGCATGGAAATGTTATTCTCAACTTGAGCTTTATAGATTGTACTTGCTTGTGCTTCCCTCGATATGTCCTTTGTTTTACAAGCTTAATAGTTCGAGGATGAATCCTTTAAAAGGGGAGCAGGATGATGTGATTCCATCTACCGAGTCATGGCCCCACGGTATTGTGCCAACCGGGGAGAATCTATCTTATGGTTCTTACCCGTTCTACTAATCATTCTTCTGTTGTTCCTATTGATCTAGAAATTAACACGACTCTGAGAGATTTGAGACGTCAAGTCCGTGCTACAGTGTTAGGCGTTGAGTTTGATCAAGTAGCATCTTCTTCTTCTTCCTCATCTGACTCAGAGGTGGAAGAACAACCAACACCAATGGTAGATCGAACTATTAAGCAAATGATTGTGCCTAATCTACAGCAACAACAGCTTGGTCTTCAATTTCCCGCACTAGGGGAGGGTGTGAAGTTTGAGCTAAAGTCCGGTCTTCTCCATTACTTGCCTAAGTTCCATGGATTGAGTGGTGAGGATCCGAATAAACCCCTTACAGAGTTCTATTCTGTCTGTTTGGGAATGAAGCCAGCTGATGTGACTAAAGATCAGCTTATGTTAAGGGCTTTTCAATTTTCTTTAGCTGACTCAGCTAAGGACCCCTCCTATACCTAGCACTTGAGACAATTACTACTTGGGCTCAGATGAAGGGTGCTTTTCTGGAAAAAATACTTCCTTGCTGCCAAGCAAACATCTATCAAGAAGTAGCTGAGCAGTTTGGAGCGGGCTGATGATGAGAATCTGTATGAATAATATGAGCGCTACAATAGGCTCATAGACCGCTGTCCCTATCATGGCTATTCTGAGAAAGATCTGATTTGCTATATTATTGAAGGGCTTTATGATGCTGATAAGCGCATGATTAATGCGTCTTGTGGAGGTTCTTATGAAAATCTCACTCCGAGACAAGCTTTTGAAAAGTTGGAAACTCTAGCTGACAAGCCAGAAACCAGATAAAGTGGGCCAATAGTAGGTCCGTGAATTCTGTGAATGACTCCCTTAATGCTGAAGTACGGGAGCTCAAGGCTATGATGAAGCAACTATTGGTGGGTAATGGAGCTTCAAGTTAAAGGGCTTGTGGAATTTGTGGTGAAACGAGCAATCCTACTGATGCATGTCTGATTATGCAAGAGCCAGCAGCTGATGTCAATACTATTG
Organism: Fallopia convolvulus; assembly: GCA_964016875.1. NCBI lineage: Eukaryota > Viridiplantae > Streptophyta > Magnoliopsida > Caryophyllales > Polygonaceae > Fallopia > Fallopia convolvulus. The sequence goes on from OZ024730.1 coordinate 29,699,886, forward strand.
GGAACTATGATCAATCAAGGCCCTGGAATGACCCATACTCGAACACATACAATCCGGGGTGGGCGAACCATCCTAACTTTAGATGGAATCAACAACCTCAACAATCATTTCCACAATAAGGAGGGCAGCCCAACTATGTTCCTAGGCCTAATTATGTGCTAAGGCCCCATGTTCCTCATGAAAATCCCGCCATTATCACTTAGCTCATGAAGGAGAATCAAGAAACCAAGGCCGCAGTGAAAAATCTTGAAAATCAATTGAGCCAGATTGCAACCAATCTTAGTCGATTAGAAGCCAGAGATTCGGGGAAACTATTAACCCGAGAGAGAATGTGAGCGCCATCACATTGAGAAGCGGGAAGGAACTGAATATTGATGTCCCAGCCATCGGAAACCAACCGTGCTCGCAGGAGGATAGCCCCGATCGCGGTTCAAAAGACGAAATTGAAGCTGAAGGTCAACCAGGAACCGCGACCGAGGAAAGCGACCGAGATCGTGGTGAAACCGCGCCCGCGGGTCCCTTCTCCGATAGATTCACATAATTACGTTCGGCCTTCGTTCCCTCCCATGGGTTCACAAAAGCCCATTCCACTATTTCCAAAGGCACTCAAGGATACTCGGAAGCCAGCCAATGATAAGGAAATTTTCGAAACCTTCTCAAAGTGTGCCGTAAATGTTCCTTTACTTAAACTTGTTCAAAGTATTCCTCAGTTTGATAAGTTTCTTAAAGAGCTATGTACTATTAAGAGGAAACAACAAGAGAAGGGGAAGGTTAAGAAATTCGCTCTTGTTGAGAATGTAGAGAATGTTTCTTCCTTGCTTCAAAGGCAATTGCCTAAGAAGTATGGAGATCCCGGGAGGTTTACTGTTCCCGTAACCATTGGTGAGATGAAAGTTGAGCGTTCTATGCTTGACTTGGGAGCGTCTATAAATGTCATGCCACTAATCATGTATGAGAGGTTAGGTCTAGGGCCATTACAGGATACAAGTATTACTATTGAACTAGCTGATCACTCTAATGTGCATCCAAAAGGATTTGTGGAAGATGTTTTAGTGCAGGTGGACGGTTTGATTTTCCCGACGGAATTTTATGTGCTGGAAATAGGTAAAGGGAGATACGACCCGGTTTTACTGTTGGGTCATCCGTTTATGAAGACTACGTTCGCCGTAATAGATGTTGCCAAGGGTTTATTATCAATGGCACATGAAGGCTAGAAGGTCCAGTTTCATTTAGATGAGGACCCCTTTTAGCTATAAAAGACGTTGAGCCAACGACGTTAAATAAAGGCGTTGCTCGGGAGGTAACCCGAGCTAAGTTTTTTCTTTTCTTTTCTTTTATGTCCTTTTAGTTTAGTTTCTTTTTAGTTTCGTTTTGGATCTGTCAGGCTAACTTGCAGGTCAAATGTTATATCTCTAAGAAAGTGCAATCTCGCGATAGAACCCGCGCCCGCGGCCCATGACCCGCGCTCGCGGTTCTGTTCTTGGCAGAAGTGTAGTTTTGTTTTTTCGAAAAAAAATAAAATAAAAATAAAAATAAAAGGTTTTCGGGTGAAACCCCCGAAATAAAAGGTTTTCGGGTGAAACCCCCGAAAAAAGGCCAATTCATTACCAACCCGAAAAAGCCCAAATAATTATCAAACCAAGCCTGAGCCATCGAATATACTTCAACCCAAACAACTCCTTTGTCTCCCTCACTCCCTCACAAAACCCCAACAACCACAAATCCTTCAAACTCCATAACACAAGCAGCCACCAACAAATCCCTTCCAGGTCTCACCACCGCGCCTCCATCTCGCCCCCGCGACCGCCCGCGCCCATTACCAGTTCCGTGTACGCGGTCCTACACCCGCAACCGTGGATTACACTCCCACAGTCGGCGCACACGGTTCATCCCCACCAACCCCATTTCGCTCTTGGTTTGACTGGATTCAAGGCGTTAGTGCAATTTTGGGTCCATATCTACTTTGGTTAGTCACTTTTCTTGCCTTTGGAGTTGAATATCTGCCCTTTTGGAGTCGAATTTCTGTCCTTGGGAGGAAGTTGGAGGTTTCCCGCCATTGTTGTTCGATTAAGTTCAGATCTGAACCAGACCCGCGCCCGCGGTTCAGTACCTGCGCTCACGGTTCAACCCTGACAGTGTCGCCCGCGGTTCGAGACCTGTGCTCACAATTCACTTTCGCCGACACCCGCGACCTCAGTTTTCAGCCCACGCTCGCGGTGCATCAGTGCCGGGTAATATCTCTCGATTCTGATTAAATTAATTGTGGAGTATTTCGAGTTACAGAATCTAAGTGATAGGTAGAGGCAGTTATGGGATAAATATGATGATCGGCGTTTTGTTAGGACTAAGTTCTTTGATATTCTGACGCAGATCGATTTGGGATTCCGGGAGTGTATAGAGCAGTTATTAGAGACTGGGGGTTTTGGTAGACTCAGCACTATGCCCGTTCCTACTTACAGAGGGCTTACTATTGAGTTTCTTTCTACATTTCGATATGTGGATGGTGTTCTGACATTCCATGCTTGTGATAGATTCTGTATTGTATCCCGTGAGCAGGCTTCTCTGAATTTTGGGATTACTTCTCCACCTATTGAAGGGTGGAGAATATTTTGACAGATGCCAGGTTCTTTGACTTCTAGTATGCACTCACTGCCCCCCCCCCCACCCACCCAAACACTAATAGAGGGGAGCAGAACAGCAAGATCCCTCACCCTTGTGTGCATTTGTGTCACAAGGTTCTGGCGATTGCATTTCTGGGATAAGGGGAGGCGAACAAAGTTTATGCACATGATATGAGGATGATTTGGTGCTTGGTTCCTTTCCCTTCTAAGTGTCATGATTGGTTTGGATTGTCTATAGAGTCGGATAAGAAATACCCAAAGAAAGGAGGGCAGGTTGGATTGGGTGTTATGGTGACACAGTTAGCCACTCGATTTGTTACTATTGAGAAGATTGAGGCCCGCTATGGAGGACGATTGGCTGATGGCTACCTTTATAACCATCAAGCATTGGTTAGAACTAGATGTTTGAGGGGTTCTGCTGATATTGGTTGGACTTGGCTTCATGGGAATCCTGCTACACCTTTTCTGCATTTGCCGTATGGTAACACTGTATATGATTTTTATTTACAATCTGATGTGGATGCTCCTGAGGTTGAGGAAGATTATGAGGCTAAGGATAATGGTGGAGGTAATTGGGATGATCATGTTACAGTGTACTGGTCTAGATTTGCTTCTGAGTCGTCTGGTTGGGCTGCTCCGGGCCTACATTCTACAGCTGGTTGGAGTGGAGCTAACCCATCTAATTTTGCATCTACATCTACTCCTTCTGGTTTTCCTTGGACTTCTGAGATGAGTTTTGAGGAGTGGGTGTTGACTAGACTGCAACATTTGTCAGTACGCCAGGATGCTATGGATCGATCTTTGGAGGCACTGACTGAGCATCAGAGACAATCTGCTATTTTCTTCCAGACTAAGTGGCCAGGTTATCCATCTTTTCCTCCACCAGATCAGTAGTGAGTCTTTTGATTCCCTCTTCTATACTTTGTTTTATATTTCCTAGCTTCATTGGGGACAATGAAGAGTTTAAGTATGAAGGAGGGGATTCACTACCTTGCTTTGTGATACATGTACAGTTGCATATTATTTCTGTCATTAGATTCAATTGTTTTCAGTTAAAAAAACTAGAAAAAGCCATAAAAAATGAAAAAAGGCATATAAAATCCTGGGATGAGTTGAAAACCCGAAAGGGCGGCTCAGGTAAAAAGCATGTAACCCGGACCAACAATAGGCTGGGGTAATAAGAGGTTAATGAGAGATGTGAGCATGTGAGCACATCTGAAGAAAATTAAATGAGTGATTAGGTGAAAACCCGAAAGGGCGCCTATCTCCATTGTTGAGTTCACAAGGCAATACGAGTGCACCTCTCAGGGAAGTTTCTTGCACTTCTCTATTCTATATTTATGACTATGTGTTGGTTATGTCACATACATTTGATCAAATAATTTCACTTTTCTTTCATGCATTTGTGACATCTAGGACTAAGTACTCTTGCTTCCATTTTAGTTCTCTTGCCCAATACATGTCATCTAGGATCCATATAGGTCATAGTGTTCCATTGATGCCTACTTACACTCAATCTCTTCATTGTTTTATTATGAAATGTACCCGTAAGAATAGGAAGAGAAGTGGTGTAGCTAGTGCATGCTTTCTGGCCTATCATATTAAGCATGGAAATGTTATTCTCAACTTGAGCTTTATAGATTGTACTTGTTTGTGCTTCCCTCGATATGTCCTTTGTTTTACAAGCTTGATAGTTTGAGGATGGATCCTTTAAAAGGGGAGGAGGAGGATGTGATTCCATCTACCGAGCCACCTACCGAGGCCTCACCTCTCGGTACCGACCCTCCTATCGAGTCATGACACCTCGGTACCAGGCCCTCCAGTGTTGACGTTGTCAGTGTCGAGGCCCTTACCGAGGGTGCGCCGCTCAGTGTCGTGCCATATGGGGTGTCTTTGCTAGCGGATCGGGGCGCCTGTGACTTTGATGGATGGTGCCAATTCTTCGGGAACTTTTGATGGAACTTTGTCACATGAATTGGGTGAAGATCACGGCCCTAATGACAAGTCCAATTTGCATGATAAAGGGGAGTCTTCGCTTGGACAAGTAATCAAGGCCGGTGTCCGAGGCGCTAAGAGGTCAAGTCAAGGTGTCACACCCTATCTTGGGGACATCACTCGAGCACATGCTAGGGCAATGTTTGATAAAATCAAGGAGGAGATCATGGCTCATAAGTTGGACTTTGGCTAACAAAGGTGGAGGTTGGAGTCTCCTTTTGACTCTTGGTTCTACAAGTGACTCGTTTGTATGGTTAAGGACAATTAGTTTGTTTTGTTGAATTTATGGTTTTTTTTTGTAATTAGAGAGAAGTGTGGGCTTAGTTGTGGAGGAGCATGCCTTAGGGCTTAAAACCCTCATTTTACCTCCTTGTTCTCTTAGACTTTGAACTATGAACATGCTTGTTTCTCTTTGTTTATCAATCAAAAGATCTTTTTGATTTCTTGTTGAAGATTGTTGGTGAGTCATATCCAGCATTTCCTTCAACATAGTTTGCAACTCGTGGTGCATAATATCCGATCCTGTTGGGAGGGTATTCTTGACAACAAATAAATTTATAAGTCAAGACCCTGCTCAGTATAGCGAAGTCAGGATCGTTCCACGGGAAGCATGGTTGTTTTTTTATCAACTACTAAAAAAATAAAACAAAGCAAAATAACACAAAACACCTACGACCAACCTCGTTAACGACTTTGTCAGGGTCGTTAACGAACCTGGGAAACACTACAAAAACACTCTAACGACCTAAAACACATGTTCGGTACCGAGGCAACTATCTCGATAACGAATATAACCAAAAGCAAACTCAAATAAGAATAAAAATCTAGGACAAGGATTACCACAACATAGTTATGCATAAAAACTCATAAGAAGATAAAGATCATGCCTTTAAATAGATAAATTTATCAACTTTTGTTGACTAGCAAGTAAATTAATTAATTCTCATAAATTTATCAAATTTTGCTGACTAGCAATCACTTGTTTCTAGGACAAGGGGCTTTTGACCCTCTAACATCATGAATTGATGTGAAAGAAGTAGAAGCAAGAGACGAGGAAGGTATTGAATTGGATTGAATGGGTTCTGGTTGAGAAAACTTGCCTGACTGAATCGTTACTGAATATTTTTGGGTCATTAACGACCCTGGAGTGTATGTGGTACCCTTGGTAACGACCTCACATGGCTTGGTAACGAGCTTCCCGATTATTGTGTCGATGCACTTTGAGTCTCCGCCATCGTGAACTATGCCTTCCAGCCTCGATGGCTCGTTAACGACCCTAAAGGGGTCGGTAACGAGGGCTTTATCGAGTTCGACCTCGTTCAGCATGAGGTGTTTGTCTGGTTTGGAGTCATTGATTGGCACTTCATTGTTGGATTCGGTGATATGCTCAATCGGCAACCTTGATAGGTGATCTGCTACTAAGTTTTCTGCTCCTTTTTTATCTCTGATTTCATGATCAAATTTTTGTAATAAAAGCATCCAACGAAGCAGCCTAGGCTTTGCTTCCTTTATGGCCTTTAAATATCTAACGACCTTATGGTCAGTATAGACAATCACTTTTGAACCAACAAGATAAGAACGGAATTTTCCAAAAGCAAATACCACAGCGAGGAATTCCTTCTCTGTTGTGGTTTACTTACTCTGCGCCTCGTCAAGCGTCTTACTTCCGTAGTAGATGGCGTGGATCTTCTTATCCTTCTGTTATCCTAATATTGCGCCAACGGCATAGTCACTAGCATCATACATGATCTCAAAGGATAAAGTCCAATTCGGGGACTGCATGATAGGGGCGGAGATGAGGGCTGCTCTCAACCTGTAAAATGCTTCAAGACATTCTAGAGACAACTCAAACACTACATCTTTCATTAGTAGGTTAGTCAGAGGTTTAGCTATCTTAGAAAAATCCTGGATAAAGCGTTTGTAAAAACCAGCATGCCCTAGAAAACTCCTAATGTCCTTTACAGAAGAGGGAGGGGATAGTTTTTCAATGAGCTCTATTTTTGCTTTATCTACTTCTATCACCCTTTTAGAGACAAGATGTCCTAATACTATCCCCTCTTGGACCATAAAATGGCATTTTTCCCAATTTAGCACAAAATTGGTTTCTTCACATCTTTTAAGAACACATGCAAGATTAGCAAGACAAGCATCAAAGGAAGAACCATAAACAGAAAAATCATCCATAAAGACCTCTACAATATCCTCTATCATATCAGAAAAGATTGCCATCATACACCTTTGAAAGGTGGTTGGGGCATTGAAAGCCCAAATGGCATTCTTTTATAAGCAAAAGTCCCATAGGGACATGTAAAGGCAGTCTTCTCCTGATCGTCAAGATGAATGGGAATCTGCCAAAAACCGCTATAGCCATCTAAATAATAGAAAAATCATGTTGGGCTAAGCGTTCTAACACTTGATCAATGAAAGGAAGCGGAAAATTCTCTTTTCTAGTGGCATTATTAAGCTTCCTATAATCAATGCACATCCTCCAACTAGTAGTGGTTCTAGTGGGGATTAGCTCTCCCTTTTCATTTTCTATTACGGTCATTCCCCCTTTTTAGGAACTACATGGACCGGACTAACCCTTTGGTTGTCCGATATAGGAAACATGATCCCAGCATCAAGTAATTTAATGATATCCTTTTTGACCACTTCTTTCATATTAAGATTTAACCTACGTTGATGCTCTATAGTGGGTTTGTGATTATCCTCCATGTATATCCTATGCATGCAAAGAGAAGGGGATATGCCAGTTATATCATCTAGGGAATAATCTACGGCTTTTCTATGCACCCTAAGCACATTAAGCAGTTTTTATACTTCCTCATCTTTTAATTTAGCATTGATGATGACAGGGAAAGTAGAATTAGGGCCAAGAAATTCATACCTGAGAGAGTCTGGAAGAGGCTTCAGTGTTGGGGAAGGTTCAGTTGGAATGAGAATTGGTTCCTCTGGCTCCGTCTTCAACACCTCTTCAAGGTATTCAAATGCTGAAATTTCATTGTCCTTGGCCAAGGTCGTTAACGATGCTGGTGGGGTCGTTAACGAACCTGTTTGTTCTGCCAGGAGAATCGGTACCGAGGCTGGAGAACTCGTTACCGAAATAGCAGTCAGCCAGGGGGGCTTATCTCGACCAGAAAATTCATCATTTGATACTAATCTTCCAACGGGATCCCCAAATTCGATAAATTCATTGTGGATGTGGAACATCTTGACTTTGGCCCTATCTATCTCCTTCATTGTTTGGTTGAACCGAAATTCCGTCGCCTCATCTCCAATTTCAAAGTTAGGAGTCCCTTCCTAACATCAATTATGGCTCCTGCTATGGCGAGGAATGGTCTCCCTAAGATAATAGGAACCACCGGGTCTTCGGGCATTGCCATGACTATGAAATCATTAGGAACAAAAAACTTGCCTACTTGAACCGGAAAGTCTTCTACGACCCTTTTTGGTTTGACACACGAGCCATCTTCCATGTATAACCTCATATTGATCGGCTCCAACGGTCCTATGTTGGCCTTTGACTATATTGAAAGAGGGAGTAAACTGGTACTGGCTCCTAAATCACATAAAGCTTTGAATTTATGTTCGCCTATGCCAATTGTGATGGCAAATCTCCCTGGATCGCCTAGTTTCTCTGGTAGAGCGATGGATCGGACTTCATCTTGCAGCTCTGTAATGGATCGTTTCCTGCTAAGAATATCTTTCAAAAAATTTGTGTAAGAGATTTCACCATTCTCTTATGGCCTCAGGGAATGGGATAGAAATATTAATGCCCTGGAGAATCTTTACGAAACGCTTGAACTTACTCTCAGTAGAGTCCTTAGATTTCTTAGTGGGAAAAGGAAGAGATTTCACCATTCTCGGAACCGATTCGGGCTCGAGAGGTGTTGCTATCGTGTCGACATTAGGGTCGATTGGTATGCTCGGAGGATCGTTATCGACCCTGTTGGGGTCGTTAACGAGCCTGGAATTGGGAAGGAGCTCGGAATAGGAAACTTACCTGGGATGGGGTCGTTAACGACCCTGGGAGCATCGTCACCATGGTGTGCAGATTCGGTAACGACCCTCTCTAGCTCGTTACCGAGATGTGTCGTGGCTTCCTCATCAGTTGTTGGGCTCTTCTCCTTAGCTTGGACACGCTCCGATAGTGTCTTTCCGCTCCTTCGGTGTACCGCTGCTATTTGTCTTCTAGAGTTCTCCTCGAGACGGCCCGAGAGTTGCCCTTCTGGCCTTGGAATCTGTGCAGCGGGGTTCCCTAATTAGGAGTCGACACTCTTCTTCCACACTTCGAACTCTCCCTATCTTTTGTTTTGATTGTTAAGGTTGGCTTGGATTCCATCAATCTTGCTATGCACTTCATTGAATTTGTTATGGACTCCGTTAATGCCTTCCTGTAACCCTTGTGCCATGATGGTGGCTCTGGGTAGCCTGGAGGTCGATATGGCGCAGGTCGTCTATCCGGTTGAGGCGCTGCATAATTTGAATTCGGATTTTGATTGCCCCACATTGGATAGTTGTTTGACCGGTCAAAACTGCTAGGTTGGTTTCTGTATGGACCTCTCATATAGTTCACTTCAGCATATGTCTCAGCGGATCTTACCTGCTCTATGTTAGTGCAAGCAGAAGTAGTATGGGCAGAAGAACCACATTCTTGACAAGATTGAGAGGATTTCAGAAAACTTACCTGCTTCTTCAAGCGGTTGACCTCGTCTTGCAAAAATTGATTTTTGACATCTGGGTCAACTTCTTCCTTGTTAGGCATGTAGAGATGCATCTGGGGTTGAGATGATTGTTGATTACCATACATGGCATCATAGTTAACAGCTTGTCCAGCAATTCCCATGCAGTTGTGGGATCCATCTCTATAAAACCGCATGTTGTATGCGTGTTGATGCGGTTCTTCGTCTCTGCATTAATACCCTGGAAAAAGATTTTTTGAAGAACATATAAAGGTTGCCCATGAGTAGGACACTGTCTAAGCATTTCCTTAAATCTTTCCCATGTTTTTACAAAGGTCTCATTAGGTAGCTGGTGATAGGAGGTGATGCGTTTTCTCAACTTCGTTGTCTTGGCAGGAGGGAAAAACTTTGTAAGAAATTGATCATATAAAGCCTTCCAAGTCATGATAGACTTAGGAGGTAAGCTCTCCAACCAGCTCAGGGCCTTTCCGGAAAGAGACCACCTAAAAGCTTTTAACAGAACATATTCAAGTGAGACACCTTCAGTAGCTATAGTGTCACATAAATCAAGAAAATTTATAATATGTTCCATAGGGCACTCAGTAGGTTTCCCTTCAAACTGAGCCCTTCTTATCAAAGATATAAATTGAGACTTAATCTCAAAAGTCTTCTCTATCTCCGGAAGCACAATTGCGGACTCTAGCACCCTCAGTTATGGATGCATGTATTGTTTGGCATTCCTCGGATAGGCATTCAGCTCTTCTTGTAAACGAGTGTTGTTGACTCGATGACGTTCAGCCTCGACAACAGAAGCATCTTTTTTGGTTTTTAACGCCTCCATCTGCCTCTAGAGTTCGGCCATCTGACGAGTCATCTCCTCGGGTGTAGCAATGGCTCGGTTCTCTCGGTGTCTACGGTGCAGGGAATGTTTAGGTTCGGAAAAATAACCGGTGTTGTCAAATTCGATCCTTCGACGTCCAGCTGGCATACGTTAAGAAAACCGACAAAGAAAACAAAATTAAAAACAAAAACGGGGTCGGACTATTCCCGGACCCACAGATAAACAAACGAACATTGTTGCTTCCCCGGCAACGGCGCCAATATGTTGGGAGGGTATTCTTGATGACAAATAAATTTATAAGTCAAGACCCCGCTGAGTATAGCGAAGTCGGGATTGTTCCATTGAAAGCACGGTTGTTTGTTTATCAACTACTAAAAAAATAAAACAAAGCAAAATAACACAAAACACCTACGACCAACCTCGTTAACGACTTTGTCAGGGTCGTTAACGAACCTGGGAAACACTACAAAAACACTCTAACGACCAAAAACACATGTTCGGTACCGAGGCAACTATCGCGATAACGAATATAACCAAAAGCAAACTCAAATAAGAATAAAAATCTAGGACAAGGGTTACCACAACATAGATATGCATAAAAACTCATAAGAAGATAAAGATCATGCCTTTAAATAGATAAATTTATCAACTTTTGCTGACTAGCAAGCAAATTAATTAATTCTCATAAATTAATTCACTCAATCACTTGTTTTGGATCCAAAGCTCGAAACATTCGTAATCTAACAATATCAACCTTCAAGTTAACAACTTTCTCTTTCGATCAAATTGAAAACTCAAATTACCTAGACTATCATCTAAACATAAGCACAACAAGCAATCTAAAAATAGATAAAAGGCATTCAAAACATCAACTTACTCATCAAACATGCATAACTATATCGGGTTTCAACCCCGACCCTTGATAAGAAAACTACTCACTACTCATAATCATAAAACAAATAACTTCAACAAAAGAAAAAATTAAAATCAAAACAAACTGCTTCAAATAAATAAGAAAATTATCGTCTTACAAACCTTAGAAGAAACCGAAAATACAGAACAAAACCTCGAGCAAATCCGACTAACGACCTAACTTCTCTCTCTCGATCAACCTTGTGTCGTTATTCTTTTCTCTTGACTCGCTCTCTACTCGGCTCTCAGAACATAAATTTTCCGAACTCCACTTCTAGGCTAGAAAGAATGGTATTTATACTAATAAAGCTATCTATTAAAAAGCCTAAAAGATAGAAGCTTACTCTAAAAACATAACAAGATATAAGATACAAACCCTAAACCCTAAACCCTAAACCCTAAACCCTAAACCCTAAACCCTAACAACCTAAAAATCATTCATAAACCCTAAAACCACTTAATATCCTACCGACACGGAATTATCATCAACAACTTCCGCACAGGGTCGGTAGAAATACAAAATCTATCCAAAAATTATATCTTTTATGCCTCGTTAACGACCCTTCTTAGGCTCGTTAACGAGCCTGAGATTAGCTTCGATTCTTCTCTTCCTCCTCCTTAAAGTTCGGACTTTGGACTTCCTTATCTTCACATTCTTCCGTCCTCCACCATAGCACTCCAATTCAGCCAAAAAGCGCTCTTTCCTGCTAAAATCCTACAAAAAGACACAAAACGGAGTAGCTTCCATACTTCTCACAAAATATGCAAACTTATCCAAAAAACACATAAACTACTTCTAAAACTACTAAAACTAACCCAAACAAACTAAGAAACACACTAAAAACTATACTAAAAACATGAATATCAGAGCCTTGCATCCATATCCATTACTTCGCCATTCCACTTTCAATCGTTCCATTCCACCACCACCAATTCATCCCAACTCGGTGGATTCTATGACACATCACTAATACTGTAATAACTTTCGATCCTCAAATGATATGGATTTGAAATTTTGAAGAGTTCAACTAGACTCATAGATCTAACTCCTCGATTTGAAATCACTTAAATCCAAGTTCGGACCACGTAGAACTAGCCCATTGAAGACATACCAGATTTCTTGGGGTTTGTGGTCGACTTTTCTTGGAAGTCTTTCAAGGCGATCTCTTTGCACCATCACCATCGATCCATCCATCAGGGTTTCTAAAACATGTGTGTAATAAAAACGTTCCCAAAATTATTGTACTCTAAGAAGTTCTACAATCTCGTATATTTTTCTTTTCAGATTAAAGTTATCTCATTTCGAGATCGACTCATTTTGTCCTTAAGCTCCACATAAAGTTCATAAATCTCAAACATATCTCTCCCATATCTCGTTGATGAAATCTTAAATTACCAAATCACCCTTGAGAATTTCCATTCTCACTTGCTTAGTCTCCTTAGACTAATTCCGCTATTTCCACATTTTTGTCTGGTATTTCTCGCCCTTCGCGACAAATGCTAGACTAGGAAGTTCCTACCGAAGACAAAGGCTAGAAGGATTGAGATGAGTTATGCAAGGATAGAAGATCAAGGCAACACGACGTTGAAGGAAGGAAAGAATGTTTATAGAGCAAAGCATTCGGAAGATGGTGCAACAGCTCTTCCATTTTAAGACAAGCAAATCATCATCATATGAGAAGTCTTGGAAAAAAATACTTTTATTTTCAATACGTCTTTTCAACCCTTTTATAATATGAGCTTTATTTTCCGATGCTACATTCTTTATAAAACAACTACCATTGTAATGAACGAATGTTCTTATTAATTAATAAAATTTTCGTTTTTAGGTCATTGCCTTTAATTATGTTTAATTAAATTATTTAAAGCATTGGGTGACATTGGACGGTAAAATCCTAGGTCACTGGTGGTAATACCAATCGTTGAAAAATAGGGGTGTTACAAATATGGTATCAGAGCCGAAAGTTTTGTTTTCAAACTGAAAACGTTTTATTAAAATATTTTCCTAGAAAGGATTAAACCTAGGTTCTATTCCCGAAAGAAATTTCAATTTGAAAATTTCTTCAAAATAACTTCAAAGCTCAAGTAACAATTACTTTTAATGAAATTTCTAAGCTGAAAGTTTAAAGTCAAAACTCATATAAGAGTAACTTATAAGTAGAAATCCTAAGACGATAAGTTCCTAGAGCCGAAATCGTTTTATTTACAAAGTCTTATTCGAGAGTTTTAAGAACCAAGTTCTACTAAAGGGTTATCATACCGACTTCTTATCTATAAACTTTATTTTAAAAATAAGTTCAACAATTTTTCCAATAATCAAATAATTAAGATTCAAAGGATTTTCTTTAACGATATTACGATGAATTTATCTCCTCTAAACCCGAAATAGAAATTGTACAATTAAAAATATTTAAACTATCTTTCCATGGTTTAGAATTATGATATATCGTATATGAAATAAATTTTTGACTTTAAAAGTTTCTTTAAAGTCATTTACAAAATGAGCTTTTAATAGAAATCATAAAACCATCATAATTCTTTAAGAATATAAATGTGTTTAAAATGAAAATTTTGTTTTCAAATTTCAAAACTTCCTTCAACTATATTCGTCTTCAAATATAAAATTACGGATATTCTATATGAATGTCGATCATTAGCCATTTACAGAAAATGGTTGAAACCGAAATGGAAATTTGAAGAAGTCATGCCAACCAAAGGCAATTCTTATGTTTCCATAGAGCCAAACTTACTGAGCCAGTGACTCACAGGAAGATAAAAGTTTCCAAAGAGAACACCGAGGAAGTCTGAGTCAACAAAGGATCTAACTTGTCTACACTTAGTTTGATCTCGAAATAGAGTATCGAGACGTATGTGAGGGAGAAACAACGGTCTAGCAATAAAGGAGTGGTCGAGAATTCTGTATGACGAGTATATTCATCTGAGATACCTACAAGTAGAAGTGACTTACCTGGTCAACATATGGGCTCTTGGAATGATATTTGAAGTTTTGTCAACCGAATAAATCAACCATATACAAGGCTATCGTGAATGTGAAATCCACTTCATGAACATTCTTCGCCAACATTTTGATAAGTCGACGTGACGAAAGATGTAGAGGTGAAGCTATAAAGGAAATTGTTAGAACCAAGATTTTTGTGCAGGGATTGTAAGTTCTCTACGTTGCCCTAGTAGGCCTAATAGGCCATAAGGTTGCTTCATTATTAAGGGCATTTTTGGACATGTGTTCCGATTCGTCGCACCTGCAGTAGTTACCTCGGCCATATTCGATGGTATTATTTCCAACCGTTGATTTCGTTATTAGGTTGCCTAGTTCATTTGCACCTTGCTATAACATTCTTTGCTTCCTTAAATGAGCTTATGTTATGAGAACAACCTTTTGAAGGTATTTCAATAAAGCATTAACTTTTGCTTCGATAATCCAAGTGCCTACTCTATCCCTGAATGAATGACAATTGTTTGTGAACAATTTGTTGATTCTTATATCAAATGGTCAAACCGCAAGGAACCAACTATAGAATTCCCCCGGAAAGTATTCAAGTACGGGCACGAATGATGGTTCAAATTTTTCCAAAGAAAGAGCAGGGAAATAAAAGGTGATGGACCCTAGTATGTCGATACCATTTGATGATGTGACAAAAGATGCCATAGAGAAGTTCAACGATAGACGCAATGAGCGAATAGAATTACTTATACTTCCCCGTGTAATCTAAATATGTCCAAATGAGGGTGCTTGTGACATAAGTTGTAGGGTTGTCATTAGAAGTTCAACCTCGGTTATAATCAAAGCATAGTTGATCACATGGATGAGATGGAATTTCAGGTCTTGTTCCTGTGAAGGCATATATAAACGAATTATGTTGGGGGTAGTTTCCCCGATATTGATCACACGGGTGAAATGAAACCACTTAGTTCTTCGGATTTGACCTTGTTTACGAAAAAATAATTTCCTATAAGAATTACAACGTATAATATAAAAGGACGATCAGACTACTTCTCGATAGTTAGTATGTTTGGATACCATCCCATAAAGATGGTTACCTTCTCTTATGATATAACCATCGATTGCTCCATTAATAACTTCATTAGAAGTTTTTCCAAGACACGACTCTCATATTTTCAAACATCGATTCCATTCCGAAAATTTAATTAATATCCTTCTTAAAAGAACTCGTCAACAATTACTCTATTCTCGAAATATAGAATGGATTAGTCATTTCCTTACTCGCTTGTGAGACACTCTAGTGCTCGTTTCAGACAAGATGCTTATTCTATAAGAGATCAAAAATTTTATATCTGGGAAGGATAACTCATAATTTTCGTAGGTATGACCCAAGTTCATAGATAAGACCGCGTGACCAACCGCCTACTTCGCTAGCAAGACCAATTGGATTTTCAAAGAAACAAAATACTTTTCATTTGATTTCTCTAAAACCCATAGGTACACATGTGGGAATCTTTCCAAGGAATACTAATGTAACAACTCCATAAGGAAAAAGTGCAATAGTAATTCTTTTACTTGTTCTTTTCGGGTTCATCTTTAAACTTTTGGAAGATAAGGGATGCTTGCTCCACTAATAACTTCAAAAAGATAAGGTTCTTCTCGAACTAGAGTAAGTCATGAGAACATTGCACTAACCCAATGGAATATTGTTGAATGCTTAGATACAACAAGATCATGGCACATTGAATGAAGGAGCTAAGTATTAAAGAGGTGTCCTAGTTCGGGTACTCTAGTCAAGGATGCTGATGAAGGTAGGACTAGAGAAATTTGGGAGACTGAGCAAAAGATGTAGAGACGTTTTCCCAAGTTACTTTCATCATAACCAAAAGAACGAAACGTTCTTTAAGGGGGTACTAATATTGTTTGTTGTCTCCTCACAATTGTGAGTGCTTCTAGTTATTCGCGTATTCTAACTCTGTACCGCCCTAAATTTTCCCTAGTTTCGGGGACAAAACTATTTTGGGGATACTATTGTAATAGCCGCAATTTCTAATAAAAAGAAGCGGTTATTTTTTTAATTAATTTAATTATTTCTTTAAAATAACAAGATTATTCTTTATTATGATTTTCCTAAGAATACTAATAACCTTGGTTAAAATATTTTTTTAACTTGACAGAAAATAAAAATTTAAATAATTGATTATAAACAATATTAAGTTAAGTTTTAATTAAGAAGGAAAAAGAATGTGTGTTGAGTCGGTGTTAGGAACTCTCGTTCATTAACACTAGAACAACGTCCTCAATTTTGATAATGAATAACATCATGGGAACTAACGCAAATTGTCAAGTATTTCAGCATAATAGGTTTTGCATCGCAAAGCACAGAACAACAAGTTCCCACATCATAGGAACTAATGCAAGGACGAAATAGAAAGTGACCAACCTTAGAAGAGAATAGAGTTCCCACACGATGGGAACTGGATAAGATGAATAGGATTTCCTCAAAAGTCAACAAGAGTTCCTAGGAGAAGGGAATCGAGAAGACAAGAGTTCCCTTTGGATGGGAATTGGAGCATGCGTGAAAGTGACATCTCAACGCGTTTTTAGGGATCCTGTTTGTTCCGAACAAAAGGGCGTCTCAGAGCTTCAGAGTCTCAGTAGGAAGAAGATGACCATCCAACGGTCCGGATTGATTAGAGAGTTGACATTTCAAATTCAAATCAGAGTCACATGTCAACTTATGGAATCATACTTGGTAAGCAAGGCAAAAAGGGTATTTAGTACAAATACCTCTAGTGGATAAGGGTTTCTCATCATGCCTATTTAAACCCTTCAAAAGTCACCTTGCTGCTCATTTTTCCCAAATCACAAACTCCAAACTCAGAGAAAGAAGAGCAAAAGAGTTGCTTGAGTGTGAGCAATCAAGTTGGTAAAAAGTCCTCGGCGGCGAGCTAATATCAACGACAGTGTAGGAGAAAGAGCAAGTTCCTAGGTCTAGGGGAACTCAGAAGAAGAGATAAAAGAAGAGAGAGAGAGAGAGAGGTTTGAGTTTTGCTTTGTCTTTGATTGTGAATGTTCAGCGGGTTACAATTGAGAGAGTACATTACTGCTGTCTAGGGAAAGAGTCCTTGTAAGAACAGAGAAGTTTGTATTTCTACCTTGTAACCTGAAGGGAACTAAGCAATAAAGAAAAGGAAACTCATTTGAAAATCCTCCAAGGGGAGGTAGAGGTTTACTCACGTGATTAGTTGATCAATGTGGGGTTCCTCGATAAGAGAACTGTCTCTAGTGTTTTCTTACTTGCATACTTACTTATTTCGATGTGTGTGGGAACTGTTCGACTTAGTTCCCATAGCTCATTTCAACTAACCTATGATCCAATAAATGGTATTAGAGAAAGCGCTCTAGATCTTGGACAGTCTTTGCAAGTACTAAGAAAATCGGCTCAAGAACTCACGAAGCTTGGACATGGGAACAAGAAGCCTCCTAGACTCATCGTCGGACGCATCGAAAACTGGCAGATCAAGATGAGGGACTAGATGAGGAGTCATGACTACCAAGCATGGTGTGTCATAGAGCATGGAAAGTTCAAAGTCAATGCCACTATTCGAAACGACCTGTCAAAATGGGGTCCTAACGGATGGCAATGCATGGAGGCCAACTATAAAGCAAAAATGTATCTCAATAATGCCATGCATGAGCAAGACATTGATCGAGTGGCTAACTTGGAGACGACCAAGGAAATGTGGGAAGCCATTCAACAAATGCACGTTGGAAGTTCCGATCTGAGGGAAGATCACCAGATGAATTCCAAAAGGGAGTTCTTCAACTTCAAAATGATCATGGGTGAGTCGATTGATAGCTATCAATCGCATTTCGAGTCCCTTTGCTCAAAGCTAGCTGCCCTTGGAATCACCAAGCAAGAATTTTTTGACAAAATGAAGGTGCAACAGCTGTTCAATGGGCTGACAACTGAGTGGACAAACGAACGAACCATGTTCAAGAAGAATCTTGAGAATAGGAACTTGATGCTTCACCAAGTGTTTGGTAAGCTCATTGGTCATGAGAAGAGAAATCAAGAAGATAAGCAACAAGAGATGCAAATGAGAGGCATAGCTCTCAAGCTGGAGAAGGTCCTCAAATCCGTTCAGGAACAATGTGAAGAATCGGAGGAAGATGAAGAAGAGGAACTTGTACTCATCACAAAGCCCCTTAGGAACTTCTACAAGAAAGGGAAGCTCAAAAGGAACTCCAGCAGAAAAAGAAGGAACTACGAGGTCAGCAATAGGTACCAAGACAAAGACAAAGACCTCGTTGATGTTACATGCTATAAATGCTACAAGAAGGGACACTTCGCTAAAAACTACCCTCAGGGAACTGAGGAGCGAAGACTTGACAAGGCAAAAGAAAGGCATACGTAGCAACCTAGAGTGACTCCGATGATGAGGAACCTGAAGCTTGGTCCACCCCAGAAACTTGTGTTATGGCAATAGGGGAGACCACTAGGGAACAACCCGGTGAGGTAAATCTTGAAACTCTTCTTAACTCTCTTTCTCAATATGAAAAACCTGAGTTGCTTAAATTGTTGACCAAACTGCTAAAAGACAATATAAAGATTCAAAGGAAGCTAGATCAAACTAAACATGTCTTGGCAGAACAATTAGGAATGAAACCTTGTTCCCAATGTGTGAAGCTTGTAGACAAATTGCAATGCTCATTCAACGAGATCACCACCTTAAAACATGAGCTCAATAGTATTGAGAGTGAAAAAGATGAGATTCTCAAAAGACTGAGTGAAAGTCAGAAGTGTCTAGAGAGTTCCCTTCCAAAGACCACTAAAGAAGCCATTTCCACAATCAAGTTTATCCCAGCCCATCATGGAATAGGGTATGGGGAAGGAACATCAAAAAATGGATCCAGCCTTCTCATGGAAAGGGAAAGAAATGAGTGTAGGGTTCTTGAGCTTCAAAGCCAAAAGCTGAAGAATGCTCAATTATAAGAGAGAATTCGTGCCCTCGAAAGTGAGGAAGATGGGAACACTGTGTACTATACTGGAAATACTAACTACAAAATGTACCTTAAGATAGCCAAGGGGAAATGGGTCTAGAGTCTATAATCAGGAAACCATGGAGAGAAATAGGATCCAGAGACTTCATCCAAAGTACTATCTTTGAATTGCTATAAAACTTGTTGGGAGTGTGGAGCTCATGGGCACTAAATTGAAAGTTGTCCAAAGAGACAAGCACATAGGTCACACACTATTGGGAACAAGAGTTACAAAAATAGATTTTTTCAAAGAAAGTACTTCAAGGCCTCATGATAAGAATGTATCACAAACTCCTTAGGCCATAAATATTGTGACCAAGTTTTCAAAACCCTAATCAATGCATACAACTCTTTATCATATGTAGGGTAATTCAACTCAGCCCCACTAAGTTTTTTACTAAAATAAGTTATGGGCTTTTTGTCTTGTAAGAGGACGCCTCATATGTCATGCCCTGACATCCACCTCAATCACAAATGCCTTAGAGAAATCAGGGAGTTAGAGCATTGGGGCATTACAAAGCCGATCCTTCAGTGTGTTGAAGGCGTTCACCTGTTGCTATCTCCATTTGAATGGTGTGTCCTTCTGTTTTAGCTCATTGAGAAGGGCTGAAATTGTGCTAAAATCACGCACAAACCTCCTGTAGAAGCCAGCTAAGCCGAGGAAGGATCGAACCATGGTACGTGTTGTTGGCTAAGGCACTCCTTGATTGCCTTGATCTTGTCTTCAGCTACCTTCAAGCCACTCCTAGAAACAACAAAACCAAGAAAAACATTAGATTCCGAACAAAAAGAACACTTTTTCAAATTAAAATAAAGCTTCTCTAATCTCAAAGTGTCCAAAATAGTCCTAAGATGATCTACATGTTCATACAAAGTTTTGCTATAGACAAGGATATCGTAAAAATATACTACAACAAACTTGCCAAAGTATTTTCTCAAAACATAGTTCATAAGCCTCATAAATGTACTAGGTGCATTAGTCATTCCAAAAGGCATTACTAACCATTCATATAAGTCACACTTAGTTTTAAAAGCGGTTTTCCACTCATCCCCTTCCTTCATCCTAATTTGATGGTACCCACATCTTAAATCAATCTTAGAAAATAAATTAGCACCATGCAATTCATCAAGCACGTCATCATGTCTAGAAATGGGATGGTGGTACTTAACTGTTATTTGGTTGGTTGATTGCTCTACAATCAACACACGTTCTCCAAGTGTCATGCTTCTTTGGCACCAAAATGATCGGAACCGCACACGGGCTAAGGGATTCACGCACATAGCCCTTGTCGATGAGGTCTTGCACTTGTCGTTGTAGCTCATTGGTCTCCTCTGGACTAGCTCTATAGGTTGCACGGTTGGACAAAGAAGCACCAGGAACCAAATCAATTTGATGTTCAATGTCCCTTATTGGTGGAAGGCATGTAAGCAACTCTTCTAGCATGATATCCACAAATTCATGTAAGAGGTCTTGAATACACTTTGGAATATGAGAAATATCTTGATTTATCCTCATAAGCATTAAACAAAAGGAATGAGGAATAGGGAAAGAAGTACTAGATTGTGTCACTAGAGAGTGCTTTTCTACTCCGCCTTTCAAACTGTTTTTGGCCTCAGTTTTTAGGCGTTTTTCTTGTGGATTTTTCTCTCTCCGAATTTCTAAAGTGCTCTCAAAATTTGAGGCAAAACGCCCACGGGAATCGGAAGATAGCCTTGTTTTTGTCTCAACATCGCTTTCTGAAGTAGACTGCGACACTTTTGAAGATTTAGGACGAATTTATGGGCATTTTTGTCACATTCAATAGCTTCACCTGTTTCTGATGTTGTCGTAAATTTTGAGCCAAAATGCCAGGGTGGAGATTGGGAAACGTCGAATGTCTGTGAATCAGCGTTGTAATGTTATAGCTAATATTATAATATTTAATTTTGAACTAAAATTAGTTATATTTTAAAATGTTATTAACTTAAAATTAATTAATTATTATTTTAGGGTAAAATTTATAGTAAAGAAAATTTGAGGGTGAAAACCATAAATTTATAAAATGTTTTTGCCGACTTCGACCGTCCATATATATTCACATGTGTTCTTCTTAGAACTTCATTGTTAAGTTACATAAAGAAATAAAACAAGAGAGAGAGAGGAGAGAAAAGGAGAAGAAGAGAAATTTTAGTTGTCCTAATTTGGTTGTTAGTTTTGGTACAAGATTTCCTCTATCGGGTTTTGATCTTGGAGTATAAGCGTGGTTTGGTAAGTTTTACTTACTTAATGGTCTATTTGGATTTTATTGATTTTTCCAGATCTGGATTCCCAATTGATTTTAATTAAGAAATTAGTCGATTTAGTTCTCAAAGGGTGTTTTCGATATTGGATTTATATTCGGTAATAATATTTTAGAGTAATTTTAGGGTTTTGTTTTGTAATGATATTATGGAGACTTTTTATCAATTTTTACAAAAAGGTTTACACTAGAAAAATTTTCTTTTATATATATAGTTTATCGTTGTCAAGTTTTAAAGGATTTGAAATTAAATACAAAAAGTTATTATGCATGATGGATTTTTGTCATTTTTAGGGTTAGAGTTTGTAAGAGTAAAAAGACTATTATTATTCATTGGGTTTTGTATATATATAGGAGTGTGAGTCTTAGGTTGTGACCAGAGACAAGGGGAAGAGACGTGCTATCTGTCTTAATCAGGGTTCCACTTTGCATGTAGTTAGTTGTTTCTTGACTTTGGGAACTCATCTTTGAGGTAAGTCACCTAGACTTACTTAGTTATCAGTTTTGATGTGTGCTGAATGTGTAGATTTGATATGTAGCGCATTTTTTGGGATTCGTCCCCTTATCCTATTAAAACGTCTACTTGCAAATAAATCGATAGTTTGAAAAGTATAGTTGTAGATGATTATAACGTTGTATGTTAATCACTTTTCTATACATTACACCAACCGATACACTATGACCACGGAATAGTCGGGAAGGCAGAGACATCCCCAAGCGTAGTCGTATGTCAAGGAGGGTCCCTTCAAAATCATAACAAATGTTTTGGCGAGCGCTCCAGAGGAGGCTTGACCAGGAATAAGAAGGAATATTATGGGTGATAGGTGGTTCAGATGATCGGTAGAATTTATGTCGCCGCTCACCTAGTGGTTCAGATAAACAATCGAGTTGATGTCGTTGTTCACACACCCCGAGTTTACTGGAGGATATTTTTATTACTATAAAATTGATATTAATAGTTAGGAGTTGATGTGGAATATGGTTGGTCTGAGGTAGAGATGAATTGATGGGCAATTATTATTATTATTAAGTGTATTATGACTATAAGTATTGTTGGGTATGTTGTCTGCTTCGTGAATATGGTATATGAAATGTTATATTAGTACTGACCTATTATAGTTTATTAAACTGATTTTGTTGTTGCATGTTGCATTTACTATTTAGTGCATATTGGAATTGTTAGCTAACCCTTCGGTGTGTTGTTGTTCTTTTAGGTAATCACTCTAGAATGAATAGTGCTCCAAGGAATCTTCTCTAGGATGATGGTGATCCAAATCGACGTGGTGTGTCATAGGTTTAAGGGGGTTTGTTGTGAGAAGTTTTCAGATATTGGAGATGTCGTAGTTTTGTTAAGAGATGTGTGTGAAATACAAGTTGTTGTTTAGTAGGTAAAGTTTGGGTTTATTTTGTGACTTTTTAATTCATACATGATTTTTTGTTGTTTTAAATATAAATAAGTTGGATATTTTTCTTGTATTTCTCGTCGTGCCTTTGTTGGAAGATCCTACATGTGAGATTGTTTTCAGGTTAGCCTGAGTGGACCCAAGTGAGGTCCACAACCAAGTGACATTTTGGTATTTAAAACTGGGGTGTTATAAGCGTTGAGCGCCGGTTTGCCTTGGCTACGGCGTCGGCAGCCTCTTGTGCCTCCTTGGCACGTCTCAATGCTCTTGCTTTGTCCCTACATACCTGGTCTTGCAAAACTTGTTGGGGGACAACGGTAGAAGAGAAACTATCCTCTCATCATGGTTAAAAGAATAGGAATTACGCATGCCATCATAAAGAACTCTCTTATCAAATAACCATGGTCTACCAAGCAATATATGTGGGCATTCCATTTTAACCACATCAACCTAAGTACTAATGGAAACACGGACTAAGCATTGATTTGTTACTAAGTTAGGTCTATCTGAGTCATTGATGCCATTTAGACCATAACGAGTAGCTCTAGGTTGTGTTTTTAATTGCAAGTGATTAACTACCTAATTAGTATTAATAATGTTACAACAAGTACCACTATCAATAATGATGTACAACACTTGATTTTTAACTTTACACCTAGTATGAAAAATGTTTTCCCTTTGATCTAATCTAGGTGTTTCTTGCGAAGTAAGA
Organism: Fallopia convolvulus; assembly: GCA_964016875.1. Taxonomy (NCBI): domain Eukaryota; kingdom Viridiplantae; phylum Streptophyta; class Magnoliopsida; order Caryophyllales; family Polygonaceae; genus Fallopia; species Fallopia convolvulus. Next base: position 29,723,339 of record OZ024730.1, read on the forward strand.
GTTGTCATAGTCACCAAAGTTAAGTGAAGCTCCGAATTTTCAAGTTCAATTACATCTATGTCGTCCACCTCATTTCTTATATCCTCCTCCTCTACTTGTTCATCACTCACATAACCGCCATAGGTAGTAAGGAGCATTTGTTTCTGATTTGGACAATCTTTAGCTAAATGGCCTCTTCCTTGGCATTTGAAACATGTAATCTCTCTTGCTCTTTGCTGCATTTAGGGGCCACTTATGTAGCGTCTAGGGGTCATTGTACCTAGTTTAGGTGAGCTTTAAGCTCCCTTTTGCTGCATAGAAGGGTTAGAAGAAAAGGAATTGGAATTTGAGCTATAGTTAGATGGATACCTTTTTGTTGCATTACAAGCTTCTTTCTTCTTTCTTTGTTGCTGCTCATATAGCAATTGGGTTGAATGCACTAGAGTGTTGATATCCTTGATTTGTTGAACCTCTAGTGTGTCTCGAATTGATTGATTCAATCCATCCATGAATTGGGTCCTTAGAGACCTTTGAGAGTGATGAATTCCAGCCTTGAAACTCAAATATTCAAGCTCATTGAAGTACTTAGTAGGGGACTTGAATCCTTGTTTGCAAGTGACTTTAAGCCTCATATGCTCAGTGTGTTCTTTAGACACATACTTCTTCTTCATTACAAACTTCATCTGGTTCCAAGTCTCAATAAGAGGTAAATTCTTCCTCATTCTATCCTCCTTCATTCGAAACCACCAATTTCTAGCAGTCCCAACAAAGTGGATTACAACAACAACCACTTTTTCCCATTCTTCATAGCCCATGTGATCTACAATGAAGCTAGTAGCTTGCTCCCACTCTAGATACTTTTCAGGATTAAGTTCTCCATTGAAAGGTTCAATTTTGATCTTTATATCATGTTTGCCAATTTGACCATTCTTTTGGTTGTTGTTTAGCCTCCTAACTTCATAAGCTTGTGGAATTTCTTCCACTTCTTCAGTTTGGTTGTAGAAATCATCAAGGGGAGGATGTCATGGAGGTTGTTCTTCCCCGGGGTAGCCATAAATCACATCATCATAAGGATTGTTGTATTGGTGATGATGGGTGGCTCGAGTGGGCAGTGTCGGTTGCCTAAGGGGCAGCGGCTAGTAGGGGTACGACGGCTAACTCACTCCAATTCAATGGCTTCTACCACGGCCACCATTAGGAGAATAATGGCATGGGAGGTTGTGGTCTTCTCTTGACTCTTGATAGGTAGCCAACAAATCATATTCTTCCTCTTCTACTTGCTACTTGCCTTTGTTGCCTGATGTGATTCCATCTACCGAGTCATGGCCCCATGATTTGAGTGAAGATTCCATCCCTAAAGACAAGCCCAATCTGCACGATAAAGGGGAGCCAATACTTGTACAAGCAACCAAAGACGATGTTCGAGGTGCTAAGAAGCCGAGACAAGGAGCCATGCCCTATCTTGGGCGCATCACATGAGCACTAGCTAAGGCAATACTAGACAAAATCAAGGAGGAGCTCATGGATCATAAGTTTCCGATGGCTAATGACGGTGAAGGTTGGAGTGTTCTTGTGACTATTGGTTCGACTAGTGCTAAAACTTGAATTATGTTTTGTTAAGGGATTTCAGTTGAATTTCTTGAAATTTAAGGGTGTTTTATGTAATTAGAGAGAAGTGAGGGTGGGTGAGTTGAGAGAGGCATGGCATTAGGGTTATAAGGCCCGTTTTTGGCCTACTTTCTCCCTTAGATTGGACGAAAATACTCTCTTGTTGCTTACTTTCCCTTGCAATTTCAATTCAAGTTCTTGTTCTTGTATTTCGTCCGTTCAATTCTCGTTGTTCAAGTTGTTGGTGAGTAATATCCGACAATTTGGGCATCTTAGTTTGTTTGAGAGCTTGGTGAGTCATATCCAAGTTGTCAAGCATCCATATCCCCTTGTTCTCCCCATTTCGATCCATCATCCATCTCGGTGGTTTCTGCACCCCCTCAGTAAAATCGACATATCATTAAATCCACTCATCATATAGGTCTGACATTTTGAGGGCTTAAACTAGACTCGGATATCTAACTTCTCGAATTGGAATCACTCAATTCCAAGTTCGGACGAGGAAGATCCAGCCAGTTGAAGATGGGTCAGTTGCGTGGTGTTTGTTGTCGGAATTCTTTGGATTCTCGTGGCGATCTCTTTTTACCATCATCCCCTCTCGATCTAGCCATAGAGTGAACTTTTATGATGTGATCAATCCCACCTGAACCCACCTTCCCGGCCTGCCACGAGTCAGCGTTTTGACTAGTGGGCTAGCCTCCAGCCTGCCTCCCGTCGGCGATTTGACTGGTGTTGCTCGATCACAAGCCATGGGATGCAGCCATGCACCCCAACCTGCAGGAGGTGGTACACCTTTTATCCTGCAGGATGTTGGAGGGGGGATTTGATCCCCTGACACAAGTGTGGTAATCCCACCTTGGTCAATTCACATCAGCGGGGTTTACTTGCTCTTTAATCGCCATATCTAGCCTGAAAAGGTCATAAAAACAAGAGATTAGTCTATTCTTCCAAAAGGTCACACCTTAATCAAGCCAAAACTTCCTCAAAAACAATCCAATTCAACCAATTTAGTTTTGGGTCAAAATTGAGGTAGGTATGATAGAGATGTGATAAAGTAATGGTAATCAGGGAGAAACGTAGCTTAAGTAATTAGCAAGTAGACAATCAGAAAAGCAATGTAAATATCCTTTATAAGCTTCATAAGAACTTGCAATATCTCAATTGATCCTTAGCTAGAAGATGAATGCCAAATTTAAGCAAGCAAGGTGTGAAATAGGCAGATTATGTGACTTATAGTAGTGTTGTCACAAAGCATACAAAGTGATCACTATTATTAGTTTTGAGCAAAGCAATCACTAGAGGTGAAGGTGGCTTCAAACTAGATAGAGTAGATTACTCTTGTAACAAGCAAGCTTTTGATTTTTTTATGCACAAACTACTAGAATGTTGCTGAATTGAAAGCAACAAAGCAACGAATTGCAGGGAAAAATAACGAACTAATTTTTTTGTCATGAGTGATTTATACTACTAATGATACTATCTACAAGACAAAATAACAAAGAGAGAAGGGTATGGTTCGGATATGAAGGGGATGCAAAGCAAAGATCAGCAATTAATCTCAAACAATTAGAATCTCAATCAATCATGCAATAATCAATGGAAAACTCATAAAATTGCAGGAATCAATATACTAATCATGAATTGCAACAAACTCAACCAAATAACCTTAAACAATGCATAAAATCCCTAGTTAGTTAGTTTCTTGGGGGCAAGGAACAAGGAGAATGAAGGTTAGGTTTTGTGTTTTAGGGTTAGGGTTTCACGCGAGAGAAGGGGTGCGATTTAGGGTTATGGTGGTCTGATCACCGTGGGAGTGGTGGCAGATGGTTGCTGGTGGTGTGGGAAGTGGTGCAATGTGGAAGAGCGACACCAGTTTGGTGGTTGTCGGTGGTGTTTGGTGGTGGTGGTGGTGGCTGAATTATGGTGGATTTGTGGAGAAAAATCAGTTTTGGTCACAAAAATTGCAACTTTGGGTAAAGAGGAGATTTTCGGCATCAAAAACTGAATTAAATTGAACTAGAAAGCGAAAAAGGTAAGAAAGTTTTATTTGGCTTGACGCTGCATGAATGATACCACTTGATACGTGATCGCCTCGGATTACTCCTTGTTGATCAAGTATATGACCTCAAGTGATCCCTTGTTGCGAGTAAATATGAATCTCCAACTCGAATTCACATCCAATATCAATAACTTGCACCATAAGTAACAAAACAAAACAGTTGATGGAAGAACGAAACTGATTTGAAACAATAAGATAATCGACTAGATAGTTCAATTGGATTGGCTCTAATTGGGAATCCAATTGATTAACTAGGTTTGATCTTTAACAATCAAACTAGAACTAATCAAAGTTGACCAAATTATTACCCAAATGGAATTAAGATCACGAGAGAGAGAATTCGAAATATGATGATGATCGATCATGTGTATGAGATGCTCTAACACTTTAAGTTGTTTGAATGGCCTAAAAACTAGATAAAACCAATAAGGGTTTATCTAATTCAGGCAAAGTTATTATTGAATGTAAATGCAAACTATTTATAAGGAATACAAAGCAAAGTTCCTTGGATAGCAAGGCAATAGGTGGCCGATCCTAAGAGGGGTAAAAGGCACAATTTTCTTGCTCTCCAATATTACTTATTATAATGCTAGAAACTTCTATCTAAGTTCCCTTAGCATAAATAAATTAAATAAATTAATATCTTACTTATTAGATAAGAAAACTATCCTAAGAAACTCAAAAGATATTAAATAATAAAGGAGATAGAATATAATTTCCATCTTTATTGTTCTCATAAATTCGGCTATATAAAATATAAATAGATAGATATTTTCCTTCTTAAAATGGTCAAGTCAAAGAGTTGACTAAGACCATATGTAACAACTTATCTTACCCGGTCGCTTACTAAATTCAGCCTAAAAGTAAGACAAGTTATTCCATGTTTCTAAAATCGGAAATAGATGTAGGCAAGGCCCAATACAAGCATGAATCGGTGCCCCATCCCATCATATCAAATAATGGAATTTGGACTTGTTCGATGTTGAATCATAGTAACTCATCTCTTCTTGTTAGACTCCTCAACTATGGCTAACAAGCGAACTAAAATGGAACTTGTTCCTTGAGCAATCTTCTTTGCTCTACTTCTTGGGATTGATCCATCAGAGGGTACTCGAATCAACTCCTCGACGTCGATAGGAGGCATGGCTGGTTTCACTGTATCACAAAGTGTTGGAAGTTATGCACAAACCGATAGTATTAATGCACAAAAAGGTTATATCAATAAACAAACAAGGATATACCAATGAACAAATAAGGATATATCAAGGAACAAACATGTGTATACAAGTGAACAAATAGGGGCTTATCGAAACTAATTATATGTTTATAAAAACCTAGATAAATATTGTATTCATACACATAAATAAGATTAAAAAATTAAAATTTTAAAAAAAGTTCGAAATTGGTGAACAACGTGCATTAAAAACTCGATCACCAAATAGTAGTTGTTAATACACTATTGGTCAGTATTGATGAACAGTTATGCAATTTTGATGCACAAATTGTGTGTCTCTCACAAACGGGTTTTTCGAAAAAAACGTGAATAATGCCATTTTTTATTCGCTCATACCATTTTTTTTGGAAAAATACGTGAATAATATGGGGAAAATTCGCTCGTTATCCCTTTTGTTGGATCGTGACGCGTTAGTAACAATACAGGGAACTAGTAAGGTTCCCTTGGCAGCAGAAATAAACAGTAAGAATACAGAATTTATAGAGGAAACCTTCTGTCCGACCAACAAGTCGTAGAAAGAAAAACCTCTACCCCTGAGACACCTTCTCAGAGGATTTTCAATAGAATACTTTTATTAAGTTCCAACGATTACAAGGCAAGTCTAGTAACTAAGGCACCCACCAAAGTTCCCTTGGTAACCACGGCACGGACCGAAGTTCAACCAACTAGACTTCTACAACCCTAAGCGTAAACCTAAATCGAAAGTAAACTACTGACTTACTTGTGGATTCTTCACTGGAAAAAGCCACACACTCATACACTTGAAAAGCTCTCTTCTCAAGTTCTTCGTCTTCAACCACACCTTTTAGCCCTAGCTAACCCTAGCTATTTATAAGATATGTCAAGTCTGATCTCACACGTAATTCTTGCCTAATTACGCTGATATTCCACTTAACAGATCCCACACAATAAGGAAAAAGATTGTTTGTGATTTCGGATCCTCAACCATGTCGATTCTTCCCAAAACCGAATGATCTCGGATCTCCCAAGATAAGATCGTGTGAAGATTGATCTTATCCTCTCTTTTATCTCCTTAAGCAACCGCCTACAGCTGTAGAATCTTCGTAGAAGATCGCTCGCAGAAGATATGGTAACTTGCCATTTATAGAAAGTCGCGTTCCTTCTCAGTCGCGCTTCCTAAATCTGTCACTCGTTCCCTCCATCGTTCCTCACGATGTTCCTTCACTCGTGACCATGTACCTGTTTTCCTGAAACACTTACATGTAGAAGCAAGTTATATTAACTAGGTTTGTTATCATCAAAACTAAGAGAAACCATGGAACAACCATTGTTCCAACAATTTCCCCCTTTTTGATGATGACAAACCTATACAAAAATGCATGTCTAGAAACCAATAGAAATATAGATCAGAAAAAAATTCCTGTGTGGTTCCCCCTTAACAAATGCATTGTTGTTCCTACTCATCAGAGGTAACAACATATTCCCCCTCAGCCAAAGTTCCCTCTGTATTTCCTGGATAGAACGCATCTCTGCATTTTTCCTAACTTCCCCCTTTTGACATCATCAAAAGATCAACAATCATCAAGCAAAAACATAGAGCAAATGAACAAATTCAATTGAAACTTAAACCATTCATAAGCAAAAGATAGTCATTATTATAGATAATTGTCGCAGGGATCACAGCCTAGAGAAAACAAAAAAAACATAAAAGTCTTAACATCCAAGAAAAGAGAAAATTTTAAGCTGGGGATAGATGGGCTAAGGAACTAGAGAGGGTCCACATCATGGTTCGGAGGAAGTGGAATCAGCAGCAGCAATGTCAGCGTCTCTCTTAGCCAGGTACCCAATGATGGTACTCAGCTGAGAAGAAATCTTTTGAAGCTTTGTCAACATCTGGGCAGTAACACCTTCACTCATCGAAGAACTCCCAACATCCTTCTGGGCAGTCTTCTTTGCAGCTGTTCCCTTTGAATCACCCTGAAAGTTCATCCTCGAGATATTGCGCATTTCCAGGGGTAATCCAAAGAACTCCTCTTGCGAAGGCTGGTAGGCCTTCCGTTCCTTCAGTATAGCCTTCACAAAGCGAGGATAAGGTATGCTATGCTTCTTCCCAGTGCACTTAGCCATTTGCCTCATCATAATCTCCGGAAGACTGATACATTCCTTCCTTAGGAACTTGTCCAGCAGAATCATATCATTGATAGTGAGTGTAGTCCTCTTCTCCAGCCTTGGAACAACAGCCTTGATGAGAAATTGATGTGCAATCCTTGCAGTGTAGCTCAAGTCGTTGGTTAAGTAAGGACCAGAAGCAGGAACTTTGCCCATGACTCGCTTAATTAACTGAGCTTTGTTCCTTGGCCAGTTACTCGACGTATGAACATCCCCATATCCTTCAGATGGCACCTTCAGAATTGTGGCAACAGACCCCAAAGAGAAAGAAATTTCCATCGCACCCACAGTAGCAAAACCCATCGGACCAGTAGAGAGATTGGCTAGTTGATAGGATCCAAAGAATTGGGAAAGAAGGGACACATCTACCTTGACTCCAGAGTCACAGATTTTCTCCCATCCCTGAAACTTGAGAAGTTCCCAGAACTCCTCCAAGTCATGGCTTTTTAGGAATTCTTCGTCGATCACCAGAGGAGCGACAATCTTCTTTGAACGATTCTTCTTGGAACGTGTTGCTGGTTCCATTGGCAGTTTGCCTTGCGCCTTTGCAGATTTGAGGTCCTTTTCAACCTCTTCTTCTAACTCCGCCTCTTCTTCATCTCCTTCACCAGCAGAACCGTTCTTTTCTTCTTCCTCACCCTCATCGGAACCCGAGCCAACCTCTTCTTCCTCTTCCTCTGGATCTTCTTCTTCTTCAGAGGATTCCTGAGCCACCTGTTCCTTTGGAACGGTGGAGCGAAGGACGTACTTGGATCCAGAAGGAGTGACCTTCGGCTTTTTGGTTGCGGGGGAAGGGGTTCGTTCCGAGTCAGAGATGTGAAAAATCTGAGACGGTAGGGGAGGAACACTCTTTTTCGCCTTTCGCTTGCCACGACTCGTTGGCTTCACCCATCCTGGTCGCTCACTTATCGGCACAAACTTCTCCTTTTCTGGGTCATTGGTGGAGTCCTTTGGAGGCGAGTTCACCTCTTCCTTCTCCATTACCTCCTTGCTTCCCTGGGCATCCTATGTTTCAGCAGCCATATCAGAGGGGTTTTCCGAGGGAACCACAGAGTGATCCTTCTCAGATTTGTCACCCTCAGTGTCCTTTGCCGATGAGACCATATCAACGGTGGCCACACCAGTGTCGGAAACAGCATCGAACTTGGTTTCGAGTTTGGAGATTGGAGTGGGAGAGGAAAGTTTGGCCTTTTTTAGGGTTTCAAGTTGGGCTTGAATATTGGCGATCTCAGCAGCATTGAGACCCTCAAAGTTTAGGATTGGTGTGTTTGAGGAGGAAGCCATTGTTGCAGAGGAGAGAAAAGATCGAAACTTTGAAGAAGATTTAGGGTTGGAGAGAGTTAAGGATGCGATAAAGAAAATTGACCGAGATAAGAGTTTATAAAGCACACCTCTTTCCTTCTTGATAAAGATCATAATCTTTCCCAAAGATCTTCTATCCAAATCTTAACGGCTAAGAGTTACCATAATGATGAAATTTCACCGCCATTAAGTCTCGTCTGCGCAGACGTCCTATCGTTCCCTGCAGAATTACTGTGCAACGGCTGGATTTTTCAAATGAGCAGTCACAACGGCTATAACTCTACTGCATTGCCTCTGTGATTGACGTATGTTCTTTTGCATAAAAATCTTCAAATGTAAGCAAAGACGTTCCTTTAATGTAACAAAATTCTCAACCACTAGTTTCATACCTCGTTACCATGAGTGGATAAAAAGGCTATGTTTGAACAAACAAGGGACTAGAGACGTTCCATTCAAACTTTTTGTGGGCTGGGAATATATTTGACATCCACACAATTATTCCCCGTTTAAAGGTAATCAAAAGAAGTTCATAGGGAACGTTTGTGTGGACCAGGCTAAGGGACAGTCTTATAACCAACCATCATTTCGGCTTGAAGTGAGGGATAAAATAGATCAAGTTGGTTATTTTGGGCTAAAAAGAAATCTTGGATGTAAGCAATTATAGTTTCAGTTCCTTTTAGCATGCAACATTTAACAATTTCTAATATATACAACATCTATGCATAGAGGAAGGATATAAGTCATTAGAAAACTTGTCAAATGATATGTAGTTACCTGAGATGTTACCTTTTTAGTCAGGCACTGAGGGAATAGAGGACCTGGACTTGTTTACTCCAAGGAAATCATTCCTAATAACATCCTCAGATGCTCATAGGGTTTTCTATCCAAAGCCTTGGTGAAAATATTTGCCACTTGATTTCCAGCCCTACAATGATCCATCTTGATAAAACCTTTTTCAACATTATCTCTTAAGAAATGATGTCGAATATCTATATGTTTGGTTCTAGAATGATGCACAGGATTTTTGGAGATATTGATCGCACTTGTATTATCACATAAGATAGGAATAATTCTAAGAGACATACCAAAATCCACCAGTTGCTGCTTTAGCCACAATACCTGGGAACAACAGGCGGCTGCTGCGACATACTCTGCTTCAGCCGTTGAAAGAGCAACCGAATTTTGCTTCTTCGATCCCCAAGAAACCAAGCAAGGACCAAGGAATTGGGCCATTCCTGATGTGCTATTCCTATCCACTAAGTGACCTGCAAAATCTGCATCTGAGAATCCGACAATTTGGAACGAGTTGTGTCTTGGATACCATAGACATAACCCATCGTTCCCTTTCAAGTAGCGTAGAATTCTCTTCACTTCTTTCAGATGTGTTTCTTTAGGATTGGCCTGAAATCTAGCACAGAGACACACACTGAACATAATATCTGGCCGACTGGCCGTTAGGTACAATAGAGAACCAATCATCCCTCGGTACATCGTTTGATCAACATCAACACCATTAAGATCAGCATCAAGACGAGTATTAGGAGAAATAGGGGTATCAAAACTTTTTGTAGAATCCATACCATACTTCTTCAATAGTTCCTTGATGTACTTTTGTTGATGTACCTTTGTTCCCTTATCAGTTTGTACCACTTGTAGTCCAAGAAAGAAAGTGAGCTCTCCGATCATGCTCATCTCAAACTCACTGCTCATAAGATTCTTGAAGCTTTCAACAAGTTTGGGGTTAGTAGAACCAAAGATAATATCATCAACATAAACTTGAACTACTAAAACCTCACCGTCTTGTTCCCTTAGTAACAATGTCTTGTCGATCACACCACGTCTGTATCCATTGGCTAATAAAAACTGAGCGAATCTATCATACCAAGCACGAGGAGCCTGCTTAAGGCCATAAAGAGCCTTGTCCAACACGTAGACATGGTCAGGGTGATCAACATCTTCAAATCCTGGAGGTTGTAGTACATAGACCTCCTCTTGTAGTTAACCATTCAGGAATGTTGTCTTCACGTCCATTTGATACAACTTGAATCCCTTGTGAGCAACATAGGTGATTAGAAGACGGATGGCTTCTATTCTTGCGACAGGAGCGTACGTTTCATCGTAGTCAATCCCTTCTTGTTGATTGTACCCTTTTGCTACAAGTCTCGCCTTGTTCCTTGTGACAGCTCCGGTGTCATCAAGTTTATTCCTGAAAACCCACTTTGTTCCTATAGCCATCTTGTGCTTTGGCTTGGGAACTAGTCTCCATACTTTATTCCTTTCAAACTGGTGTAGTTCCTCTTGCATAGCAACTATCCAGTCAGGGTCTTTTAATGCTTCCCTTACATTCTTTGGCTCTGCAAGAGAGATAAACGCATTGAAAGCACAAAAATTCTTAATAGAGGAACGAGTAAGCACACCTTTATTGTATGGAGTGATGATGTTGTCAACAGGATGATCCCTCTTTTGATGATAGTTTCTAACTTCAATCTGAGTGGGATCTGTGCTTGACTCCTCTTGTTCCTGTTGGCTTGTCGTTCCATGTGATGTTCCTTCTCCATGATCTTCCTCAATGTCTTCATTCTGTGAAGTATCATCTTCTGGAACCAATGCACGTTCTGTGTTATCTCCATCCAAGTCAGGACTAGGAGGCATAACATTGTCATCTGGAACTTGTGCACTTGAATCTGGATCGACTTCATCATCTGAATCTGAGTTTAGAACCTTCATTGCATCCTCGTTACTGGACAGGTTCCCTCCATTTTTGGACTCGTCAAAGACAACATGAATGCTTTCTTCAAACTTCTTAGTCCTTTTATTGAACACCTTGTAAGCCTTAATGTTGGATGCGTACCCCAGAAAGATGCCTTCATCACTCCTTGGATCAAACTTGCCTAGCTCGTCTTTTCCATTGTTATGAATAAAGCACCTGCATCCAAAGACTTTCAAGTGGGAAATATTTGGCTATTTGCCCTTGATTAGTTCATATGGAGTTTTTGAAAAGTTGGAACGTATGGTGACTCGATTAATGATGTAGCAAGCAGTACCGACTGCCTCATCCCAAAAGGACCGAGGCAAGTTACTTGCCAACATCATAGTACGAGCCATGTTTTGTAGTGTTCCATTCTTTCTTTCTGCAACGCCGTTTTGTTGAGGAGTCCTCGGCGCAGAGAAGTTATGAGACACTCCATGTTCATCACAATAGCTATGAAACATGGAATTCTTGAACTCTTTTCCGTTGTCAGATCTAATAGCTTTCAGTTTTTGTTCTGTTGATGCTTCTACTTTCTTGATCCAGCTTTTGAATGCCATGAACGTCTCGTCTTTGGAACCTAGAAAGAGAGTCCATGTATATCTAGTAAAATCATCAACAATAACAAAAATGTACCTGCCACTGCCATGACTTCTCACCCACATGGGACCGCACAAATCCATGTGTACCATGTCAAGAGGATGAGAGGTGCTAACTGACAACTTTGGCTGAAAAGATGACTTGCTTTGTTTTCCTTTAACACACTCTTCACATAAGCTTTCTTTTTCTGCAAGAACCTTGGGTAGTCCTATCACCAGATTTTGTGAGTAGAGTTTGTGGATTCCTCGATGATTAGCGTGACCAAACCTCCTATGCCAAAGATCAGTCTTGTCGGCTATTGTAACAAAGCAGAGTTCTTCTTGTGGTTGGAAACTTGAGTCGACATAATACACGTTGTTGCGCCTCTTTCCTTTCAGGACCACAAGATTTAATTTCATGTTCTTGATCATACAGCCATCTGAGGTAAAGGATACCTCGTTTTTCCCTTTGTCACAAAGCTGAGCAATACTCAACAAGTTGTAACTAAGACCTTTCATCAAGCTTACGTCTCTAACGCTGATTTTATCATTTAGCTTGACTTCACCTGTTCCAATGATTTCTCCTTGATTGTTGTTGCCAAAGGAAATGTTTCCTCCAGCATTGTTTTGAAGTGAGGACAGAATACTCTTGTTCCCTATCATGTGACATGAACACTCGCTGTCAAGGACCCAGCGGATGTTCCCCCTCACTTCTACCTGCAAGAAAGAAATCATGTTTTAACGACCCATGCCTGCTTAGCCTTCCCGGGTCGGTTAGCATAGCTCACAGAATGATAAATTTGAGATTGCACTAAAGTAGCTTTCTGTGAACTCTTGGAACTAGAAGCAATATTTGAGGGATCAACATGATTTTTCCCTTTTTCATTTTTAGAATCTTGCTTCTTTTGAGGTTGTGGGGCCTGTTTCTTCCTTTTCTGATGAGATTTATCATACCCTTGATTTTTCTTACCAGACCACTTTTTCTTGTTGTTCCTTGTATTCTGGTTTTTAACCTCTTTGTTTGACACACCTAATTTAACCTTACAGCCTTTTTCAACATGACCTCCTTTACCACAATGATAGTACACCCTATAATATTCGCCGAGAAAGCGTTTAAGATGTGGTTTATGAAGGGATCGTTCCTTCGCATGTTCCTTGGAAGGAGCTTTATGCTGGTTCCCTCTACACTGTTTTAGATAAATCTTATGAGTCGTTTTACCAGAATACCACTCTGAGTTATCATTTAAATTATTGTCCAGAATCTTAACCCTACCCTCTAGATGCGTAACTTTATCTCTAGCAGATTGAAGTTCCCTAGGTTTTCTTTCCATCTTCTCTCCAAAGCTAAGGTCATCATGAGGATTTTCAGATTTATCTTTACCATAACCAATACCACACTTAGCCGGATTACACACAATCTGAGTTTGTTTATTAAGCTCATTCTCTAATTCCTCTCCTTTGAGTTTAAAGACAAGCAAATCCGATCTAAGTTCGTTATTGGTTTTGGTGAGAGTTTTAATGTCTTTCTTTAGATCTTCACAATCAGAACAGGGAACAACACTAGTAACAGTTGATACTGATAATTTTTCTTCAAGATTAAGACATTTCTCATCAGAGGCTTCTATTTCATCTTGCATTTTCAGATTATCCTCAAAAAGCATTTTAACAAGAGTTACAAGATCAGATTGTTTAGCATTTTCTAAACTAGCAAGGAATTGTTTAGGAGTTACCTCTTGATCAACTTCTTCAGTCTTCAAAGCCATGGCACAGATCTTTGAATCAGATTCATCATCTGAGTCAAGATCCCAAGCAGCGATGTAGGCCTTCTTCTTCTCGTTCCCAGACTCGTTACCTTTGGGACAACTTTTGGCATAGTGACCCTTTTCTTGACAGTTGAAGTAGGTAACGTCCTTGATCTCCTTCTTCTCAGAGTTGACCTTTTCTTTTTCCTTCAAGGCCCCTTGCTTCTTGCCTCTCTTGTAGAATGCCCTCATTGTTTTTATTATGAGAGCCACGCCAGAGTCTTCTTCCAGTGTATAGACTCCCCTTCCGGTGGTGATGTTTTCAATGGCGACGTTATGAGTGTTGGTGGTACTCATTCTATGTTCCCGCACTAACACACAATCTAGAGCAAACCTGGGTCTGATACCAATTGTTGGATCGTGACGCGTTACTAACAATACAGGGAACTAGTAAGGTTCCCTGGGCAGCGGAAATAAACAGTAAGAACACAGAATTTATAGAGGAAACCTTCTGTCCGACCAACAAGTCGTAGAAAGAAAAACCTCTACCCCTAAGACTCCTTCTTAGAGGATTTTCAATAGAATACTTTTATTAAGTTTCAACGATTACAAGGCAAGTCTAGTAACTAAGGCACCCACCAAAGTTCCCTTGGTAACCACGGCACCGACCGAAGTTCAACCAACTAGACTTCTACAACCCTAAGCGTAAACCTAAATCGAAAGTAAACTACTGACTTACTTGTGGATTCTTCACTGGAAAAAGCCACACACTCATACACTTGAAAAGCTCTCTTCTCAAGTTCTTCGTCTTCAACCACACCTTTTAACCCTAGCTAACCCTAGCTATTTATAAGATATGTCAAGTCTGATCTCACACGTAATTCTTGCCTAATTACGCTGATATTCCACTTAACAGATCCCACACAATAAGGAAAAAGATTGTTTGTGATTTCGGATCCTCAACCATGTCGATTCTTCCCAAAACCGAATGATCTCGGATCTCCCAAGATAAGATCGTGTGAAGATTGATCTTATCCTCTCTTTTATCTCCTTAAGCAACCGCCTACAGCTGTAGAATCTTCGTAGAAGATCGCTCGCAGAAGATATGGTAACTTGCCATTTATAGAAAGTCGCGTTCCTTCTCAGTCGCGCTTCCTAAATCTGTCACTCGTTCCCTCCATCGTTCCTCACGATGTTCCTTCACTCGTGACCATGTACCTGTTTTCCTGAAACACTTACATGTAGAAGCAAGTTATATTAACTAGGTTTATTATCATCAAAACTAAGAGAAACCATGGAACAACCATTGTTCCAACACCTTTTAATGAATGTCTAATATGGGACGTCAATTTTTTAAAGAAATGGTCCAAATTTATTCATTCTCACGTGATTCTTTCTCTTATTACATATAGGGTGATTTATTGTTTTCTAATAGAATTTATTTATTTATTTTTATAGGATTTAGTTTTTAACCTAAAGCTTTAGGCCTTTAGTAAAACCGTATAACATATTAGGATAGATAGATAGATAGATAGATAGATAGATAGGTAGACGAGAAAATTGATAACGAAATAGTGAAAACACATACACATTAAAATGGGATATAATAACAAGTTCCAATTTCGCTCATTTAACGCCAGACTTGACCCTGCGGTATCCATCATGATCCAACCCAGTGGACTATTTAATTTGAGTTGTCGTGGGAGTCAGAGCCCCGATTTCATTGTCTGTTCTGTATGACTTCGCCGCCTTCTATTCTTGGTGTCTCACGCAGAGCCCCGCCTACCTTTCTCAGGCCACACGCCGTTTTCCCCTGTTCTCTGTCTCTGAAGATGACGGTAAACCTCACCTTGAAGATCACTACAACATTCCTCAATTTGCTCCTTCGAATCCTTCTCCTCTGCGCTATATTTTCCCTATCACTTGCGATTTCTCTGTCATCCCCTCCTCTCCATCTGCAGCTCGAAGATCAGTTCAAGTCAAACTGAGGTGCGGTCTTTAATATCCTCTCATCTACCAAGCTCCTTTTTATTTGTATTTATTTTGTTTCCCTTGCCTTGAGAGAGGACTGGTTTAGTTGGTCAATTGGAATTGCTTTGACCTTTTTGCCTATTTCGGTAACCAATTGCTCTCTATCTACTGTTCGATTTGATTTGTTTCCGTGTTTAGTTTCCATTAGTGGCGATATTTGAATTTACTTCAACCACAACTGATGTTTCCTGTTGCCTTTCTGTGTAATGATTATGCCAAATAAGAAAGGAACTTGGAAATCTTGTCAAGAAATTTTGAAATAGGACTTTGATTTTGGGGAAATTTTGGAGCTAGGCTAAGCTTCGAATTGTTACTGTTAAGGATGTGTCCGGAACTTTTGAGCTGTACGTTAGTAGGGACTAAATCTTTTGCAAATAATCGATTATAAAGTTGTTTATCAGGTTTCTCTTTGACCCTTGATTTTTGAGGATTGTAATTCGCTCAAAGGAGATATAACTTTGAAAGCTGATGAAATAATCTTTTTCTGATATTTTGATTATTCTCTGGTTTTTAGGATTTTCACCATCAGATTGAAGATGCAGTTGCAGGCTGATAGCTCCCTTTCTGTGGATTACAACTCTTAAAATGGAAGTATATACATTGGGGACTTCTATTCTGCTCGATCAAGCACTTGATCATCTGGTTTTAGATCACTTTTGTTTTTTCTCAACATAATATTCCTTTCTATTCAAGGGAAAGACAATCCATTACTCTCAGAGGTTAGAAGTGGGCGATTCACAATATATGGACGACATAGGAAGAAACTCAGTTGGAGATCCATTTAATATACCTGATATGATGAACTTTGACAATTATACTGGGTGGTGTAGCAATAGCCCCATGTCAGCTGAAGAGACGCTAGCCTCTTATGGGTTTTCGACTCTTCAATCAATCCCTACCTATGAC
The DNA here is from genome assembly GCA_964016875.1 of Fallopia convolvulus. Lineage (NCBI taxonomy): Eukaryota > Viridiplantae > Streptophyta > Magnoliopsida > Caryophyllales > Polygonaceae > Fallopia > Fallopia convolvulus. Next base: position 29,739,657 of record OZ024730.1, read on the forward strand.
CACTTAAACTTCTCAGAACAAAATGTTCTTTTACCTACAACTGAGATTGTTGCAAATCCCAACATCCTAAGAAATCCTCCTAGCTATGTAGACAAAATAAGTATTCCCCAAATAGATGCACCAATTACAATTCCCATGGATTTCTCCAATTCAAATGAATCTGATGATGTACACAATTATACAACATCAGTGCAATATAGCAAAGTTTCTAGACCTCTTGGACAGACACTTGCTGAGAAGATGTTGTGGGCATTGTCCTTGCTCAAGGAGTCATCCGGTGGAGGAATTTTGGCTCAAGTATGGGTCCCAGTTAAAAATGGTGACCAATATGTATTAAGTACGTGTGATCAACCATTTTTATTAGATCAAGTGCTTGCTGGTTATCGTGAAGTTTCTAGGTCTTACACATTCTCTGTTGAGCAGACACCAGGATCTTTTCCAGGTCTTCCTGGGCGAGTGTTTATCTCAAAAGTACCTGAATGGACTTCCAATGTTAACTACTATAGTAAGGCTGAGTACTTGAGGATTAAACATGCCACCGAACATGAAGTTCGAGGATCTGTTGCTTTGCCTATTTTCAGCTCATCTAAGATATCATGTTGTGCTGTTTTGGAACTTGTTACTACGAGAGCCAAACCTCACTTTGATTTGGAAATAGATAATGTTTGTCGTGCACTACAAGTAAGTTAGATTATCCTCACCATCCTTCTTTTACCTTGGAATTAGTCAAAAAAAAAACTATGCAAAACCTTTTTCAATCGTGTTTGATAAGAGCTATAATGGTAAATCTTTCTTTCATCCAAAGTTAATGGCACCCCATTGAGCTTTTATAAGGAAGAAATCATTTTCACTGTTTCTTGTATACTTGCTATAAGGATCGAGCTAGTAAGTTTGCCTACAAGGGCCAACACTCTAATGTTTGCTAACAAATACTTTGTTTTAATCATGGAAATATTCCCTTGTCCAATAATCTGTGGAGGGGAATTCTCGTAGCACAATTTTTATACCCGTGCTTCTAGTAAAGCCTTTTTTGTTGAAGAACTAGATGTTCCTGTATTTTCTCGTATATAATTTCAAAAGGTATACAATGGGTTTTAATTTTTGTTGTGTGTGGGCCTTTTCCAGGCTGTAAACTTGAGAACTTCTGGGACACCTCAACTTGAACATCAGGTATTATTAAAACTATATGAGTTTTTTGGAGTTTTTTTTCATTAGCTAATTATTAAAAAAAATAACAAAGCAAGATTCACCGTATGTTTGCGTAATGAACATGGAATTATCTACTAGTTGCTAAAGTATGTGCTTTGATGACAGATGCTTTCAGTGAGTCAGAGATCTGCTCTAGCTGAGATAACTGATGTTTTGCGAGCTTTGTCCCATGCACATAGAGTACCGTTGGCTCTGATATGGATTCCTTGTACACTTAAGGTTGGACTTCACGATGAAGTTACAATTCGTGTTAGAGAGAGTCATAACCTGTCTGAGAAATCAACATTGTTCATTTTGGAAAATGCTTGCTATGTGAATGATAGAGAGCTACAAGGATTTGTTCATGCATGTGTCAAACATCCTCTTGATGAAGGACAAGGGGTTGTTGGGAAGGCACTTCAGTCAAATCTTCCCTTTTTCTTCCATGATGTGAAAAAGTATCATATTAATGAATACCCACTTGTACATCATGCACGCAAGTTCGGCCTTAATGCTGCAGTGGCGATTAGGCTAAGGAGCTTACATACTGGAGATGATGATTATATTTTAGAGTTTTTTCTCCCTTTAAATATGACGGGAACCAAAGAGCAGCAGCTTTTTCTGGATAACCTCTCTGCTACCATGCAAAGAATATGTAGGAGTTTGAGAACCATTTCTGATTCAGAATTGATGGGTTCAGAAGGTTCTGGAAACTACCAAGAGGGAGTTTGTCCGTGCTTTGTTCCAATCAGTGCATCAACAACAAGTTTGGAAACATCTGATTCACAAAATGAGTTGCATAATCAGATAGCCTCAGATGTGTCTAGTATAAAAAGTGACCATTCTGAGAAGGAAAGATCTTATGAACAGGTAATACCTTGTTTGTCTTATTGTTTATAATGCTTTAACCAATTTCCTAAATATTTACTGTACCATTGGCAACAGTGTTAATGTGTAATGAAAACTGTGATTTTTCTTCATGTTCTCATGATAACACTTATTGATTTTTTATTTTCCAATTTTTTTTGAGCTGTTTATAACCATTTTTATTTGGTGGTTTGTTAATCTTTAGAATTGGGAGCAAAGGGCTGATCATATTGTAATGCATTAGTTGATGATTTAAATTGAATTAAGCTACTTTATGCTGAGCTTTGCTGAAGGAAACAGAGATGCTATGCATAATCATGTTTATATTATTGTCTAAATTGAATAAGTTTATAGTAGAAATTTTTTGAGCAGTATATTCGAAAAAGTTATTATATTGTCTTTTTAAATGGTTATTCACGCCAAAGGAACACTTAACTTTTACGTTCATTATATTTATGTGTTTCATCATAGTTGGGAATTCGATGGCAGGGAGCTTTATTATGAAGTTACATCAAGATTATTGTATTTTCTTTCTTAGATTTATATTCTAGAAAGTCTACTCTACTACCATGTATTCTTTTCATATCCTACTCCAAGTAACACTATTGTTCTACTGAATCAATTCTCTTAATTGCCTTCTCAGTGCACTTGGGTAAACAATTCATTTGTTTGTAAGGTTCATCTTTTTCCACTTGTTTTATTGTTCTTTTCTTTTTTTCAAATTCACATTTGACTTTACTTTTCATATCTTAAGCAATAAAATACATGCAGTTTATTTCAGTTTCTGTAAATACCCCCTCCCCCCCCCCCCCCCCCCCCCCCCCACACACACACATATTTATGGATTACAAGGATGGTTAAATCTAGGATGCTATGTTAAATCACTCACTTGGTCATAATCCATGAAGCATATCACGGTTATTATTTAGTCCTGATAATATCAATCGGAAATATTGCCTAAAATTGACACTTGCAGATCTGTAGAGCATTATCTGTAGACTAGTCTTTTTCCTTCATGCTATACCCAAATTTTCTTATCCGGTTGGACACAAAAACACGATTTTTGATTATGTCTTCTGATTAATGCATAAGCTGTTCGAGTTCATGCTTACCTTTGTTTCTTGAATCTTGATACTGGTCCTATCTTCTTTCATGTGATAAGTTGGCTGCTATTTTGTATCGCTGTTAGGAATTTAATGATAGCAACATTATCTTGTTTTTACAAGCTATTGTCTTCAGCATAGCTTCTCATGATCAAAACGTAATATCCGTTGGATTTAGACTTAATAATCTCACTCCTGATTTAGGATTAATGTACTTTTAATGCCTTAATGTCATATACTCTTTCATTTCAGATGATAAAAACGTACAGTTCGCTTGATGTTATTCTTTGATATTATAGGTGAAAATTGCATCTAGAAGACCGGCGGAGAAGAAGCGCAGTATGGCGGAAAAGACTGTTAGCTTGAGCGTTCTTCAGCAGTATTTTGCTGGGAGCCTGAAGGATGCTGCAAAGAGCATTGGTGGTAAAATTCCCATGTTAATTTGTACAACTTTAAGCTGCTTTCTCTTATCTTTATAATTTGAACAATAACAGAGCTGGATATTCATAGTCTTATTTTAAGCTTTGGATTATTGTGATTAGTTAATGATAGGTAGAAGTTTGCTTAGCAATATATGATGGGCCCTTTTAACTCCAAAAATGGTTATGTATCTTTTTGTAGTTTGCCCTACTACACTAAAGAGGATATGCAGACAGCATGGAATTTCAAGATGGCCTTCACGGAAGATAAACAAGGTGAACCGCTCCTTGAGAAAAATCCAAACGGTGCTTGATTCTGTTCAGGGGGTGGAGGGAGGGCTCAAGTTTGATCCCACAACATGTGAGATTGTGACAGCAGGCTCCATCACACCCGAGCTTGGTCCTCATAAGAGCGTCATTGTTGTAAACGAAGTTCGAACTAGTGGACCAGATCAAGTGGTTGGATCCGTGTCAGTTGAAGGCGAAATTTGTTCAGTGAAATTAGAAGACGACGAGCTCAGATGCTTGTATAGCCGCTTTCGGTTCTAATATTTGTAAGCAAGAACCCAAGATTCTCAAGCCTGATGATCCTGTTTTCTTTTGCAGGAGGTGTCCAGCTGGTGTAGGAGCATTTCATGCAAGCAATCCCACTAATGCTTTGAATTATTCTGAAAACTATTACCTGTCTAGCAGCAAGAAGGCAAGTAACTAACTCAATGTTGTAGTTCATAGTTGCAGCTTAATTTGCTGACCAACAGTTATAGTTTGTTTTGGGTTTAGTTATATAACTGGTTTGGTAACCTGTCTTTGCAGTTGCAGCAAGGGAGCTCCGTTGTAACGACTACAGAGCGTCAAATTATGGAGGGTGGGGTTGGGGTTGGGGTTGTTGAACATGAGCAACCTGCGAATTCCTCTAGTATGACAGAATCATCAAACGGTTTTGGATCCATGTCAAGCTCTCCAAGCATCGACGAGAGATGTCAGAAAGTCGTCAAAGCTGGTGGGTCAAGATTAATGGTTGCCAAGGTAACATACAGAGAAGACACGGTCCGTTTCAAATTTGACCCTAGTGCTGGATATGCTTGTCTTTATGAAGAAGTTGCAAAGAGGTTCGGATTGCAGCCGATGTCGTTCCAGCTCAAGTACTTGGATGATGACGAGGAGTGGGTGTTGCTACAGAGCGATCAAGATTTGCAGGAGAGTCTTGAGATAATGGATCTTGTTGGGACGCAGTGTATGAAGATTGTTGTTCGTGATTGGGCTTGTCGTATGGGCAGCTCCGGGAGCAGTAACTGCTTCCTAAGTGGAAGCTTATAGCTAGAGGAGCCTAGACAGACTCACTCACTCACTCGGTCACTCGTCTTGATCGAATCAATTTGCTTCGTGTTAGGTGCTTCTTGCAGACTCACTTACGTAGGAGGACACTTGGTGTTTTGATCAGTCTAGCTCGTACGTAATCCTCCGTACGTTGTGTAGATTTTTGAGCCAGTTATATATCAAGGAGAGAAAAACAACTTTGAAATTCCAAGGACAAAAGTATATGTCATGTAGATATTTGTAAATTGTAGGACAGTTGTACTGCAATTTGTAGCAAGTCAAGGCATGAAATTCTGGTGTTCTATGGAACACATCTTATGACCCCAGCTTTGTATGATAATATTATGTAACATAGTCGCTACCCAGATTACTGAGAACGGTACAGATGCACGAGCATTGACGTAAAGATCGAAGAACCAATTTTACGTAAAGATCGAAGAACCAATTTTGACGTGCATCTTACACAAGAAATTAAATGAAGACTCGTCACTAATTATATTATCATTGTTTTTTTCCCTATCTTAACAAAATACGTACTACTGAAATACTGATAAATTCCCCATTTTGTATAACAGTGAGGAAAGAAAAGAAAAAAAAAACAAATTAATTAATATCATAACTATAACTTAAAGCGGATGTTAAAAAAAATATTAAATTACATGTGTCACTTTTAGACTAGACCACACCACCTTTTTTTTTTAAAATACTTTTTTTTAGATATGATATATTCTTATCCATGTTTTTAGAATATAGGATAGAAAATCTCATTATTAAACAAGCTTTTATTTTTTGATATAATTGATAAAAATATCATTAGGAAATTTTTTATGCTATCATACAAATTCTAGAATATTTATTTTATTTTTAAATAGAATCGTTTTTAACTAAGAAAATATATTCATTAAATAGTTATCTTTGTAACCGTATATTACTAGCAATCTCCTTGCCAATTTGGTTATTTATTATAGAGTCCGGTTCAGGTGCGAATGGGCGCTCATGTGCGAAATAAGAAAGAACAAGAGCCGTTGGATCAAGAAAAGTCAAAGGCGCTGATCATTTCACTTAAAAATGGGAAAAAAAACGGCATGGACGAATTTTTGGCGAATTATTGGCGTATTTTGAAAAAAAAACGAAAATAGGACACGCGCCCAGATTGTTCATCGAAAATGTGAATTTGTTCATCAATACTACGGATTTGTTCATCAACAATGTGGATTTGTTCATCAACACTTGGCATATTTGTTCATTGGTTTTAACATATTTGTTCATCGGTTTGTGCATATTTGTTCATTAGTAGCATCAATTTGTTCATTGGTTTATGCATATTTGTTCATTGATACATGCATATTTTTTCATTGTTATATTCATATTTGTTCATTGGTTTTGGCATATTTGTTCATCGGTTTGTGCATAGTTGTTCATTAGTTTATGCATATTTGTTTATTGTCTTTTCATATAATTGTTCATTGCTAAATGCATGATTGTTCATTAGTAACCTCTTAGCATACACCATATTATTGCAAAGTCAGATTCTTTAACTATTATTCTTTGTATTCAAGTTTCTAAATCAAACTTATCTTGTTTAGGTACTACATTGAGCACTTCATTCGTATTGACAAGTTAGCCTTAAAGCACTCATTTGTATTATCCTTTGCATTCAAGATAGCCTTAAAAGCATAAAATAAATACAAAAAATGCACAAATAGATAGTCCTAAATGTACAAGTTGATGATATTAATAGTCCTAAATGTACAAATTTGATGATATTGACACATAAACATAAGTATACTTCTATTCACAAATAGGATATATCAATGAACAAACAAGGTTATATCAATGTACAAATAGAAGTATATCAATGAACAAATATGGGTATATCAATGAACAAATAATGGTTTATCAATGAACAAATAATGGTTTATCAATGAACAAATAAGGTTATATCAATGAACAAATAGGGTTATATCAATGAATAAATATTGGTATATCGAAACTAATTATATGTGCATTAAAAACTATATAATATTGTATTCATACACATAAATAAGGTTCAAAAAAAAATTAAAAATTAAAAAAGTTCAAAATCGATGAACAATGTTATCAAAAACTCGATGAACAAATAATTTGTATTGATGAACAATTGGTTAATATTGATGAACAAATCGCTAGTTTTGATGAACAAATTGGGCGCGTCTCATAAAAAGGTATTTTTCGAAAAAATGTTGAATAATATGGGAAAAATTCGTCCGTTCCATATTTTATTGAAAAATACGTGAATAATACGGGAAAAATTCGCTCGTGCAGTATTTTATTTTTTAATGAATGTTTAATCAGGGATGTTGATTTTTTGGAAGGAACGAACGAGATTTATTCTCAATTCTCACCTGGGCGCCCATTCGCATGGAACACTTCCCCATTATTATAATCCAATCATTTGTTACCTTATATGAAAAGATCTTGATTAGTTATATGATAATTGCCTTATCTTTTTACGCAGATCATAACCAAAATTTATATTTAAGCATTTACATAATTATTTTTCTCGAATAATAATTATAATTGAAAATATTTATTATTAATATTTTATTTAAGAAAAACTCGTACAAGGTACGGGAATACATACTAGTATATCTTCTAAACTTGAAACACTTGTGAGCAGTTCCGTCATTAAGTATTTATATTACAACCAATCTATTTTTAATAATGATTTTTTAATTAATTATATATTATGTAATTCAATCACCTTATGGAATTTCCAATTTTAGCACTTATCTTATTTAATATTTTTTTATCGATTACATATGAGATTGGATAAAAAAAATTTGGGGACGCATCCTCATGCTCATTGGCTTTTATACACTGGCTTTAGATGGATTTAGTCCCTATATCAATTTTGGTGCATTCTAACTAAATTCAGTTATTATTGTCACATAGTTGAATTTCAGGTTTTCTTGGGTCTATCAGGCATAGCCCTTTTCCCTTGGGTAGGGCTACCCCCATCTTGACCCCCTAGATTCCCCTATAGCGGAGCCTCACTGGCTCATTGATGATGATGATCAATGGTTTTTTTATTGGATGATTTTTTTGTCATCAATTCAAAATTGTACGATGATTTTTTTGGAAAATTTTCATTATATTTTAATATTTAATTATGATATGTGTAAGACCCGATTTTTCGTTTGCGAAATAGATAATAAAATTCCGTCTGAACTCCTACCTTTTTAGTTAAAATCTACTACCTTTCTCTATTTTGGACCGAGAAGCCCATAATTAATTTTTCAGAGGCCCAAAACTCGAACCCAATTCCCTCCCCTCCTCTCGTGGCTTTTCCCTTACCCTACCTTCTCTTTTGGGATCTCTGTTTGCGCCGCTCAGCTCAAAGGAATAGAATTGTCGTCGGTGAAGCTTTCCCCTCCCACCTTCCTCTTTCTTCCTCGCATTCGCACCTTTCCACCCCTTTTCTTGTTGTTCGTCGCTCGCCGTTCACACCAACCGAGAAGGAGCAAGAGCGTCGCCCTTTCCATCGCAAGAAGAGGATCTGAGGTCGTCGATCTTCTTTCGGAGCGTCGTCATTCTTCGATGTCTTCCGTGGAATTTCGAGTGTGTCGGGTCGACGGGAAGCTTAGCCATGAACGACCTCGCTGAGCCTTGGCCAAGCTTGTGTCGGCACCGGCCTCGCTTGCATCTCTCGGCATCATACTAGATCGCGTCGTCACCAGTCCGCGTTGGATCGCTTCGAGTCTGTCTTTGAACGTTGTTGGGTGGGCAGATCCGGACTTGAACCCACGGGCTTGGGTTGCTTATGATCTGCGCACACCTCACCCCACGAATCGAGCCCCACAACAACAACGCTCTTGATTGACGAATTCAGCAATAGGTTTAAGGAACCACAGTACTCTGACGTCACCCGAGAGGCACGAGCAGGTCGTGAAAGCGTCACCAAAAACAACCACAAGAACGACAGGTGCCTTCCTCGGGCCGTCGACCTTCTCGTCGGCTCCAACGACGATCGGAGAAGCACCGTGCGCGTGTTGTCGGAATCAGTCTTTGTCGTGAGTGTTAGTCCGGTCAAGGAGCGAGCCAAGTTGCCAGGAATGATCGCCTAACTGAAGAAAACTGGTCAGATACGTTCGATTCCGAGGGCTCCGAGATAGCGCCCAAGTCAAGATGCCCATCTTCGTTCAAGAGTTTGTTCGACTTCGACTCTCGAAAGGTCGGATATCCTTGTTGCTGGATCGCCCTTGTATTTCTACTATATGATTGCTTTGTTTAGTTTTGACCTATGTGCTTGAATTGCTTGAATTGTAATGTACTGCTTTGATTTGTTAGATATGTTAGAAACGTTAGTTTTGGTAGTGCCAAATCCTTTTGGTTGTTATGGTTGATTCAATTTTGTATTGTGACTCAATTTTAGTAATAATCAATGGTTCTTTCGAGTATGGTTTTGATGTTGTGTCTATTTGAATAGACTTATATGGGAATGTGAGTCTCGGTTTACTTGACTTGCAATGTGATCGGTGGTGACCCTTTTGTCGTATGAGACCTTTGAATTGGGTGTCTTGAATGCAGAATCAACATTATATATTTTAATAACTATAAATGTGTATGCTTGCGTGTGTGTTGAGAATAGAAATTGACGTATCCACCTTGGAACATGGACCTTAAAAATTTGTTACCCTTGAGCTTATAAGTTTAGTATCATTTAAAGCTAAGTTATGAAATCTTAGTTTGTTGACGAAAGTAGTTTATTGTTGGCTCTTGAGTTTGGTGCATTTGATTTCGATTAAAATAATAGAACCTATACAACATCGCATGTGTTTAGATACCATGGTAGTTTGGTGGCTCGCATTTGGCGAAACAATTATAGTTATGCTTGCCTAGAATCGAAAGCTAATTCTCGCGGTTAGTCGATTAACCGTGAACGTTATGGTTCGTAGGTCTTTAGTTTCGACGCGTTTCTTACTTCATGCGAGGATCGCCTTCCAGGTAAGTCGTTCTCGACTTGCTCGGCTCTATTCTAGTCTTGTTAGATTTCATGCCGTGATTGTGAGATTGGTTTTGGGAGTTAGTCCCGAATGTATGTTTTCCATGTGAAATTTTTTCCTACATGATGTGATGCGCTTTTCATTTCAAACGTTTTCTCGTAAAAGAAATAGTATCGCTTTCTTTGTGTTGGCAGCGTAACCGGCACGATCATGTGCGACGATTGCCGGTGGCGAAGAGGCGTCTAGCCATGGTCGTGTGTCGGTCGGGCCCTTTAAAAATAAAAATTGATTGTTTGTTTTTGGCGAGTGCTCCAGTGGAGGCTTGACCAGGGGTTGGAAGGATGACGTACATGGAAAGTGGGAGGGCCCGCCTCTGCACTCGGGCGCAGGTGAGTTAGCGTCGTAGATGGGAATGCGGTGGTGGAAGGAAGAATGGCATTTCCCAATAGGATTGTGGTTTTGTTGTGTGCGTGTGTGTGATTACTTAGTTGGTTTTCCGACCTTGTGAATTCTTGCCATGCTTAATGAATTGTGTATTAGTTGTATCTTCCTTCATTTGTTGAATGTCGACGTGTTAGTTATTATTATAAATGTTTTACTTTTGTGCTGTTAGTTTGATTATGGTATGTCTCATTGCCTTTCCTTTCACATATTCTCTAGGTTGTGGAAATGTGTGTTGACTTATACTGTTCTGTTCAATTCACTTGTTAAAAGTTATGTAGTTGTATAATTGATGTTTTTCAAACGTCTTACTATTGTCGTGTGTTATCTAGCTTGCCTAGGGTAGTAGCTGACCCCTCGGGGACTTTATTTTTCAGTTCCAGGTACTCACACTGGTCCCGTGTTGGAGCCTAGGACAGATGCTGCAGCGGATCGTTGACGCGTGTCATAGGTCACTGAGTGGGTTTGGAGTTCGGTTTAGGCTTGTTAGCTGTTTTGGATATTTCACTATGTTGTTGACTTTAGCAGATTTTTGGTGTTGAATATAAATTGGTTAGACATTGGGATTCATGCATGACATTATAAATATGTGGTTTGTTTGAATGACAGTTGGATGTTTTAAAATAGTTTTCTTGTTGTGCCCGAGTTGCAAGGTCCAGGTATTCTAGTTGTCAACCAGTTCAGGTAGGACCCGTTGGGGTCAACTACCTAGTAATGTCCCGACGGTAAGTCGGGGTGTTACAATATGTTTATCAATTTTGACATTTTCTACAATGTTTTTTTTGGAAAATTTTCATTATATTCTAATATTTAATTATGTAATGATATCTTCCTTATATTTTAAAAAGTTTCCATATATCTTAAATTTAATCTCTATCTTCCTTTTTTTAGAAGAATTTCTAGCTTCATTATATTATATTCTTTTTTTATTTTTAAAATTTTCTATCTATATGACCTGTCAATCGGGTCGGGCAGGTTCGGGTTCGGTCATTTCAGGTTCGGGTTAAATCGGGTTCGGTTTTGTTATGGATCACGTGTCAATTGGGTGGTGTTGTAGCGGGTTTTCGGTCGGGTCGGGTTGACCAACGGGGTCTAAAATATCCTTTTTTATGATTTTTAAAATTAATTTTTTAATTAAATAATAATATTTAATTATAATACATTATTTTCATTTATTTTAATAAAAAATATATTATAATTTTCAAAATAAATTTTAAAAATTCTATACATATACTAAATCGGTCAACCCAACGGGTTTCGGGTTTCAACCCAATGGGTTTCGGGTTCTATCGGGTTCAGTTGATTTCGGGTTTCAAGTTCAAATATTTAATTATATTTCAATATTTAATTATAGTATAATTATCAATTCAAAATTTTGTACGATGAATTTTTTTTTACGATGATTTTTTTTTACGATGAATTCCAATATGTAATGATTATAATCAAGTATGATCCCTTAATAAATAAATAAATCATTATTGATCCTTTAATCTTAAGAGTTAAATGCATTATTGTCATCAAATTTTAACGCCTCGGTCACCATTCTTTAGTTATGAAACTAGTTGATTTACCCATGCCTTGCACGGGATTTTTAATAGTTGTTTGATATACTTATTGTAAATAAGTACTTATCTTAAGTGAATATTAATAATTATATTTAAATAAATAAAATATAACTTAATGTTAATAACTTCATATAATTTAACCTCCAAATACTTAATAGAATAACCAATAAGAAAATATGTTTGAAATAACTATAAGACTAAAATAAGAAAAATATGTTCGAATTAATGTTTGAGAAAGAAAATTCATATTGTAATATTGCAGTGATTTGCATTGGATCTGCAAACAACTTAATTTTTCTCTTCTTGCTTCAAAATTTTTTGGAACTGGAAGTGAAAAGTTGATTTTCTATAAGTTTGTCTCCATTATCATCATATAGGATGAGCTTTCATTTGAACACTTAGGAGGAGTAAGTGGTTCATTCCACGATACATTGCACTATAGTTCAGGCTCAAATGCGGTATGTGGCCTAGTTAAGGTGATGACAAATATGATAGATGGATTCGACTTTATAGTATATTGATATTAACTAATAAAGAAAATATTTTCATAATTTTTATTATAAAATTTTTTTAACGGATTTTTTTTGTATAAAAAAATTCTACATGATGACATTATTGAAAAAAATTCTATATGATAAATCTTGTTGAAATTTCTACGCATTTGAGAAAATGAAGATTAATAAAACTTCATGATACAATGATAAATCTATATACTATGCTATGATATTCTACATGAAACATGTTATTAAATCTTTTAATATTTTATCATCATCATTTGTACTGCTTAAATAATTTATATTAGAAAATTATCTTATTATTTTTCACATTTGGGATATTTATTTAGTGAATGAGAAGAAAAAAATAATCTTGTAACTGTAAGGATGTACACATTTATTTAAAATAGAAACAATTATTTTTACATAAAAATTCAAAAATTATTTTTATCTAATTATTTAAAATAAATTGAGCCTGAAATATAGTTATTTAATATTTATCGATCTTAAATATACAGTTATTTAATAATTACTTTAGAAAATTGATCTAAATAAATATTTAAAATACAAATTGAAATACTCGTTAAGGAAATATATATAATTATTGAATAAGAAGAAAAAGTAACCATGAAATTTTAGGGATATATTTGCATAGAAGAGAATACAATAAATTTATTCCTTTTATATAATTATTTAATCTAAATTTATTTTAAAATACAATTATTTAATATTGATTGATCTTAAAAATTTAGATATAGTAATTATTTTATATACATTGATCTTAAAGAATTAATACATTTTATAAAAATATTTTTTTTTATAGATACTCTGATTAGAATATGTAAGTATAATATGACAAATCACCAATAAGTAAAGTGACCTAATTAAATAGTATTTGAAAATTATAATGTGGTAGAATTAAGTAATATTTGAAGATTTAGATGGGCAAATTAGTAAATGTATAATTTAATTTGCTTAGGTGGCATAGTTAAATGATTGACACGTAGGATTGAGTGATTCGACTTTAGTAATATTCTTGTAACACCCCGACTTAACGTCAAGGCATTACCAAGTAGTTTGACCCTAACGGGTCCTACCTGAACTGGTTGACAACTAGAATACCTAGACCTTGCAACTCGGACACAACAAGAAAACTATCATAAAACATCCAACTGTCGTTAAACAAACCACATTTGCAACAATGTCATGCATAAGATCCCAAACATCTAGTCAAATCCCAACCAATACAAGAAATCTGCTAAAGTCGACAACATAGTGAAATATCCAAAACAGCTAACAAGACTAAACCGAACTCCCAACCCACTTAGTGACCTAATGACACGCGTCAACGATCCGCTGCAGCATCTGGCCTAGGCTCCAACACGGGACCTGTGTGAGTACCTAGAACTGAAAAGTAGTCCCCGAGGGGTCAGCTACTACCCTAGGCAAGCTAGATAACACACGACAATAGTAAGACGTTTGAAAAACAACAATTAGCCAACATCATAACCTTTAACAAGTGAATTGAACAGAACATAATAGGTCAACATACATTTCCACAACCTAGAGAATATGTGAAAGGAAAGGCAATGAGACATACCATAATCAAACTAACAAGCACAAAAGTAAAGCATTTGTAATAATAACCAACACTTCGATATTCAACAAATAAAGGGAGCTACAACGAAACAAACAATTCACCAAGCGTAGCAAGAGTTTCACAAGGTCGAAAACCAACTAAGTAATCACACACACGCACACAATAAAACCATTCACAATCCTATTGGAAATTCCATTCTCCCTTCCACCAATGCATTCCCATCTACGGCGCTAACTCCTTACACCCGAGTGCAGAGGCAGACCCTCCCACTTTCCATGTACGTCATCCTTCCAACCCCTGGTCAAGCCTCCACTGGAGCACTTGCCAAAACAAGCAATAAATTTTTATTTTTTAAAGGGGCCCGTACGACACACGACCATGGCTAGACGCCTCTTTGCCACCGACAATCGTCGCACATGATCGTGCCGGTTACGCTGCCAACACAGAGAAAGCGATACTATTTCTTTTACGAGAAAACGTTTAAAATGGAAAGTACATCACATCATACAATAAAACGTTTTGCACGGAAAACATACATTCAGGACTAGTTCCCAAAACCAATCTCACAATCACGGCATGAAATCTAACAAGACTAGAATAAAGCCGAGCAAGTAGAGGACGACTTACCTCGAAGGCGAACACAAATACGTAGCGGAAGAAAGGAAACTCGAACAGGTCACGCACGAGCGTTAACGATTCCTAACAAATCAATAACCGAAACTATAACATTCGAAGAGAAGAGAAACACAACTTTAACCCCCCAAAAACTAAAAGCTCTTTCTAAGCGTTAATTATTTGACATTATCGAATTTAGGTGAGCACTTACAATTACCTAATTTTAACCAACTAGCTAAGGAAGATTGATAGATTAAAGATCGGTTAAAAAGAATGGAACAAGAATGCATTAGTTATGTTTAATTGAAAAACCCGACATCTAATCCTAAAGGATTAACCAAACGATTACAATGGCCTAAATCCAACACCATGTTTGAATGTGGTCAACCATTAATTCCAACAATTCTCATATCCTGCCAACAAGCTAGAATCCAGCAACAACTCTTCAATAATAAAACACCTAGCATTGAACGGAATAAACAATCCTTTTAAGACATGAGCCACTACTAATTACATGGAATCAACCCGTTGGTTCAACAACATACTCGTTCAAGTGGTCAACCCACATGAACTCAATTATAAATCTTTGGAAACAACACAAGAACAGCAACATGTAATTGGGTTTGAGCAAAAAACGAAATTCAGACAAGAAGCACAACCTCTTGCCTCTATCGATTGCAAGAAGTAGAGTTCAAGTTGACTTTGCAGATGTGGTGGTCGTTGAAGGCGACGACGAACAGCGTCGATAACGGGGGCGTCGTCGAAGAAGATGAGAGGTCACACGCCAAGCCTTTCAGTGGTATCTTTCTGCAGATTAGTAGTGACGGAAGCTTCCCAATGATTTCGTCGTCGAACTGAGCTCCACGCTGGAGACTAGTGGAAGGTCGGGTAGGGCCGAGCGTTCAGCAGTGGCGGTGTTCAAAGGAGATCTAGAACCTAGGCCGATCAGCACAACAATTGGTCCTCTTCGAGGTCGACGATGGCGGTCTCCGAGGTTGCTAGATGAGGGCGGCGAGAAAGAGACGGGCAAGGACTCGCAGCGGGGTTCTTAGCGACGAAGGTGGCGCGATCTTGAACGAGGTCCACACCAGGACTAAGGCTTTCGATGACGCTACAGGCGGCTAGCAAAGGAGCAAGGGGAAACAAGGCAACTACAAGGGGCGTTGAGATGGAACGGCGACGAGCGAGGAGGCGCTAGCTCTCGATCCTCATCTATGATTCTAGAGGGCGGCGCACTAGGTTTGGTGGTAGGAGAACGATAAAAATGAAGTGGAGCGTGAGAGGGTAAAAGAGAAGAGAGGATGAAACGGTTTTGGGTTAGGATCTCAACAAAAATTGGGCTTTTTAGCCCAAAACAAATAAAGAGAGGTAGATTTGAATTAATAAAAATAGGAGTTTGAACGGATTTAAATTATCTAGTTCGCAACCGAAAAACCGGGTCTTACATACTACCCCCGTTAAGGAAAGTTTCGTCCCGAAACTTTCATGATTAAACGTGAAAGCTCACAACGATTCTCGAGGTTTCACAACCTCTCCCCCTTGAAGAGGTTCGTCCTTGAACCCCAAATTATTGACAACAACTTAAACATAACACTTGACCAGTAAAACACATACCAAACTTCTATAACCATGAAGAAATGACACCAATCCAAACATATGTCAAAACACAAACAAGTAAGCAACAAACACTCTTAGAAACACGAAGTCATACAACGTCAAACCTACTCCTTAGCGACCCCTAAACTCTACTCTCAAGGCCTCTACTAAACCCGGGTACAACTCGGGGTTTTTCTCTCTCATCCTATCCACGGTCTCCCAAGTGGCCTCTTCGACTCTTCGCCTGGAGCACTATATCAACACCAACTGAATCTCCTTGTTCCGCAGCTTCTTCATTCTCTTGTTCAGTATCACTATCGACTCATCTATGAAAGTATGGTAGGGTTTAACCTCAAACTCTTCATAATTGAGCTTGTGACTAGGATCCGAAACATACTGTTTAGCTGTGATACGTGAAACATAGGGTGAACTCCCTCTAAGGCGGGTGGTAGCGCCAAACTTGTAGGTTATCTTACCACTCTATCTAGAATCTTAAACGGCCACAGTAGTGGGGAGTCAACTTCCCATTCACCCCAATTCTCCTCATACCACGAGCAGGCGACACTCTCAACCAAACATGTGCTCCTATCTCAAACTCTAGTGGTCGAAGTCGCTTGTTAGCGTAGGATTTCTGGCGGCTCTACATGTTAGTATATGCTCCCGCATCAAGGCCACCTTCCCAATCATCTTCTCGATCAGTTGTGGACTTTTTTCCTATAACATCTCACGGGTCATCCCAACACTACGGTGTCCTGCACTTTCCACCATACAAAGCCTCATACGGAGCCATCTGACTGTGTGTGATAAACAGTGGTGAAGTGTAATATTGTTCCTAGTGCCTCATGCACTTGTTGCCAAAATCTGGAAATGAAACACACATCGCGATCTGACACAATTGTCCTAGGTACACCATGCTGTCTAACTATCTGATTTTATGAATACTTCTACCAGTTTGTTCACTGGCCAAGTCTCCTTAAAAGGTAAGAAGCAAGCAGTCTTCGTCAACCTGTATATTACAACCCAGATGGCATCATGACATCTGCTGATTTGTAACCTAGAGACAAAATCCATAGGAATATCTTCCCACTTTCACTCTACAATAAGAATTGGTTGGAGCATCCCTCCCGGCCTTTGGTGCTCAACCTTCACTTGTTGACAAATTTGACATTAGCCACAAATCTCGCTACATCTGACTTCATGCCATCCCTCTAATGATATTGTCGTAAATCCTTGTACACCTCACTCGTTCCGAGGTGAATCGTTTAAGGTGTAGCGTGGCCTCTTGCAAAAACTTTTGTCTCAACTCTGCATCCCGAGACACAAATTCGGTCGCAGAAACTCAAGATGTTGTCTTCTCTCTCTACAAGGATAGGTGCCTCTCCTCGATTTAACTTCTGCCTCGGATCTTAAATCATTAGCCATATTTCCAGTTTCAACCTCACTTCTTCAAGCAAAGTTCGACACTCCAAGATACTCAGTCTACCCTGATAACACTGAATTTATACCTCGATTTTATACCTCATTAGCGATCTTTACAACTCTGGCTGTAGTCAAATGAGCCAACATACATTCTTGATAGGTCTTCCTACTACGTGCATCGGCGACTACGTTCGCCTTCCTTGGGTGGTAAAGAATCTCCAAGTCATAGTCCTTCAACAACTATAGCCAGCTCCGATGTCTCATGTTCAGTTCCTTCTCAATGAAGATGTACTTGAGGCTTTTGTGATCTGTCCTCACTCTAGATATACTCCCATACAGGTAGTGATGCCAAATCTTCAAGGCATGCACCACTACCGCCAACTCCAAAACACGATTCGGTTTCAGTTGTCTTGAGGCGTAAGCAATCACCCTAACCCTCTACATCAATGCACTTCCTAGGCCGACCTTGGAGGCATCATTGTGGATCACAAAGTCCTCATTCCACTCAAAACGAGTGGTATTCTTTAGCAGGTTGGTAAGTGGTTGGGATATATGGGAGAACTCTCCCACGAACCTCCGATAGTATCTCAGTAAACCTAGGAAACTCCGTACCTCCTTCACATTTCTTGGGGTTCTAACTCCTTCATAGCCTCGATCCTCACAGGGTCCACTATAACTCCCTTAGCAGACACCACTCGTCCTAAAAAGGTGACTTTCGGTAGCCAAAACTCACACTTACATAGCTTAGCAAACAATCGACGCTGCTTCAACACTTTCAACACCTGCCTAAGGTGCTCTACGTGCTCCTCTTCATTCCGGGAGTAAACCAGGATGTCATCAATGAATACCACCCCCAACTTGCCCAAGAAACCTTTATACACTCGGTTCGTCATCTCCATGAACACTACGGGTGCATTGATCAATCCGAACGACATTACCACAAACTCATAGCGTCCATATCTGGTTCGAAAAGCCGTCTTTGGAATATCTTCCTCTCGAATCCTTAGATGATGATATCCTAACCTCAGATCCACCTTCGAAAATACCGTAACCCCTTGTTACTGATCCAACAAATCATCAATGCGAGCCAGTAGGAACTTGTTCTTGATGGTGAATCGATTCAACTCCCGATAATCGATACACCAGTGAAGGGGTCCATCTTTTTTCTTTACAAGAAAAATTGGGGCTCCCCAAGGTGAGACATTCAGACGTACATACCCCTTCTCTAACAGCTCTTTCAATTGAGCTTTTACCTCTTGCATTGCCCTCGAAGTCATGCGATACGAAGGCCTTGAGATCGGTCTCTTCCCTAACTCTAGGTCAATATTGAAGTCGATCTCTCTCTATGTTCCATACACACCCCTCACTACACAACTTGTCGGCCTTCATAAGACTAGGTATTGGTTTCGGCTCCAACTTTTGACTCACTAGTACAGTCCCGTCACTCGTGGTCACTATGGTTGTACCCCTTTGCTAATCTGGTACCACTCTGAAGCGTCTTACCCAATCCATTCCGAAAATCACATCGTCTTCCAAGGAAAACTACAGTACTACAAAATCTGTATATCAAACTCTACCCCTTATTCAGATAGTGCGCTGCAGTACTTTGTACTTCAACTCACCTTACTGCCATCGGGTAATCCCGCCACTAAGGATATCCCTTCTGCGCAAGTCAAGCCTAGTCTAACCACACAGGCGGAGGACACAAAAGAGGGTGTGGCACCTTTGTCAAAAGAATATGGAGAGATTTAAATTGAATCCAAAACGTACCTGTAGCTGTCAACCTGTAGTTGTCAACATATGTAAGACATCAACCATCCTCATCTCGAACACTCGTGGTTGGTTAGTCCTTAGGATATTGGCTCTTGTACCCCATCCTTTATTCTGGCATGATGCATACTGAGTCTGATATGGTGCATGACGAGCTCCATCGTTCACCTTCCTTGGTGAATGTCCTTGAGATGGTACTCTAACCCCATTATACTATTGTATAAGGTCGGCTTCATAAAGATGACGTAGTTTCGAACATTGTGTCTTAATGTGATCATTTCCCCCACCCTTGAAGCACTCTTTCGAACCTGTAATAGAATGGCGCTGCTGAGTCTAATCCTGGTGACCTTATGTTTGAGAACTTGTCCGGTTCTGCTGAAACGAGCATAGTCGATTGTCCCTCCTCGAATGTAACATTTCTCTGACAGTCCTGGCTTAAATTCCATCAATCGGAAGCACCCACTTGAAGAAAATTTTGCACCAGAGACATCTTCTTCTCCTTTAGCGCCTGATTATAATTCCAACTTCGAAGCCATAATACTCAGCCATTGCTCTATTCTAGAACCTGGGGCCCTTGTGAAGCTTGGCACCCTGGTCTACTTAACTTCTCGAGCCACGTGTCCGATTAGGCTCATCTCTTTGTGGCTCTACCACATGATCAACTACTTCTGGTCTCTGTACTTCTAGAAGCCCTCCTAGCTGAGCAGCTCTAACAATACTCTCGTCTGATGCATTCATCTTTGTCCTTCGAAACCCAATATTAGCATTCTGATCATGCAAAACTCTAGTGATACCCAACTGGTGGTGCATTGACTCAAACTAGGCCCCATTAGCTAGGGGTCCTCCTCCAACGACAGACACGATAGCATCCTACATCTCCTACAACCAAACCTCCATTCTCAACAACTCCTTCATAGGGGTAAACATTCTGATTTTCGTCTAGCTTAACGACCAAAGGAGTCTCTTCTCTACTCCTACCACAACCACGACTTCTCCCACGGCCTCTCCTACTATCAACACCAATTCTGGCTCTAGTTTGTGGGATCATCCTTTCAGAAGGTTCCACGGTCAAAACTTAAAACATGACTAAAAGTGAAGGATTTACTTACTAATCTACGTGAGGTCCTTCGGCAGATGGCAGCGGAGTCACGTCGTGTCATCTAACCCCTATATGCAGCATGACTACCCCATTTAAAACTTTTGGAAAATACCGGCCGGTTTTAGTTTTTAGTTGGACCTCGTGTACACGTATTGCTCGATTCCATGTGCCTTGGTTGCCAACCTGGCTTTGATACCAATTTGTAACACCCCGACTTAACGTCAGGGCATTACCAGGTAGTTTGACCTTAACGGGTCCTAACTGAACTGGTTTACAACTAGAATACCTGGACCTTGCAACTCGGGCACAACAAGAAAACTATCTTAAAACATCCAACTGTCATTAAACAAACCACATTTGCAACAATGTCATGCATAAGATCCCAAACATCTAGTCAAATCCCAATACAAGAAATCTGCTCAAGTCGACAACATAGTGAAATATCCAAAACAGCTAACAAGACTAAACTGAACTCCCAACCCACTCAGTGACCTAATGACACGCGTCAACGATCCGTTGCAGCATCTGGCCTAGGCTCCAACACGGGACCTGTGTGAGTACCTGGAATTGAAAAATAAGTCCCCGAGGGGTCAGCTACTACCCTAGGCAAGCTAGATAACACACGGCAATAGTAAGACGTTTGAAAAACAACAATTAGCCAACATCATAACCTTTAACAAGTGAATTGAACAGAACATAATAGGTCAACACACATTTCCACAACCTAGAGAATATGTGAAAGGAAAGGCAATGAGACATACCATAATCGAACTAACAAGCACAAAAGTAAAGCATTTGTAATAATAACCAACATTTCGACATTCAACAAATAAAGGGAGATACAACGAAACAAACAATTCATCAAGCGTAGCAAGAATTTCACAAGGTCGAAAACCAACTAAGTAATCACACACACGCACACAATAAAACCATTCACAATCCTATTGGGAATGCCATTCTCCCTTCCACCACCGCATTCCCATCTACGACGCTAACTCATTGCGCCCAAGTGCAGAGTCAGGCCCTCCCACTTTCCATGTACGTCATCCTTCCAACCCCTGGTCAAGCCTCCACTGGAGCACTTGCCAAAACAAGCAATAAATTTTTATTTTTTAAAGGGGCCCGACCGACACACGACCATGGCTAGACGCCTCTTTGCCACCGACAATCGTCGCACATGATCGTGCCGGTTACGCTGCCAGCATAGAGAAAGCGATACTATTTCTTTTACGAGAAAACGTTTAAAATGGAAAGTACATCACATCATACAATAAAACGTTTCGCACAGAAAACATACATTCGGGACTAGTTCCCAAAACCAATCTCACAATCACGGCATGAAATCTAACAAGACTAGAATAAAGCCGAGCAAGTAGAGGACGACTTACCTCGAAGGCGAACACAAATACGTAGCGGAAGAAAGGAAACTCGAACAGGTCACGCACGAGCGTTAACGATTCCTAACAAATCAATAACCGAAACTATAACATTCGAAGAGAAGAGAAACACAACTTTAACGCCCAAAAACTAAAAGCTCTTTCTAAGCGTTAATTATTTGACATTATCGAATTTAGGCGAGCACTTACAATTACCTAATTTTAACCAACTAGCTAAGGAAGATGGATAGATTGAAGCTCGGTTAAAAAGAATGGAACAAGAATGCATTAGTTATGTTTAATTGAAAAACCCAACATCTAATCCTAAAGGATTAACCAAACGATTACAATGGCCTAAATCCAACACCATGTTTGAATGTGGTCAACCATTAATTCCAACAATTCTCATATCCTGCCAACAAGCTAGAATCCAGCAACAACTCTTCAATAATAAAACACCTAGCATTGAACGGAATTTTAAGACATGAGCCACTACTAATTACATGGAATCAACCCGTTGGTTCAACAACATACTCGTTCAAGTGGTCAGCCCACATAAACTCAATTATAAATCTTTGGAAACAACACAAGAACAGCAACATGTAATTGGGTTTGAGCAAAAAACGAAATTCAGACAAGAAGCACAACCTCTTGCCTCTATCGATTGCAAGAAGTAGAGTTCAGGTTGACTTTGCAGAGGTGGTGGTCGTTGAAGGCGACGACGAACAACGGCGATAACGGGGGCGCCGTCGAAGAAGATGAGATGTCACACGTCAAGCCTTTCAGTGGTATCGTTCTGCAGATTAGTAGTGACGGAAGCTTCCCAATGATGTCGTCGTCGAAGTGAGCTCCACGCCGGAGACTAGTGGAAGGTCGGGTAGGGCCGAGCGTTCAGCAGTGGCGGTGTTCAAAGGAGATCCGGAACCTAGGCCGAACAATACAACAATTGGTCCTCTTCGAGGTCGGCGACGGCGGTCTCCGAGGTTGCTAGAAGAGGGCGGCGAGAAAGAGACGGGCAAGGACTCGCAGCGGGGTTCCTAGCGACGAAGGTGGCACGATCTTGAACGAGGTCCACACCAGGACTAAGGCTTTCGATGACGCTACAGGCGGCTAGCAAAGGAGCAAGGGGAAACAAAGCAATC
The DNA here is from genome assembly GCA_964016875.1 of Fallopia convolvulus. Classification (NCBI taxonomy): domain Eukaryota; kingdom Viridiplantae; phylum Streptophyta; class Magnoliopsida; order Caryophyllales; family Polygonaceae; genus Fallopia; species Fallopia convolvulus. The sequence goes on from OZ024730.1 coordinate 29,762,653, forward strand.
AACTAGTTTATATGTAAAATGATAGCGATTTTCTCTTCTTTTTTTTACAAGAAAAATGAGAGGGGGTAATGGTTAGAGGAGAATGGGTGAATGGGTGATATAATTATCTCATGTTAGGAAGATGGGGAGATTATCTTAATTTTTACATAAAAAATGGGAAAGGATGAGTAATAGTTACCATTTTAATCAATAAACCACAAACTAAAAATTAGACTAGGGGTGTGTTTGTTCGATACCAAAAACTAGTTGGAGTTTTCCAACTAGTTGCAGAAACTCGTATAAACGCTATTTGTTTGACGCATAAAAACTAGTAACTAGTTATAAAATTAGTAACTAGTTGTAAAACTAGTTTTTTTTGACAAAGTTAGTTTTTTTTGACAAAGTTAGTTTTTGAATTAAAAATATAATTATTTCTTAAATAAGAATAACTATATAATAAAATAAAAATTTTAATTATTAATTACTACAATAAACTAGTTGAACATTACCAAACAATGTTTATATATATTTTTGAAACATCAACTACTTTTACAACTAGTTTTATAACTTCAACTAGTTTTGCAACTCCAACTAGTTTTTTTTTGGTAACTTAACAAACATAAATAGCCTAGATTCATGTTCTTAACAATTTCCTTTCCCCAACAAATACCAAACGAGCCCCAAATGGTTATAGCAAACCGAAAGGAGGGGTAAGCAATATATTACTCCCTCCGTTAAGGTAAACTTGTCATTCCACAATAAAAGTTTTCATTTGACTTATTTTAACACATTTTTTCAAATAATATCCCTATTAATTAAAGATATTTACATAAATCTACAAATTAAGTTAAAAGATCTTAACAAATTTGAGGGTGTTTGAGTAAAATCAAATAATGTCCTTAATTTTTAGAAAAAATTTAAAACGACATTTTTACCTTAACGGAGGGAGCAGTACGTAGTTGATGGCCTTGCTATCCAAATAGTACATACGTTGTTGATGATCGTTGACTCTCAAAAAATATATATATATATATATATATATATATATATATATATATATATATATATATAGGTTTTGGTTCAAGTGAGACCCACTCTTGTGGTGAGACCTTGGTCTTAAAGTGAGGACTAATCTCAACCATTAGATTTACACCATCACTATATATTGGATGGTCAAGATTTTTTTTTTTAATTTATTTAATTTATTTAATTTTTTTTTTATTTTTTTTTATTTTTTTTATTTTTTTATTTTTTTATTTTTTTATTTTTTTATTTTTTTATTTTTTTTTATTTTTTTTTATTTTTTTTATTTTTTTTATTTTTTTTATTTTTTTTATTTTTTTTATTTTTTTTATTTTTTTTATTTTTTTTATTTTTTTTATTTTTTTTATTATTTTTTTATTATTTTTTTTATTTTTTTTATTTTTTTTATTTTTTTTATTTTTTTTATTTTTTTTATTTTTTTTATTTTTTTATTTTTTTATTTTTTTATTTTTTTTCCGAATTATTTTCGTATTTTTTATATTATATTATTTGTTAAAAAAGCTTTAAAAAATATTAAATATGACATTTCAATTTTTATATACTACGAGTTCATTTTTATACACTAGAAGTTCAATTTTTTTATGTTTGGAGTTCAATTTTGAATATTGTATGAGTTCAATTTTTATATTATACGAGTTCATTTTTTATCTATGATAAGTTCATTTTTTATGTGTTTTGAGTTCATTTTTAAAATAATTCGATTTTCGCAAAACTAAAAAAATAGCAAAATAAAAAAATAAAAAAATTTTAAAAAATGAAAAATGAAAAAATTTGAAAAAAATCTTTAAAAACGTTAAATATGACGGTTCAATTTTTATATACTACGAGTTCATTTTTATACACTAGAAGTTCAATTTTTTATGTTAGGAGTTCAATTTCAATATTGTACGAGTTCAATTTTAATATTCTACGAGTTCATTTTTAATCTATGATAAGTTCAATTTTTATGTGCTTTGAGTTCATTTTTAAAATAATTCGATTTTCACAAAACTATAAAAATAGCATAAAAAAATAAAAAAATAAAAAAATTGAAAAAATTGAAAAAAGCTTTAAAAATATTAAATAGGAAAGTTCAAGTTTTATATACTACGAGTTCATTTTTATACACTAGAAGTTCAATTTTTTTATATTAGGAGTTCAATATTCAATATTGTATGAGTTCAAATTTTATATTATACGAGTTCATTTTTTATCTATGATAAGTTCAATTTTTAAGTGTTTTAAGTTCATTTTTAAAATAATTCGATTTTCGCAAAATAAAAAAAATATAAAATAAAAAATATAAAATAAAATAAAAAATAAAAAAAAAATAAAAAATAAAAAAAATTAAATACAAAAAAAATAAAAAATAAAAAATTGAAAAAATTGAAAAAAATTGAAAAATAAAAAATTGAAAAATAAAAAAAAATTGAAAAAATCTTGACCATTGAATACATAATAGAGGGGTAAATCCAATGGTTGAGATTGGTCTTCATTTTAAGCAATGTGTCTTACCACAAGGGTGGTCCTCACCGGAACCATGCCCTATATATATATATATATATATATATATATATATATATATATATATATATATATTATATAGGGTATAGTTCCGGTGAGAACAACCCTTATGGTAAGCATAAGGCTCAAAATGAGTATCAATCTCAACCATTGGATTTACTCCTTTATTATGCATTGAATGGTCAAGATTTCTTCGAAATATTTTTTTTTCGGTTTTTTATTATTTTTAAATTTTTTAAATTTTTTAAATTTTTTAATTTTTTAAATTTTTTAAATTTTTTAAATTTTTTAAATTTTTTAAATTTTTTAAATTTTTTAAATTTTTTAAATTTTTTAAATTTTTTAAATTTTTTAAATTTTTTAAAATTTGTAAATTTTTTAAATTTTTTTTAATTTTTTTAATTTTTTAGATTTTTTATTTTTTTAACTTTTTTTTGTTTTTTTATTTTATTTTTGTTTTTTTTAATTTTTTTAGTATTTTTTTAGGTTTGTGAAAATCGAATTTTATAAAAAAAAATGAACTCAAAGCACATTAAAATTGAACTTATCATAGATAAAAAATGAACTCATAAAGTATAAAAATTGAACTCATACAATATAGAAAATTGAACTTCTAATATAAAAAAATTGAACTTCTAGTATATAAAAATGAACTCATAGTATATATAAAAATTGAACTGTCAAACTTACCGTTTTTTAAGCTTTTTTTTATTAAAAGAACATAATATTAAAAAAGGAAAAAATCAAAAAAATAAATAAAAATTGAAAAAAATCAATTATTTTTTTAGTTGTTAAAATCAAATTATATGAAAAATGAACTCAAAGCACATAAAATTGAGCTTATCATATATAAAAAAGTGAATTCGTAGAATATAAAAATTGAACTCATACAATGTAGAAAATTGAACTCCTAACATAAAAAATTGAACTTCTACAGCCTGTTTGGCAATTTAGAATTGATGAGAAAAGAAAGGGTGGGGAAATATAAGAAAGGAAATGATAAGAAAATAAGGGGGGGATGTAGGGGATTTTAATGATTTCTTTGTTTGGCTAGAGGTGGGTTTTGATGAGAAAATGTGAGTAAAATTTTATTTTCTTTTTTCTTATTTGAAATATGTATATCTAGTTTCCCATCAAATTCCACCAATTTGGTGAGATTCAATTTCCCATCATTTAACTCCAAATTTTCTAATGATAGGTTTGGATGGTGGAATTTGATGGGAATTTTAGGGAGAGAAATGGTGGGAATTATTTTTCTATTGTTTGGTTGCAATTTTATGTGAGAATTGATGGGATTTCATTAGAAAATGTGGAGTGTCATATTTAAAATTTCTAATGAATAAAAATGAACTCGTAGTATGTAAAAATTGAACTTTCATATTTAAAATTTTTAATGCTTTTTGAAATAAGAAAATCATTTTAAAAAGTTAAAAAAATAAATTAAAAAATTATTTATTTTTTAATAATTTTTAGTTATGTGAAAATCGAATTATTTGAAAAATGAACTCAAAGCACATAAAAATTGAACTTATCAATGATTGAAAAATGAACTCGTAGAATATAAAAATTAAACCCATACAATATAGAAAATTGAACTCCTAACATAAAAAATTGAACTTCTAGTGTTTAAAAATAAACTCGTAGTATATAAAAATTGAACTGACATATTTAGCATTTTTAAAAGCTTTTTAAGCAAAGAAAAAAATATAAAAAAATATTGATCATCCAATATAAAGTGATGAGGTAAATCTAATGGTTGAGATTAGTTCTCATTTTAAGCAAAAGGTCTTATGACAAGAGTAGTACTCACTTGAACCAAAACCTATATATATACATATTTATATAGAATAAGCACTGTTCTAAAAATCCCTTCTAGGCTCGTCTAGGCCTCGCCTAGGCGCTGGAAGTTTCTAGCCTGCCTAGCCGTCTAGACCCCCTAGGCACCCGTTTAGGACCGCCTAGGCAACTGTTCAGGCCGTCTAGGCGCTGGGCGGTCCCTCTCCGCCTAGAGTCCGCCTAGTGTTTTTTAAAATATTGAGAATAAGGCTTTAGAGAAACCCTTATTTATAGAGAAACAGAGAAAGTATTAAGAGTCGTTAGATAAGATTATTTAAGTGGTCAAGATTAATTGAAAAGTGGTGCGAAATAAAGAATATACGTTTAATACACTAGATTAAACCCAAATCGAGTAAATCTCATAGATTGTATTTTGGAAATTTAATATGAAATACCATTTCTCACCACTTTCTCTCTTCAAATCTTCCAAAACCGTCTCTCAAATATTGTCTTTCTCTAATTCAATCGACTCATTATCTCAGGATCTCCATAACTGCGATATTCGATATTCTCTGTTAAAATTAAAGCACCGTTCTACCACTGCCAATTTTTGCAACCTCCGACATCGTCAACTTGCAATTGTCAATCAGATCACGTCATCAACTGCAATTATCAACCAGTTCCAACCTTGTTCCTTCTTGGTATGGTGATCAATAGATTTTTATACGTGCTTTTTCATAGTTAACTATCTAATTTGGGAGTAAAAACCTGCAATTGAAATTTGAAAACCACCAAAAATAATTACTAATTTGTAATTAAACAAAGTACCATTCCACTAGTTTAATTTGTAGGCCTTTTCGTCGTTAATTAAAGTTTGGCCTTAGTCTTTGTGATGCTAATTGTTGAACGGATCATGTCTTCTTATTTATTTGTGAATGGCTTTAAATAAACAATTTATATTCCAATTTAGCTTTTTAGTTTATTTTTTACTGTGGAACATACTAATTAATTTAGCCTTCTATATAATCTTGTGAGGTTTTCAAAATTTGTAAGATTTGGTGTTTTTATTCGTACGTACACATAACATACATATTTAAGATTTTTATTTTTAGTATATTAAAAGAAGCTTGAGATTATGCATAAATTTTTGATCCATGTATGTTTCTTCCTAATAATCAATTAACTTTGTTTTTTTTCTTCTAACTTTAAAGACTTCATATTTTAATTTTGAGTTTAAATCTCTAAATTTTAAGTATTAAAGGATAAGAAGTCGTTTTGAATATCGTGGAATTTCTAATTGGTGATTTTTGTTTGAAGCGGGTGACCAACATAGAAAAATGTTGGTTTACTTTACAAGGAACGAGATGAAGATCAAAGTCAGATGTCTTTAATGCGCCAAATCAGTGGTTATATTCGATTATTGAACTTACATATTCTAATTATTTTGTATACAAGTTCAATTATGTAAACTTAAAATTCATGTATATTATAAACATGAAGTTTGGTTCAAATAAAACAAACTCTTATCCTGAAACGAACTTTTATCCTGAAACGAATGCACTTTTTATAGTTAGTAGTGCACTTTTCCTACTTCACAGTGCACTTTTTCGCATTTGTACTTTTCGTACTTTTTAGTGCACTTTTTATACTTTTTGTAGTGCACATTTTCGTAGTGCACTTTTTGTATTTTTCAATGCACTTTTGTATGAAAAGTGGACTAGTAACTAGGAAAAGTGCATTCGTTTCACCTTTTAGGATAAGAGTTTGTTTCATTTGAACCAAACTCTATAAACATGTTCTAGATTGTATACTAAATTTTCGATTGCATAGTTTGTTTGTTCAATATTTGAACTCATATATTCAAATATAATTACAATTATATACATGACCCCTACAACGGCATATTCGATAATGTGTTCTTAATATTCGTTTACATATATTGGCTTGTTCAGTAATTAAACCAATATATTCATACATAAGCACACGACTACTACAATGGCATATTCGAGAATATGTTTTTAATATTCGTTTACACATATTGGTCTGTTCGATATTTAAACTGACATATTCAAATATAAGTACACGATTATTACGACAGCGTATTCGAAAATGTGTTCTTAATATCCGTTTATACATACTGATTTGTTTAATATTTAAACTAACATATTCAATATATTGTAAACTTAATATTTAGATATATTGTAAAATATTTTCAAGATTGTATGCTTAATATTCAATTTCATACTCTGTTTTGTTCAAGATTTACACTCAGATATTCAGATATAATTACAATTATATTTTTTTGGTGCATTAAAATTATATACATGACTCCTACAAAGGCACATTCGAGAATGTGTTCTTAATATTCGTTTACACAAATTGGTTTGTTCAAACCTCGACAAATTCGAAAATCTTTTAACAATATTAAGAAAATATTAAAACATATTCAACCCCATACAACATAATTAGACCATCAATAATTATTCAAATATTGAATTTGAATTTTAGGCCAAATAGAAAATGGAAGGTTTGATTTTTTTTTTTTAAAAATCCAACAAATCACTATAATTCTGCACTTTCCATTTTAGCAACTAACTATCCATATTCAAGTATTTAATACCCATATTTGTTATTGTGCTCTATCAATCAAGACCATTAATCTTCCCAAATCCAACAACTCTTATTACGACTTCTGTTTCTCCACAATTTACGTTTCTCTTGAACCCTAATATATATATATATATATATATATATATAGAGAGAGAGAGAGAGAGAGAGAGAGAGAGAGAGAGATGCTCTAGTAAAATAGCCTCTTAGAGTAAATCGTGTGGTTATGTTTATACCATTAGATTAAAAAGAAAGTATGGTGAGAATTAAAAATAAATAGGGTGCATAAAACTTTTGTAGGTGAGATACACTTGATTCACAATCCACTAGATTAATTGAAATCCCTATTTTTTGGCCATGATTTATTTCTCTTTCCTTGTTTTGTCGATTGAATTCTCTCTCCCCCTTCTAGTTTCTTTTTCGTTGTATCCCTTTCGATTCTCTTCAATTTCATTCTACCACTGCAAACCCACAAGGACGAGTGGATGGCACGATCGGATTCGACGTTGGCACGATGCAACGGTGCCAAGGACTCAACGATGGTGTGAGTCCTGACGCGGATCCGATGCGCAACAACGATCAACGATGGCGCAATTATGGCGCTAGGATGGCTGACCTAGGGTTCAACTAGGGGTCCGAGTGTTGATCGACATGTGTTTCAAACTAGGGTTCGCGTATTTGGGTTGAGCGGAAGAATGAAGAAAGAAGCTAAACCTGAGTCAATGTCAGGAGAAAGAGTAACCTCTGATTTCAACTGAACAAAAACTAGTTTTACCGTGAATATGTGTGCATTATTATTCATTAACGCATATACGCATATGTGACTTGTTATTCATATATATGTATTCTGTTATTCATATATACGTCACTTTTTATCATATATACATTGTCGTGTTATTTACATACTCGTGACCTGTTTTTCATACATGGATGTGTATGTTGTGACTTATTTGTTATTCATGGATGCGCCATTGCTATTCATGGATGCGCCATCAAACAAATATAAGATTGGTATCTATGGATAGATTAAAAAAAATTATAAATTATAATATAATTATTATTATTATTAATTAATTAAAAGTTGGACAAATTATCAAATATTAATTCAAACTTTTAACTACCCAAAAATCAAATTAAAATGTGCATGCCACATAGCATATTTTAATTGGGTGTTTGTATAACATGTAAGAAGTGAAACCCAAAAAGTGGGTTTCAACTTTCGAAACTTGCGCTGCGGTTTCACTGATTTTTTTTGTTTTTTCCTTTTTTTTTGGTGTGAAACCGAACGTGAATCTCCCAATACTGATGCTTTAAGAACATGGAATTTACTGGCAATAGTTGAATACTCGTGTAAAGCGGAGCTTTAATTATTGGATTTGGAATCGTTGTAATATCCCTCATTTTTATAAAGGGTAAAAATATAATTTTACATTTCCCTTTAACATAATAAATATTTACATATTTTATTTCTTAAGTTATACTTTTATAACATTTTAAATCTTATAAGGTTGGTTTATAAGGTTAAGATCATATTAAACATTATGATTATTATAAGGTTATAAAATGTAACCATATTATTTAAAATTACAAAAGAATAATTATAAGTAATAAAACTTAAGAAGAAGTATTATAATAAAATTTCTAAAATTTATATAAGTTATTTTAAAGTAAAGTTTAATTAAATAAATTTTTTAAAGTTCTTATGATAACTATTTGTTTTAATTGAAGTACAAAAGTTAAGATGATGGACATTTTTATCACTTTTATAAAACTAGAGAGGTTGTTTGTGTAATTTGAGCAAAAGAAATCAATCCCGATTTTCTTCATCTTCAACCTTTGGTTCGAAATTTTAAATGGTCATAACTCATTCTTTTCTCAACGGATATTCGATCCGAAAGATGTTCCGGAAAGCCCATGACGTTTTCTATCAAACCCCTCAATCAATTGTTGCAGAAAATACAAATTTTGGGGATTAATTTATGACCTTGTTCGAAACCCTCAAATGGTAAAATTGGTCGAATTGGATAGAACTGTCGACGTGTATGGATCAGAGGTAATAATGGGGATTAATTTTGGTGGCTGACTCGTTTGAACTTACCATTAATGTGTGGATAATGTCGGATTAAACTAGTGACGATTGGGTTTAGGGAGGTTAGGCTTTCAATCACGGAATGTGAATCGATTGGGGGTCGATTTTGGGCCTATAAAAACCCAAATGGTAGTAGTGATCGTTATCTACCATTCTTCTTCACAAGATGTCTCATAAAAACGCCATACGAAGCCTCAAATTTTCGATTAAGTTCAATTTCGTTCACGTTTAAAAACAGAGCACATGCTCGGTTTTTGGCCTCGTTCTTCTTCCACAAACAAACAAAAAAATTCCCATTTTATAACATTGGAAATCTCTCTCTCTATAACGGTTCTAATGCCTACTCACATGCCTCAAACCGACGTTAGACGAGGGAGAACGAAGGCTCTGAAGTTCGCCTTGTTTTGCTTGTTCCGAATTTCTGCGTGTTGGGCCCGTGAACAAGTCGGGCCCGACCCGACCCGACTGTCCTGCTCACCTTTGTAGGTATATTCGATTTTAATTCAATTAAAAAAAATCTTTTGTTAAATTTAAATGGGTAAATTTTTTATAAAATTGACAAATGATAGGAATTTGGTGTTTTATAAGTATTTAAATTAACTTGTGAATTTTTACATGAGTATTTTTAGTGTTCATATGAATAAATTGGTATTTTAAAAAAGGACATTAATAAGAGGAAGAATTTCTTATGGATAAATAAGATTAGTAATAATGTTTTAAATATTTATAAAGTAATAAGGTTTTCCTTTAGGAAACTATTAAAATATACATATATATATATATATATATATATATATATATATATATATATACGTTGAGGTTAATATATTATAAGGAAAAATTTAAATTGAATGATTATAAAATTCATAACTTAGTGTCATTATATTAATAAAAAGGAAATTATTAATATAATGTGTAAAGTTTATAATTTTTATAAACTTAAATCCATTGTCATTCCTCGAAAAATCAACGTTGTAAATGAACAAAATAAATTGACGACAATTTATTTTGTGGTTGATTAAAACAGGAATAAGTTCTTAATCGCGAGTGATCGTTTCGTAAACCATCTATGTCAATTACGAGGCAAGTGGTTTGGTTTCAATTTCCATATAACGTCTGATGGTGTTCAAAATGGTAAAATAGGAAGTGGGCCCGGGGTACAAGGAATAAACGAATCCGACAAAGCTCCCAAAGTGGATTTTGGGACCCAAAACCATACCCACAACCATACCCCGCACCCCGGGTTTTTGATAAAACTCAACCTCATTTCCGACTCGACTGACACCCCCGCCCATCTGAACCACTCAGTTGTCGCCGTTCCCCAGACCAATCATCGACTTCCTCACCTCCGGGCCAATCAGAAGCCCTGATCTCGGGCGTCCCACATCGGATGATAACCAAAACTCGGCTCCTCAATTCTCTATAAATAGAGGAGAACCTCGTAAGTGGAGAGGGGTTGAAAAACATCTTGAACTCAAGAACTATCTTGCTCGTTGAAGATCGACGTGTTGAATCATCGTCAAAGACCTCGCTACAGACAAGTGAAGTCCACCAAAAGACTTCAAGTCACACAGAGAGCATTCACTCACACCAAAGACCTCGCTGCATCATCTCGCAAGCCATCATCACCACGCTCGAACTCAAAACTCAACCTCGCCAACAGAGTCGGTCAAGTGGCATGTGGGTGGTAGAATCTCATAGCAATTAGGAGATCTCGAACCTTGTTAGATCGAGATCTCGAATACTATTAGGAGGTCTAGGGTGTAAACCTCGTTTGCTTGTAAACCTCGTAGCCTGTAACATCGTTGTAAGAAAACAATAAATAAAGAGCAAGTGTTTGCACAATCGAATAATAAAATCTCGTTTCTTGTCTTCTAGCGACGGTTTATTTCGGGTTTCATCACTGGCGCCGTCTGTGGGAACCTATTCATCCTAAGTAGTTTCCCGATTTGTGCAAACCTTGGATTTTGAACCCCTCAAAATGGCTTGCCCAAACAACTTTTTCCCCCCAACACCCTGATAACATGCCCGAGACCTCGCAGTGGAAGGCCATAGGACCTCCGGGTTGTCCGTTCGTGGTCCCTCCGGGTTGGACGCATAACGCCCCGAAAAAACCCTACCCATTCCAAGGATACGAGCCGAGAGGTGCACCCCCGAACCCATATCCGTACCCGGGCTATGGATAGTACCAGCAGAGTTTCGCCCCCTCATACGTCCCCGTCCCCTCCCCAAGCCAAACCCACTCCGAGTACGTACCCACGTACGTCCCTGGGCACATGCCGGGACACGAGACTTCCACCAACGACTCGTGCACGGAGAGGCCTCCCCGGTATCCCATGCAGATCTCGCAGTCCCGGTCGTGTCGTTCAAGAATGCAAGACACAGAGTTGTCCGAGACAACGGGAAGTGCTTTGCACCCCCTAAAATCGAGGTCACGACGTCAACCTGTTGAGACCAGATGCCCGCACCCCCTTCGTTGACGAGATTCAGAGCGCGCCAATGCCCAAAGGTTTCCATATGCCACATATGGGACTCTACGACGGCACGACACGTGAAACATTTTGTTGTCCAAATTAATGTCAACTCCTACAACGACGCCATATTCTGCCACATCTTCCCGACCACCCTAGACAAGGCCACGATGGCATGGTTCATTTGATGAGAAAATATCGGATTATTGTCGAAGAAAATTCCAACTCAGTTTGATCTTGGCCTGCCTTGCTTGTGGTATTTATTTTGAAAAGAAAGCGAAAGAGATGACAAGTGATTCAAACAAAAGGGAAAATTCACTTTAATTATATATATAAGGATAAGAAATCGAAAGACCAAGGATATGACACACCAAGGTAATTCGAAAGAGGGATAAGCAATCGAATCTTATATGGATATGACTCACCACAAGAGAATCGAAAGAGGGTTCGAATCTCATAGGATATTACTCACCTAAAGAGAAACGAAGGATTCGTTCGGATATAACTCACCGAACATGTTTGGATATTACACACCAAACAAGGAAATTACTCCCAGACACTCCCATTGGTCTTTTTCCACAAATTCAACTTATCCTATTACAAAAGAAATAAGGACCTTTAAATAGGGTTACAAAGTTGGGTTACAAAATCCTTCATTTTAATCTCACCTACCACCTCACCTACCACATATTTAAATGAATACAATTTATGGAGGACACCCCTTTTAAGTCCAAGTAGGTGATGGAGTTGTTTTGGCTTCTTTTGACTTGAATATGATGAAAACCTTTCACGTCCAGATTCGAGATTCTAGGAAGATTGATGATTTTGAGACTGTTCTTGGCTGATTTAGGAAACACGTTAAACATAGTAGTTGTAGAGAATCAAGTAAGCTTTCCAACGGTTCATCAATGGCCCCAATAAGACCACCACAGCCTCCAAACGAGCCAAAATACTGAAGCATGTTCTAGGGATCCGAGAACGAGAAAATAACCTTTTTCATTTGTCTTGAACTTTCGGATGCGGAATCCCGGGTCACATCATCCTCTCCACCTTTGAAAAGATTCATCCTCGAATCTGCATGCTCCTATAGCCTTGAGAATCTCTCTTCGACTTCTAGCTCTAATACCAAATGATGAGAATCGGATCGTTGTCGAAGAAAGTTCCAACTCAATTTGATCTTGGCTTGCCTTGCTTGTGGTATTTATTTTGAGATGAAAGCGAAAGAGATGACAAGTGATTCAAGAAAAAGGGAAAACTCACTATAATTATAAATATAGGGATAAGCAATCGAAAGATTAAGGATATGACACACCAAGGTAATTCGAAAGAGGGATAAGCAATCGAATCTTATGTGGATATGACTCACCACAAGAGAAACGAAAGAGGGTTCGAATGTCTTAGGATATAACTCACCTAAAGAGAAACGAAGGATTCGTTCGGATATAACTCACCGAACATGTTTGAATATTAGACACCAAACAAGGAAATCACTTCCAAGCACTCCCATTGGTTTTTTCCACAAATTCAACTTATCAGATTACAAGAGAAACAAGGACCTATAAATAGACTTACAGAATTGGGTTACAAAACCCTTCATATTCACTCTCACCTACCACCTCACCTACCACATACTTAAATGAATAAAATTGATGAAAGACGCCCCTTTTAATTCCATGTAGGTGATGAAGTTGTTTGGCTTTCTTTGACTTGAATACAATCAAAACCCTTCACATCCAGATTCGAACTTCTAGAAAGATTGATGATTTCGAGACTGTTCTTGGCTTATTTAGGAAAAATGTTAAACATAGAAGTTGTATAGCATCAAGTAAGCTTTCCAACGGTTCTTTAATGGCCCCTATCAGACCATCACAACCTCCAAACGAGCTAAAATACTGAAGCATATTCAATGGATCCGAGAACTAGAATACAACATTTTCATTGTCTTGAGCTTTGGGATGCGGAATCTCGGGTCACATCATCCTCTCCACCTTTGAAAAGATTCGTCCTCGAATCTTCATTGGCCTATAGCCTTGAGAATCTCTCTTCGACTTCTAGCTCTGATACCAAATGATGAGAGAATATCGGATCGTTGTCGAAGAAAGTTCCAACTCAATTTGATCTTGGCCTGCCTTGCTTGTGGTATTTATTTTGAGATGAAAGCGAAAGAGATGACAAGTGATTCAACCAAAAGGGATAACTCACTTTAATTTTAAATATAGGGATAAGCAATCGAAAGACCAACGATATGACACACCAAGGTAATTCGAAAGAGGGATAAGCAATCGAATCTTATGTGGATATGACTCACCACAAGAGAATCGAAAGAGGGTTCGAATCTCTTAGAATATAACTCACCTAAAGAGAAACGAAGGATTCGTTCGGATATAAATCACCGAACATGTTTGGATATTACACACTAAACAAGGAAATCACTCTCAAACACTCCCATTGGTTTTTTCACAAATTCAACTTATCCTATTACAAGAGAAATAAGGACCTTTAAATAGGGTTACAAAATTGGGTTACAAAACCCTTCATTTTCATCTCACCTACCACCTCACCTACCACATATTTGAATGAATACAATTTATGCAGGACACCCCTTTTAAGTCCATGTAGGTGATGGAGTTGTTTTGGCTTCTTTTGACTTGAATATGATGAAAACCTTTCACGTCCAGATTCGAGCTTGTAGAAAGATTGATGATTTCGAGACTGTTCATGGCTGATTTGGGAAAAACATTAACCATAGAAGTTGTAGAGCATCAAGTAAGCTTTCCAACGGTTCTTCAATAGCCCCAATTAGACCACCACAGCCTCGAAACGAGCCAAAATACGGAAGCATGTTCTAGGGTCCGAGAACGAGAAAATAACCTTTTCATTTGTCTTGAACTTTTGGATGCAGAATCCCGGGTCACATCATCATTGGTCTCAAAATTGGGAATGTGACCTCGTTCGCTCAACTGTGTGAATCCTTTATCACGCACTTCAGTGGTTCGAGGAAGCGCAATAAGAATATGCGGGATTTCCGCGGAATCAAGCAGGGGGAGGACGAGTTGCTGGACACCTTCTTCACAAGGTTTGCCACCGCGGTGGCGGAGATCGCACATATCGATGAACCGTCGGTGCAAGATACCCTCATGGGAAACCTGTGTCGAGGGCCTTTCAAGACTTATATCTTCCTGAAATGGCCAACGACGTACGATGGCCTGTGCGCCCGGATCACGTCCCAGGTGTACGCCGAGGATGCCGCAAACCAGAGCTCTTGGCTGAAGACCGACAAGGAAATTGTCGCTGAGGCTAAAGGAAATGCGAAAGTGGATGCGCTGGCAGCGAGGGATGCGAATGTGACGCAGGCCCAAAACCCCGTCAACAACAACGACAACAAGAATTACAACAACAACAACAACAACAACAACAACAACAACAACAACAACAACAACAACAACAACAACAGAAACAACAACAATCGCAACAACAACTGCGGGGGAAGTTGGAACTGCTTCGGTGGGAAGCAGCGCGACTATAGGGGCAAGGGCGGCCCTTTGTACAACCCAAACGAAAAGGGACGTGCCAACCCCGCATCAGGTGCCAACACCATGCCGCAAGGCCCAAGTCCGGATCAGGAAGGTCGAGCAGCAGGCTCCCGCGAAGCAGGCACGGTCGGGGCAAACAACGACACCCGATGGGTATATCCATACCATCTCGGGCGGACCTTTGCTGGCTGGATCGAGCCAAGCGGAAAGGAAGAGGTACGCGAGGGCAAGCCATCATGAGCCATCGGTATTTAGCGTTGCCCAGACCTCGTGATCCCACGTAGGATTGGCCTTCACCTCTGAAGATGCCGAGGGATTTCACATGCCGCACTCTGACCCCTTGGTGATACACGCTCAAGTGGGCTCGAAGATGGTATAGCGGGTGCTGGTGGACACGGGTTCCTCCGTGGACATCATGTACTACGGCGCTTTCAAACAATTGGGCATCTCCGCGACGTCCCTGAAGCCCTACGTTGGGAAGCTCACCTCCTTCTCGGAGGACAAGGTCGATGTCGCAGGTCTCATAGACCTCTGGATGACGTTAGGAACCGGCTCCACGAGGAGGACTGAGATGGTGGAGTTCACAGTGGTACACTTGCCTTTGGTGTACAATGCAATCACCGGGAGGGTATCCTTGATGAAATTCCAGGCGGTGGTCTCCATCTACCACCTAAAGATGAAATTCCCCATCGATGGCGTGTTGGGAAGTAAAGGGCAACCAAGAAGAGGGTCGCGTTTGCTATGCGACCTCGGCAAAAAAAATGCTCGGTGTTCATGGTGGAGTCCCCCAGCGAGGCCGACCTCGAAGTCCGGGACTTCACGGTCCCCATCCCCGAGGCGGAGAGAAGGGTGATAACCCCCTTTGGGAATGAGTCCGAGAAGATCTACCTGGGAGAGTGCCTCTCCGGAAAATCCGCAACGTCGCTGGAGGACCTGTTGTCCAGATTCCGCGACGTGTTCGCTTGGACCGCCAAGGATCTCTACGGTGTACCACGCACCGTGGCCCAACACTCCTTGAACGTCGACATCACCACCCGCCCTGTGGTGCAGCGGCGGAGGAAGATGAACGAGGAAAGGGAAAACGCCGCAAATGACGAGGTGGCTAAGCTGCTAGCTGAAGGGTTTATCCGCGAAGTCCAGTACCCAAAATGGCTGTCCAACGTCGTTCTGGTAAAAAAGGCCAGCAGCAAGTGGCGGATGTGCGTGGACTTCAAGGACCTCAACAAAACGTGCCCCAAAGACAACTACCCTCGGCCCTCGTACGACGAGCTAGTTGATTCAACCGCACGGCACGGGGTCTTGAGTTTCCTCGACGCATACTCGGGATACAATCAGATCTCGATGAGTCCGCGTGACGAGGAGGAGATGTCCCTCATCACGCAGCAGGGTACATACTGCTACAAGGTAATGCCCTTCGGCCTTAAAAACGCAGGGGCAACCTTCCAGCGTGCTGGGGGAAGAAGATGAAAATGAGGCGTGTAAGAGACGCTTTTTATAAAGGGAAAATTTGGGCCCTTTCTCCGCACCCGAAAAGCTTGTTGGGCTTGGTCTACCTTGACGGCCCATTAAGTAAAATACGAGGGAGAGGGCCCAGGAAGCATCGCACGCATGAGCGAAAGAAAGGCCTAAGTGTCGGGCCTCGCAAGAGAGTTTCTTGCGATATGACCACCCAAACTCTAAACCTCGCACCTCGCAATCCTCAGAAGTACAACCCCGCACCCCGAGTTTTTGACAAGCCAACTACCCCTCGTATTTATGACCCGCAGTCCTCGGGACGAGGTCCCAGGGCCATGGGGTTATGATGGTGTTCAAAATGCTAAAATAGGAAGTGGGCCCAGGGTACAAGGAATAAACGAATCCGACAGAGCTCCCAAGGTGGATTCTGGGACCACAACCATACCCCGCACCCCGGTTTTTTGACAGAACTCAACCTCGTTGGCGACTCGGCTGACACCCCCGCCCATCCGAACCACTCAACTGTCGCCGTTCCCTCGACCAATCATCGACTGCCTCACCTCTGGGCCAATCAGAAGCCTTGATCTCGGGCGTCCCACATCGGATGATAACCAAAAATCGGCTCCTCAATTCTCTATAAATAAAGGACAACCTCGTAAGTGGAGAGGGGTCGAAAAACATCTTGAACTCAAGAACTATCTTGCTCGTTGAATATCGACGTGTTGAATCATCGTCAAAGACCTCGCTACAGACAAGTGAAGTCCACAAAAAGACTTCAAGTCACACAGAGCATTCGCTCACACCAAAGACCTCGCTGCATCATCTCACAAGCCATCATCACCACGCTCGAACTCAAAACTCAACCTCGCTAACAGAGTCGGTCAAGTGGCTTGTGGGTGTAGAATCTCATAGCAATTAGGAGAACTCGAACCTTGTTAGATCGAGATCTCGAATACTCTTAGGAGGTCTAGGGTGTAAACCTCGTTTGCTTGTAAACCTCGTAGCATGTAACCTCACTGTAAGAAAATAATAAATAAAGAGCAAGTGTTTGCACAATCGAATAATAGAATCTCGTTTAGTTGTCTTTTAGCAACGGTTTATTTCGGGTTTCATCAACTTCTTTTATGCATCACTCGTTTTAACAAGCATGTTACATATCTTGTTATATGTTTTCATGTGCTTTAAATTTTTTTATGACTTTGTTGGGAACTATGTATGAATTAAAATCAATCTAAGATTTATTTTGTTCTAGATTTAATGACATGTTATTTCTAGTCATACTTAGGTTACGATAGATGGACTATAGGATCGTTGCCTTGTGATATGTGTGCCTAGATGAGTAGGCTTGTAAGACCATGGTCAATACCCACTCGCTCGATGAGGGGTGATGGCGCGTAGCTCGTGTTAGTCTGGTTTTGCGCACCCAACCTTTGAGTATTTCCATGGGGTCGTAACCCACATTTTGTCTTACTTAAAAAGTATGCTTAATTCCAAGTGGAACGATATTGTGATCCTTAAAAATTGGTAGAGATTAAATAAGCGCTTGCTGGCGACAATTAAAATGATAGGAAGGCTAGTACAAAATGGAATGCCATCCTTACTCTCGGATTACGTAATTCTTTGGCTCCAATCTGAATTCGCACAACACGTATGCGATGATGTTGGTAGAGGGAAACGTGATCAACGAGAGGTTTAATCACCCATCTGACTAAATGTGTGAAACCCAAGTTCCCAACATAAGTAAATCTTTCTTTCTAAACCGAGCCTCACCCTTGGGTGATGTTCTCTCACTTTTCTTCAAATCATAGTTTTCATAGGAGGTCTGAGGTTCGAGGATGGGACCGACTTTCATTCGGTGCCCGACATCCTAACTTGTCCCTTCCTAAAAACCGAACCACCTTCCAAAACCCCATTTGCTTAGTCTGTACTAACCGACCGTTTATTTTCCTTGCATGGTCGAATGACGTCCAACGCAACACATCAGGAGTGGAGTTCTACATCGAGGATCACGAGGAGCAAGCTTGAGGAGCAGCCAGAGTGAAGGTGGTTAGCTTGGAAAAAGATAGAATAATTTTAAGGGTCGAGGTTCCGACTTGTGGGACCCTTTCCATTTCAATTTTTCATCCGTTCATGTTTATTCAACTATTGCATTCGACTTCCGCATCATACACATGTATCTTCCGCGTTTTTAAAGTTTTTGGTTAAGTTTTGTAATTACTGTAAGCCTTGGGTGACTTCGAGAGTTTAATCTTGGGGTCACTAACGGTAATATCCCTGTATAAAAAGGGGTTTTTACAATCGTTGTATGTGGTATTCTGTATTTGAATAGTCTTTATCCTTCTAGTCGATGCAAAGAAATCCAATACAAAAGCAAAGACATTGATGGCAGCAAAAGCGATTCAATCTAGCTTATTTAGGAGGATGGTTTGCGATGAAGACCAATGGGCCTAATGGGCTATATGGTATTAAGGCCCAATGCTACATATCGAAAAGCTCATCACATGCCTAGAAATATATGTTGGTGAGGCTTGTTTTAGGCAATTGTGTCTTAATCCTGTGAGTATAACTGGCCGAAATGGTGTCCTTTATGACAACCTTTTCACACCAAAATTGATAGTTGTAACAAATCAAATTGGATCAAACAAAATTCAGCAAGCAACCTCCTTAAGGTCTACCATCTTAATTCTCTTGTTTGTTTCAAAGCTAATTTTCAATACTATCTTATTCATGAAGTCTAAAGACAACAAAGGTTGGGGAAGGAAAGTAGATCTCTCTTACATATCAAGGGTAATATTAAAAACTATGCGATTAATTATTCCTTCAACTCTATAATATGATGATCAAAGTAAGGATTACCAGCTTCTTCAACTTTTCAAATCCCATCATAAACCTTCTGTAACACTCCTATTTTGCAACACTGGGTGTTACCGCCAGTGACCTCGGACTTTACTGTCCAAAGTCACCCAAGGCTTTATAATGATATTTAAACTTATAAAATGAAGAAATTGACAATTAATTAATGTAATTAAAGATGAAATTGACCAAAAGCGGAATTTTATTTATTGATAAGAATTTTCGTTCATTACATTGAGTGTCGTTTTACAAATGATGCAACAACAGAAAATGAAGCCCATATAAAAAGGGTATAAATGACATGGTGAAATTACAAGTATATTTACCCAAGACAACTCATGTGATGATGATTCGCTTGGTTTAAAAAAATGAAGAGCAGGTGCACTAACTTCGGAATGCATTGCTCTTATGAAAATTCCTTCCTTCCTTCAACGTCGTCGTGCCTTGACCTTCTTTCCTTGCGTGACGCTTCTCGAACCTTCTAGACTTTTGTCTTCAACACTTAGGTGTGACTTCCTACAGTCTAGCATTTGTCGCGAAGGGCGAGAAATACCAGGCAAAAATGCGGGAAAGCGGGAATTAGTCTAAGGAGACTAAGCAAGTGAGAATGAAAATTCTCAAGGGTATTATGGTAATTTTATAATATTTGAGAGATATTATCGGGATGTGTTTTGAGGTATAGAACTTTACGTGGGGCTTATCGGAACGGAGAAGAGTGTATCTCGAGATGAGATAACTCGTTAGTCGAGAGAAGAACTACGAGATTGTAGACTTCTTATAATAGAAAGTATGTTGGGAACGTTATCAATTCATACAATTTTTTGAAAATCTCTCGCGCCTCTGCGGACCGAGAACCGAATCGATCATTTGAGACTGGTCTGGTTTTGGATGTCTTTTAAATGTGCATTGGCACTTATCTTATATTATGACGAAAAATATCCATTACGTTAATGATTTTTAAAGAGTGTGGGGGGCTTGCATGGCCCGGACCACTTAAGGGAACTCAGTTTTGACACTTAGCTATGATCGCCTCGAAATGCGAGGGTCTAGAGATACAATTTATAACCCGACCCCGTTGTAGCACGTGGTGGGTGTCGAACACTCGGGAAGTCTACTTGATCGATGTGCCTAGATACTAGGAAGCTAGAAAGGAGAGCATAAAACAAAGAAAAACAAAGAAAACAGTCGGGACCGACACTGAGGTCACGTCGGGCCCGAGGTTGGCGACAAGAGGAAGTCGGGACCGACACTGGGTAAGTCGGGCCCGAGGTTGCTGGGGATGTTGAACTTCAAGGATTTAAAAGTAGATCTTGGGCTTTTGGGTTCCTTCCCTAGTAGATTTAGGCTTTTCCACCCCAATTCAAGCAATGAGTGATGATCGGACTAGGATCGAGTGCTTTCGCCCTCGTTCCAACCACTTCTACACCTCGATCATTGAGGAAATCCCCTTCGAAGCAAGGTCTTGAGATTGACACATGTTCACTTTCGCTAATTTTCCAATCTCAAGCCTTGATTCCCAACTTTCGCAAGGAATTGTAACTCTATGTAGAGTGGGTTCCTTAGATCAAACACTCAAGGCTATGGAATTGGGGTTTCTAGCCTAAACCTAGCTAGGGTTTTCCCCCATAACCCAAGATCAAGGAGATCTACTCCATGTGACAAGCAAGGAAAGAAATCAAATCAAAAGGGAAAGCAATCATCATAATCAATCTCAAAACAAAGCAAAGTTTCATTCAAATCCAAAGCAATCCACAAATTCCAATCAAGGGTTTTCAAATCCACAAGAACAAAGCAAATCAAAGCAAATCTACCAACAAAACCTATCAAGTCTTCCTCTCTTGGCCGATTCTCTCTCTCTTCCTCCTCCTCTCCTTCCTCCTTGCTCTCCAAGTATCCTCTTGGTTCCTTTTCCAAGTGTGGGAACCCTTTCCCCCCTTTTGTGCGTATGTGAGGGAACCCTTTCTTAGAAGACAAGAGGGCCTTTTATAGATTAGATGAGGGGCAAAAGTGGAAGTCCACAAATTCGTGCCTTGGAGCCCAAGTAGTTCGGTGATCGACTCGGACCGACACGGAGGACCTCGGGCCCGAGTTACTGTGCATCTCGGTCCGAGGTTGGAATCTCCCAAGTCGGGCCCCGCGTGGTTGCAACTCGGTCCGGACCTCGTTCCACCTTCTTCTTGTTGGCTTCTCCTGTTCTTCTCCATGGCTTGCTCCTCTCTTTCCCGCTTTAGCTCGGCCTTTGCTCCATGTCTCGACCCTCCTTCAAATCGATCCTCGATGCATGCCAAATTACCTACAAAACACATAAAATGCGCATAGTCTCCGAATCTCATAGAAATACGGGAACTAAGCTAAAAAGGAACAAAACGCACAAGAAAAGGGGAAAAAGAAACATATTTACAAAGGAAATCACATATGAAAACACCACCAAATAGAGAGACATCAAAATACCCCATACTTAAACTTGCTTGTCCTCAAGCAATAACAATGTAAGCAAGACCGAAACATAATCTTCAAGTAAAGCCTCGTATGAAAACACATTTTAAGCACAAGTGATTGATATTCAAGCGAGATTACATCATCACACATGATTAAGTGTTCCAAGGAATAAAGTCAATGCAACTAAGCCTCACTTTAGGGTGCTTACAATGGGGATTGAACAACCTAAACTCTCACCAACTTCACCAAAATTCCACAATTACTTTCACACTCACCCAAAAGACTTAACATTTTCCTTTCAACCCAAAATTTCACTTAACATTCCACTTCATCTTTACTCTTAGGCTTTTTGTTGGATTTTCCACACTTTCTACATTTGGACCGACTTTCTTATGACATCGGGCCCGATGTTGCTTGTAACTCGGTCGGACCATTTTCTTCACTTAAGCTCTTTGCTTTATTCCACTTTACATTTCCAACATTTTCTTTCTTTCTTTTCTTTCTTTTTTTCATTTTTGTACAACAAAGATGCACTACCCACATGATTCATAACACCATTCTTTGCCCTTAAACCCAAGAGAATCTCAACTCTTCAAATACAATCCCAACCTCTCTTCTAAAGTCCAATCCCATAAGGGTCAAGTCATATAAGGCTAGGAATAATATTTTTGAGGAGTTCCAAACAAAGGCTTAGGCTAGAACGGGGCTACAAACAAAGGATTAACTTCATGGTAGGATATGGAACATTTATGTGACTAGAAGAATAAAGTTCAAAATCAATGTGACAATGCTAGGACAATTCTCATGACAGTCTTGGAAAATAGATAAACACCGCAATAGCAAGTTTTACTAAGCATGAATGAGCTAATCACACAAGAAACATGAGGGATATGCAAATATGAATAAGCATCCCTAAAATGGCCAAAAATCAATCTCACAAGGGTCACTCATACTTAGTTTCATAAGAACTCATCCTAGAACTCACATGTTCAATAAAACAAGCAAGATATCATGATCACATAAAAAACAACATCATTTTAGAGTCTAAACTATCCAAAAATATGCAAAGGAATTTACATGCTCACATCATCATTAGCTTTTATTTTGGCAATCTAAGATGGGAATTTCTAGTCCAAAACCTACAAAACACAAAATCTTTTTGTTGTTTTTAACACAATTTTTTTCAATTTTTTTTTTATAGATTTTTTTTTATTGCAAAAATTTCTCTAAAACCAAAAACTCATCCATTCAAGACCAAATTAATCATCCATGTCTTTCATCAAACCACAAACCAAGAAACAAACATCCCAAATACAAACTAGAAACAAAAAACAAATATCCTCAAAATAACAAACAAACATAAACAAGTGAAATCATGAACACACTTACCCCCACCCCATACTTAAAATTTTGATGTCCCCATCAAACAAGGAAACCAAAACTTAAAAGCAAGAGAGAAGAGTATGAAAAGCTCACAATTTCTTATTTTTAATGGCATGTATAGGATCACTCGAAGGGGTTGTCACGTCTACGTCCTCTTTGGAGCCTTGCTTGCCGCTCCCTCTCGTACACTTGCTCTTGGTAGAAGTCTTGTGGTGGTGGTTGAAGTTGAGGCTCCGGGCGTGTCCATTGGTCCTCATGGGAAGGGAAGTTCCCGCTCATCCACGTGTTGTAGCTATCTTGGACCCACCACCTTTGGTCTTCCACCTCCCTAAGCTCCTCCACCTCTCGTCTAGTGTAGCCGAGGGCTCGGTTCATCTCTTGTTGGCTAGCTTGGAAAGAATTTTGTTGTTGAAGCATTTGTTGTTGTTGTTGGTACATTTGTTGTTGATGTTGGTACATTTGTTGTTGTTGGAGATTCACTTGATGGACCTCTTGGAGAACATTTTCTTGTTGAAGTTGGAGATGGGCCATTTGGTTGGCTAAGAAGGACATGTCCACCGGTTGTTGTTGCTCGGGAAACACCATTCCCGGACCGTACCATTGGGCATAGCCTTCATAACCGCCACCTTGAGCTTGCTCTCGCCTTGCACCGCTCCCTTCTCCACGTTCATAATGCCTCGGGACCTCACCACCATGGAATGAACTGGACCGACGTTGAGGAAGTCGGGCCCGACTTGGTGTGTACCTCGGTCCACCAGTGTTGGAGCTTGGTGCGTGGCTCGGAGGTTGGCCATCAAACCTTGGAAGCACTCATCTTCTTCATTTAGCTCTTGATCGACTTCCATGTCTTCCCCACGAGGTGCAAACACAAAGTTGTCTTGGTCGGAATCCGGTGTAGATGGAGGGGAGGTAAACCGAATGTGTTGAGATTGTTGTCGCCGCCCCTCTCTTGCACCTTCGGGGTCACCAAATGAGTGTGGCTTGCCGGCCCACACTTGATACCAATTTTGATACCGAGAAAGATCATAGAGGTTGTGCACTAACCGGATCGACACACCATCATAGTTTGAGTGAGGGGCCAAGGAAATCATGTAGAGCTTCTCCTTGATGATGTTGGCCTTCTTGAAATACTTCATGTTCATGAACTCAACACCATTCGGAGCCGGAGAATACTTGTCAAGATCAACTCCTAGACGCATGTCGAGCCTTGCTATCATCCCGCCGAAGTAGATCCAAGAGGAGCTTTGGAAGTCTCGCACCATCTTGACCCACTCCCATGCAAGGTTCATGGGATTCTCGGTGTTGAAGAGCATCTCATGGAGCAACATGATCTCCTCCTTCATCGGCTTGATCAACTCATGACAAGCATAGATTGCACACCCCAAGACTCGCACCATGACCCGAAAAAGAGGGCTAGCAATATCGGTTGTGGAGGCGCCCTTTCTCATCTCACTCTTCCCGGCCACATGACGCCATAATTGGTTCACCTTCTCATTGTTGACGCCGGTCTCTTCTCTTGGGCATGGAAACCCGAAGTAGGTAGCCAAATCCCTAAGAGTGAGATTGTGGTCCTCATTGCCCAATCGGAAAGTGATCGCCCCTTCCTCATCCTCCACATTATCATAAGTGCACTCGAATGTGTCCATGAATTCCGAGGTGAGGGCGGGGTAGTGAGTGTTGTCCCACCTTAGCATCCCATTGAGACCGATGTGGGAGTAGCACCTTGGAAGGGCTTTATCCATATCCATCTTCCTCACGGTTTCCCAATCAAGCCACCTTGTGTGATGCTCAAGCTCCATATATCTTTCATAACTCTCCACTTGCTCATCCTCCTCCAAATAGACATCATCCAACTTCGGCTCTCTCCTTGACTTCTTGGACTTCTTCCTTGGCCTTTCCGCATGAGAGGATGAAGCTCTAGTCTCCATGGTACCTACACACATCCAACCAAACAAAAGGGTCCAAGATAAACTCCATACAACTCAACAAAAGCACTCATCAACACACAACAACACTTCAACACAAAGGGAACCCCATACTTAGTCTCTAGACACACATGCATCTCAATCCAACATAAATCATCATGGACATCTTCTAACAATGGCTAAGCAAAATGATCATTCTACATCATGATTAGACTATAGCCAACAATGAAACACATGAATCCACATGATATCACGAGAAGAGAGCAAAAACAACATGGATCGACTTCCAACCCATGTCGGGCCCGACTTATTCAACCTCGGTCCGACTTGTTGGACCGACTTCCACAGCTCGGGCCCGACTCTCCTGGGCACGTTGATCTCGACCTAGTTCATGCTTCGACTTTAACCTCAAATCAACCCAAATCACTCTATCATGCACTTAAATTTCAAATTCGACCATCAAACATCCCTAATCGAAGTTCTAAATGGATCTAAGCATGCATAAACAACTTTAAAGCTCAATTTCACAAATCATGCAAATCCACCATTGATGCTCAAGCTCAAGCTCTCAATCAAACATGGCATTACTCAATCTATGCAATGAAAGCACAAAATTTTCAAAGAAATAAGTAGAGATCGAGTAACACATACCGGATTCGAAGAGTATTGAACTTTTAAACAAATAAGCACTTAGAACTCAAATTTCCTAGATCTTGATCTAGATGGGGGACGAAGGACTATATTGAACTCGAGATTTCTACTTGGATTTGGGTTTGGGAGGCCTTTTTGTGGTTGGAACGAGATAAAGTAGGGAGTGTGTGGATCGAGTATGGAAGGGGAGGGGCGGCCGACTTTGAGAGTGTTTGAGGGAGATGGGTTGTATTTTGGGAATGGTAGTTGATAATGAAGATGGTAGGTAGGTGGGGGATAATATTTAATGGGGGAAAGGGACAAATTAGGTCAAGGGCAAAATTGGCATTCCAACTAGTCAAATCGGGTCGGACCGACTTCATGGACCGACGTCCCTATGTCGGGCCCGACTTACCTGGGCTCGATGTGGGAGTATTCGGGTCACCAATTTTACCCCATCCTCTTGCAACTTCTTTCCCATATTTCCATTTAAATATTTCACCTCAAATCCTACACAACTTTGAAGGATACCATAAATCCACAAAACACTAGATAGAGATCAGTTAGAGAAAAGCTAAGCTAAACTAAAAAAATCAAACTAAAATTACGAAAAGAAAGCTACTAGCTCGGGTTGCCTCCCGAGAAGCGCTCGTTTAGAGTCACTAGCTTGACTTCCTAACCTCAACCTTATGGCGGGTGAAACACGGTGAATTGCTCGCCATTGTTATGCCCATTCCCATTGCCTTCATACCCATAAAACCACCAACGATGGTCTATATAGGCATGGCTCTTCGATCTCGGGCCTCTCTCATCATACTCCTCCAACGGATGAGATTTCTCCTCCTTACTTGCTCCATCATGTTTTTCTTTTCCTACACCAAAGTTATCCAAAGAATTCCTAGGAGATTCTACCAATTCATCTTTCAAATCACTAAGGCAAATGTAGGAGTCTCCTAAGTCATCGTTCAAACCACTTAAACAAATGTAGGAATCAAAATTTTGGGAAGAATTGTGGTCATCACCAACATTAAAAGGATATAAGTAAGGATACTCTTCATCTCTTCTTGGGCTAGCATTGATCCTTGACTCATTTTGATCCTTGAATTGCTCCAACAACTCCCTTACTTGTATTTGTTCATTGAACCCTTCATCACTCCTTAACACAACGACCTCTCTAGCAACTTCCACTTCTTCACTTTCTCTCTTGGCACTCTCTTCAAGTTTAAGGATGGCCTAGGCGTCCGGCTCATTCAAAGCTTTGTTGAAGTGAAAATCGACCTTTTCTTCACCTATCTCAAAGGAAACCTTGCCATTTTTGACATCAAACCTTGCCCCCGCTGTAGCTAAGAATGGTCTTCCTAAGATTATTGGGACCAAGGGATCCTCATGCATGTCCAAGATCACGAAATCATCGGGGACAAAGTACTTTCCAACTCGCACCGGCACGTCATCCAATATTCCCTTAGCCTTGATGATGGAACCGTCGGCCATAGTTAGGGACATATCGGCCGGCTCCATTTCTCCCAAATTTGCCCTTCTCCAAATGCTAGCGGGCATCACCGAAACACTTGCCCCAAGGTCACATAAGGCTTGGAAGTTTTGAGACCCCACACCTATGGTTATAGCAAAGCGACCGGGATCTCCTAGCTTTTGTGGTAACTCCAAGGTCTTGACCTCATCTTGCATTTCAACTATGGATCTCTTCTTGCTCAAAATCTCCTTCAAAAACTTGGCATAAGATGGCATCTCGCTCAATGCATCGGTGAACGGGATAGAGATGTTCAAGCCTTGCAAGAGTTTGAGAAACCTCTTGAACTTGTTCTCAACAACATCTTTCGGCTTCTTCGAGGGATATGGAAGAATTGTTGCACCTTGAATCATGCTTGGATCAACCTCTTTGGACTTCCCCACTTCACTTGCATCATTTCCTAGTTGGACCGACTTGGGCACCATGTCGGGCCCGATGTTGTGAATCTCGGTCCTGGGCAGAGGAGTCGGATCGAGGTCTGTGTACGTCGGTCCCGAGTTGCTCTCAACCTCGGTCCGTGGTAAAGAAGTCGATCTTCTTGCTGGGTCGACTTCGGGGGACGTCGGACCCGACTTGTTGGGTAAGTTGGTCCGACTCTCTTCATTCTTCTTAGGCACGTGGGGCTCGGGTAGGTTTCGGCCACTTCTCAATCCAATTGCCCGGACTTCATTTTGATTGTTTTGAGCTCGAGGATTCTCCTCGGGTCGGCCCGGAAGTCTCCCATTCTCTCTCGGGGCTTGAGTTGAAATTTGGGCAAATTGATTGTCGACTTGCCTCCTCCATGCACCAAACTCATTAAATTGGGTCCTCATCTCCTTGAACCCATCTCTCATCTCTTGAGCGAATGATTGTAGCTCATTGAATCCCGGTGGTCTATATGGTGGTGGTGGCGCCCTCGGCTCGTTTTGGTTAAAGTTGTTATTGTAACCTTGAGCTTGACCGTTGTTCCACCGGCCATTGCCACCATTGTTGAACTTTCCTCTTCCACCGAAATTTCCTCGAACATAGTTTGCCTCCTCAATTCGCTCGGCCAAGCGCACTTGGCTCTCATTCGGACAAACTTGTGTAGCATGTGCAAAGGATCCACACTCCTCACAAGCTCTAGCATTTTGCTTGTAGTAGTGGACTTGCCTCTTAAGTTTACTCACTTCACCTTCAAGGAATTGGAGCTTCACATCCCTATCAATGTCTTCTCCCTTTGGATCATATAACTTCCTTGCACCTTCACCTTGAACTTTCACCTCTTTGCTAGCTTGACTCACCCCATACATGGCCTCATAATCGGATATCTTGTCAAGTAACTCCCAAGCTTGATCCGGTGTCAAGTCTATGAACCCACAATCGGTTTGGAGATTGAGCTTGTCCTTCGTTACCGGATTGATGCCTTGGAAAAAGATGTCTTGAAGCACATATGGTTGTTGGCCATGAGTTGGACATTGGCGCAACATCTCCTTGAAACGGTCCCATGCTTCGAAGAGAGGCTCATTCGGACCTTGTTGAAAGCTTGCAATCTTCCTTCTTAGCTCGGTTGTCTTTGAGGGCGGGAAGAACTTCATCAAGAAAGCATCATAGAGTGTCTTCCAAGTTGTGATTGACCTAGGAGCTTGGCTCTCGAGCCAATGTATGGCCTTGCCCCCAAGTGACCACTTGAACGCCTTTAGAAGCACATACTCCAATGTCTCCTCGTCGATAGAGATCGTCTCACACATGTCCACAAAGCGTTTGACGTGCTCTATGGGACACTCATGTGGACGACCCTCGAATTGATCACGCTTGATGAGGGAGATGAATTGCGTCTTGATCTCAAAATTCTTGGCAACCTCGGGTAGCACAATAGCCGGCTCGGGTACCCTCAACTCCGGATGCATGTATTGGCGTGCATTTCGGGGTAGAGCGTTGAGTTGAGCCTCGGCTCTCATCCGTTGCTCCCGTTCTCTTCTTGCTACCTCCTCTTGATTGTCCTTCTCAAGTTGCAATCTAGCCATTTCGGCCCTAAGTTGAGCCAACTCCTCATCAACATGGAGAGCTTGATTCGCCATCCTTTTCCTTCTTCGGGCTTCCTTGAGAATACTTTCCGGATCACTCACAAACTCAAGCTCAAGTGTTCCTCGGGAGGAACGAGCTAGCATACACCTACGAAACAAAAACACAAACAAAAACAAATCAAAAACAAACAAAGGGTTTGGGCTATTCCCTCACCCAAATCACTACCAAAACAAAAGAAACTCACCAAATTGGCACTCAATGCACTTAGACTTCCCCGGAAACGGCGCCAATCTTTTGATCGCCTCGAAATGCGAGGGTCTAGAGATACAATTTATAACCCGACCCCGTTGTAGCACGTGGTTGGTGTCGAACACTCGGGAAGTCTACTCGATCGATGTGCCTAGATACTAAGAAGCTAGAAAGGAGAGCATAAAACAAAGTAAAACAAAGAAAACAGTCGGGACCGACACTGAGGTCACGTCGGGCCCGAGGTTGGCGACAAGAGGAAGTCGGGACCGACACTGGGTAAGTCGTGCCCGAGGTTGCTGGGGATGTCGAACTTCAAGGATTTAAAAGTAGATCTTGGGCTTTTGGGTTCCTTTCCTTGTAGATTAAGGCTTTTCCACCCCAATTCAAGCAATGAGTGATGATCGGACTAGGATCAAGTGCTTTCGCCCTCGTTCCAACCACTTCTACACCTCGATCATTGGGGAAATCCCCTTCGAAGCAAGGTCTTGAGATTGACACATGTTCACTTTCGCTACTTTGCCAATCACAAGCCTTGATTCCCAACTTTCGTAAGGAATTGTAGCTTTATGTAGAGTGGGTTCCTTAGATCAAGCACTCAAGGCTATGGAATTGGGGTTTCTAGCCTAAACCTAGCTAGGGTTTTCCCCCATAACCCAAGATCAAGGAGATCTACTCCATGTGACAAGCAAGGAAAGCAATCAAATCAAAAGGGAAAGCAATCATCATAATCAATCTCAAAACAAAGAAAAGTTTCATTCAAATCCAAAGCAATCCACAAATTCCAATCAAGGGTTTTCAAATCCACAAGAACAAAGCAAATCAAAGCAAATCTACCAACAAAACCTATCAAGTCTTCCTCTCTTGGCCGATTCTCTCTCTCTTCCTCCTCCTCTCCTTCCTCCTTGCTCTCCAAGTATCCTCTTGGTTCCTTTTCCAAGTGTGGGAACCCTTTCCCCCCTTTTGTGTGTATGTGAGGGAACCCTTTCTTAGAAGACAAGAGGGCCTTTTATAGATTAGATGAGGGGTAAAAGTGGAAGTCCACAAATTCGTGCCTTGTAGCCCAAGTAGTTCGGTGATCGACTCGGACCGACACGGAGGACCTCGGGCCCGAGTTACTGTGCATCTCGGTCAGAGGTTGGAATCTCCCAAGTCGGGCCCGGCGTGGTTGCAACTCGGTCCGGACCTCATTCCACCTTCTTCTTGTTGGCTTCTCCTGTTCTTCTCCATGGCTTGCTCCTCTCTTTCCCGCTTTAGCTCGGCCTTTGCTCCATGTCTCGACCCTCCTTCAAATCGATCCTCGATGCATGCCAAATTACCTACAAAACACATAAAATGCGCATAGTCTCCGAATCTCATAGAAATACGGGAACTAAGCTAAAAAGGAACAAAACGCACAAGAAAAGGGGAAAAAGAAACATATTTACAAAGGAAATCACATATGAAAACACCACCAAATAGAGAGACATCAAGCTACGGTGCCACTCATGATCTTGAAAATCGTACTTTAAGCACACAGGCATACGACTTAGTAAATTATATAGAGGCGTCCGGTTAATCTCGCTCCCCTCACTAGTTCGTTCGAATCGTTCTCTTAATGAGACCGTAAACAATCAAGGCCACAACAAGACTAGCATAAAAGTCCTATCAAATATTAAATAGTGGAATACGATAACAGTAGGGTCATTATATCTAACAATCGATATTCCTACGATAACAGTAGGGTCATTATATCTAACAATCGATAACAGTAGTGGAATACTCAAATCTACAATACTAGATAAGTGTGAATGTTGGCATGAACTGTAATCATATAAATCAATGCTAAACAATCGTGACAATGTGAAAATTTGATTTGTGATTGGTGGAATGTGATATGTTAATTACATAAATATGATTTGCTGCTTGATTTCATGGCATTTAAAAGTGCAGCCTTTAACTCGCAATGATTACATTTATGGTTAATGATTGTGGCGGCTTTGTTAGGCTTTTTTTTTGTCTTTGTTAGGCTGTTGATAAGTCACACCTCAAATTCAGTCGTTTGTGTTCATTAAAAAAAACGACGACATTTATATGTTTATTAATTTAATAAAAAACGGCTATGATAACAAATACTCCGTATTTCACAACATGTTAAGAGATAATAAGGATGAATATTTATCGTTGTACAAGCCTGTAGACACTTTTGTTTTATTAGGCTGACAATCATTACGATAATTACTAGCTTCAATTTCTTTCAGCTTTATACGGCTGAACTTGTCATGCAAGCCAAACTTTGGCTAGGTTGTACAATTCATTGTAAAGAATCAACGAAATCCGTTCAACTTTCTCAACTTTCTCTCTCAAATATTTCACAACACAATAAATGCCGATGTATCTTTCAAAATTTAGTATTTAAGATCTTGCACGCGTCTCATATTGTTCATTCGTTGCATTTCATTTTATTTTGTATAGTGAGCATCTTTGCTTTTATTATTCTTTCTTTCATTTTGATGTTGACTGATGAAAATTTAGTTTTGTTATATGTAGGTGTTAAATTACTCTTTTACAGGTGAATTCTATGAGCCCATTTTCATCGCGAGGTATTCAACTTTTAATATTTACGCTTCTAAATTGCATGTCCTAACATAATAGTGTTTCAATTATGTTTCTGGTTTCTACCTGTTGAGATGTATGTTGATGTGGTGATATAAATGTTTTCTTTTATTCGTGCTTTGTGATATCTAGTTGTTGATGTACGTTGCTTTGAGTATTCGACTTTCAAGTTACGCATATTATGACAGATAATATAGGTTTTTATCTATGAGAAATTGATAATTTTTGCTTACTTGATTTTATATCTACTCTTTCTTACATGTTCTTGGTAAGCGCCCTTGTGAAGAAAAGATTGGACAAAAATTTGTCAAAAATGATTAACAAGAGGAATTTCGATGAATATATGCATATGGTTTAACATAAGAATATATGCATATGGTTTAACATAAGAATATATTCATATGGTTTAATGATTTTATTCTAATTTGACTTTTGAATTATGCAGTTTGTCAATTTCTTCATTCAGCATCGAAGTTGGATTTTTGAGCTTATTCAACAATGATTAACAAGAGGAATTTCAATGGCGGTAGGCAAGGGGCAAGATTTACAAGTGATGCCAATTTTGGATAATTTTTGTATAAATTTTTGGTATGATTCTAGGGTTTTGTAAAATTGGTTTATTACCTAATAATTTATCTATTTATGTTCTTTTTTAATTTTACATTTAATAAAAAATAATATTTCCACCTTGAGTTTCAATTTATGGCTTAATGATTTTAGTTTGGTTTGACTTTTGAATTATATTTAGTCCATCAAAACTCTTCATTGTGCACCGAAGTTGATTTTTTGAGTTTTATTCATTAATGATAAAAAATACGTATTTTAATGTAAGCAAGAAATTTCACAACTATGCAATTGCTACAAACTTTGGATAATCTTTGTATAGATGTTGGTATGATTATAGGGTTACGTAAAATTTCCACTCGAGTTTGTAATTTTTAATATGGTCAATGAGCAATTCAATGAAAAAAAATCCAAATAAATGACTTAGGCATTTCCCTTTACATAATTACATATTCAGAATTCTATAGGTAGTCGTTAACTAAAAGGCTTTTAAAAATGATTGGCATTTATTTTCTTTGAAACTTGTTTTTTATTTAGCAAAAGGTCAAAACAAAAAATATTGCAGAAGCAAAAACAAAGACAACAATACATTTATGCAATAGAAAACGACAAATTGAGTCGCCATATTATTTCACAATGATTGTTGAATTTCCTAATAATTGTTGATGGCTTCTTTTGTTGACTTCTTTATTTATATGGCATAAAAGCCAACACGTATGCAATGTGAATAGGTTTACATTGTAACTTGTGTATCAAATAGATAGCAATCATTGTATGACATGTGTACTATACATACATTTTATACATAAGTTCATATTATTTGACTTTATCGGCAATACATTTGGATCGATGCGTGTATATTTTAGATTATGTGTCGTATATAATGACAACCAAATACAAGAAAAAGGAAAAAAACTTGTCTACCTTCCTACTAATTCTTTTCTTTTCAATCAAAATATAAGCCACATCTCGTTTTTTGGACCAATTATAGACTAGAAAAGTGTGAATGCTCGCATGAACAGTAAGTATGTAATTCCACTTTAAACATACGTGCTTAATTTTTTTTTTGTCTTCAGTGTGAATGCTTGCATGAACAATAAGTATGTAATTTCACTTTAAACATATGTGCTTAATTTTTTTTGTCTTTTGATTGGTGTAATTTGTTGTGTAAGTTGTATTCAATTGTTTTGATATGGATTAGTTTTATTTTTTATTTTTTACTTTTAGCATATGTACCTGTTTTTGTTTACTTTTTGGTTCACTTTGTTACTTTAGTGTCTTGTTAATTGGTAAACAATGATTGTCATTTATTATGTTATCTACAAAATCAACAAAATCGGCTATGTGCGATTGTGCGTACTGGAAGGAAACAACTAATAGTTTTTTTTTGTAAAACCCATGTGCACATGAGATAAGGGAGGATATAAAATTTAGATTTGGTTTATCCATTGCAAATCTTAAGAAAAAAAAAAGCACTCATACTGTTAAAAAAAGTCAACAAATGTGGAAAGGAAACTGCCTCTCTAATTTAGGGGGAGAGAGAGCCGATTTCACAAAATCGTAATTGAGCACTCCAGCCTCCAAATTTATGCCGACTCTTTAGTTCGTCTTCTTCTTCTCTCTGTCTTTCTCAGACGTATTGCACTTCCACCGTTTTATTTGATTGGCTTCTCTTGGTTATATAGCCTATGGATTTCCATATGTGGTGAAGAGAGATAGGAGAAGCAAAGGAGATGAGAGCTTTTGGAGAGAGATGATTGGTGGTGGACGACTTGGGAGCGGTGAAGATGAGGGGGTCGAGTTTATAGTGGAGATGACTATCAGTTATTATTATTTCTCTCATTCAGACTTTTGAATGCTATTTGTTATATATTATAGTTCGCTTACTTTTTTGTTTGCTTTTTGTTTATGGATCTTACTTCAACTTATTTATCATTTGTTTGTTTGTTTATTTTTTAAAGGTGTTATTAGGTTTCTTATTTTCCGATTACTTTTTTTCCTTCAATATTGGATTGTCATATACTTGATTATTGATGATTCTCACTTATGATGTCCAAAATGGTAAAATAAGAAGTGGGCCCGGGGTACAAAAAACAAGTAGACATGATGGGATTCCCAAAGATGATTTTGGGACCCACCATCATATGCCTTTTTAAGTTTAAACAAACATTCCCATCTCCGCGAGGTCTTCCGAATCCCCGGAGCGAGGTCTCAACCTTGCCACCAACTCTGTTGACACCCCCGCCCACACTGACCACTCACAGATGCCGCCTCCCCGAGCCAATCACCATCTGCCTCATCCCCGGACCAATCAAGAGCCCCCATCTCGGGCATCCCACATCGGACTTTGGCCAAAACTCAACTCCCCAATCCTCTATAAATAGAGGAGAACCTCGTAAGAAGAGGTGGTCGAAAAATATCTTAAACTCAAGAACTGTCTTGCTCGTTGAAGATCGACGTGATCGAAACATCGTCAAAAGACCTCGCTATAGACAAGTGAAGTCCACAAAAAGACTTCAAGTCACACAGAAACCTCGCTCACACTAAAGACCTCGCTACACAATCATGTCAGATTCCTCAAACCACGCTCTCAAGTCTACCTCGCCTCAAGATCAATCTAGTAGTACCTTAGCGGTAGAATAAATTAGCAAATAGGAGATCTCAGATACTTTTAGATCAAGATCTCAAATACTCGTAGGAGGTCTAAGGTGTAATTATTGATTGTTTGTTAGCCTCGTTGGCTTGTAACCTCGCTGTGAAAGAAACATAAATAAAGAAGCAAGTGTTTGCATAATCAAATATAATAATCTCGTTCTTTGTCTTCTAGTGAGTCGTTATTTCGGGTTTCATCACTGGCGCCGTCTGTGGGAACCTCTTCATCCTAAGTAGTTTCCCGATTAGTGCAAACCTTGACTTTTGAACCCCTCAAAATGGCTTGCCCAAACAACTTCTTTCCCCAACATCCTGACAACATGCCTGAGCCCCTGCAGTGGATGTCCACGGGGCCCCCGGGGTGCCCTTTCGTGGTTCCACTGGGTTGGACATACAACGCCCCTCAAAACCCCTACCCATTCCAAGGGTAAGAACAGGGAGGCGCGCCCCCGAACCCGTACCCTTACCCGGGGTACGGACAGTACCAACAAGGTCACGCCCCTACATACGTCCCAATTCCCCCCAGGGACAACCCCACTCCGAGTACGTACCCGCATATGTCCCCGGGTATGTGCCTAGGCAGGAAACATCAACTAACGGCTCGACTACAGAGAGACCCTCCAAGTACCCGATGCAGATCTCGCGATCCCATTCGCGACGTTCGAGGAGGCGAGACGCGGAGTTGTCCGAAACAGCGGGGAGTGCGGCGCTTCCCTTGGCGAAGTCGAAGTCACGACGTCAATCCTTCGAGATCGGGTACAATAACCTCTTTGTAACCGATATCCAAGAGGCACCCATGCCCAAGGGCTTCCATTGGCCACAAATTGGGCTCTACGACGGCACGGCCGACCCTGAGGATCACATGAAACACTTTGTCGTCCAGATGAACGTCAACTCCTACAATGACGCTATATTCTGCCGTATCTTCCCAACCACCTTAAATAAAGCTGCAATGACATGGTTCATCAGCCTCAAAGTAGAGTCGGTGGCCTCGTTCTCTCAGTTGTGTGAATCCTTCATCATACACTTTAACGGCTCGAGGAAGCACAAGAAGAACATGCGGGATCTCCGCGGCATTGAACAGCGGGAAAGCGAGATGCTGGGTACTTTCTTCACAAGGTTCACCACTGCGGTCGCGGAGATCGCACACATCGACGAAGTATCGGTGCGAGATATCCTCATGGGCAACCTTTGCCAAGGGGATTTTAAGAATCACATTTTTCTCAAAAATCCGACAATGTACGAGAGTCTATGCTCTCGGATCACGGCCCAAGTTTATGCCGAGGATGCAGCCAACTAGAGCTCGCGACCGAGGACCGACAAGGAAATTGTGACTGAGGCAAAGGGGAAGGCAAAAATGGCCACACCGGCCGCCCGGGACGCGTACGTGACGCATCCCCACAACCGACGCGCCGACTACAAAGGTAGTACAACAACATAAGCAACAACAACAAGAACAACATCAACAACGACAACGGAAACAACAACCGCTATAACAACTGCGGAAGTGGCGGTGGGGGCTGGAGCTGCTTCGGCGGAAAACCGCGGGGCTACAAAGGCAAAGGCGGGCCCGCGTACAACCCAAATGAAAAAGGGCGCGCCCACCCCGCGTCAGGAGCCAACGTCGTACAGCAGGGGCCGACACAGCCTCGGCTTAGCAACGTTGAACAGCGCGCCCCCGCGGGGCAGGCGCACTCCGGGTAGGCGGCGGCACCCGTTGGGTATATCCATACCATCTCAAGTCAGCCCTCACTGGCGGCTTCAAGCCAGGCGGAAAGAAAGAGATACGCGAGGGCGAGCCACCATGAGCCCTTGGTGTACAACGTGGCGCAGACCTCGCGGTCCCACGTAGGATTGGCTTTCACCCCCGAGGACGCCGAGGAACTCCACATGCCGCACTCCGACCCCCTGGTAATCCACGCCCAACTAGGCTCCAAGATAGTGAAGCGAGTACTAGTGGACACGGGTTCCTCCGTAGACATTATGTACTTTGGTGCCTTCGAACAGTTAGGCATCTCCGCAACGCCTCTGAATCCTTACGCAGGGAAGCTCACCTCTTTCTCGGGAAACGAGGTCGATGTTGCAGGTCTCATAGACCTTTGGATGACGCTCGACACTGGCTCCACAACAAGAACCGAGGTGGTGGAGTTTACAGTGGTATACCTGCCCTCAGCCTACAACGCAATCATCGGGAGGGTCTCTCTGATGAAGTTTAAGGCGGTGGTCTCCATCAACCACCTCAAGATGAAGTTCCCCATCGACGAAGGTGTCAGAGAGGTGAAGGGCAACCAGGAAGAGGGTCGCGTCTGCTACATGACCTCGGCAAAGCAAAAATGCCCGGTGTTCATGGTAGAATCCCCCGGCCAGGCCGACCTCGAAATCCGAGATTTCACAATCCCCACCCCCGAGGCAGAGAGAAGGGTGATCTCCCCTTTCGAGAGAAAATCTGAGAAAATCTATCTGGGAGAGTGTCTCACCAGGACTGCGACAACGTCACTCAAAGCCTTGCTCGCGGGGTCCCGCGACGTGTTCGCATGGACCGCGAAGGACCTCCGTGGTGTTCCTCAAACCATCGCCTAGCACTCCCTAAACGTCGACGTCACCACTCGCCCTGTGGTGCATCGACGAAGGAAAATGAACAAAGAAAGGGTGAGCGCTACAAACGACGAGGTGGCAAAGCTGCTGGCCGTGGATTTTATCCGCGAGGTCCAATATCCGAGGTGGTTGTCCAACGTCGTATTGGTCAAGAAAGCCAGCGGCAAGTGGCGGATGTGCGTGGACTTCAAGGACCTCAACAAGGCATGTCCCAAGGACAGCTACCCTCTACCCTCAATCGACGAGCTCGTCGATTCAAGTGCGGGGCATGAAGTCTTAAGCTTCCTTGACGCTTATTCGGTATACAACCAGATCTCGATGAATCCACGTGACGAGGAGGAGACGTCCTTCATCACCCAGCGGGGGACATACTGTTACAAGGTCATGACCTTTGGCCTTAAAAACGCCGGCGCCACATTCCAACGCCTCATTGACCGGGTCTTCAAGAATCACCTAGGTAGAAACGTGTCGACTTATGTTGACGACATCGTGGTGGAGCAAAAGCCCCAGGGAGCATATGGGCGACCACGCCGAAGTCTTCGCCACCCTCAGGCACAACCGTCTCAGCCTAAACCCCGAGAAGTGTGTCTTCGGCGTATCATCGGGGAATTTCTTGGGCTTCATGATCAGTGAGCGCGGGATCGACGTCAACCCCGCCAAGGTCGAATCGATCCTGTCCATGAGGTCCCCGAGGTCGCGAACTGAAGTGTAGCAGCTCAACGACGCTGTAAACTACCTGGGAAGGTTTTGCTCCCGTTTGGCGGACAGATCCCTTCCTTTCTTCGCCGCCCTCAAGAAGAACGACAAGTTCGTCTGGGATGAGGGACTCGAGGTCGCCTTCTCTGAACTGAAGACTTTCCTTTCAAGGCTCCCCACTCTGTCACCTCCATTGGCAGGCGAAGATCTGCAGCTATACGTCGCGGTGAGCCCGGAGACAGTAAGTGCAGTGCTAACCAGAGAGGCTATGCACCCAGTATACTTCATAAGCCGCGTGCTCCAACCTGCGGAGCAGTGATACTCCCCGGAGGAGAAAATGGCACTGGCAGTTGTGACTGATGTGACGCGACTACGCCCTTACTTTCATGCACACCCCATTCAGGTCCTCTCCGAACTCCCTCTTCGATAAATCCTCCATCAGCCCGCCCGTTCAGGGCGCATGACGAAGTGGGCAGTCGAGCTCTCGGAGTTCGACATCTGCTACCTCTTAAAAACTGCGATGAAGGGGCAGACCCTCGCCGACTTCATGGTGGAGGTCACCTTCCCCGAAACCGACGCAAGCTTGGAAGAGTGGAAGGTGTTCGTTGATGGCTCACGGTGTGATGCCGGTGGCGGGGCCGGCGTATTCCTCGTTGGTCCCTCAATCGAGACGGAGTACGCCCTCAACTTCACCTTCGAGGCCACCAACAACGACTCCGAATACGAGGCCATGATCACCGGGATCGAGATGGCGCTCTTTAGCGGAGCCCGCCAAATCAGGGTCTACACAAATTCCGTGTTGGTGGAGCGTCAACTCAACGGCCAATACGACACCAGGACAGGATTCCTGCCTGCCTACCGAGAGAAGGTGAAGGCCTTGGTGTCATGCCTAGAGACCTTTTCGGTAGAATCAATTCCGCGAGCCTCGAACACAAAGGCAGATGCTCTCGTGAGGTTGGGATCCGCCCTTCCCTTGGAAGTAGGGAACCGCGTGATGGTAGAGAGGAAACTCTCACGAAGTGTGGACAGTGAGGTCATGTCCGTAAGGACCGAGGACTGGAGGTTCCCAATAACGCGGTATGTATAGAGCATCGTCCTCCCAGAAGACCCCACGCTGGCCATGAAGCTAAAAATACAGGCGGCCCGTTACTGCGTCATCGGTGACCAGCTCTACCGTCGAGGTTATGCTGAGCCCAATTTGTTATGTGTACCGCTCAAGGTCACGGATCACATCCTCTAGGAGGCACATGAGGGAGTTTGTGGCGGGCCTTGGCGCATAAGATTATGCATCTGGGGTACTTTTGGCCCACTCTCCAACAAGATGCAAAGGCCTACGTCCAGAGGTGCGATGGGTGCCAGAAGCATGGCAACCTCCAGCATACCCCAACCTCCCGCCTCCACTCCATCCACGCACCTTGCCCGTTCGCAATGTGGGGGATGGACATCCTCGGCCCCTTCTCCAAAGCGGTTGGCCAAGTGCAGTACATCTTGGTCATTGTCG
Source organism: Fallopia convolvulus (assembly GCA_964016875.1). NCBI lineage: Eukaryota > Viridiplantae > Streptophyta > Magnoliopsida > Caryophyllales > Polygonaceae > Fallopia > Fallopia convolvulus. Next base: position 29,802,703 of record OZ024730.1, read on the forward strand.
ACTACTTCACGAAGTGGATCGAGGCGCAAGCTATGGCAAAAATCACCGGGGCAAAGGTCTGCGACTTCTTATGGAAGAACCTCGTTTGCCGTTTCAGCATTCCCATGACCACCATGACCGATCATGGCCCCCAATTTGAATGCGAAGAGACTCGGACTTTCTACTCCAAACTAGGCATAGCTCTCAAATTCTTCTCTGTGGCCCACCCCCAGTCCAACGGCCAGGTAGAAAATTTCAACACCCGCATCCTAACCGACTTAAAGAAGCGCCTATGCATGGCGCAAGGCCGTTGGGCGTAACTACTTCCACTCGTCCTCTGGACATATCGCATAACCATGCGTCGCGCAACAGGCGAAACACCCTTCGCTCTAACTTACGGGGCGGAGGCGTTGGTCCCCGTAGAAACTCTGGTCCCCTCGGCAAGAGTGTTCAACTTCGACGAGAAAGAGAACGAGTCCAACCTCAAGGTCGAGCTACAGTTCCGAGACGAGCTGCGCGAGGTGGCAGACCTACGCTCTAGAGATTACAAGCGTCGTGTAGACATATATGACGACAAAAAGGTAAGACCTCATCTTTTGACCACGGGAAACCTCGTTCTGAGGCGTACGGAAGGTGGCAAACTGGATCCTAACTGGGAGGGCCCATATGTCCTCGGGGAGGAGGTCGCGCCCGGAGCCTTTAAGCTCAAAGACAGCGAGCGACGTACCCTAAGCAAAACATGGAACGTCGCGTGGCTCAAAGTCCACCTCTCGCTTCCCGCTTGGGGCTGGAGAATCTCGTTGAGTCCACTCCTCGCTTCCCGCTTGGGGTTGGAGAATCTCGTTGAGTCCACCCCTCGCTTCCCGCTTGGGGTTGGAGAATCTCGTTGAATCAACCCCTCGCTTCCCGCTTAGGGTAACCCCTCGCTTCCCGCTTAGGGTTGGAGAATCTCGTTGATTCCACCCCCTCGCTTCCCGCTTGGGGTTGGAGAATCTTGTTGAGTCCACCCCTCGCTTCCCGTTTGGGGTTGGAGAATCTCGTTGAATCCACCCCTCGCTTCCCGCTTGGGGTTGGAGAATCTCGTTGAGTCCACCCCTCGCTTCCTGATGTTCGCATTTTTAGTATAGTTTTTGATAGGTTTTCTTTGCTTATTAGGTTTAGTTTTGTCTAGTTTAGGTTTAGTTTTGAGTATTTTGAGTTAGTTTTGCATAAATCTATGAAAAGAGTGGAATCTACGTTATTTTGTGTATTTTGCAGATTTTAGTGAGAAAAGGAGCTAAATGGAGCTAAATTTGGAGCATCACAGTGAAGGATGGGAGAGTGCAAGATTTAAGAAGTCAAAGCTTACGAGTATAAGAGGAGGTGTTGAAGAAAACAAAGCCCAGGCTCATTAACGAGGCTGTGAAGGGTCGTTAACGAGGCCACGAAGAGAAAGATTTCGGAGTATTATTTTTATTATTCACCGGTCCTGAGCGGGAATTTATTTCCGTATCGGTTGAGTATCTTTTTAGAATCTTTATGGGTTATTAGAATATGTATTTTAGGGTTTAATATCTTTCTAGATTTTATTTCTATCTTTTAGAGATTGTTTCTATCTTTTTAGGAATGTTTTTATCTTTTAGCCTTTTTAGTTTTTTAGGATTTTCTAGTATAAATACCCTTCTATCTAGCATAGAAAGGGGGAGTCGAATTTTAGAGCTAGTTTTTGGGAGAAGATTTGGAGGAAGGCCGAAAGAGAGAGAACCGGATCGGAAGTCGGTGACGAGGTTCGGTGACGACGGTTTCCGAGGTTCGTTGATCGAGTTTTGTGGTTCGGTGATTGTTTTGTTTAGTTTTCTTCTGAATCTCTGTAAGACGATATTTTTGTTGGTAATTTAAGTTTGAGTTTTGTTTTAATATTTGTTTTTATTGAAGTTTTTAGTTTCTTAATCATGAGTAGTGAGTAGTCTATTTTTCTAGGGTCGGGGTTAAGCCCGGCATAGTTGAGCATGTTTGATGAGTAAGATTGTGTGTTGAATGCCTTTTATCTTTATTGAGATTGTTTGTTGTGCTTCATACCGAAACGGGAGTGGAGATAATTTGAGTTTTAACTTGATTGAAAGAGAAAGTTAGCAACTTGAAGGTTGATATTGTTTGAAAACGAGAGTTTCAAGCTTTAGATCCAAAACAAGCAATTGAGTGAGTTAGATTATGAAAGTAGATTAATTTACTTGTTAAGTCAATGAAAGTTGATGACTCTATCTATTTGAAGGCATGATCTTATCTTCTTACGAATTCTTATGCTTGGCTATGTTGTGGTGTCCCTTATCCTAGATTTTTGTTTTAATTGAATTATTTCTGGTAAATCTTCGTTGCTGAATACTTGCTTCGGTACCGAATATTAATTGGAATTTAATTAGGTCGTTAGTTAGTATTTTTGTGTTCGGTGGTTCGGTAACGATCCGGACAAGGTCGTTAACGAGGCATCTCGTGAGTGATTGTGTTTCAATTTATTTGATTTTTATTAGATTGATAGACAAACAACCTTGCTTCCTGTGGAACGATCCTGACTCCACTGTACTCAGCGGGGTCTTGACTTACAAATTTATTTGTTGGCCGAGAAACCCTATCAACAAATTGGCGCCGTTGCCGGGTAAGCAACGAGTTGTTAGTTTATCTTTGGGATCAGGAATAGCCCGACCCCGTTTTTGTTTTCTTTGTTTGTTTTCTCAGTGTATGCCGGTAGGACGAAGAAGGCTTCAGTTTGATAGCTCCAGTTATTACTCAGAACCCGAACGTTCCCTGCACCGACGACTCCGAGAAAACCAAGCCATGGCCACAGTTGAAGAGATGGCTCGAGAGTTAGAGATCCTCCGGACCCAGATCGAGGCACTGAAAGCCGAGAAGGATGGCGCAGACGCAGACAAGGCTCGACTGCAAGAAGAGCTAAACGCCTATCCAAGGAATGCCAAGCAATACATGCATCCGGAACTGAGGGTGCCAAAATCTCCTATTGTGCTTCCTACGATAGAGAAACCTTTTGAGATCAAGTCTCAATTTATATCCTTAATTAAACGGGCTCAGTTTGAAGGGAAACCTGCTGAGTGCCCTATGGAGCATATTAGAGATTTTCTTGATTTATGTGACACCATAGATGCTGAAGGTGTCTCGCTAGAATATGTTCTGTTAAAAGCTTTTCGATGGTCACTTACTGTAAAGGCCCTGAACTGGTTAGAGAGCCTACCTTCTAAGTCTATCAGGACTTGGAAAGCTTTGTATGATCAATTTCTTACAAAGCTTTTCCCTCCTGCTAAGACAACAGAGTTAAGGAAACGCATCACCTCTTATCACCAGTTGCCTAATGAAACATTTGTTGAAACATGGGAAAGATTTAAAGAAATGCTTAGACAATGCCCTACTCATGGGCAACCTTTATATGTATTGCAAGAAATCTTTTTCCAGGGTATCAACGCGGAGACCAAGAACCGCATCAACACGCATATTGCGTGTGGTTTTATAGAGATGAACCCGACAGAGGCGTGGGAACTGTTGGACAAGCTGGCGAATTACGATGCTATGTACGGAACTCAGCAGGCTCCACAAACTCAAAAACGTCTCTATGTGCCCAACCGAGATGAAGTTGACCCCGATGTTAAAAATCAATTCTTACTAGATGAGGTCAACCGTTTGAGGAAACAGGTAAGTTTTCTGAAATCCTCTCAATCATGTCAAGAATGTGGTTCTTCTGCGCATAGTACTTCTGCTTGCACTAACATTGAGCAGGTTAGAACCGCTGAGAGGATAGCTGAGATGAATTACATGAGAGGACCCTACAGGAACCAGCCTAATTATAATGACAGGTCAAACAACTATCAACCATGGGGCAATCAGAATACAAATCACAATTACACAAGGCCCCCACAAGATAGACGACCTGCACCATATCGACCTCCAGTCCATCAGGAGACGCCATCATGGGTTCAGGAGATTAAAGAGAGCATCAACGGAGTGAACAACAAGGTTGATGACGTCCAAGCCAAGCTGAACCGACAGGATAAAAGATGGGGAGAGTTCGATATTTGGAAGAGGAGCGTTGATTCCCAACTAGGAGACCTTGCTGCACGGATTCCAAGACCACAAGGGCAACTCCCGGGCCGCCCCGAGGAGAACCCTAGGGGCCAAATAGCAGCGGTACACCTCAGAAGCGGGAATACATTACCGGAGAGAGTTCAAGCTGAAGAGAAGGAGGAAAAGACCTCGCAAAACAGCTCGTTAACGAGCCAGCGAGAGCTAGTACCGAGCCAACAAGCCAGGATGACGAGGCTCCAGGAATTCCTGACGATCCTAACCCAGGTAAGTCTACTAATCCGAGCCTTCCTCTCTATTCCAAGGTAGTTAACGACCCTATCAGGGTCGGTAACGACCCGCCGAGGACACAAAACGACCCCAGTGTCGACCCGGTACTCTCACCTCTCGAGCCTAACTTGGTTCCGAGAATGGTGAAAACTCTTCCATTTCCAACTAAGAAATCTATGGACTCTACTGAGAGTAAGTTCAAGCGTTTCGTTAAAATTCTTCAGTACATTAATATTTCCATCCCATTCGCTGAGGCCCTAAGCGAAATGCCGGCTTACACAAAATTCTTGAAAGATATTCTTAGCAGGAAAAGATCTATTACAGAGCTGCAGGACGAAGTCAGATCCATAGCTCTTCCAGAAAAGCTTGGAGATCCCGGGAGGTTTGCAATCACAATCGGCATAGGCAACCACAAGTTCAAGGCTTTATGCGATCTTGGTGCCAGTGCTAGTCTTGTTCCGCTCTCAATATGGTCTAGAGCAAATATGGGACCACTAGAGCATGTCAACATGCGACTTTATATGGCAGACGGATCTTGCATCAAACCAACAGGGCTGCTAGAAGATTTCCCAATTCAAGTGGGTAATTTCTTTGTTCCTAATGACTTCATCGTGATGACAATGCCCGAAGATCCAATTGTGCCTATTATTTTGGGAAGACCATTCCTCGCTACAGCAGGAGCAAGAGTTGATGTGCGAAAAGGGACTCCTCACTTTTGATATAGGAGAGGAACGGGTGGAATTCAATTTAGATCAAAAAGCCAACGACCCAATCGGAGTGGCACAACTAGAGTTGACTCAACCCGAACTCGACACCACAGTCCCTACCGAGCCACATCTGCCGATCACTGATTCTCACGTGCACAAAGGCCCTACTACAGAGGTTACAGAAAAGTCCAAACCACCTTGGCTTTCGGACTACACCAATAACCCAAGGATATCGAGCTTGTTGATAGAAGAAGAAGGTCCTAATTTAGCAATTCAAGTGCACAGAGGCAGTAAGGTTACAAGCAGGGTATTTCAAAACCCAAACATGGCCGTACATGAACCACCATGAGACTAGCAAGGGATCTCGTCGGGCTAACGACGTTAAACATAGCGCTTACGGGAGGCAACCCGCTTTTTAGAATAGGTCTAGTTTATTTTATTTTATTTTTCTTTTCTTTTTATATTATTTCTTAGCTTTCTTTTATTTTTCTTTTTAGTTTTAAATAGGATAGAAATTAGATTCTTGAGCTAACAAAGATTTCAGGAAAAAAGGGGTCGAAAAATCACTCAAGAAGGCCACGGCGGCTCGTTAACGACCCTTCCAAGGTCGTTAACGACCCGGTTCGGACGACCCGATTTGTCACAATACGGGGCAGGTAAGTAATTCTAACCTAGTTAACTTCTTTAACCCTAGCCGCCACCCCTTCTACCCTTACCCTTCCTATAAAAACCCTTTTACCCCTCCCAAAATTCTATCACAACCCCTTCAAAATTCACTCTCAAACCCAAAACTCTCTCAATCCCTTTCCCTTCCCTCCCACCGAGTCGGAATTCCCACTCTAACGACCACCGGAGACGCCATCGTTACCGGAGTTCGGAGGCCACACACCGTCGACGACGAGGTTGTTAACTACCCCACTTCCGACCCTTGTTCTTTAAATTCTCGGTTCTCCGGTATGATTTCTAAACCCTTGCTTGAAATTGCATGATTGATTATCTATAGGGTTAAATTTCATACCTTGAATCATGATTATTAGGGAGATCGATGAGCATGCTTAAAATCCGTTCTAAAAATTCTTGATTGTGCCTAGTTGTTCATGATTTAGGAAAGATTATTCATGTTAGATTAGCTATTGTAACCCTTTAGTTAGGAAAGCATGAATTTTTCTTGTTCTAGATCTAAAAGTTCGAACTTTGCATGTCAAAATTCCGGGAAATCTTAGCATGTTCGGGATGGGTAATTGAGCAAGTATGGGGTGCTTATACCCAATAGGGGATTCGTGGAAAATATTAGAAGATTGCATGCTTGATTTGTGCTGAATTAGAGGTAGATTTAATTTCGGAAATTTCTGGTTTTGCTATCGGCGGGTCGTTAACGACCCACTCAGGCTCGTTAACGACCCTGCACTTCATCAATGATCGATCCGAGCCCAGACTCGTGAACAACCCAATTTGGTAGTTTATGAATAAATCCGAGGTTAATTTTGAGACCAAGTATGGGGTCTCATACCTATTATTTTTGAGTGGATCTTATCTTGGAAATTTTTGATTATTTTGTAGGATCCATGGCTAGTTCAAGCAGACCCACTACCCGAGCCCAAAAGAAGAGGAGGAACCACAGGTCTCCATCTCCACCCCACGTGGACGATGTGATTTTGAGCAGTCAAAGCCAAGTACGGCGCTACCGGGATTTTTTGGAGAAGGACCATTACACCCGATGGTTCTCGAAGTCTAGCGCCGTCTCTACGGGCATCTACACGGATGTCAAGGACGCCTTCATCATCCTTGGGGCCGCACACTTATTGAAGCAAGAGAGCTTGCCACATTACCCGGCCCTCACATCCGAGTTCTTGGCCACCTTGGAGACCAATTTCTCGTCGAAGATCTCGGCGGGACGCATTCGGTTCCGGCTCGGTAACGAGGACCGTGACTTCACCATGGCGGAGTTCAATGCAATCTTGGAGCTCCCAAACCCGACAAGGGACTATAGCTTGAAGGACTACCGAGTGACCCGCACTTGGAGCTACATCACCGGAGAGGTTCAATCCTCCACCGCGGCGCTATCCGAAGCAAACATCGTCAACCCCATCTTCCGGATTATCTTGAGAGTCCTCACCACAACATTTTGGCCGAAGAAAGAGTTGAACCGGCCTACAAGAACGGAAGTCGCTTGCTTCCACACCATCCTCTTCGAGGAGCCCGGCCCCTTGAATTTGGGGTACGAATGGCTCTACTATGTCGAGAAGTCCACCAGGTCCAAGGAGGTGTGGTGTGGCAATTTGGTTAGCCTCTTGGCTAAGAATCTTGGAGTTGATCTCACCCGTTACACACCGGCCCACGCTCAACTCCTCAACAAAAACTATTGGTATAGTGTCGGGATTCTCGTGCAAGCCGCGGGAGGCTACAAGGTGAAGGTTCGAGATCAACTAGTCATACCTTCCCTCGACATGTACGAGCTACTCTATGTACCGAATTGGTACGAAGTGTGGACGGGCCAACCTTACCCATTGGAGCCAAAACCGGAGGATGAGCTCTCGCTTAGGCCTTGTCACACCCGGTTTGAGCGAGACGACGTGGATGAATATGAAGAAGAAGATGAGCAAGAAGATATCGAGGTAGTAGGCAATGACACCGAGGAAGCCGACACCGAGGGCGGCACTGAGGAGCTTAACTTTGAAGAAGAAGACATGGAGACGGAGGAATTAGTAGGCCACATCTTCGTCGACGAGCCAACCACGGTCGTTAACGACCATTTCCAGCCACCACCCAACACTGTTAACGAGGCAACCAGCTTCGTTAACGAGGTGCCGCAAGCTCCTGTCGACCCTCCACCAGCTCCTGTCGACCCTCATGCATATGGCTTAATGCCTTACAACCCGGTGATGTATCAAGACCATTTCCAGCCTCACTACCCACCGCCTCCTCAGCCCGAGTACGCAGGATCGAGCATACCACCACCATGGGCCGAGGATCTTTCTGCACGGATGCAGCAGCTTCACCTCCAGACCGATCACATTCATCGGAGGATGGATAGATGGGAAACCGTCTATTCCGCTCGCATGTCGAGGGAAGATGAGAGGCAGCGTCAGAGAGAGGAGGAGGATGCTGATCGTTGGAGGACGATGTACGACTTCATGGGGAACTTTGAGCACTATTTTCCTCCACCAAACCGTTGATCAAGCTCAAGATGAAGTTTCCTTTCCTTGTTTCCACTTTTGTAAGTTTTATGTCTTTCTTTTTCTTTTTAATTTTTTGTTTTCTTTTCTATTTCTTTTCCCTCTTCTTCTTATTTTCCTTACAGTGGGGACACTGTAATTTTAAGTATGGGGTGGGAAGAAAGTAGAAAAATTATGTCCTAGGTGTTTTTTGTTCTATGTAGTTGTTATTTTTTTTAAACCGAAAAAATCGAAAAAAACAAAAACAAAAAAATTGAAAAATTGAAAAATACAAAAAGAGTTTAGAATTGATAGATATCCCTTCTTAAAAGTTCTATGATAGCAATCACTAGCTTAATCATATAATTCCTTGCAAATATGTCTTTGAAAGTATAGCCAGATTCTTAAAATTGAAATTATTGTTTTTAGAAGAGAATAGCATTAAGATGAAATTGAGCACATATACTTTTTATAGCATAGATAATGCAATCCAACAAAAATCTACCTTGTGAGAAATTTTTGGCCTTATAGGGAGAACATTTATAAATCCCTCTTCTTTTTTGTGTGATTTACTCTCTTTATGCATATTATCTCTTGGAATTGTGATGGTTATCTATTTCTTGAGACCCTTATAAGATTTTTAGTTCATTACTTGTGAAAATCATATGATAGAGTACTTATTTTTATGAGCCCTATTATCCCCTATCTACCTTTACATCATTCCTTCTTTTGATAACCAATTTTGGCCTGAGACCTTTTATTTTTAGCTCCACAAAAATTATTCCCTAGCCAAGATAAGCTTGACCCTATCCGGGAATTAGGACTTAGATTGGAGAGGTAAAGTTTTGTGCTTTGTTGGAAAGAAGAGAGTTTATATTTGCTTGAATTGAAGGGTATTTGGGAAGGATAGATTGGAAGTCTCTTGTTATTACATGTAAGAAAGGTCTCTTGATAAAAAGTTGCACAAAATAAAGTTTTGAAGGAAAGAAATGTATACGGTGGATCGTTAACGACCCGGATGTGGGTTCGTTAACGAGGCAGCGAGAAAAAAATAATAAAAAGAAAAAAAAAAGAAGGAAGGAAAAGTTGAAGTGCATTTGTGTTTAAAGATAATATCAAGAGATTCTTTTATTTTGATTATGAGACTTTCTAGGATGATAAAGGGTGAGTGAAAATAAGTGTGCATAATATGAAGAGTGAGTTTGGTATATGTTTTTATGAGAGTTTTGATGTTATGTGTGAGTTTTTAGGGAGTCTTTGATTCCCGGATATTATTAGAACCACATGACCAAAATATTTCCACACCTTATTGTTATTACCAAGCCCCATTACAACCCGGACGAATGGAAACTTCTATGAAGTTTTTCATTGAGCCTAAGTTCTCTTGATGATTCTTTGCTTGTTTTGACAAATCTTGGGTGGAGAGTATTGGTGATATAAGTTCCAATTTCTATGAGTTTTTGTATACAGGATGAGTTGAGAGATTGAAATTATAAGCCCAAACACTTGAGAGTTGAGTGAAACACATTATATCCCTTGAGAGGTTGGATTGTATTATTTTATGTCTATTTGAGTGCATATATGTGTGAGGATGTTAATAGTCTTTTGCTATAATTTTCTTATGTGTAGATGTTGCTTTTTTGAAGATGGCTATGTCTTGATAAGCATGATTTGTTTTGGTTTTGGTTAGTATCTTGTTTATTGCTTGAGGACAAGCAAGTCTAAGTATGGGGTATTTTGATGTTCGCATTTTTAGTATAGTTTTTGATAGGTTTTCTTTGCTTATTAGGTTTAGTTTTGTCTAGTTTAGTTTTGAGTATTTTGAGTTAGTTTTGCATAAATCTATGAAAAGAGTGGAATCTACGCTATTTTGTGTATGTTGCAGATTTTAGTGAGAAAAGGAGCTAAATGGAGCTAAATTTGGAGCATCACAGTGAAGGATGGGAGAGTGTGTAACACCCCGTTTTTACCTCAGAGATATTACCGCCAGCGACCTCGGAATTTACACTCCGAAGCCACCCAAGGCTTTCACGGTATTCAAGATATAAATAATAATGACAATTCAATAAATATTAAAACAAAATGTCCAACTTTCACAATCTAGAATAATCTAAATACTTGCGGAAAAATAAGATAAATAGTCTTGAACAAAGCGGAAGTAAAATTCTTGAAGGCGGTCCTTACAGACCAAGGATCTCGACCTTAAACTAAAAAGTTATTCAAAAGAAACGTGACGTGCAACAACTTCAACAACTTCAATCTCGAATCACCACTCCTTTACTCCCTGATGTTCCGTATAGGGACGGTTGACACCAGCCGGCCATGCAAAAGAAATAAAGCGGTCGGTCAGTCTAATGAAGACTACGCAAGCGGAATTTTATGTGAGGTTCTTGTGATCTTAGTTGCATTATGACCATCGGACTCCGAATGAAAGCCGGTCGATGACATAACCCAAATAATCTCACAGAATGGGAAATATGATGAAAAGATTAGGACACCACAAAACTATGGTTCCTTAAGAATGAGAAGGGTTATGTTGGGAACTTTAATTATCAACCAATATTTTGAAAAGCCTCCGTCGACTTATCAAATCTACAACCAACCTCACCGAATGCGTGTTGTCCGAATTCAGATTGGAAAATAGATTAATCAAAGTCGGGAGCCAGAGTGGTTATCCAAGTTGTAGTCACCACCCTGAACACGTTTTAATGGGTGTGCACTAGCACTTATCTTATTTAATTACAAAACATTGCATTCAAGTTGGTATCTTTTAAGACGGCAACGCGATATGCCATAAGATATAGAATCCCACAAAGGGAGGAACGAGTTCCTAAGTCCCGATACAAGGCACTAGCTAGGTGCCAAACACTCCTCAAAACGGTTGAGAGAGTAGGGTCATGACCAACATTAGGGTCTAGGTCCATCCTAATGCAAAATATTATAAAGAGGTGTTCAGGGGTTAGTGAACCCCCACCCCTAATTCTACGCTAGTCCACAACAACGAATCTCAAAATGAGACCGTGAAACAAACAGGTGCACAAACATTGCAACCTAAATATAAGTTCTAGCGCATAAATTATTTATAATTTATTTTGTTCAACTTTTCCTCGTAAGTTGAATTCTTATGACTCGTCTAAGTTTATATTTCTAATAAACTTATCTTATTAACATTAATAAAATCTTTCTTTATTAATGTAGGACCTTTTTAATTTCTTTGTATTGCATATTGTAGATTCTTTATTTTTATGCATACATATTAATTACAATATTTACCCATATGTTATTTCAATAAAAATCATATCATTTTGCAAAGTACATGTTTTTAAGACATAAAATCAATAATATTCATCATTTTCTTTCTATTTGCAAATTTTATCAAAATATATACTTGCTACTTTTCTTTCATAAAAATATCATAAAAATATTTTAAACATCTTTTAAATTAAGATTTAAAAATATTTATTTTATTTTAAATACCCTAATTAATAAAAATACATAAAATAGGGTGAATTGGCTAAGAAGACAAGTTGTACGGGTCGGGTCGGGCCCGCGGGCCTGCTACTTACAGCAGCAGCAGTATTGCGCGTTTCTGACTTCAGAAGCTTCGTTCTCCTTCGTCTGGAATTGGTTTGAGGCGTGTGAGGTGTCGTTGGAACCGGGACGAGCGTTGCTTTCTATTGTTGGCAGCGGCGGCGCCTGAGGTGGTCTTTGGTGGCCGTAAATCACTTCTGAACAGGAGGCTGCGGTGAGGTCGTTCGAAAACAGAGCTGAACTTTTGTATGGATTTCTAGCTCGATTTTTGATCAAATCTCGATTGGAAAGGAAGTGTTTTTGTTTAGGATTAGATAGGTAATGTCAAGAGCTATTTATAGGGCCAAGAATGAGCTTCAACGCTCCAAAAACAAGCCCGAAATCACCATTTAAAGCTTTGGACACAATCCCTTTGATTTCGCCCATTTATGGGAGATTTATCACGAAATTGGATCGGATTGATTCCCTAATTCATTCCTTTGACTCTTCACTAACCTTTCCTTCTTAACTCCAACCTCATTCTTATCCATTCCGATTTAATTTGAACGATTTCAAAGAAAAACGTTACCTTTGACCTAGAACGACATAGAACGAGATTTCCGGGCTGATTTTAATTGATTTCCCCCAAATTGATTGAGGAAACTTGTAGAGGGTTAAACAAGGAGCAAGTAGGCTTTTACGGAATCCATTTCCGTTAAGAAACGAGATCAAATTTCTCATTTGAAATTCAAGACTCAAGTGGGGAAGAAGACCCCCCATTTGTGAATCCATTTCAAGAAATTAAATAAACAACCCCTCTAGTTTAAGAAATGATCAAAAAATGCCCTTGATATTAATATTTATCATTGATATCTTTTGAAGACATAAAACTTTTAATTCATAATATTTTTACAATAATTCTCTTTGTTTATAAAAATATGTTTAAAGAATATTGATATCTTTCTCTTAAAATTCTAGTTTTATTTATTTTATCTTCCTTTAACATATGGGTAAGGTCCATTATTATTTTAAATAACCCTTTAGAGGTTAGTTGCTTAACTTTCATTTAATAAAATAATTTAGGTAAGCAATATATCATTATTATGAGAATATTTCCACAATTTATTTTATCAAACAAAATAAAAAGGAAATTACATAATTGTCCTTCTTGAAAAAGAGGGTTATTACAATAATACCCCCTTAAAAATAGTTTCGTCCCCGAAACTAGGTTCGACTTACTAGATATCCATCTAAGAAAAGGGAGGTTATTACAGTAGTGCCCCTTTAAAAATAGTTTCGTCCCCGAAACTAGGTAGAGAACAATTCTAGAAACCTTCTATGCATATCCTATTCCGTCTCCCATGTTTCCCAAGTGACTTCTTCCCCAACGTTCTTGGACCAAAGGATCATCACTAGTGGTACTTCTTTATTACGTAAACTCTTCACTCGTCGTTCCAGCATGCGAACGGGTGTCTCCTCATATGTGCCACTGGGTTGAATCCCAATATCATCGTAGTTGGGAATATGGAATTCATCCGGAATATACACGCAATAGCGATACATGGAAGACATTATGAACTGGATGCGCAGATGGAGGGAGGGCAAGTTGATACGCAAGGTTGCCAATCCGTCCTAAAATCTCAAACGGTCCAACGTAACGAGGGTTAAGCTTTCCTCGTTTTCCAAAGCGGGAAAAAAAAACCTTTAGATGGAGACATTCGGACGAAAACCTTGTGTCCTTCTTCAAACTCAACATCCCTTCGCTTCATATTAGCATAAGATTTTTGTCGACTCTGAGCTGTCAACATTCTCTATCGGATTAAAGCAATGTCGGAAGTAGTCCTCTCCACCAATTCTGGGCCTAGAAGAATCTTATCAGCATTCTCGTCCCAACAAATCGGTGAATGACATTTCCGTCCTTATAGAGCCTCAAAAGGAGCCATCTTAATGGTTGAATACCAACTGTTGTTGTAGGTGAATTCTACCAAACTTAAGTCGGTATCCCAACTAATAGAACAGTCTAGCACACAAGCCCTACGCATATCTTCTAGTGTTTGGATAGTCCTTTCGGATTGTCCATCGGTTTGGGGATGAAAAGCAGTACTGAACCTTAGCACTGTCCACATGGCTTGATGTAGCTCCTTCCAAAATCCCGACATGAATCTTCCATCACGATCAAATATTATTGTCTTCGGAGTACCATGTAAACGAACTATCTCATGCACAAAAGTCTCAACTAACTTTTGGACTCCCCATGTTTTCTTTATTACTATGAAGTGTGCACTCTTTGTGAGCCTGTCAACGACTACCCGAATAGCATCCTTCTGTCCTTGGGTCTTAGGAAGGCCCGTCACAAAATCCATAGCAATATCTTCCCATTTTCATTCTGGCACTAGCAATGGTTGCAATTCGCCACCTGGCCTCTTGTGTTCAATCTTCACCTTCTGGCATACCAAACATTTTGCTACAAACTCCGTCACATCATTCTTCATGTTTGGCCACCAGAAATTCCGACGTAAATCTTTGTACATCTCACTCGATCCCGGGTGGACTGAGTATGCTGATGCATGCGCTTCTTTCAAAGTCAGAAGGCGAATCTCTTCATAAGTTGGCACACAAATTCGGTCTTGAAACCATAGTGATCCATCATCCTGAACGATAAAGCCAGGTGCCTTTCCTTCTTGCACCTCACAACTTATCTTAACTAGCATGACATCTTCAACCTGTTTTTCCTTTATTTGGTCCAGAAGAGTAGCATGAATCTCTAACATATTCATACTACCACGCTGACGTCCGAACCAAACCTCAATCTCGCACTGGATCAATTGCCGTTGCAGCATTGGTTGAGCAGTGAGTGCTGCCATCATGGATTCCTGAGAGGTTTTGCGACTCAGTGCGTCAGCTACAACATTAGCTTTACCTGGATGGTAAAGCAATTTGATGTCATAGTCTTTCAGTAGTTCTAACCATCTCCGTTACCTCATGTTCAACTCCTTCTGAGTGAAGACATACTTCAAACTCTTATGTTCAGTGAAAATCTGACACTTCACACCATAAAGGTAGTGACGCCAAATCTTCAAAGCAAACACAACTGCAGCTAACTCCAGGTCATGAGTGGGATAGTTCACCTCATATGTGTTCAGTTGACGAGATGCATATGCAATAACCTTCCCATGTTGCATAAGCACGCATCTGAGGCCTTGCTTAGATGCATCACTATATACTACATATTCATCCAATCCATCGGGTAAAGTCAGAATCGGAGCACTAGTCAAACGCCTTTTAAGTTCTTGAAAGCTTGCCTCGCATTTCTCATTCCACACAAACTTCTTGTGAACCTTATGGAGCAAACTAGTCATAGGAAGAGCGATCTTTGAAAATCCTTCCACAAATCGCCTATAGTATCCTGCAAGACCAAGAAAGCTACGAACTTCTTTCACATTCTGAGGTTGCTTCCAATCTGCAACTGCTTGGACTTTCTGAGGGTCTACCATTACCCCTTCTTGGTTGATAACGTGGCCTAGAAATGCAACTTCTTTCAGCCAAAAATCACACTTTGACATCTTAGCATACAACCCGTTTTGCCTAAGGATTTGTAGAATGATCCTGAGGTGTTCTTCATGAGTTGCTTCGCTAGGTGAATAGATAAGAATGTCCTCGATGAAGATCAGTACAAATTTGTCAAGATATCCTTGAAAACATCGATGCATCAAATCCATAAATACTGTTGGGGAATTTGTAAGGCCAAAAGGCTTGACCACAAATTCATAGTGTCCATACCGTGTGCGGAATGCCGTCTTAGGGATGTCCTCCTCACGAATTCGAAGTTGGTGATATCCCCTCAAATCGATCTTGGAGAATACCCTTGCTCCTCGCAATTGGTCTAAAATATCGTCAATCCTTCGCAATGGGTACTTGTTTTTTATTGTGATCTTGTTCAGTTCTCGGTAGTCAATGCAGAGTCTGAAGGTTCCATCTTTCTTCTTTAGAAATATTACTGGCGCTTCCCAAGGTGAAGCACTCAGTCTGATGTACCCTTTTTCTAGGAATTCTTCCAATTGCTCCTTCAGTTCCTTCATTTCCAATGGGGCCATTCTGTAGGGCGCCTTGGAAATAGGTCTGGTCCATGTTTCCAACTCAATGGTGATCGAACTCCACTTCACGATGAGGTGGTAATCCTGAAATCTCTTTTGGAAAGATATCAAGAAACTCTCTAGCAACGAGGATCTCTTAAAGTCTTACATCTTTCTTTTCAATCGTTTCCATAAAACAGAAGAATCATGTGCACCCTTGTTGGAGCATCTTCATTGCCTTCATAGCATTAACCATTTTCCCCGTTCTCAGCTTCTCGTTTCCCTTTGAACTTGTAAGCATATCTGCCTCCTCTTGTGATTATTATGGTTCTAGTGTTGAAATCTATCTCAACTCCAAGACGAGTTAACTAGTACATCCCCAAGATTACATCATATGGGGCCATAGTTATACAGATAAGGTCAGAATCACACTTTGTCCCTTAGATGGTGATCGAAAAATCAATGATTTGCTTGGTACACACAATCTTCTCCACATTAGGAAGATTCACAACGAAAGGATAAACGAAACTCTATTCGTGTTACGAGTGTTGATCCTTTGAACATTCATAAACTAAACTCTATCTATTTAGACATTTTATCACCAAGTGATAATCTCATAACATAAAATCCAAATTCTTTATTTATAAAGGTAGAATGGTTTAACATTCTATCATAACTGAGTTCAACTTGACTCAAAGATGACACAACTCCGATAACAACAAAGCAATCCAACATAGTTCGATGAAACTAAACCAAATACGACTCATGACATAACTAAGGAAAAACTCGAAATACTAATGAACGACACCCTATGGTTTAGCTTGGCGGAATGCCTTCCTATACTTAGCAGCGGCCATCGTATTCTTCTTCCTTGGCGCTCCCAAGCGATAGCAATACATATCCAAGAACACGGGATCGAACCTCCTAGGGTCCTTGACTGCCCCGTTGTTCTCCAACAACTCCAAAGCCTGTTGGATCTTGCGACGCAGTATTGCCGCACCGGCGCGTTCTCCTTCAAGACGACTCTCATGATGGTTGATTACTACTTCATGACGATCCAGCATCGCGTACCAGGACTCCATATGGTCACCCACTAGGATGTTGTCAGCCCATAAATTTATAGGCCTAAAGTCACCAACAGCTGCACGAGCTTCCCATGGATGATAGTCGTACCGGTGCTCTCCTTGGTCCTCAGCGGCTTCCTCTTGAGGATGGTACTCCTCAGTAGCTTGTACATTAGCGGGTGGTGTGTTGGGAGTGTACTCCATCTCCAGCTCCTCTTCCTTAGGTTCCTCCTCTTGCCCCAAGGGTTCCACATGAGTTGGTGCAGACACAACTTCCACGGAGGCGGGTTCGCCTTCGTCGAGGAATTCCTTAATGGTTAGCAAGTCCTCAGTTTGGATGGAAGGTGGAGGGCTAGCTTCCTGGACAGGTCGTAAGGCTTTGGCTTGACTCCTAGTGAACACCATTGTCTGCCAAATAGACAAGGTAAAGCATGGTCAATAACTTATAGAACAATCCATAATTCTATAGTCATAGAGTGAGAATATGAAGTCGTTGAAGAATAAAAGATGAAAACAACTATTTCTTTCAAGCATGGTTTTCAATCTAAAGAAAACAGATATTTTTCGAAAACAAGTATGAAGACTAATTTTTAGCTCTGATACCATAATTGTAACACCCCGTTTTTCCCTCGGAGATATTACCGCCAACGACCCCGGAATTTACACTCTGAAGCCACCCAAGGCTTTCACGGTATTCAAGATATAAATAATATTGACAATTCAATAAATATTAAAACAAAATGTCCAACTTTCACAATCTAGAATAATCTAAATACTTGCGGAAAAATAAGATAAATAGTCTTGAACAAAGCGGAAGTAAAATTCTTGAAGGCGGTCCTTACAGACCAAGGATCTCGACCTTAAACTAAAAAGTTATTCAAAAGAAACGTGACATGCAACAACTTCAACAACTTCAATCTCGAATCACCACTCCTTTACTCCTTGATGTTCCGTATAGGGACGGTTGACACCAGCCGGCCATGCAAAAGAAATAAAGCGGTCGGTCAGTCTAATGAAAGACTACGCAAGCGGAATTTTATGTGAGGTTCTTGTGATCTTAGTTGCATTATGACCATCGGACTCCGAATGAAAGCTGGTCGATGACATAACCCAAATAATCGCACAGAATGGGAAATATGATGAAAAGATTAGGACACCACAAAACTATGGTTCCTTAAGAATGAGAAGGGTTATGTTGGGAACTTTAATTATCAACCAATATTTTGAAAAGCCTCCGTCGACTTATCAAATCTACAACCAACCTCACCGAATGCGTGTTGTCCGAATTCAGATTGGAAAATAGATTAATCAAAGCCGGGAGCCAGAGTGGTTTTCCAAGTTGTAGTCACCACCCTGAACACGTTTTAATGGGTGTGCACTAGCACTTATCTTATTTAATTAGAAAACATTGCATTCAAGTTGGTATCTTTTAAGACGGCAACGCGATATGCCATAAGATATAGAATCCCATAAAGGGAGGAACGAGTTCCTAAGTCCCGATACAAGGCACTAGCTAGGTGCCAAACACTCCTCAAAACGGTTGAGAGAGTAGGGTCATGACCAACATTAGGGTCTAGGTCCATCCTAATGCAAAATATTATAAAGAGGTGTTCAGGGGTTAGTGAACCCCCACCCCTAATTCTACGCTAGTCCACAACAACGAATCTCAAAATGAGACCGTGAAACAAACAGGTGCACAAACATTGCAACCTAAATATAAGTTCTAGCGCATAATAGAATAATAACAATAAGCTACCATGGTGTCATTATTTCTATGCATAATAAACCCTAATTCATTTATACGTTTCAACATGGGCATTATTTCCTTAATAACCTAAGTTCATTTTATTCAAACAAGCGTTCCCAATACAACATGCAAACATGAATAAAAGTATTCATGATAAAATATGAGAGCGAACCACCACTTGCCTTGTTTCGAAGGCGAGTGAGAACTATGTTAGACGAGCTTGCAATCCAACGATTGATTTCCTTTTCCTGATTCATACATAAGATACAAAATAAATTATAAATAATTTATTTTGTTCAACTTTTCCTCGTAAGTTGAATTCTTATGACTCGTCTAAGTTTATATTTCTAATAAACTTATCTTATTAACATTAATAAAATCTTTCTTTATTAATGTAGGACCTTTTTAATTTCTTTGTATTGCATATTGTAGATTCTTTATCTTTATGCATACATATTAATTACAATATTTACCCATATGTTATTTCAACGTTTTTACCCATAGTTGTTTTTCTTTGCATTGCTACTGAGGATGGTACTCCTCAGTAGCTTGTACATTAGCGGGTGGTGTGTTGGGAGTGTACTCCAGCTCCAGCTCCTCTTCCTTAGGTTCCTCCTCTTGCCCCAAGGGTTCCACATGAGTTGGTGTAGACACAACTTCCACGGAGGCGGGTTCGCCTTCGTCGAGGAATTCCTTAGTGGTTAGCAAGTCCTCAGTTTGGATGGAAGGTGGAGGGCTAGCTTCCTGGATAGGTCGTAAGGCTTTGGCTTGACTCCTAGTGAACACCATTGTCTGCCAAATAGACAAGGTAAAGCATGGTCAATAACTTATAGAACAATCCATAATTCTATAGTCATAGAATGAGAATATGAAGTCGTTGAAGAATAAAAGATGAAAACAACTATTTCTTTCAAGCATGGTTTTCAATCTAAAGAAAACAGATATTTTTCGAAAACAAGTATGAAGACTAATTTTTAGCTCTGATACCATAATTGTAACACCCCGTTTTTTCCTCGGAGATATTACCGCCAGCGACCTCGGAATTTACACTCTGAAGCCACCCAAGGCTTTCACGGTATTCAGGATATAAATAATAATGACAATTCAATAAATATTAAAACAAAATGTCCAACTTTCACAATCTAGAATAATCTAAATACTTGCGGAAAAATAAGATAAATAGTCTTGAACAAAGCGGAAGTAAAATTCTTGAAGGCGGTCCTTACAGACCAAGGTTCTCGACCTTAAACTAAAAAGTTATTCAAAAGAAACGTGACGTGCAACAACTTCAACAACTTCAATCTCGAATCACCACTCCTTTACTCCCTGATGTTCCGTATAGGGACGGTTGACACCAGCCGGCCATGCAAAAGAAATAAAGCGGTCGGTCAGTCTAATGAAAGACTACGCAAGCGGAATTTTATGTGAGGTTCTTGTGATCTTAGTTGCATTATGACTATCGGACTCCGAATGAAAGCCGGTCGATGACATAACCCAAATAATCTCACAGAATGGGAAATATGATGAAAAGATTAGGACACCACAAAACTATGGTTCCTTAAGAATGAGAAGGGTTATGTTGGGAACTTTAATTATCAACCAATATTTTGAAAAGCCTCCGTCGACTTATCAAATCTACAACCAACCTCACCGAATGCGTGTTGTCCGAATTCAGATTGAAAAATAGATTAATCAAAGCCGGGAGCTAGAGTGGTTTTCCAAGTTGTAGTCACCACCCTGAACACGTTTTAATGGGTGTGCACTAGCACTTATCTTATTTAATTACAAAACATTGCATTCAAGTTGGTAGCTTTTAAGACGGCAAAGCGATATGCCATAAGATATAGAATCCCACAAAGGGAGGAACGAGTTCCTAAGTCCCGATACAAGGCACTAGCTAGGTGCCAAACACTCCTCAAAACGGTTGAGAGAGTAGGGTCATGACCAACATTAGGGTCTAGGTCCATCCTAATGCAAAATATTATAAAGAGGTGTTCAGGGGTTAGTGAACCCCCACCCCTAATTCTACGCTAGTCCACAACAACGAATCTCAAAATGAGACCGTGAAACAAACAGGTGCACAAACATTGCAACCTAAATATAAGTTCTAGCGCATAAATTATTTATAATTTATTTTGTTCAACTTTTCCTCGTAAGTTGAATTCTTATGACTCGTCTAAGTTTATATTTCTAATAAACTTATCTTATTAACATTAATAAAATCTTTCTTTATTAATGTAGGACCTTTTTAATTTCTTTGTATTGCATATTGTAGATTCTTTATCTTTATGCATACATATTAATTACAATATTTACCCATATGTTATTTCAATAAAAATCATATCATTTTGCAAAGTACATGTTTTTAAGACATAAAATCAATAATATTCATCATTTTCTTTCTATTTGCAAATTTTATCAAAATATATACTTGCTACTTTTCTTTCATAAAAATATCATAAAAATATTTTAAACATCTTTTAAATTAAGATTTAAAAATATTTATTTTATTTTAAATACCCTAATTAATAAAAATACATAAAATAGGGTGAATTGGCTAAGAAGACAAGTTGTACGGGTCGGGTCGGGCCCGCGGGCCTGCTACTTACAGCAGCAGCAGTATTGCGCGTTTCTGACTTCAGAAGCTTCGTTCTCCTTCGTCTGGAATTGGTTTGAGGCGTGTGAGGTGTCGTTGGAACCGGGACGAGCGTTGCTTTCTATTGTTGGCAGCGGCGGCGCCTGAGGTGGTCTTTGGTGGCCGTAAATCACTTCTGAACAGGAGGCTGCGGTGAGGTCGTTCGAAAACAGAGCTGAACTTTTGTATGGATTTCTAGCTCGATTTTTGATCAAATATCGATTGGAAAGGAAGTGTTTTTGTTTAGGATTAGATAGGTAATGTCAAGAGCTATTTATAGGGCCAAGAATGAGCTTCAACGCTCCAAAAACAAGCCCGAAATCACCATTTAAAGCTTTGGACACAATCCCTTTGATTTCGCCCATTTATGGGAGATTTATCACGAAATTGGATCGGATTGATTCCCTAATTCATTCCTTTGACTCTTCACTAACCTTTCCTTCTTAACTCCAACCTCATTCTTATCCATTCCGATTTAATTTGAACGATTTCAAAGAAAAACGTTACCTTTGACCTAGAACGACATAGAACGAGATTTCCGGGCTGATTTTAATTGATTTCCCCCAAATTGATTGAGGAAACTTGTAGAGGGTTAAACAAGGAGCAAGTAGGCTTTTACGGAATCCATTTCCGTTAAGAAACGAGATCAAATTTCTCATTTGAAATTCAAGACTCAAGTGGGGAAGAAGACCCCCCATTTGTGAATCCATTTCAAGAAATTAAATAAACAACCCCTCTAGTTTAAGAAATGGAACGATCCTGACTCCACTGTACTCAGCGGGGTCTTGACTTACAAATTTATTTGTTGGCCGAGAAACCCTATCAACACTTCCCGCTTGGGGTTGGAGAATCTCGTTGAGTCCACCCCTCGCTTCCCACTTGGGTTTGGAGAATCTCGTTCAGTCCACCCCTTGCTTCCCGCTTGGAGTTGGAGAATCTCGTTGAATCCACCCCTCGCTTCCAGCTTAGGGTTGGAGAGTCTCGTTGAATCCGCCCCTCGCTTCCCGCTTGAGGTTGGAGAATCTCGTTGAGTCCACCCCTCGCTTCCCGCTTGGGGTTGAAAACAACCGAAAACCATCATGAGAGCTCCGAGCAAGGCTCGTGATCTTGGCGTAATAATTGGAAGCCAAGCCAAAACCGGTGGCTAGCTTTGATCGGAATCGGAATCGGAATCGTAAATGGACGAGCTTTGATCAAGATGCGTGTAATAAGCTGCCTCCATATTATTATTTCTAGCTAGCACTTGTTTAGATTTGTACAGAATACTTGAACAATGGGGTTGAATGTAGAGAAGGGCGGATAAATTATGACTTGAAATATCTCATGGTGAGATCCAAGCGAGGCCTGTGGCCTTGGGGTGGAATTAAAACACCCGATGTGGCTCGAGTACCACAATAGTTGTGACACTCCAACCATGGGGTTGGATGGATATGGATGAACATGTACAAATGGGCTAATACAAACAAACAATCACGATAAAAGAAAAATAATATAAAAGAAAGGCGACAAGGGCCAAGATGTTTAAATTACAGACCCCGCAGGGCCACCAAAATAAAGGCCACAAGGGCCGAGATGTTCGAATTACAGACCCCGCAGGGCCACCAACAAAAAAAAACTATTATATTATCACAAAAACCAGCAACACCCTTCAGATCTTCGAGGCTTCGGCGGCGGGATTGGCGGTTTCCTTAAGAGCTTCTGGGGCTCCGGCGTCGGGTCCTCTGGGAGTCTCTAGGGCAGGAATAGGGGTGATTGGCGGCTGGGAACTCGGCGCGTCTGTCGCGGGTTGAGAGCCCGTAACAACGACCTCCGGGCCTTCTTGAACGAGCGTCACCACGGGAGGTGCCTCGCTTGCCACAGTCCCATCCGCGTTGAGAAAGAACTCACATTCTCCCTCGGGCTCCTCCCCGTCCAACTCCCCCATAGTCTCGTTGTAATTGGGGTTGAAGAAGGCAATACGAGGATCGAGATGCCCGTACTTGGCCACCGCCTGCTTAACACCCATGCGGACAGCCTGGTAGAACATCTTCCTTACGCTTTCCACCAACTCCGCTTTGTACTCCTCTGAAGCCACGTACTTGTGACCCGCGGACTCAACCTCCTCGTTAAGCTTGAAAGCTCAACCTCTTTCTCTTTGAAAAATTTATGCTCAGCAGAGAGCTTACCCCGAAGCTCCTCGTTCTCGCTCTGCAGAACTTCGGCCCATCCCCAATCTCGCGTCTACGGACCGTGTAGGCGCACAACAACCTCCAAGCGTTGGGAAACAACTGTGCAGGGCAGATCTGCATGGCCCACAGAAAATCGACGATGTGTTGGGCCAGGGGCAACCTGAAGCCCGCTTGAAGACTGAACAAGTGCACAACCACGCACCTTTCATAAGACGCCAAGGAGTCACCCTCCTCCTCGGGGAGTGCTAGCTCAACCCCCTCGGGCAAAGCAAAGTTCTTCGCGATGTCCACAAGATGCTTGGGCTTCAGCTTGGTAGGCATTCCCCGGGACAAAAAAACCTCGCGTGTATCCGAGGACATGGGTGATGTGAGCCCCACCAGGACGGCTAGCCAAGACGAGGAGGACTTGTCCGTGCGCTCCGATGGACCGATCACACGAGCTAGGACTCGGGCCATAACCCGAGCCACTTCGTCCATCATCGCGCGCGCCATCGCAAGCCACGGCGCAACCACCGGCGCGCCCATCTCCACATGCCTCATCACCATAGGCGCGCCGAGTGTCCAGCCCGACGCCTCGCCTCGCAGCGCCGAGAACCTCCTTCTCGGCACCGTCCCAGTCGCGAGCGTCGAGCCACATGCCACGCCGGGCCACCCCGGCGTGGGAACTTGAGGTTCCTGCGCGCCTCGGCCTCGACACTCGAGGTCCGAGCGCGCGCCAGCCTCGGCACGCCGATGCCGTGCCGCGCGCTTACCAGCGTCGCGACACGCCCTTGGCGCGCCACAGCCTTGTCACGGCCTTGTCGCGACACACGCGACTAGGCCACCGTGACCTATTTTAGTTTCTTGCTATTTTTAGAACTATTTGCATTCCGAAACATTGCTACTTATGTCTTTACTATTTTTATGCATTTTGGGCTTGGGCCAAGTGGTTGGGCCGCATGCTTGCCTCCCCCTTCACTCGTCCACGCCGCTAGGGTTTTTCTAGGGTTAGGCGCGCCTCCTTCTCCTATATAAGGAGCACGCCTCTCATTGTATTTCTTACGCTTTGTTTTGATTAATGTTATGCTGTCGAGATTTCTCCACAACACTTCATAAAGGCGTCAACCCAATATTCTCTTCTCATCCCATATTCTTCCGATCTCCCTCAAAAGGGATCACCTTCTCATCCTTTCAATTCTCTTCTCACTAAAGTCTAGTCGATTCGACTCTAAAATCTATCCAACCATACGAGAGACGACCATTTACGAGTCCATCTTCGATCCTCTCGTGAATCCTTCAACGGGGTTCACATCAACTGGCATCAGAGCCTCGGATTGCGTAAGTCTTTCTCTCGCTTTTACTCGTTTTTTGCACGAATTTTTTTTTTTCTACCACCATTTTCATTAGCTTCCGCCATATCTACCATCATTCACTTAGATCCATCGTTATTTGCTTCGAAAAAATCAGAAAAATCAACAAAAAAATCGCCATATCCCTCGCCGACTTGTACTTGTCTTTTGGTTCATCATATTGAGTTTTCGAGCATTGCTTGCATTCACCTTGTTTTGTTGAATCGATTGTTTGTGTGTGTCGTGCATTATTTTTGCTTGGTGCGAGATTTGGCCCGATTTGGCCTTATCTCAAATCTCTTATTGTTAGAAAGAATCTTTCGAGATCATATCTTCAAGATCTTGTTAGTTGCCGAAAATCAAAAAAAAAAATCAATTGGATAAGTAAAGCCAAAATAAGGCAACCTTATCCTACTAATTAAAAAAAATAAAAAAGATTTTGTGGGGACACACAAGCCAAAATAAGGCAAGTGTTTCCATATTTGCATTTATTTGATTCGGCCCCCTTGATTGCATATCTTTCCATATCTTCTCCAATATCTTATCATATATTCCATATCTTTCTTGTTAGGAAACTTGCTTGATTGATAATATTTGATTGCAAGAATCTCGCACCTTCCATAAGGCCGAGATCTCTCTCTCTCCTTCCTTCCTTTCTTGCCAAGGCTTCCTTAGAGCCGACGCACCTTTCTCTCTTTTCTTCATTACTTGATCGTTTGTTTTGTGTGTTCTTGCTCTTGTGTGTTCCATACTTGTGCAACGTCGAGATCCTAAGCCTCCCCTAACCTTCGAGTACTTTTCGTGCAAACTAAGAGTACTTGCGTGGTGAGTCTTACAATATCTCGGCGCTTCTTATTGCTTGTTGTTTGTGAAATTTTTTAACCCCTTTGCTTTCATGTCTATGGTTGATATTGGAGACGGAAGCATGGAAGGGGATGAACATTCAAACCAACAAGGAATTCAGCCACCGAACCCACCGCCGGCGCCAAGCAGCCTTCTCGGCGCGCCGAACGCATCGGCGCAAGGGCTCGCCCCCGCAGCGGGTCTCGCGGCGCTTGAGGCGCGTTTTGCCAACCTCGAAGGACTAATGACGAGGTTCCTCAACCAGCAGTCGGCGCGACCAGCTGTGACCATCCACATAGCGCACGCGCATCCGAGCGTAACGCCACACGGCGTCTCGGTTTCGCGGGCTTCGGCGCAAGAAAAAGGCAAAGGGCATTTGATGGACTCGACTAACCCGAATGGGATCCAACGATTGGAATCCATGAAGGAAAGCCGACCCACTAACCAGGCTCAACAGGTGGACGACGTTGTTGACGTTTAATCCGATGAGGAGTATGACTCTGAGGAATGGCGGCGTCAACAATCGAAAAAGAAGAAAAAGGCGGTCACCCCGACGCCTAAGAAAAAGAGATCCAAAGGTCGAGATGACTTCGATGTCGATGACTATCGAGTCCATCAAAGCCCCACAACTCCATATTCGGAAACCGAGGACTCTATGACGGAGTACGAGGAAGCTTCCGAGGAGGATTTTGACCACCCTCCGGTCCATGATTCGGAGGAGTGGATAGATCGGGATCGGGATTGGATTCCGTGACCCAAGTTGCCCGTGAACCGCGCGGAGTATGATCGGCTTGAGGGCCGTGACAACCGCGAACGGCCTCGGCGCAACGGGGATTGGCGTCGCCAAGACCGACACCGCGAGCACCAGCGGCGCCCTCGGCGCGACAAGGACGAGGACCCCAGCGACGGAAGCGACGAGGCCATGGCCGAGGCCCAGGACGCCGACGCACACCCCCTCCGCGTGCCAACCGGCGCGCCGCAAACGATCGTCCGGCGCATGTATCACGCCGCGACGTCAAAGTAAAATTTGAAGAATTTTTTGGTAATTACAACCCTAATGAATTTATTTCTTGGTTACAGGGTACCGAGCACGTGCTCAAACATTGCCATTACGAGGAGCACGAGAAGGTCGAGGTGGTGACACTTCATTTTAGAGGTGCCGCTCAGATGTGGTGGAACCGATTCGAATCGGATCGGGCCCGAAAGGGTAAAGCTCCCATAACCGAATGGCATCAACTAGTGTTTATTATGAAGAGGAAGTTCATCCCGCCCGACTACAAGGAGAAAGTGAGGATCTTGATCCAAGACGCTCGACAAGGTTCTCGGACGCCCGAGGAGTTTTTTGCATACCTCGAAGACTTGTTCTTCAAGGCCGACATTAGCGCTTCCCCGGGAGCATTGAGGTCTCGTTTTGTGGCGGGGCTTCACCAATGGATCCGAGATCGGTTGGTTGTCTTGCCAATCAAAGATTTGGGACGTTTGATACACACGGCCATGGAGCTTCACTAGCAATTCAAGAGGCCGAAGACGTCAACTTTCACAAGGTATAATTCTTTCCCTAGTCCATCCGCTTTAGGTACTAACCGGTTTGTTCCTCCTTCCATGTCTAAATCCAAGGTAGGTACCCCAACGACGGACTCCAAGGGCGCTTCGGTTGGCCAAAACCGTGACAAGGCAGCCCCTCCCCCGCAAAGGACTCGAGACATCGAGTGCTATTTATGTGGTGGACGAGGGCACTTGAAACGCGATTGCCCTAACTCGAAGCGAGTGCTTTTTTCGGCTCAATCCGCAGCGTATGAGAGTGTAGATGAACTTGAGTCCGAAGAGGAGGAGGACGCGCCAATCGAAGACGGTGCATGTTGTGCGCCATCGGACATCGACGCCGGCGTCGACAAATTGTTGCTAGTGACACGCCGAGCGCTTAGCATGAGGGAAGCCGTGCCAACCGATCAACGGGAAAACATTTTCCGTACTCGATGCTTGGTACAAAACAAGTCCCTTAGTGTGATCATAGATTCGGGATCGTGCGGAAACTTCTTATCAAGGAAAGTGGTCGATCATTTCAAGTTGCCACAAACGGATCATCCAAGGCCGTACAAGCTTGCATGGATCTCCAACGATGGCGACCATTGGATCCGTAAACAGGTTAATCTTTCCTTTTCTATTGGTTTATATTCCGATTCTATACTCTTTGATGTCACGGACATGGACGCCACCCATATTCTTCTTGGCCGTCCGTGGCAATTTGACCGTCACGTGATTTATGATGGTCGGTTGAACACTTACCATGGTAAACACTTACCATGTTCAATTACCATGGTAAACGCGTGACCATCTTACCTATGTCTCCGAGTGAAGCATTGCAGGATGAGGCCGAAAGGCAACAAGAAAACGCTCGAGACACGTCCGCGGTCGCGCCTACGCCGAATTCGAGCTCCAACGGCGCTTCTGGCCATGAGACAGATTTCGTCGGCGCTCCTGGTGTCAAAACACACCATTCTGGTGTTCATGATGATCCAGACCAGAAACGCCAACCAAAGTTGAAGAAAGACCCCCGGACGCCGAGCTCGTCCTCGGATGCGCAGCGCACCGCGCCAGCACACATGCCCAGCGGCGCGGGCTTGATCCAGCGCCCTTCCAGCGGCGCGCCCGGTGCCGAAACTCCTCCCTGGCCAAGCACTGGTGGCCAGCAGAATGGTGCCCAGGTTGCACCTCGGGTGCACGAGGACGCCGAGCCACCTCTTCTCGGTTCGGTGCAAGACCAGCTTTTCCTATGCCGTCGGCGCGATGTAGTCAAACACATCGAGGGGAGTACTACTTGCTTTCTTTTGTGTCCATTGCTTAATATTTCCATTGATTCGACACATGTATTACCCCCTCCTATTTCTGACTTGCTGCAGGAGTATTCTGATGTTATGCCTGCCGAGCTCCCCGACGGGTTGCCACCTATTCGGGGGATCGAGCATCGCATTGATCTCATTCTCAGCGCTTCATTGCCAAACCGGGTTGCGTATAGGGCGTCACCTAAGGAGACTCAAGAGCTTCAACGCCAAGTCCAATCTCTTTTGGACAAAGGCTATGTTCGAGTGTCCCTTAGCCCGTGTGCGGTTCCGGTTATCTTGGTGCCAAAAAAGGATGGCTCTTGGAGGATGTGCGTGGATTGCCGAGCCATCAACCAGATTACCATCAAGTACCGTCACCCGATTCCCCGCTTGGACGACATGTTAGACGAGTTGCATGGAGCCGTGCTGTTTTCGAAGATTGATTTGAGGAGCGGCTACCATCAAATTCGGATGCAAGAAGGGGACGAGTGGAAGACAGTGTTCAAGACCAAACATGGTCTCTACGAGTGGTTGGTGATGCCCTTCGGCCTCACTAATGCTCCCTCTACTTTTATGCATCTTATGAACTTTGTTTTACGTAAATTTTTGGGACTTTTTGTCGTCGTGTATTTTGACGACATTTTAGTTTATAGTAGAACTTTGGACGATCACGCGGGGCACCTTAGGCAGGTGTTAGATTGCCTCCGCGAACACTCTTTATATGTAAACCTGGACAAATGTGTTTTTTGCTCGGATACGACGAATTTTCTTGGCTTCGTCGTATCCAAGGATGGCCTCCGAGTGGATTCTGACAAAATCCGGGCCATCCGTGAGTGGCCAACCCCAACGACCCCGACTATGGTTCGTTCTTTTTTGGGGCTAGCTGGATTCTATAGGCGATTCGTCAAGGACTTTAGTTCTATCGCCGGGCCACTCCATTCTTTGACCAAGAAGGCAGCCACAATAAAGTGGATGCCGCATCACGAGACCGCCTTCGAGTCCTTGAAAGATGCTTTATGCCGAGCCCCGGTCCTGCAATTGCCGGACTTTACAAAGCGCTTCGAGATCGAGTGCGACGCTTCCGATTATGGTATTGGCGGCGTACTCCTTCAACAACAAAGGCCTATCGCTTACTTTAGCGAAAAGCTAGCTGGGGCTACACTGAATTATCCGACCTATGATAAAGAGCTCTACGCTCTTATTCGGGTCCTAAAGACGTGGCAACATTATCTCTGGCCAAGCGAGTTCGTAATTCATACGGATCACGCGGCCTTGGCTTATCTTAAGAGTCAAACGACTCTAAATAGGCGCCACGCACGTTGGGTTGAGTTTATGGAGACGTTCCCTTACGTCATTGCTCACAAAAAAGGCAAAGAGAACATCGTCGCCGACGCTCTCTCTCGAAGGTACATTTTACTCACCCAATTACATACAAAAATGCTTGGTTTTTCTATGATCAAGGAGTTGTACGCCTCAGATCCGTACTTCTCCTCAATCATAAAGGAACTTGAGCATTCGCGGATCCATGAGTCCTTCTTCTTGGACAACGGTTATCTTTACCGAGCTGGGAAGCTTTGCATTCCGGCTTCTTCGGTGAGACATCTCTTGTTCCAAGAGGCTCATGATGGCCGAGGCCACTTTGGCATAGCCAAAACGTTGGCAGCACTTCGTGAGCATTTCTTTTGGCCTCATATGGATCGGGATGTTAACAAGTATTGTCAAAGTTGTGTGCCATGTCATACTGCCAAGTCTCGGTCACAACCGGATGGACTTTACACGTCACTTCCACTTCCGGACGCCCCGTGGGAAGATCTCTCCATGGATTTTATTACGGGCCTTCCGACGTCGAGGCGTGGAAAGGACTCTATTTTCGTAGTCGTGGACCGGTTTTCTAAAATGGTCCACTTTATTGCTTGTAAGGGGACAAACAACGCGGTGGAAATCGCTAATTTGTTCTTTGAACATGTGGTAAAGCTACATGGTATTCCTAGAACAATTGTTAGTGATAGGGATACCAAGTTCTGCAGCCATTTTTGGAGAACGCTTTGGGGGAAGTTAGGAACACGACTCCTGTTTTCAACTGCTTATCACCCCCAGACCGATGGTCAGACCGAGGTGACCAATCGGACCTTGGGCACTCTTCTTCGGACGATGCTCAAGGAAAACCCACGTCGGTGAGAGGACTTACTTTGCCATGTTGAGTTTGCGTATAACAAGTCCTTTCACTCTGCGACGAAGATGACCCCTTTCGAGGTGGTCTACGGGCGTCATCCTCACACGCCTATGGATTTGGTGCCTTTTCCATTCAAGCCCGAGGAGCATGTTGACGCGGCCAACCGCGCCGACCACATCCGACGTCTACATGAGCGCACCAAGGCGCAGTTGCTGCGACGCGCCGATCAATACGCGGCCCAGCGCAACAAGGGGCGCCGCGCGTTGATCTTTGAGCCCGGAGATTTGGTCTGGCTCCATTTGAAGAAGGATTGTTTTCCCGCTGCTAGGAAGACGAAGCTCCACCAACGAGGGGACGGTCCATTCAAGGTTCTCCGGCGTATCAACAACAACGCTTACATCCTCGACCTCCCGGGTAAATACAACGTTTCCGCCTCCTTCAATGTCTCGGATCTATCCCCTTATGTAGATTCCGAGTATCATGACGAGGAAACGGGGACGTTTCCCACCCAAGGGGGGGAGGGTGATGTGAGCCCCACCAGGACGGCTAACCAAGACGAGGAGGACTTGTCCGTGCGCTCCGATGGACCGATCACACGATCTAGGACTCGGGCCATAACCCGAGCCACTTCGTCCATCATCGCGCGCGCCATCGCAAGCCATGGCGCAACCACCGGCGCGCCCATCTCCACATGCCTCGTCACCATAGGCGCGCCGAGTCTCCAGCCCGATGCCTCGCACTGCAGCGCCGAGAACCTCCTTCTCGGCACCGTCCCAGTCGCGAGCGTCGAGCCACATGCCACCAGCGCCGAGAACCTCCTTCAGGTTCCTGCGCGCCTCGGCCTCGACACTCGAGGTCCGAGCGCGCGCCAGCCTCGGCACGCCGATGCCGTGCCGCGCGCTTACCAGCGTCGCGACACGCCCTTGGCGCGCCACAGCCTTGTCACGGCCTTGACGCGACACTCGCGACTAGGCCACCGTGACCTATTTTAGTTTCTTGCTATTTTTAGAACTATTTCCATTCCGAAACATTGCTACTTATGTCTTTACTATTTTTATGCATTTTGGGCTTGGGCCAAGTGGTTGGGCCGCATGCTTGCCTCCCCCTTCACTCGTCCACGCCGCTAGGGTTTTTCTAGGGTTAGGCGCGCCTTCTTCTCCTATATAAGGAGCACGCCTCTCATTGTATTTCTTACGCTTTGTTTTGATTAATGTTATGCTGTCGAGATTTCTCCAGAACACTTTATAAAGGCGTCAACCCAATATTCTCTTCTCATCCCATATTCTTCCGATCTCCCTCAAAAGAGATCACCTTCTCATCCTTTCAATTCTCTTCTCACCAAAGTCTAGTCGATTCGACTCTAAAATCTATCCAACCATACGAGAGACGACCATTTACGAGTCCATCTTCGATCCTCTCGTGAATCCTTCAACGGGGTTCACATCAATGGGGATCCTTTCCTCAAGAATAGATGGGACGCGGGACACGGAAGCGGTAATATACGCCGCATCAAAATCCGCGGGCTTATAGGAGTCGGAAGACGTCGCTACGACCTCAACAACGACCTCATCGGAGACGGAAGACGAGGCCATTTCAACACTCGACGACGCGCGAAGTTGGGAGAAGCGCGAGTTAAAAGAGACCTCGGAATTTCTAGAAGAAGGGTCGCTAAAAATCAGCGAAGGCGACCTTGGGTTCTGAGAGTCGCTTGGATCTACGCTCCCCACGGACTCGGAGACCTCCTCGTAGAATCCCTCTTGAACTTTGAACACGAAACCTGGTGGGGGCTCACAGAAGCTCTCCTAGGCATGAAAGAACGACGTCCAGGCCGCGGGAGGCTAGCACCTAGAAAAGAGACAAGCGATGAGACATCGGGCAAGATAACCAAAGGGAAGAAGAAGCATGAGGTCATAACCCCGAAGTGAAGAGCAACACAAGGTCACAACGATAAAGGAAAGAAAAGCACGAGGTCATAACCCCGGAAGGTGAGGCAACACGAGGTCACCACAACAAAGGGAAGAAAAGTGCGAGGAGAAAAACAACACGAGTTCACAGTAACAAAGGAAAGAAAAGCACGAGGTCATAACCCCGGGAGGCGAGGCAACACGAGGTCACCACAACAAAGGGAAGAAAAGCACGAGGAGAAAAACAACACGAGTTCACAGTGACAAAGGAAAGAAAAGCACGAGGTCATAACTCCGAAAGGCGAGGCAACACGAGGTTACAACAAAGGGAAGAAGGCCACGTGGCACCCTAGAAGCTACTCTAACAAGATAGGACGGCGGAGGAGAATTTAAAGCGCCAAAAGGAAGAGAGAGAAAGAAGAGTACTAACCAGCGGTGGAAACCCAAAGGTCCCGTCAGTCGGACATCATGACGTTTGGGTTTCCGAGGACCTCTAGTTTCAAAAACAAAAGGCGGACAGAAAAACAGGAACCCAACCGTCACTTAAACAAGCAAAGGCTTCGAGGGCATAGCGGTGGCATGACGGTGGTAACCGCTTGCCATCGCCGTTTGACCACCGCAACGCTAACGAAAAACACCAGGAAATAACCACCGCTCCCCCTGAAGCACAAACCCAAAAGACAAAGCAAAGCGAAACGAAAAGAAGGAGGAGGAGAAGAAAAGCAAAGAGGCAACAAGGATAACACGCCAGAGCAAGAACCACCCTCAACACCACCGCCGCACCGCCAACAAGAAACACCCAGAAGTCACCGTCACCCACCCAAGTACAAAACGAAACAAGGAAAGAACGAAGAAAACTAACAAAGGCAACGCCTAGAACACACGCAACCCTACCGCCGCCGCTTCGCCACCGTGACACCGGCGCGAAGCACCAGGCAACACACAATCACCTTTCAAGAACGCGGAACAAAAAACAAACAGGAAAAAATCGAAAGCAAAGAACACCAAAAGACAAGAAGAAGAGGGTCGAGTACTTACTTGCTTGGAATCGGCGTGAAAAGAGCGGCGGTGCAACCGGAGGGTGGCGGAAGATCGTCGAAAACCGTTTCAGAAACCGTTCACAAGAAACTGAAAGGACGGAGGGAGAGAAAGCAAAAAGTCTGGAGAAGGAAGATGAAGAGGAAGCGTGTAAGATACGCCCTTATAAAGAGCAGGCTTGGGCCTCCCCCGCTCCCGAAAGGCTTGTTGGGCCTATTCCACCTAAACGGCCCATTAAGCAAGATATGAAGAACAGGCCCATGAAGATTCGCCCATGCAGGAAAGAGAAAAACCCAAGTCTTCGCACCTCGCAAAAGCGCTCCCCCAACCTCCAGAACTTCGCACCTCGCAAAAATGCTCTCCCAGCCCCCGAAACCTCGTACCCCGCGACCTCAAGAAACTTATGCCATGTGGCCCTCGGGTCGAGATCCCCAGGCCATGGGGTTGTGATGATGTCCAAAATGGTAAAATAATAAGTGGGCCCGGGGTACAAAAAACAAGTAGACACGACGGGATTCCCAAAGATGATTTTGGGACCCACAACAATATGCCTTTTTAAGTTTAAACAAACATTCCCATCTCCGCGAGGTCTTCCGAATCCCGGAGTGAGGTCTCAACCTCGCCACTGACTCTGCTGAGACCCCCGCCCACACGGACCACTCATAGATGCCGCCTCCCCGAGCCAATCACCATTTGCCTCATCCCCGGACCAATCAAGAGCCCCCATCTCGGGCATCCCACATCGGACTTTGGCCAAAACTCGACTCCCCAATCCTCTATAAATAGAGGAGAACCTCGTAAGAAGAGATGGTCGAAAAACATCTTAAACTCAAGAACTGTCTTGCTCGTTAAAGATCGACGTGATCGAAACATCGTCAAAAGACCTCTCTATAGACAAGTGAAGTCCACAAAAAGACTTCAAGTCACACAGAAACCTCGCTCACACTAAAGACCTCGCTACACAATCTTGTCGGATTCCTCACACCACGCTCTCAAGTCTACCTCGCCTCAAGCTCAATCTAGTAGTACCTTAGCGGTAGAATCAATTAGCAAATAGGAGATCTCGGATACTTTTAGATCGAGATCTCAAATACTCGTAGGAAGTCTAAGGTGTAATTCTCGATTGTTTGTTAGCCTCGTTGGCTTGTAACCTCGCTGTGAAAGAAACATAAATAAAGAAGCAAGTGTTTGCATAATCAAATATAATAATCTCGTTCTTTGTCTTCTAGCGAGTCGTTATTTCGGGTTTCATCACTCACATGAACAAATAACCATGTTATTGATCTTTTTGGAAGTAGCCAAATAAGGTGTTGTATAGGATTTACCAAAACATAGAGAAGCCCCACATGAAGCCTTCGAATGAGATGAACTTGGAACTTCCTATAAGAATCTCTTGATACATGTGGCAGCTATGGTCTTCTCAACAAAGATGAGGCATTTTACTTGAACATCTTTGCTGCAAAAAATAGAACTATGAATTAGCTGAAATTCTAGCCCCGAAAAAGCAGAAAATTCAGACTTGCATCACTGCTAATTAAGATGCCATGACTGTACCACAATGATTCAACCATTTGCAGAAGTTTGCTGAATTTTGGAGATATGGAGCCCATACTTTCTGCTTGTAGGCCGTTCTAATTGATTTGAGGTGTTGTATCATTTCCTGCATTAATTTGTAACTATTTAGTTTAGACTTTATAGAGTAAAAAATTGGTCATCTTTCATACTTAATTAAAACTTTTTGTCCTTTTATCTCTAAAGATTTGTCTATGTTAACTCTCTCAATCATGTTTCCATTAACTCCTCTACAATATGACTTCCAAGACCTTTAGTATTTGGATTTCACTATTTAGTTTAGACTTTAGGATGGCATATATATTTCACCCTAATCATAATCCAAATATTCAATAAATAAAATTTTATAAATTTGTCACTTCTATAAGAGAAAAAACATTAGATTTATTCCAGATATGCCATAGTTTAGATAGAATGATCAGGTACCTCATTTGTCTAAGGAAATGGACTAATTGTTGTTAGAAGCTCATTAATGCAGTTATTATAGAATGCTAAACCCTTTGGGTTAATATGGCCTCTTCCATCTAAGGAAAATGTTAAGACTTTTTAGGATTTTGCATGCTATTGACAATGAGATAAATCTAAGGATTTGTAGATTGTTACTTGGAATAAGCCTTGTCCATGAAATGGAAAATCTGTAGGCATCTAAACCTGCATCAACCATGAGAAGAATGTCTTCCTATAAAATTAATAACAAAGGAGTATGGTAAAGTTCATAGCTTATATGCTTGAAAATGTAAATAAGATACAGAGCTTCTTATGACCTTATATTTACGATACCCATCACAAGCAACATCTACATTTCCACAATGCCAATTCTCTGCAAAAAATGTCATATATTATCAAATTGAATGCAAAAGCATCAATAAGAATTAAGAAACCATCTATGTGAATAGAGCAAAACATGAACCAACCATTATGAACCCAAGTATCAGAGATGCTAGGTGTCCTTCCATCCTCGTTTGCAGTTCTCTCTACCTTTACACATTACATGAACACCTAACACTAAAACCTTCCAAATAATAACAAGCTTTAAACACCAAAACATGGGATAAATGGACCAAACGGCAAGATAGAAGATGCAAAAACAAATAATGCTCAACCTAAGTCATCAATGAGACCACTAATCCACTAATAAATTAATAACTTCAAATCAGCTAAATTGAAGAGCTACCCATTAACCAGACAACCAGTACTACTAAAACTGGCCAAAAATCAATCCGACCATAAAAACTATGAAGTGATTCAAGTAAATATATGATATATGTGCAATACAATTTTAAACAAATCTACACAGCTTTATAACTATACTTAACCAGAAGTTCTATGCATTATTTATTGATTAAATGCTATATATTATGTCAACCTTTACTGTGTGTATCACAACATTAGAATGCAAACCTCATGCAAATAATGAATCTGCACTAATTGACAACTTGCTGGTGATTGCTCATAAGGAGCCCCCACTAATCGTTCCCTAGATCCATAGATAGCTTTGTTCATTCACTAAGGAATATCATCAAACACAACAACTGCAAGCAAGATTGAACCAAGAAAGCAGATAATCGAATATCAAAACAAGTAACAGACCGAAGAGCGGCGCTATCGATAGGAAATCGCTGGCGAATGTTAGAGGGAGATGGAACAGAATCACGAGGCATACAAGCACAACAATGGGGTCTTTGAAATCGGAAGAAGTCCTTACTTTTGAGCTCGGTGCGTAGGAGAAGAAGCATGAAGAAGAAGAAAAGATCATAAAAAATCCAATTATTTACCTGATAAGTTCCAGGAGGGAGTGGCTGGGCAACGAAGGTAGGGACCTCATCCATATACTTGTCGGGCTTAGCAACGAAGAATGTCACCTAATGTTTAGCAATGCGCTTCAATTCAACTTCTTCCATGTCTAATGCTCGATCAGAATCCTTTACGTTTGTCCAATGGTGGAGGCAGGCGGGGGCGCGGGGGTGGCAATCTATAAATATTTATTACAATTAAGGTCTATTTCAAAGAGTTGCAACCTTAATTGTAATAATATACGATCTTTATCTATTTTCGTTCTGTATTTCTCCATGGATCAATTGGATTTTGATCAAGTTGGAGTATATTAAACACAATTTTATTGGTGTAGTGAACTTTATTGGTGTAGTGATCTGCTTTTGTACTGCCTTAATGATTCTACGCAAGAGCCGTGTGCGTTGCACGCGGCTGTATTGGGAATTTATAAAGTTTTAAATTGGGCCTGTAAAGGATAATTGGTTTGCTACTACTCGGGGCTTGAAGATTAATTCCAATGTGGGTTTAGGCCCATGTCAATATTGTATGCGCTAGGATTTCTTTGTCTATGTTTTGTCCCAATGCAGCGAGGGTTGCCCAATTCATTGTTTGTTGCCACCGATACGGCCATCTTCTTTGCTACGGGTATGCTCAGTGTTGTCCGCCCTGATAAGGGAATTGAAAGGCGTCTTCCCTCATAAATATAGCAACGCTTGTGTCATCGTTAACTACTTCGACGATGCCTCTACTAAAGCGGTGTTGAGTGAGTTGGATACCTGGCCCTTTTCCATCTTTAGTGATCGGGTGTTTGGACATCTGCTGCTCCGTTCATAGATTGCCTTGTATGGGTTTGATTAAGTCTTTTCTCTTTTATCGCTGTAAAAGTTTGGAATAAAATTTCTAACGAATTAGGGTTTTGAAATGTCGACTGATTTATTCGTGTTTTGTTTTTGCAATGTTTTCATTGTTCCCTCTTCCGCCACCATTATGATGTGATTTTCCATCAAATGTAAGTTGAGTGGGTGTAATTGTTGTTGATCGATTTCGGAATTGGGGTAGCCGGCTTTCGGGACTCCTCGAGAACATTTTCATTTTCCTTAACGTCATCCATGTTTTCAGTTTGAATCACCATTTTTTGCTTCCTTGATGAAATTAAAAGCAATGGTTGTTTGATTCGTATTCTTAAGCACATCACGATAACTTGCATCTATTGTAAAAAGAACTTGGATTCGTTGTTAAGGTTGGTAATACTTTCTGTCGTATATAATGCAGGTAAGGTATATGCTTCTCAATGATATGGTTTTATACAAGATCCAGTGACTTCAGTTTAGAGAACTCCAAGTTAATGGTATGCCTCCTTTGATCCTACAAAATGGCTTGTGATTTTTATGGCATTTCCAAAGTCTGTTACACATCAAGAGTCTCCTATTTTTTGGTTGGGAGCATTTACGCTTAATAGTATTGGATAGAAAGGAAGAAATATGGTAATAGCAGAACATTATTGTAGTTGCAAATCTGACTTCAAGTTCTAATTTTTATTTACTTTCTAAAATAATGACACATCCTCTTATATTTATATGCTGTTTTGTTTAGACAAATGAGTAGTAAATATACCAAAAAAAAGTCAAAATTGCGAAAAAGGTATACCTTTTTTCAAATTTGCAATTTTACCAAAATTAATTAAGTGGGTACCCATTTTTATTGCAAAAATGCCCACTCATCCCCCTAATGCAATTTTTTAGGAATTAAAGAAAAAGATAAATTAAATATTTATGTTTAATTTTGTTTAATACGAAAATTGAATTTTAAACGGGTGAATAAAAAACTTTTATTTAATTCTTCTCTAGAACCCGGTGTTGGAGAAGTGCTCCCACATCTCCTTCTCCAGCTCCCGGAGCTTCTCCTCCATAATAGCCTCATCCTCCTCCGACGGCACCTCCACCGGCGACGAAAACAGTTCATCGTCGATCGACAGAGAGCGCGTTCGCAACATTCCGCTTTTCATGAGCCTCCGGCGGCGGTGCTCCCTGATAGCCTTGTGGTAGAGGTCGGCGGGCGCTCTGTAGGCGGCGAGCACCAGCAGGTTGGCGACGCTGTTGGGCGCTAAGCAAACGACAGTCGCGAAATTGGCCATCGTTCCATCGGCCAATTCCTTGAACGACGACATGGACTTCCTCCACCTGTTCTCCTCGAGCAGTGTCTTTCCGTCGTGCACCTACGACCTCTGCCGGATTATCACCATGGATCGAGATCGAGATGAAATCACTTCCACAATTGAACAAAATTGGAAACGATCAGCGAATCAAATACGGATTCTAATTGAATTTGGTTCGCGTGCGTGGAGATCGATCAAGGTCTCTGGCGATTCGGGAAGGATCCAACCAAGAGGATGCAGGGGAGGGAAAATGGTTTTCACTATGGGTGGGGTTGATGAATATGGATGGAATTTGTGGTTATTTTTGGGTGTTCCTCTTTCAAAAATAGAATTTTTTCTTTATTTAAAAAAAGATTTATTAATGTTCCTTTTATAGCAAGGATGTCCACGTGGGTATTCAAATTCTATTTCAGTATAACATGGTCATTTTTGCAAAAAATATTTTTAGTTGGTGTATTACTGCAAAATCGCCCTTTTTATCTCATTTTGGTTTATCAAATTCTTCATTGAGTTTTTGGATAGATTGAATATTTATTAGAATTGAAAGAGCCCAAATATTATTGTTATATTAATAAATGATGATGTTGTTGTCAGGGAATGACCGTTTAGCCAAACCATCGTTTGTTGATCATTGTTGTTGTGATCATGATGGATTTAGCTCCAGTTACTTACCTTAGTAAAAAATTAAAGGTATTCTTAATTTAGAGTAAGTCAAATTTCTTTGTTCCATCAGATGCATATGTGTTAGAAGATGCAGCCATGTATATTAGTATAACTTAAAAGTTGTGTTGTTTTATGCCTATTCTCTTTGCAGGCACGATCAGCCCCCTATCAAGAAAGAAGGGGCTATTGTAGGATTTTGGACATATCTATAGTCAGCGTTCAAAGTAACATGGAATCTCCTGGAGCCATTTTAATAGTTTGACAAAGCTAAATAAGTAATCAGCAGAAACAATCTTCTTTATCTCATCATGGTTTTCAACCTTAATTATTCTTTTGTTGGTGCTTCTTTCATCATGTTAAACCATGTTTAAGAAATAAACGAAATGCTATTTTTTTACACTTTTTTAAGTTTTGTAATAATTTTTTAATTATCATGGTCCTTAAAAATTTACAGGATCTTTCCAATCATAAGAGATTTTATGCTTGGATGATATAGGTATATAGACATGAAAGAGAACGACATGTATTTGTTATAAGTATGCCAATTTGTACTATGGTTGAAGGTTGTAAACAAAAATTAAGAGAATACTCACACATTAATTTAGAAAAAAAATTATTATGTAAACAAAAAGTGGTAAATAATTCCCGTTGCTAACTTTTTTGTTTCCAATTTATAAAATTGATACATTTGACCGGGGTATTTCAGTTTATAAAATTAGTTTAAAAGTCTTACTATATATTGTAATTTTTTAAATTTTGCTAAATTTGTGGGCGTGCGAAGCACGCCCCTCTTGCCTAGTTCTTCTAAAGTTGTAAATATCTCCTTCATTCTTCTTAAGGGATGAATTTACTAAATTATTATATAATAATTTAGTTGGATGTGAATATAATAATAATATTCCATATTATTATTTTAAATATTGTAATATCCTTTTATTTTTTTAAAAACTATTATTTATTTATCATTCTTGAAACCAAGTAATAGCTTTATTTAATTTATTAAAATATCCCTTTATAATCTTAACTTGTTATTTTATTAATATAAATAAGCAAGGAATATCTTTATAAAATCATATGATATAGTTTTCAACCTTATAAGATATATTGTATTTATAAAGTCTTCTTAGGATTGTAAAAAGTCTAATATGCCCTTATGATTTAGATTCTCATATTCTTATCATTATTATAATATTATCTTTTTATCAACCAATATATTTTTATAACAAAACCTCATTATAAAATCCTCTCATTATAACCTTATTCAAAAGACATGTAATATTTAATAGAGATTAAAAATATTAATAGGTATCCTTTTTAGTACTTCCCATAAATAGGACTTTCTAGATAATTTATATAGTATTTTTTTTATAATTATGATATGATGTAAAATAATCTTATTATCTTAAAATAGTTTCCCCCATAAATCTTAGTTTATGATAAGCAATCATGTCTTAGGATATTATCCTTATAACTCAGAGCATATAGTTTATTTATTTATAACTTAGATCATAATATTATCTTCTTTATCTTTTATATCATTTCAAGCAAGATAACTTTTAACAAACTAGCATACTTAACATCTTATTATATTAATTATATTTATAAAAATATTATTATCATATGTACCATTATTATTAAATAAATCTTATGACTAGGCCATTATGATATCTTTAAATCCACTATACTTAGAGATATATCATATTATAATAACCTTTTTCATTTCTTTTATATTCCTCTTGTAAGATATTCTTTAACAATCAAAAGCTACATACTTTAAAACAATAGAATTTATATAAAATACTTTCTACATAAGTTCTTATTTTTATGTAGTAAATCCATGTCAAAAAACATTATTTTATAAATTATGCGCATGCAACTATTTATTATATATATAAGTAGTAATGATATTATTAGCATATCTTCTCTAGTAACTTAGGTCTAAACAACGGATCTCTGGTTCTAAATTATGAGCATGCAAAAAACGTTGTTGGGACCTCTGGTTCTAAACAACGGATCAACGATGTAATTCTCTTAAGTTTTGATAATGACAAACACCATAGGGAACTAATGTGGTTTGTTCAAGTATTTCTAAGGAACACAGGTACAGCCAAGAACTCCTATGAATGACCAAAAGCCACTGCAGGCCACAATGAAGAGTTTCCATCAAGGGAACTCTGAAGAGGAAAGTTCCCATGAAGTGGGAACTCCCAGAAACCATCAAGAGAACACAAGCTTACAACGATGAAGAGTTTCCATCAAGGGAACTCTGAAGAAGACAGTTCCCATGACATGGGAACTCACATGTGAGGACAACGACCGTTCAGCGCAGATAGCGAGATTTTGTCTCATACAGCCCGAAGGAACAGTCTGAGGATCAGACTGTCACACTTCATCCAACGGTCCGATTGATCCAAGAAGTTGACCTAGTTCAAACCAAAGTCACATGTGAAGAAAGTACAACTTGGGCATCAAGCAAAGGGCATTTTGGACACAAACGAAAGATGCGACTGCCCAAGCTCACTTGGACTATAAAGCCAAATGAATAGTACTCGGATTGTGTACTTCTCCCAGGACTCTCAAACACCCACATCTGAGA
This sequence comes from Fallopia convolvulus, assembly GCA_964016875.1. Classification (NCBI taxonomy): domain Eukaryota; kingdom Viridiplantae; phylum Streptophyta; class Magnoliopsida; order Caryophyllales; family Polygonaceae; genus Fallopia; species Fallopia convolvulus. Next base: position 29,844,943 of record OZ024730.1, read on the forward strand.
AAAAGAAAGAAAAGGAAGAGAAGTCCCCGCCAGCGAGTGTGTGATCTCAACGACGGTGAAGCCGAAGTTCCCAAGGACAAGGGAACTGAGAAGTCGGTGTAAGGTTTGAGTTATTTGTATTTTGCTGTTGTGAGCTTAGGAACTCAGTTGAGAGGATTTGCTAGTGTTGCTAGAGTTAGGAAGAACTCGTAGGAAGTGAATCCGGCTGTGTAACTAAGGAACAAAGCAATTAATATAAGAAAGTCATTCAAAATCCTCCAAGCGGAGGTAGAGGTTTACCCATACAACTAGTTGGTTGTAGTGGGGTTCCTCTATAAAGGAACTGCGTTCTTTACTGTCTTTATTACTTGCGATTGTTTACTTCCGCTGCCTTGGGAACAGCTTAATTGCCAGTTCCCAAGCTCTTTGCTAACCGTTTACGATCCAACAATTGGTATCAGAGCTTGCGCTCTAGATTTGTGTTAGCATCGCAGGTATCAAATGGCTCAGGAACTTACTCAAGTGGGGAACAACACTAGTAAGCCACCAAGGCTTATTACAGGAAGATTTGAAAGCTGGCAACGCGACATGAAGGATTGGATGCGTGGCCAAGACTACCAAGCCTGGTGTGTTATCGAGAGAGGCAACTTCGAAATCGATCCAGCTATAGTCAATGACCTCTCCAAGTGGGGACCTAACGAATACAAGTGTATAGAGGCAAACTACAAAGCCAAACAATACCTGAAGAGGTCCATGTGCGTACAAGACTATGACAGGGTAGCAAACCTCGATACAGCCAAGGAAATGTGGGAAGCCATCCAACAAATGCACGTTGGGAACTCAGATCTCCGAGAAGATCTTCAGATGAATGCAAAAAGGGAGTTCTACAACTTCCAAATGGAGATGGGAGAATCTGTCGATAGCTACAAGTCCCGATTTGAAGGACTTTGCACCAAAATGGAAGGCTTGGGGATCACCAAAGAAGAAATCACCCATAAGATGAAGGTCCAACAGCTCTTCAACGGATTGACTGGAGAATGGGCAAACGAGAGAACAATGTTCAAAGAAAATCCGGAAAATAGAACACTCATGCTCCATCAAGTGTTTGGAAAGCTAGTAGGACACGAGAAGAGAAAGATCGATGACAAGGAATAGACTCGAGCTCATCGAGGGATTGCACTCAAGATCGAGAAGATGCTCAAATCAACCCAAGAACAACACGAAGACTCCGAAGAAGAAGAGGATGAGGAGCTAGTTCTCGTAACAAAGGCTCTTCGAAACTTCTACAAAGGAAAGTCTCAAAAGAACAGTGGGAACTGGGGAAAAGGGCAGAGTTCCCAAAGAAAACCCGCAGAGAAGGACCTCTCCGATGTCACATGCTACAAGTGCAACAAGAAAGGACACTTCGCTAAGGAATGCCCACAGGGAACTGACGATCGGAAGCAAGGGAAGAAGGCTTACATCGCCACCTGGAGCGATGATGAAGAAGAAGATCCCGAGTCATGGGCACTCCCAGACATGTGTGGCATGGCCATAGGAGAAACCACTGGGGAACAACCCAGTGAGGTAACCACTGAAACTGTTCTTGATTCCTTAAATAACTATGAAAAACCTGAGCTGTTGAAAATCCTTTCAAGTCTTGTCAAGGATAACATAAAACTGCAAAACAAGTTGGAAAAACAGGAACACATAAATGCTCAATTAGTTGGTCTTGAACCTTGTCCCAACTGCATATCCCTTCTTGAAAAACTCAAGTCTCATGTGTCTTACATCGTAGATCTAGAAAATGAAATCAAAACTCTAAAGAAAGATGAAAACACCCTCTTGCAAAACCTGAGTAAGACTCTTGGCCATCTTGAAGCCTCGAGTTCCCAAATTAAGTTTGTCCCAGCCAAACACGGCATAGGATACAAAGGTGAATGCTCAAAGAATGGAAAGTCACCCCTGAGTGAACATGAAATCCATGAGTGTAGGGCCTTAGAACTTCAATGTGAGAAACAGAAAAATGCTCATCTTGAAGAAAAAATAAGGGTCCTAGAAATTGGGAACGGTGGTGAGAGAGATTATTACACTGGAAACACTGGACATAGACTCTATGTCCAAATTGCTAAGGGAAACGGGTCACGGGTGTATAACAAGGAAACCATGGATAGGAACAGAATCCAGAGACCTCACCCAAAGTACTACCTGGGAGAGTACTACAAGACGTGCTGGAACTGTGGTGCTCATGGGCACTACAAGGAAGCATGTCCCAAGAAGAAAGCCCAAACCCTTAGAAATTGTGAGTTCCTAAACAAACAAAAACATCATGCCAATCATCAAAGGAACTCCAACTCTCATGATATCAACATCGCTGACTACGTTTTAAATGAGAATATTTTCCCTTGCAAGGGACCGGGCAAGAGTCATCTTGCCTGGGTCTCAAAACACTAACTTTACCTTGTAGGTGGCAGTGAGAGGGAACAATGCATGGTTCATAGACAGTGGATGCTCGAACCATATGACCGGAAAAAAGGATATCCTCATCTCACTCCACACTCATGCTGAAGAAGGCCACGTCTCATTTGGCAATAAAAACAAGGGAGAAGTAATTGGAAAGGGAGAAGTATTGCTAAATAGATCAATCAAAATCAGCAATGTCAACTTGGTGAAAGATCTGGGATACAATCTCTTAAGTGTTGCCCAGATATGTGATCAAGGGAACAACGTTGTCACCTTCGACTCAGACGAATGCCTAGTCATCAACAAAAAGACCAACAAAGTGATTCCGGGAGGAAGAAGGCACAACAACGTTTATGTAGTAGATACACAATTTGAACCACCAATGAAGCTGTGTCTTGCAAGTTCCCAAGATGACACGGAACTCTGGCATAGACGACTGGGACATGCAGGTGTAAATCAAATCTTGAAGCTTTATCTACAGGATCTGGTCATTGGTCTTCCACGGATCAATCTCGAAGGAGTCAAAATGTGTGAAGCATGTGTTCGAGGAAAACAGACCAGGAACTCCTTCAAACCCAAAAAGGTGGTGAGCACAACCAGGCCTTTAGAGCTAATCCACATGGATCTCTGTGGTCCCATGAGAACGGCTAGCTACGGTGGAAAAAGGTACATGTATGTTTTAATCGATGATTTTTCAAGATTCACCTGAGTTATTTTCTTGAAGGCAAAATCACAAGCATTTGAAGAATTCGAACCCTTCATCAAAAGAACAGAAGTAAGCTTAGGACTCAAACTGAAAGCAATCAGATCTGATCACGGAACTGAGTTTCAAAACTCAGAGTTTCTAAACTTCTGTGAGAAAAATGGGATCTCTCACAATTTCTCAGCTCCTCGCACCCCTCAGCAAAATGGAGTGGTCGAGAGAAAGAACAGAACCCTGGAGGACATGGCCAGAACCATGATGATTGAAAGTGGAGTTCCCGAGTGCTTCTGGACCGAAGCCATCTCCACAGCTACGTACATCTTGAACCGAGCCATGACAAGGCCCCTGATCAACAAAACGTCCTATGAGCTCATCAAAGGGAGAAAACCAAACATCTCACACTTGAGAACATTTGGTTGCACATGCTTTGTTCACAATAACGGCAAAGACAATCTTGGCAAATTCGACCCCAAAAGCGACGAAGGGATCTTCCTGGGATACTCATCACAAAGCAAGGCTTACAGGGTCTACAATAAGAGGACCAAGAAGATAGAGGAAAGCATTCATGTCGTCTTCAACGAAAAGTCTGTAAAGATGGGAACAGAGACCCAAGGGAAGGGAACTCTGTTCAAGCCAGTCAGGCAAGAAGACGATGATGATGACGATGATGAGCCAGGGAAAAGGGATGAAGACTATCCAAATGCAAGCAACATCCCACCACCAGGGAACAACGACGGAGATCCAACTCTCACTGATCAAATCTCCCTCGAGACTCCCTCCTCAGAAGAACTACAAGACACCTCCAACTCTCTCGAGGTTCCCTCTTCAGGGAACAACTCTGTTGTCCCCCAAGACAATACCCTGCCAGAATCCAGTATTCAAGGGGAACAAAGAGGGAACTTGCCAGAAATCGCTGAAGAAACATCAAATGAAGAAGCTGAAGATGAGTGTTCCCATGACAAAGAAACAGCTACTGAAGATGACACACATGCAAGGGAACCCACTCACACAAGAACCTTTCAACAAAGGAAGGACCACCCCATTGAGAACATCATCTCCCCTTATGATAAAGGTGTACAAACTTGTTCCTCTCTCAATAATTTTTGTGCTTTTAACGCGTTTGTTTCCATGGTGGAACCCAAAAATATCAAAGAAGCTTTGAAGGACCCAGATTGGATTCAAGTCATGCAAGAGGAACTCCACCAATTCGAGAGGAACAAAGTTTGGAAGCTAGTTCCTAGGTTCAAAAACAAAAACATCATAGGAACTCGATGGGTCTTTAGGAACAAGCTCGATGATACTGTGGTTGTGGCAAGGAACAAGGCTAGGCTAGTGGCACAAGGCTACAGGAAAGAGGAAGGAATCGACTACGATGAGACCTTCGCACCGGTTGCCAGGATCGAGGCCATCCGACTTCTAATTGCCTATGCTGCTCATAAAGGATTCAAGCTTTATCAAATGGATGTGATTACAGCCTTCCTCAATGGACATCTCAAGGAAGAAGTGTATGTGGCCCAACCTCCAGGATTCGAAGATGAGAAGTTACCCAACCATGTCTATTTCCTGGAGAGGGCCCTCTACGGACTCAAACAAGCTCCCAGAGCTTGGTATGACAGGTTTCCTCAATTCCTCTTGTCCCATGAATACCTTCGCGGTTCCATAGACAAGACTTTGTTTTTAAAGAAAGAATCTAAAGACATTTTGATTGTGCAAGTATATGTTGATGACATTGTGTTTGGAGCAACTAACGAAACTCTTGTAGAGAAATTTAAGGACCTCATGAGCAGTGAGTTTGAAATGAGTCTCATTGGGGAACTCACGTTCTTCCTGGGACTTCAAATATCCCAAACCAAGGAGGGAACAAAGATTCATCAACAGAAATACATCAAGGAAATGCTCGTGAAGTATGGGATGGAACACTCCAAGCCCATTGACACTCCCATCTCACCAAATTCAAGGTTCAATGCTGATGAAACAGGTATTAGTGTAGACCAAAGGAACTATCGAGGTATGATCGGGTCCCTTCTCTACTTAACAGCTAGTAGACCTGATATCATGTTCTCCGTATGTCTTTGTGCTCGTTTTCAAGCTAACCCTAAGGAATCACACCTGAAAGAGGTGAAGAGAATTTTCAGGTATCTCAAAGGGAACAATAACTTGTGCCTCTGGTATCCAAGGAACAGTTCCCTTGAGCTCATTGCATACACAGATGCGGACTTTGCAGGGCACCTGGTTGATAGAAAGAGCACATCTGGAATGGCCCAGTTCCTAGGGTCATGCTTAGTCTCATGGGGATCTAAAAAGCAAAACTCAGTGGCACTCTCCACAGCTGAAGCAGAATATGTGGTTGTCGCATCTTGTTGTTCCCAAGTTCTATGGCTTAAGTCACAACTCCAGGATTACGGTATGTCTTTTGGCCCAGTTCCCATACTATGTGATAACACTATCGCCATAAACATTTCCAAAAAATCATGTGCATCATTCTAGAACTAAGCATATTGATATAAGGCATCACTTTCTACGTGACAATGTTGAAAATGGGAACATCTCGATGGAACACTGTAGAACTGAAGAGCAAATTGCGGACATTCTCACCAAAGCTTTAGACAGACGTCCCTACCAGCGTTTTCGAATGCTTCTAGGGATGATAACTCTAAACTAAAACAAGTCCCTGTTTGTTTCTCCCTCAATGCCTGACCAGTTTATACAAGATTGCATGCTAGGCAACTTGGACTTATTGCTTTCACTATGCCATGATTACTAGTCTAAAGATAGATATGTACAAAGGAACTCTATTTCTTTTGGCCCAAAATGATCAACCAGAGTTACCTTTATCCCACTTTACAATCCACCATGACGGTTGATCATATGACCCATCCTAAGCTAGGGACCAGACAAACCCTTCTCATGAGCCAAAATATTTCCTTTATCGAGTTGCAAATTGTCTGGTTCCCTTTTGAGTTCCCTAGCCCCACAAAAGGATGAGTGTGAAGTTCCCTTAACCACTTCACTCTCCCTGACCTTGATATGATCATGGGAATTGATACAAACCAGCAAGGGAACACTGACTTAGCTTCAAAGAAGAACCGTCACTTGGGAAACGGACTTTTGTGTCAGAATCTCTGAAGCGCTATGGGCCAAGTATTCAAATTTTGAAAAGGACATCCCAAGAGATCGTGACTCGTGTCCAGAAGCGTGATATGGAATTTGAAACAATGCCCCACGTTCATTGGGCGACGGTTATCGAGGTTTTCAACTTCCCATTCTACCCCTCGCCCCCTCTCTCCTTAAAACCCTCATTTGCCATTTTTGGGATCTTATTTCCTCTTCCACCTCTGTCATTCGTCTTCTCCACATCCCTTTCACTCTCTTTTTCAAGAAAACTCCAAGACCTCCCAAACCCTTACGAAAATGGCCCCTCAACACACCTTTGCCCAGATCAAAGCGTGGGTCCTTGCCAACCCTCGCATCCTCTTTACCTCTCAACTACGAGAGATAGAACAAGAACCAGACCCAACCATGAAGGATGTTCTTATCCAAGGGCTCTACAACCAAGTTAGCCCCTTCTTGCCCCCTCCTCCTCCGGCCGACGACACTGTCGCCTGGACGTCTTCTTCTTCCGAATCCCTTCCTCCTCCTTCAACCACCAACACCTCCTCCGGAGTTGTCATCGTTGACAATTTCGGAGACGCTCGCACTTCCATCAACGAAAAACCCCAAAAATCCAAACACCGCCATTCATCCAAACTACGTCACTCCTCCAAAGACCCCTCAAAACCCAAAAAATCCAAACATTCCCACGATCCCTCCAAATCCAAAAAACGCAAACACTCTAAGGCCTCTGAATTTTCGGAGCCCAGGAAGAAAGCCTTCTTCAAGTTTGAGGACTACTTGAACTGCTCCAAGGAGAGTTCCTGTGCTCCCAAACCTCCTTTCCCTTCCGGCGATGGGACCTCTCAATCCCAAAGTCTACTCCCCTCTTCCTCCTCTCTCCCTCCTCTTCTAATCGAGGGACCTCCCAAACCTCCTCCCACAAAACAGCAGACTCCTCCTCCACCACCTCCTTCAGTTCCCACCTCAAAGGGAACTCCACCCTCCTCACTTCCTTCGGTTCCCACAACTACGGGAACTCCAACTCCACCTCCACCTCACAAAACTCCTTCTCCTCCTTCCTCCCCACAACACATCTCTACCTCTCTCATTTCTACTTCGGGGATCTCTACTCCCCAAGTCACCACATCCATTCCTCCCCCTTCTACACCACTCTCCACTCCTCTTCCTTCCTCTTCTCTTCCCTCTCCCACCACATCCCCCACCACCACCAAACTTCTCTCTCCCTCACCATCCAAAAGTGTCGTCGCTCTTACCTCAGACGACGATGATCTCCCTCTCTCCGTGGTCATAAGCAAAATGACCAAGGACCCTCCTCCTATCATCATGGGAACTCTGGAGGAGGAGGCCCAGCTAAAGGCAATAGAGGAAGAGCTCAACAGGGACCCCTCTGAGCACACAGTCTCCCAAGGGACAAAGTCCCCAGAAAAGGTGGCTCCTGAAGAGCCCACGGAGAGAAGGGACCCCGCACCAACTGGTGGTGCTGGGGCAACAACAAGTCATCCTGACGATGACGCGGAGGGCTCAAGCTCGAGCTCCTCCGAGGAAGAAGGGACCTCCCATGATGAGGTCGAAGAAGAAGAAGAAGAAGCTCCAGCTGCTAAGGAGCAAGCACCGATCCCAACACCTGGACACCAAATGGTGGTGTCCACGAGTTCCCAACTGCCAAGGGATCGCGTGCTCATGATCGAAGCGGCTGCACCCCCTCAGCAGAAAGGACCTCGCACGGTCTCTAGGGGGAGCACGTCTAGGAGCACAGCAAAGAAGGGGAAGGGGACCTCTTCTACAAAGCATCCAGTGGATGAACGCCGCAAGTTCCTCCCTCCGCTCATCATCAGTGAGGACGTGTTGATTACCAACGGCTTAGGGGAACTGTGGGACCTGATCAAGGCCCAGGGCTGGGAGAATCTCTGCAAAGAGACTATGAGCGTAGATCCCTCACAAGTGAGTCAATTCTACAACAATTTCACAATCACCAACGACTGCACTCAGGGAACTCTCTCCCATGAAGGCGACGAGTTTATTTTCACAACGTCGACAATCCGCCTTCTGCTCCAGGTCCCGGGTCAAGGGCTCAATGAGTTGCCCAACAAGCTCTGGGGGGACTTCAATAGCGCTGAAGTGTACAACACCATCTTTGAGGGTCGGGTTCCTTCCAAAGCTCCCTCGACGCACCATCTCTCCCTGGTCTCCAAGCTTGCTCACCAATTCATCATCAATGTGGTGATCCCTCGCCAAGGAGAAGCGTCTGGTTGTCAACATCCTCGATGCCATCATCCTCTATCAAGTCCTCCTCAAGAGGCCCATCAATCTTCCCAGAATCATCCTTGGGCACATGGAGAAGTGCATGGCTTCCAAGTCCCACTCCCTTCCCTACTCTGGGCTGATAAAGAAGCTTCTACAAAAAGAGGGTCTCTACGACGCCTCTAAGGACGAAATAGAGCTTGGAAGGGAACTGGACATTTCAGTTGTCCAGAAGATGAGGCACTCTGAGCCCGTAGAGGAAGCAGCTCAACTCGAGTCTGGTGCACAAGAGGGGAACTCTCAAGTGTTGCTCCGCATTGCCAACACCCTCGACCAGATTGCCAAGGACCAAGCAGCGTTGGCCAGAGGACAAGAAAAGCTTACACAAGTCCTTACGCTCCTCTATGACGCCTTGTTCCCTCAGTTCCCATGATCTCTCCCTTCTTTTTCCCTTAATCCAAAAATGACCACAAATTGTACTTGAGTTCCCATTGTACATATTATCTTAAGTAATGAAATGGTCTTTATTTTGATTGCGTGTTCCTTTCATCCTTATTATTGCTTTTCTTGTTTTCGATGATGTCAAAAGGGGGAAAGACAAAAAATGCGAGATGAGTTAAAAGTTTAAGTTATCACAGACCACGCATAAGCTAAGGGGGAACAATTGCATAAAAAGCTTAATAAGAACTATGTGTCTCATCAGAAGTGGTTCCCTAAATCTAAGTGTTTTACTAAAAGTGACTTTCCAAAATCATAATTAGGAACTCATCAGCATATCATTCATTGAAATACTTGCATATTTTGTGATGGATTTGTCATCATCAAAAAGAGGGAAATTGTTGGGACGTTGTTGGGACCTCTGGTTCTAAACAACGGATCAACGATGTAATTCTCTTAAGTTTTGATAATGACAAACACCATAGGGAACTAATGTGGTTTGTTCAAGTATTTCTAAGGAACACAGGTACAGCCAAGAACTCCTATGAATGACCAAAAGCCACTATAGGCCACAATGAAGAGTTTCCATCAAGGGAACTCTGAAGAGGAAAGTTCCCATGAAGTGGGAACTCCCAGAAACAATCAAGAGAACACAAGCTTACAACGATGAAGAGTTTCCACCAAGGGAACTCTGAAGAAGACAGTTCCCATGACATGGGAACTCACATGTGAGGACAACGACCGTTCAGCGCAGATCGCGGGATTTTGTCTCAGACAGCCCGAAGGAACAGTCTGAGGATCAGACTGTCACGCTTCATCCAACGGTCCGATTGATCCAAGAAGTTGACCTAGTTCAAACCAAAGTCACATGTGAAGAAAGTACAACTTGGGCATCAAGCAAAGGGCATTTTGGACACAAACGAAAGATGCGACTGCCCAAGCTCACTTGGACTATAAAGCCAAATGAATAGTACTCGGATTGTGTACTTCTCCCAGAACTCTCAAACACCCACATCTGAGAAAAAGAAAGAAAAGGAAGAGAAGTCCCCGCCAGCGAGTGTGTGATCTCAATGACGGTGAAGCCGAAGTTCCCAAGGACAAGGGAACTGAGAAGTCGGTGTAAGGTTTGACTTATTTGTATTTTGCTGTTGTGAGCTTAGGAACTCAGTTGAGAGGATTTGCTAGTGTTGCTAGAGTTAGGAAGAACTCGTTGGAAGTGAATCCGGTTGTGTAACTAAGGAACAAAGAAATTAATATAAGAAAGTCATTCAAAATCCTCCAAACGGAGGTAGAGGTTTACCCATACAACTAGTTGGTTGTAGTGGGGTTCCTCTATAAAGGAACTGCGTTCTTTACTGTCTTTATTACTTGCGATTGTTTACTTCTGCTGCCTTGGGAACAGCTTAATTGCCAGTTCCCAAGCTCTTTGCTAACCGTTTACGATCCAACACGTTAGTATCCCTTAGAAAGATTCTCACCTTTGAACTTATGTGGTTTAACGAAAACAAGGGGTATGAATGGAAAACCAATTGGTCTTGCTAGCGAAGTAGCACTACTAGAATTAGATGTTATAACGATGAAATAAAAAGTTCATCGTTAATGATGTTTATATACATTATATAACGAGAAACCCAAAAATTCGTCATAATAGGTACAAGACTGTTTGTAAACGATCATCGTAAATGATACTAATTAAAAAATATAAATAATTAAATAAAAAACAATGTCGTCATTAAAGGATTAAAGATAGGCGCGCAGATTAATTTTTTCCACCAATTTTGATTAATTCGTAATTGTAATTGGTTCTATCCAGAAAGGTTCTAAAACCCTCGAAAGCTTCAGTTTTCCGCCGGAGCGATCAAAAGTTCAATCTCGGATCTCCAGTCCTTCCGTTTCTTCCGATAAGTAGAATTCGTTTTTGGTCCTTCATCTTCGGAAGGGACAAGCCTCTTTCAAAGCCTGGTATTCATCCATGTGTATATGTATGATTTTTGAACTATTTAGGTTTTGTGCTCAATCTGTAGGTTTTGTGCTTAATCTGATTTAGGTAATTAGGTTTTGTGCACCAATTTAGACAGGCGGGCAATTAGGTGCTAGGCGGGGCTGGGCTGGGTTGGACGGGGTTGGGTGGAGAGGCGGTCTTGCTCTCATCTCCAATAACAAAGATCTGATATTCGATGTAACTCTTTCTTCCTCTCTCTCTCTGTTTCTCTCTCGCACTCTTGTACTTGGTAGAAGAATTGGTGTATTTTCTAAAAGTTTTCTTTGGAAGCAGAGAGTTTACAACTTGCCTCTAATTGCTCTATTATATATGTGCAGGTTGTGCCATGAATGGCAAGCTTACATTGCACGAACTCACAAACTAGGCAAAACTTTCATTTCAGTGAAGGACATTTATTATGAGGTAATTTGGCTTTTCTATGGTTTTAATATAATGCTTCTCTGAACATTGAAATTAGATTGGTGCTCTGTGTCTTTTTTTTACTCCCATTTTTAAACTTGTTGTCTATATTTTTATGGTGTATTTCATATTTTGCCATAAACTCTAGGTGGTGGTTGAAGGCTAGAAGATAAGATGGATGGCTCACAAGCTGCAACAAGTGGTTACAGATGATATTGACTTTCGTATTATGTTGATCTTTCAGGAATTCTATGAGGTATCGATATAGATGCATTTATGTCTAATGTTGTGTATATGCCCTGTTTTTATTTCACATTTGTAATTCTAATGAAACCATTTTCTGCAGACTCTTCTTGGATTTGTTAATTTGAAACTTTATCATTCACTAAATGTGAGCTATCCACCAATTCTTGATCCTCGTTTGGAAGCTTTATCACAGGGTAGGGACCGTTATACTATAATGATCTATGGTCCTAATAGAAATTTACTTGTGCAGTTGTGCTCCATCAATTCATTGTTTTTATAGTGTCACTTATGTGATTTTGCAGAACTATATGCTCTCTCAAGGTATATTTCTGCCAAACCAGCAATTGGACAACAAAGTGGATCTTCAGAGATTGACATCAATAACACAGATCAAAAACGAAATGAATCTGAGCTTCGACTGGCCCAACTTCAGCATCAACTCCCTTCCCATGAGAATGGTTCTCTGACTAGTCTTGTTGAAGATGTTGAGGATGACGATGACGACGAAACAAAAGAACGCAAGTCACTTTTTAAGAATATGAAGTTCTTCTTGAACCGTGAGGTTAGTCCATGTGATTTACTTGACTGATTAAGCTAAGAATTACTGCTAACCACCAACTGTTGTCAATGCACAAATGATTGCATTTTTTTGTGGAGCTCTTGCTATTTATTTTTGCTTACTTGTTTGTTTTAAAATTCTACGGTGATTTTGAGCTAATTTAAAATTCCAAAGAGCCAAATGTTTATTTTAAAATTTATGTATTTGTAGAAATCATTCTAAGGAGGTGTTTTTTTATGTTTTCTATTTAAGGGGATAGTGTTTCATTAAATTATACTATCTGAATGGCATGTTAGAAATCCAAAGTGTTTTAAGCTGCTTATTAAGCTTAAAACATGTCGGATTTATTTGATGACCTTTAATTTTATTTAAGGAGATAGTGTTTCATTTGTATTATTGGAATGATGATGATAGACCCTTTCTACTAGGTGTCACTAACAGATCTTTTATATGTGCCTTGCTGCCCGTCTATTTTTTTCTATCTCGTGTGTGTGTGTGCAGCTACTTTGTTACTCAGTTGGATTCATTAGCTCATTTTCGCATATATAGTAATTTATATTTGGTTATAATGTAGAATGAAATTCGAGAACTAATGGAAAAAGAGCCTTCACTTTCCAATATTGAGGTAACTTCCTTATTTTTATACCTTTTTATTTGTTTGACATTTATGTCATAACAATTATTGAATTTTTTGAAAGAAGTTTTTAAATAGTCCATACTTTCTATAAATAGTTAGCACAAAAGATTTTTAATTCTAAGTCTCGAGATCGGGTCGTCGGCATTGGGGGAGGACTAAAAATTAAAGATATAAAAGGACCAAAACCGAGAAGGGAGGAGCTTGAAGTTGAACTAAATGCCACTAAAAAAACAAAATCAAGTTTTGACTAGCCATATGGACTTTAATTCAAGAAGAAAACAAGGAACTTAAGGATCGCATTGGTTCGGTAGAATCAAATGAAAACGTTTCAAGATATGTTAGCGCGATAATTTAACATTTCCTTGCCTTAATCAAATGAATTGAACTCACAATATTCATTGTACTATTTTTCCGTTAAAAATGCTCATGTAATGATAGTTCTAACTTACTTTTGATTTTTTTTCATTTTGTAGGTACTTGAAGATTACGAGCTACTGTTGACATTGTCAAAATGAGTTAGACTCTACTAGATATAACATATGTTTTTGTAATTAAATATACTATTAGATCAATAGTTTACTTTATTTTGTGTTGCTATGGACATATAGGTGATTCTTATACTTAATTGATGTTTGAATATGGTTTAATTTTACGGTTATATAATATTAATCTTAATTTGTTTGGTTTGTAAATATTATGCGATTTAATATGTAATAACAAAGCAAATAAAATATTACTATAAAGTAGTTTCATTAACTAATAACGAAGAACATGGTTGCTCGTGAAAGGTCGACTTTGTCGTCATGGATATTAGTTACGACGAACATGGTTGCACGTTGTTAACTGATTAACGACGAACATGCATGCTCATCGTTAGTACGTAACGACGAACATGCATTTTCGTCGTTAATAGCTAACGACGAACAAGCAGTTCGTCGTTAATAGTTAACGACGAACATGGTCGTTAAAACCAATAACGAGGGAAGCAATAACGACGGACACACGACGAAGTTTATTTCGTTGTTAGTAGTTTTAACGATGACATTTTTAACCAATAACGATGACTTTGTTCATCGTTAAAGACCCCTTTTCTAGTAGGTGGGGGTCAAGCGGTTTTATCCATTAGCTTGAGTCATACCTACCGAAGTTCTGGGTTGACCTTCCCAAACATAGTAGTTGGACTGCTTATAGAATAAGCATCATAGCTGAAACGAGCACCTAAGTGCTTCTAGGAAGCGATTAAGAAAATGACTAATCCATTCTATACTTCTAGAATAGAGTCATTGCGGAAGAATTCTTTTAAGATGGATATTAAATAAACTTTTGAGACGGAATCGATGTTTGAATATGTAAGGCCACGCCTTAGAAGAAGACTAAAGAAGTTACTATTGGAATAGGCGATGGTTTTCTCGCAGGAGAGAGTAACCATCTTTACGATGTCGTGTTCGAATATATTATACTATCGAGAAGTGGTTCGAGCGTCCTTCTATATTAAGCGTATTAATTCTTATAAGAATGTAGTTTTCTTAAACAAGGTCAAATTCGAAGGAATAAGTGGTTTCATTCCACCAATGTGATCGGCATCGGGGAACTATTTCCAACATAATCCCTTAATATGCCTTCACAAGAATAAGACCTGAAATTTTACCTCAACCATGTGATCAAGATGGGAGATAGAAGTTCATCCTTATTCGCCACTGTGAACCATATACTTAGAAAAAAAATGTTTAGCTATTTAAACTTATGATATTAACTATGGTAGTTTAACAACGCAACGCAAAATGAAAATATTTCTTGCAGAGGTAGGAGTAAATCGCATAAGAAAAGATGGACTGACTTACGTAATCCTATTAATCAAAACTAAGCGTTTGAAACAGTTCTTTCGTAGAGGAAGTACCAACGAACATCTTCAGGACGGCTATGATAGCATAGCAGAATTCAAAGTATAACACTTTGCGAAAGAAGATAGTTGACAATAATATTGGAATTATTCAACTATGCTTTGATTATAACCGAGGTTGAAATTCTAATGATAACCCTACGATATATGTCACAAGTACCCTTGTTTGGACATATTTAGATTACACGAGGAAGGATAAACTATTCTATTCGCTCCTTGCGTCTATCGTTGGACTTCTCCATGGCTTGGGGGTTGAACTTATCCACTAATGATGGGATACTTTTGGCTTAAGGGGAAACTTTATATCGTGCGTAATGCAATAATTGGTTAAACTGTGTGGCCTTCTTCTCGACATACTTATTCCTTTAACCTTTAGGGTCTAAGAGATCATCAAATATCTCATCTCTTATAGAATAAGAGAGGAATGATTCATCATTTAGTCTTAAACTTTTTCCCAACTCAGCATGACATGTTTTGCTTAATTATAATTCTCTTGCTATTGGCTAACTCCTTTCTGATTTGTAGAGCGATAATATGCACCCTTTTTCTTTGGTGCAAAGAATACTTCTTAAATCTTTCCACTTAGGAGAACTAGTAGTAGTTGTGGTCAACTTTTTGTTCCTTCATTGACATTATCTTCTTTGACGTGAATGTCTTTAGTGTCCTTGCACAACTAGACCATTTACTTGAGGTGGAATATGGCGTCATTTGCAATTCTATTTGCATCTTGGTCAGTTTCAATTATGCTTGCTTCTTTCGGTGGACAGAAGAGATTGCTTATGGCACCACTTATATTGTTGGACTTCTTAATGCAATATCTGTCACATCATCCAACAATATCGACGAACTAGGGTCCATTATCCGACGATTTCCTTGTTCTTTCTTTGGAGATTTTGAACCATCATTTGTGCCCGAACTTGAATGTTATTAAGGGGAATTCTATTGTTCATTCGTTGCGGTTTGGCCATTGGAACTAAGAATCGAAAAATTGTTCCCAACAATTGTTATCATAATGGCTAGAGTAGGCACTTGGGTTATCGAAGCCAAAGTTAATGCTTTATTAAAATACCTTTAAAAGGATGGTTCCATACCATAATCTCTTGTTAAGGAAGGAAAGACAATTATAGTAAAGTGTAACGAACTAGGGAACCTAATAATGGAATCAACGGTTGGAAATAACATCGAAGATGGCCTCGGTAACTACTTGAAATTGGGACACGTGTCCACAAACTGTCTTAGTGGGCCTACTGGGGCAAATTAGAGAACTTACAATCCATGTCCAAAAATCTTGGTCTTGACGACTTCCTTTCTAACTTTATCTTATCATTGGGTCGACTTATTAAAATGGTGGAGAAGAATGATTATGATGTGGCTTTCTCATTCAGGATAGTCTTATTATGGTTGGTTTATTCAGCTGATAAACATTAGATATCATATCAAGATTCCATATGTTGACTGAGAAAGTCACTACTACTTGTAGGTAATTCAGATAATTATATTCTTCATTGGTCAGAATTCTCGACCACTCATTTATTGTTAAACCATTGTTTGTCCCCTCACATACCTCTCGATAATCTGTTTCGAGATCAGAATAGATGGAGACAGGTTAGATCCAAAGTTGACTAAGCCTTCCTTGGTGTCCTCTTTGGAAACTTCTATCTTCCTCATGAGTCACTGGCTTAGTAAGTTTGGCTCTATGGAACATAAGAATTACCTTTAGCCGGCACAATTTCTTCTAACTCCAATATAATGAGCATGAATTTATTTTCCGTAACAACCATTCTATGTAAATAGCTAATGATCAGCGTTCATATAGAATATCTGTAATTCTATATTTGAAGGAGGATATAGTTAAAGGAATTTTTGAAATTTAAAAATAAAATTTTCATTTTAAACACATTTATATTCTTAAAGAATTAAGATGGTTTTAGAGTATATATTAAAAGTTCATTTTGTAAATGACTTTAAATTTAAAGATAAACTTTTAAAGTTAAAAATTTTCTTTCATAACCAATATATCATAATTCTAAACCATGGAAGGAGAGTTTAAAGATTTTTTTAATTATACAATTTGAATCTCGACTTTCGAGGAGATAAATTCCTCGTACTATCGTTACAGAAAATCCTTTAAATTTTAATCCTTTGATTATAGGAAAAAAAATTGGTGAACTTATTTTTATAATAAAGTTTATAGATAAGAAGTTGGTATGTTAACACTTTACTAGAACTTGGTTTTTAAAACTCTAGAATAAGACTTTGTAAATAAAACGTTTTTGGCTCAAGGAACTTATCGCCTTAGGATTTCTACTTATAAGTTGCTCTTATATGAGTTTAGGCTTTAAACTTTCAGCGAAAATATCTAACATAGAAATTTTCTTAAAAGTACTTGTTACTTGAGTTTCAGAGTATTTATTCAGATATTTCAAGTTGAAATTTCCTTTCAGGAAAAGAATTTGAATCCTAGGTTTAATCTTTTTAGGGAAAAGTTTTAACAAAAATTGGTCAGTTTGAAAACAAAACTTTCGGTTTAAAACTTTTGATTTCGAAAACTTTCGGTTTTGAAAATGTTCGATTTTGAAAATAAAACGTTATTGGATGACGAACCCTCTTTGGGTTTGGACCACTGATTGTAGATGGGTTTCTTATTTGATCAAATGCTTGGAGATGGGATGACACCCCTTGAGTCCAATTAGCCCATTCATCCATTTGATAGACCATTGGAGTTTGTCTTGATTGGTCATGAAGTGAATTATCAACTCCTTTCTCGATGTATTCTTCTTCGGGTTTCTCCTCCTCGAGATTCACCTTTGGTGCATTTTCATGCATTTCTTCTTGTAGTACTAGCTCGGGTTATCCTCGGGGTTTCCATATGGAAAAAGCGGCCATTGAGAAAAAGCCTCATCAATCTCTTGAGCGGCCTTTTTGGCTTCATCCCTGATTTGGGTTAAACTTCTTGTGAGTACCATTTCTTTAGAAAAGAGAAAGGCGTTTATGTAGAATATCCTTTGATTCTATGCGACGAAGATATTGGAAGGAAGTTTTGGCATTCTTGGTTATGAAGTTTAGACATAAAATATTAAATTTAAGACTTTTCATTTCTTGATCCTATTTAGAAAGGTCTTGAATTTCTTTGAACATAAGAAGTTCTAGAAATAAATTCTTAATATGAAAGTTTAAGTTTAAAGAAAGATTCTTAACTAAGATGTTTAAGTTAGAAGGGGGTGAATTTCTTTAAAAGATTCTTAATAACAGAAATTCCTAACTTATAAAAGTTCCTAAGATGAAAATTTAAGTTTAAGAAGAATTCTAACGTAGGTGATTAAGTTAAAGAGTTGGAACATGTTTATTACTTAAGTTTTTAGGAGGAAAAAGGAAGTTCTTAGAAATAAGAGTTTAGGTTTGCGGAATTAAAAACTTAGGTTTAAAAGTTCTTGGGTTTTGAAAATTTTCAGTTTTGAAAATAAAACGTTCGGCTCTGATACCATAATTGTAACACCCCTATTTTGCAACACTGGGTATTACCGCCAGTGACCTCGGACTTTACCGTCCAAAGTCACCCAAGGTTTTATAATGATATTAAAACTTATAAAATGCGGAAATTGACAATTAATTAATGTAATTAAAGATGAAATTGACCAAAAGCGTAATTTTATTTATTGATAAGAACTTTCGTTCATTACATTGAGTGTCATTTTACAAATGATCCAGCAACGGAAAATGAAGCCCATATAAAAAGTGGTGAAATTACAAGTATATTTAACCAAGACAACTCATGTGATGATGATTTGCTTGGTTTAAAAAAATGAAGAGTAGGTGCACTAACTTCGGAATGCATTGCTCTTATGAAAATTCCTTCCTTCCTTCAACGTCGTCTTGCCTTGACCTTCTATTCTTGCGTGACGCTTCTCGAACTTTCTAGACTTTTGTCTTCAACACTTAGGTGTGACTTCCTACAGTCTGGCATTTGTCACGAAGGGCGAGAAATACCAGGCAAAAATGCGGGAAAGCGAGAATTAGTCTAAGGAGACTAAGCAAGTGAGAATGGAAATTCTTAAGGGTATTATGGTAATTTTGTAATATTTGAGAGATATTATCGGGATGTGTTTTGAGGTATAGAAATTTACGTGGGGCTTATCGGAACGGAGAAGAGTGTATCTCGAGATAAGATAACTCGTTACTCGAGAGAAGAACTACGAGATTGTAGACTTCTTAGAATAAACGTTATCAATTCATACAAGTTTTTGAAAATCTCTCGCACATTTGCGGACCGAGAACCGAATCGATCATTTGATACCGGTCCGGTTTTGGATGTCTTTTAAATGTGCATTGGCACTTATCTTATATTATGATGAAAAATGTCCATTACGTTAATGATTTTTAAAGAGTGTGGGGGGCTTGCATGGCGCGGACCACTTAAGGGAACCCAGTTCAGACACTTAGCTACGGTTCCACTCATCCCTCCTTGCAATCGGAGCGGACATAGATCATGATCTTGAAAGTCGTACTTTAAGCGCACAGGCATACGACTTAGTAAATTATATAGAGGCGTCGGGTTAATCCCGAACCCCTCACTAGTTCGTTCGAACCATTCTCTTAACGAGACCGTAAACAATCAAGGCCACAACAAGACTAGCATAAAAGTCCTATAAAATATTTAATAGCGGAATACGATAACAGTGGGGTCATTATATCTAACCATTGATATTCCTAGGTTTGTTTATTATTAACAAATAAGTTGTTCCCAACATCGAGAAATTTCATGGAACGAATATATAAGGATACAAGGAGAAATTCCACTTGCCTTAGCTTGTACGAGTTTGTATTAGCAAAAGAGTGGAAACGATGTTCTTGTCACGGAACGGAGGTTCGACCTAAGGACACGAGATATTCCGATAACTTTATTAAGAATACTCAAATTCTTCTAAAGTTGTAAATATCTCCTTCATTCATTTTAAGGGGTGAATTTACTAAATTATTATATTAATAATTTAGTTGGATGTGAATATAATAATAATATTCCTTATTATTATTTTAAATATTGTAATATCCTTTTTTTAAATATTATTTATTTATCATTCTTGTAATCAAGAAATAGCTTTATGTAATTTATTAAAATATACCTTTATAATCTTAACTTGTTATTTTATTAATATAAATAAGCAAGGAATATCTTTATAAAATCATATGATATAGTTTTCAACTTTATAAGATATATTGTATTTATCCTTCTTAAGATTGTAAAAAGTATAATATGCCCTTATGATTTAGATTCTCATATTCTTAGCATTATTATAATATTATCTTTTTATCAACCAATATCTTTTTATAACAAAACCTCATTATAAAATCCTCTCATTATAACCTTATTCAAAAGACATGTAATATTTAATAGAGATTAAAAATATTAATAGGTATCCTTTTTAGTACTTCCCATAAATAGGACTTTCTAGATAATTTATATAGTACGTTTTTTGTAATATCTGTATTCGTTTTAGATCTTGTAAGTCGGAAAACTGGTTCTTTCGCTTACAAGCACTTGAGTTTCTTGATCCACAAGTAACCTCGTAAGACAAATTAATTAGTAATCCGTTTTGACAACCAGTGGACTACACCTTGTCTTTGTTATGTAAATTATATCTAATATATATATATATAGAAAAAGAGTCACGTGCGAATGGGCGCCTAGGTGAGAAATAAGAATAAATCTCGTTCGTTCCTTCCAAAAAACAAACGTCCCTGATTAAACATTCATTTAAAAAATTAAAATACGGCACGGACGAATTTTTCCCGTATTATTCGCGTATTTTTCAATAAAATACGACACGGACGAATTTTTCCCGAATTATTCCCGAATTTTTCGAAAAATACGTTTTTATGAGACGCGCCCAGTTTGTTCTTCAGAAATAGCGATTTGTTCATCAGAAATAGCGATTTGTTCATCAGAAATAGCGATTTGTTCATCAATACTAACTAATTGTGCATTGAGTTTTTGATAACATTGTTCATTGATTTCAAACTTTTTTAATTTTTATTTTTATTTTTTAACCTTATTTATGTGTAGGAATACAATATTTATATAGTTTTTTATGCACATATAATTAGTTTCGATATACCCATATTTGTTCATTGATATACTCGTATTTGTTCATTGATATACCCCTATTTGTTCATTGATATACCCCTATTTGTTCATTGATATACACATGTTTGTTCATTGGTATACCATTATTTGTTCATTGGTATACTTCTTTTTGTTCATTGGTATACTAGTATTTGCTCATTGATATACCATTATACCCTATTTGTTCATGTATATACACCTATTTGTTCATTGATATACACTTATTTGTTCATTGATATAACCTTTTTTGTTCATTGATCTAACCTTGTTTGTTCATTGGAATACACTATTTGTTCATGGATATACCCCTCTTTGTTCATTGATATAACCTTTTTTGTTCATTATTATACCCTTATTTGTGAATTGAAATAAACTTATGTGTATGTGTCAATGACATCAACTTGTACAAATATGCATATATTAATGAACAAATATGCATAAACTAATGAACAAATTGATGTTACAAATGAACAAATATGCACAAACCGATGAACAAATATGCCAAAACCAATGAACAAATATGTCAAAACCAATGAACAAATCCAAAGTGTTGATGAACAAATCCACATTGTTGATGAACAAATCCACAATACTGATGAACAAATCCACAATGTTGATGAACAAATCCACATTGTTGATGAACAAATCCACAATACTGATGAACAAATCCACAATATTGATGAACAAATATGCACAAACCGATGAACAAATATGCCAAAACCAATGAACAAATATGAATATAACAATGAGCAAATCCACAATGTTGATGAACAAATCCACATTGTTGATGAACAAATTGATGTTACTAATAAACAAATATGCACAAACCGATGAACAAATATGTCAAAACCAATGAACAAATATGAATATAACAATGAACAAATATGCATATATCAATGAACAAATATGCATAAATTAATGAACAAATTGATGTTACAAATGAACAAATATGCACAAAACCGATGAACAAATATGCCAAAACCAATGAACAAATATGTCAAAACCAATGAACAAATCCACAATGTTGATGAACAAATCGACAATACTGCTGAACAACTCGACAATATTGATGAACAAATCTGGGCCGTTTTTTTTTCAAAAATACGCGAATAATTCGTCAATAATTCGCCCGTGCCGTTTTTTCCCCTTTTAAGTGAAATGATCAGCGCCTTTGGTTTTTCTTGATCCAACGGCTCTTGTTCTTTCTTATTTCGCACCTGGGCGCCCATTCTCACCTGAACCGGACTCATATATATATATATATATATATATATATATATATATATATATATATATATATATCTTTGTACAAGTAACCAATTGTATACCCAATTATAAACTTATACCTTTCTAAAAGCCTATATATATATTTCTTTCTTTCTATCTAATATTAGCCAGAATGATCAACTCACTCGAAAAACCTATCCTAAATCAGTCGTATCTATCCAAATCTTGTTAAACCCCCTCTATTTTAACAAACTACTCTTCAAATAATCCCGAATCACGAGCCGATCGAAGTTCTTTCAAACCCCTTTTCCCCTGCTTTGCGTAGAAGGCCAGATATTAAGTCGAGCCCTCGCCGATCGTCAAGCTGACCAGAGTGTGTTCTGCGTTTACCACTGGTCAACCACTGCACCATCACCGATTCACCGGTGATATCCAATTCTCGCCGGCAACCCGTTACCGACGCTTCCGGTGAGTCCACGTCTTCTCTATTCAGTTACCTTTCCCTGTTTTCTTCTACGGTTTGGTTAGAGCGTCTTCGGGGATAGAGTCCGGGGTAAGGGGCTTTAGTCGACTCCACAAGTTCGCATCTGAGCGGGCCGTCGTCGACAAGGCTGACAAGGGGAAGCCGCCTTTTGTCGTCCACCTTGGGTGAGCGGGATCGCCGGTTCTGCTTATGTGGGGGTAGGGGCGAGTCGGAAGAGAGGGCGTAGTGGTTAGCAGGGGCAGGGAGATCGTTGCAGGACCACCGGCGAAGGAGAAGTCGGGCTGGGCGCGTTGATCAGTCGAGGAAGAAGGCGGGGCGGGCCCCACATGGATTGGTAAAAAGCGGAGGTTTGATTGGGTTATCCGGTTAAAAGTTGGAAGATGAATTAATTTTGGGATGTTTGGTTGTCTGCAGTTAATGGTGGGCTAGGTATGTTGGTATTGAACTGAGATTTTATTTAACGTGGGTTGGTGCTATTTTAGTAGTGTCAAGTTAGCATTACTTAGTATAAATTAGTACTATGTGAGATCCAGTGGTGTGGGTTAATATTTATGCAGCAAGTGTTAGGTCTTTATGTTACGTATATCAGTATTATTAGTGAGACGAGGAGTTTAGTAGGGTTGTTAATTCAAATGTCGTTGAAAGGTAGTAAGGGTCAAACCTAACCTTTTTGTATATATATATATATATATATATATATATTTAGGAAATTGTTTCCGCTTGCATTCTTAATTCTGTCTTCTTCAAAGGATCCCTAGTTTCGAGGTAAGTCGTTTTCGACTTGCTCGGCTCTTACTAGTCCCGAATAACTTTTTAAATTGTTTTGAACTTCTTGATTTGTTGTGTGTGTAAAATGGTTTTGAACGCATTTTATCGGAAAGAGATTTTTGGAATGTTTTCTCTGTGTTGGTACCGTTTCCGGAACGGCCCATTGTAGCTGGCGTTGAGGAAGAGTTGTCTATGTATGGCCCGTGTGACAGGGAAATTGTGCCCCTTCAAAAGGAAAAATATTATCTATGTGTTTTGGCAAGTGCTCCAGTGGAGGCTCAGCTGGAGTTAGAAGGGGGATTGTGAAGTGGAGTGAGAGGGCCTGTCTCTGCACTCGGCGCAGAGTTGAGCGTCTTGGAGGTTGGATTACGAGATGGAGGAATTGCATTGTTGTAAGATTGTATTTGTGAATGCGTATATGGCTATGTGTGACTAACCAAAACTAATTAGGTATTGGCCTTTCGAGTTATGAGTGCGATTGTGGACTTGGATGCTAACTTTAGAAGTGCTTTTAAAACATCTTGCAATTTCCGTATTCTTTCTAACATGATAGATTAGTAGCTGACCCTTCGGGAAATATTTTTTTAGTTCCAAGTATGAACCAGGGAACCGTGCAGGAACCGAGGCCAGATGGCAGGGCGGAGCGATGAATAACGCGTATCATAGTGGGGTCGGGTTTATGTTAGTTTATTTATGACTTATTATTATGATGAAGTTGGTATTAGGTTTTGCTTATGGTTATTTCTTCAATAATTCTTTTTAATAGTGTTTTGTCGGATTTAGATATTTATATTCTCGGGAATACATGCATAACTGTGTTTTCTAATTTTTATTAAATAGAAAGGTTGGATGTTTTTATTAAGTTTTCTCGTCGTGCACGCGTTGCAAGATCCTAAAGTGTTGTTGTCAACCCACTTAAGTAGTACCTAGAATGTTTTTATTAAGTTCATTATTTTATTGAAAAAAACTCTTGTCATGAGATATATTTTGTATTAAAAATAACATGCATGATAACTATCTTATCTTAATATAAGGAATTTAATTAATTGGATTTATCTTGTCTAACTAACAAGATCTTAGATCCTTATTTATATTATGCTATTATTCTACTTCCATTATTATATTTTAGAGGCTATTAGATTAATATGGAGGATAACTAAATTATTTTAATAAAATCAAAAATTAAAAGAATTGGACCTTTTCTACAGATGTAAGCTTCTGTAATACAGGCAACCAAGGGAGAAGGCATGGGAGAGGGGAGGCGCAGCACAACACCTCGACGGTGGGTTGGGGACGGCGCGGCTCAGGCTCGGCGGTGCTCGGGGACGGCGCGGCTCAGGCTCGGCGGTGCTCGGGTGGGAAGGCGATGACTCTGCGGTGCTCGGGTGGGCCGGAGATTTTATTTAACGTGGGTTGGTGCTATTTTAGTAGTGTCAAGTTAGCATTAGTTAGTATAAATTAGTACTATGTGAGATCCAGTAGTGTGGGTTAATATTTATGCAGCAAGTGTTAGGTCTTTATGTTACGTATATCAGTATTATTAGTGAGACGAGGAGTTTAGTAGGGTTGTTAATTCAAATGTCGTTGAAAGGTAGTAAGGTTCAAACCTAACCTTTTTGTGTATATATATATATATATATATATATATATAGGAAATTGTTTCCGCTTGCGTTCTTAATTCTATCTTCTTCAAAGGATCCCTAGTTTCGATGTAAGTCGTTTTTTACTTGCTCGGCTCTTCTCTACCCTGTTAGATTGCATACCGTTATTGTAGGGCGGGTTTTGGGAACTAGTCCCGAATAACTTCTTAAATTGTTTTGAACTTCTTGATTTGTTGTGTGCGTAAAATGGTTTTGAACGCATTTTATCGGAAAGAGATTTATGGAATGTTTTCTCTGTGTTGGTACCGTTTCCGGAACGGACCATTGTAGCTGGCATTGAGGAAGAGTTGTCTATGTATGGCCCCTGTGACAGGGAAACCGTGCCCCTTCCTCTTCTCAAGCAAGCATGAACCATGGTATTTCCTTATTATCCGGCTCAAACTCCACCGTCCATCAATATCTTACTAACTACGCATGTTTTTCATGTGGCACTTCCCAATCTTCCTCTTCTCAAGCAAGGATGAACCATGGTATTCTTTAGCCAAAGGTACATGTGAAATAGTCTTGTCTCGTCTCTCGACAACCTTCCCAAAAGGTGATTCCCATTAGAATTCATGTCTTAGTCTCCTTTGCGTCCTTCATCCCTACCTTCACTCTACTTAATCTCACAATCTCTAATGTGGAAATTACCCTTCTCGTTGTCTCGCATACATTCTACAATGTGGTCCGCATGGTTTCACAATGCATGAACTTGCCTTGTCAACAAGTTGATCTGGGCCTACCAATCACTTCTTGTATAAACAAACTCTGTGTAAATGAGATTAGCGGTGAGTAACTATATTCCCTTACTATCCTCTACTCCAAACTCCACGCTAAAATCCTTGAGTCGGGCGTTAAGCTCTTCTTAAAGCGAGAAACATCCTTTCTTCAACCGAGCTTCCTAGTTGGAGTTCGACCACTTCCAATCTAATAACTTGGATGCTAAGTTAGATTGGCTCTATCTTGCTCCATTCTCTTCTATTTCGACCACTTCTGCCTCTTCTTGTACTAGATTCAACTACTCAATGAATAGTATTATGAAGCTCTTGGAGACCATATAATCCAACAATTCAATCCTACTCTTTTTGCTTTCTCACACTTCCCTAATAATTCTAACACTACGAACGGGATTAAATTTTATCAAACTGACACTTAAAATTAGAAGGTTAAAACTACTAAACTACTGGAGGTCCTTCAGCTGATGGTGGCGGAGTCGCGACGTGTTACCTACCCCCTATATGCAACATGCCTACCCCAGTGAAAACATTTTGAAAACACCGGTCGGTTTTAGTTTTAAGTTGGACCTCAGGTACACTCATTGGTCAGTTTCTTGTGCACTGTTGTCAACATCGCTCTTATACCAATTTGTAACACCCCGTCTTTCCACAGGGCGCTACTTAGTAGTAGACCTTACCAGGTACTACTTAAGTGATTTGACAACAACACTTTAGGATCTTGCAACACGGGCACGATGAGAAAACATAATAAAACATCCAACCTTTTATTTAGTAAAACTTAGAAAACATAGTTATTCATGCGTTCCCGAAAACATAAATATTCAAACCCGACAAAATCCTATCATTAACGAATTAACCTAGTAATTAACAATAGTAACATCACATAATAATAAATCCGACATAATAAGAAATTAAACTTCCTAATATAACAAGAGAAACTAAAGTAATCCAACCCATCTATGACACGCGTTCTTCACCGTTCCGCCATCTGGACTCGACTCATCCACGGTTCCCTGGAACTGAAAAATATTCCCGGAAGGGTCAGCTACTAATCTATCAAGTTAGAAAGAATACGGTAATTGCAAGACGTTTTGAAAGCAGTTCTAAAGTCAGCACCCAAGTCCACAATCGCACTCATAACTCTAAAGGCCAATACCTAAATTAGTTATAATTAGTCACACATAGCCACATACACATTCACAAATACAACCTCACAACAACACATTTCCTTCATCTCGCAATCCGACCACCAAGGCGCTCATCACCGCGCCAAGTGCAGAGGCAGGCCCTCTCACTCCACTTCACAATCTCCCTTCTAACCCTGGCTAAGCCTCCACTGGAGCACTTTCCAAAACACATAGATAATATTTTTGTTTTGAAGGGGCACGGTTTCCCTGTCACACGGGTCATACATAGCCAACTCTTCCTCCACGCCAACTACGATGGGCCGTGTCGGAAACGGTACCAACACAGAGAAAACGTTCCAAAAATATTTTTTTGATAAAATGCGTTCAAACCATTTTACACACACAGCAATTCAAGAAGTTCAAAACATTTTAAAAAGGTATTCGGGACTAGTTCCCAAAACCCGCCCTACAATAACGGTATACAATCTAACAGGATAGAGAAGAACCGAGCAAGTCGAAAACGACTTACCTTAAATGAAGAATTCTTGACGAGAACGAGAGGCTAGGAACCCGAGTGATAGCAATCTCCTAAACTTCCTAAACATATTAATGGTGACGCTCAGTACACATGACGATTTTCAACAAAATAAGAACTCATTGCCCGTAACTATTCCCACAAATACTATAATTAGAGGATATAAGCAACCAAAATTCATTTAACATGACTACAGGATCACACCTCCCATTAACCATGATTTATGATTTACGTACTCTCTTAATTAAGATTACCCCAACTTGATCACTACACGCGTAGGTTCACAAGGTTTCTGCTAATTAAGTTACTTACCCACCAATACCCTTAATAATACTAATAATAATATGAACGTCCTATCTTACTAATTAACTAAAAGACCTAACCTTATTAAACAGTACAATACCGATCAATTATTCAACCCCAAAACCCTTATCCACAGTAACGCGATCCAACCAATTTTTCGATCGAAGTAATCGACTTCCCACTAATTAATTAAACTAACATTCCTTAAAACACACTACACATCTCCATTAACAAATCTCCTTGCAAGTGAACTAACAGGAATAAAAAATAAATAAGAAGAATTGAAGGTGATCCCGTCCCTTAGCAACATATTGTCACCGGTGCCTTCCGAGACCCGACTCAGAACAAGAACCCGACTACACCACTCGTCAACCAATGAACCCGTCTTTCCTCGCCTACAGACCACACAGCGAGCCCCGACCAATGAGAGAAAGGAAGAACAAAGAAAACGAGGGGTCGGACAACTTTACCAGTGTCTCTCGTTCGATCGAAACTGGCCTCGAATGCCACGCAGGGAGGACGACTAGCGGATCCGGCAAGAATGAACGAAAACCCGTAGTTGCCGACGATCGGAAAACGATGAGGGTACTGTCATTGACGAGTTAGAGTCTTGCGAGACTTCGAACCATCGACTCGGTGAACCCGAACCAGGCTGAATAGAGAAGAAAAGGGAAACAAGAGTTCTTGCCTGAAGGAGGAGGAGAACAGAGAAACAAAGTGTCGTATGTGACGCCATCGTCGAATGATTGTTTTCCCCACGTGATAAGCCCTGGGTAGAAAGATCAGTTTGGGAAAAAAAACGGAATAGAAGGATTTTGTGTTGATTAGAGGTAGATATGATTTTGCTAAAGATAAGATAGAGTTTGTTAGGTTAAACCAACTAACACAAAGATAAGGTCAAGTTTGGATAGAAATTACATATAAAAAGTATATAACTTGTATCTTCTTTAAAGGATAATTTGTGCATAACAATTAAGAAGAATAACAAACTGGTTAAATTATATAAGGAGAACCGAAATAAGGATGTAGTCTGTTGGTTGTCAAAAATGGATCAATAAGTCGAGTTACGCGGGTCAAGAAAGCTCGATTGCTTATAAACCAAGAAACTCATTTTTGTTTTCCAACCTAAAAGGAAAAATGGAACCCGAGCATTACAAATGTAAGCTTCTGTAATACAGGCAACCAAGGGAGAAGGCATGGGAGAGGAGAGGCGCACCACAACACCTCGACGGTGGGTCGAGGACGGCATGGATCAGGCTCGGCGGTACTCGGGGACGGTGCGGCTCAGGCTCGGCGGTGCTCGGGTGGGCCGGCGATGACCCGGCAGTGCTCGGGTGGGCCGGAGATTTTATTTAACGTGGGTTGGTGCTATTTTAGCAGTGTCAAGTTAGCATTAGTTAGTATAAATTAGTACTATGTGAGATCCAGTAGTGTGGGTTAATATTTATGCAGCAAGTGTTAGGTCATTATGTTACGTATATTAGTATTATTAGTGAGACGAGGAGTTTAGTAGGGTTGTTAATTTAAATGTCGTTGAAAGGTAGTAAGGTTCAAACCTAACCTTTTTGTATATATATATATATATTTAGGAAATTGTTTCCGCTTGCATTCTTAATACTGTCTTCTTCAAAGGATCCCTAGTTTTGAGGTATGTTGTTTTCGACTTGCTCGACTCTTCTCTACCCTGTTAGATTATATACCGTTATTGTAGGGCTGGTTTTGGGAATTAGTCCCGAAAAACTTTTTAAATTGTTTTGAACTTCTTGATTTTTTGTGTGTGTAAAATGGTTTTGAACGCATTTTATCGGAAAGAGATTTGTGGAATGTTTTCTCTGTGTTGGTACCGTTTCCGGAACGGCCCATTGTAGCTGGCGTTGAGGAAGAGTTGTCTATGTATGGCTCGTGTGAACGGGAAACCGTGCCCCTTCAAAATGAAAAATATTATCTATGTGTTGTGGCAAGTGCTCCAGTGGAGGCTTAGCCGGAGTTAGAAGGGAGATTGGGAAGTGGAGTGAGAGGGCCTGCCTCTGCACTCGGCGTAGAGTTGAGAGCCTTGGAGGTTGGATTACGAGATGGAGGAATTGCATTGTTGTAAGATTGTATTTGTGAATGCGTATATGGCTATGTGTGACTAACCAAAACAAATTTAGGTATTGGCCTTTCGAGTTATGAGTGCGGTTGTGGACTTGGATGCTGACTTTAGAAGTGTTTTTAAAACGTCTTGCAATTTCTGTATTCTTTCTAACTTGATAGATTAGTAGCTGACCCTTCGAGAAATATTTTTTTTAGTTCCACGTATGAACCAGGGAACCGTGCAGGAACCGAGGCCAGATGGCAGGGCGGAGCGGTGAAGAGCGCGTGTCATAGTGGGGTCGGGTCGGGTGTATGTTAGTTTATTTATGACTTATTATTATGATAAAGTTGCTATTAGGTTTTGCTTATTGTTATTTATTCAATAACTCTTTTTAATAGTGTTTTGTCGGATTTAGATATTTATATTCTCGGGAATATATGCATAACTGTGTTTTCTAATTTTTATTAAATAGAAAGGTTGGATGTTTTTATTAAGTTTTCTCGTCGTGCACGCGTTGCAAGATCCTAAAGTGTTGTTGTCAACCCACTTAAGTAGTACCTAGTAAGGTCTACTTCTAAGTAACGCCATGTTGAAAGACGGGGTGTTATATTTTCTATAATTATGATATGATGTAAAATAATCTTATTATCTTAAAATAGTTTCCCCCATAAATCTTAGTTTATGATAAGCAATCACGTTTTAGGAAATTATCTTTATAACTAAGAGCATATAATTTATTTATTTATAACTTAGATCATAATATTTTCCTCTCTATCTTTTATATCTTTTCAAGCAAGATAGCTTTTAACAAACTAGCATACTTAACATCTTATTATATTAATTTATATAAAAATATTATTATCATATCTACCATTATTATTAAATAAATCTTATGTCTAGGCCATTATGATATCTTTAAATCCACTATACTTAGAGATATATCATATTATAATAACCTTTTTCATTTCTTTTATATTCCTCTTGTAAGATATTCTTTAACAATCAAAAGCTACATACTTTAAAACAATAGAATTTATATAAAATACTTTCTACATAAGTTCTTATTTTTATTTAGTAAATCCATGTCAAAAAATATTATTTTATAAATTATGAGCATGCAACTATCTATTATATATATATATATAAGTAGTAATGATATTATTAGCATATATTCTCTAGTAACTTAGGTCTTTGCATTATAATATCTTTAATTGCAGTATACTTAATATATATATTTCATAAAAATATAATGTTGATAAGTTCATTATTTTATTTAAGAAAACTCATGTCATGAGATATATTTTGTATTAAAAATAACATGCATGATAACTATCTTATCTTAATATAAGGAATTTAATTAATTGGATTTATCTTGTCTAACTAACAAGATCTTAGATCCTTATTTATATTATGCTATTATTCTACTTCCATTATTATATTTTAGAGGCTATTAGATTAATATGGAGGATAACTAAATTATTTTAATAAAATCAAAAATTAAAAGAATTGGACCTTTTCTACAGATGTAAGCTTCTGTAATACAAGCAACCAAGGGAGAAGGCATGGGAGAGGGGAGGCGCACCACAACACCTCGACGGTGATCGAGGACGGCGCGCTCAGGCTCGGCGGTGCACGGGTGGGCCGGCGGTGACTCGGTGGTGGCTCGGGGGTGATTTTAAGGGATTTGATTGTGTTTTAAAGGATGAAAAATCAGAATTTTGGTGAAGCTTTCTTGGCTGAAATTTAACAACTAGAATAGCAATGTTGCTAGAAGAGAGAAGAGCGTTTGATGTGCATTTTACAAGGAGTTTTTGA
Source organism: Fallopia convolvulus (assembly GCA_964016875.1). Classification (NCBI taxonomy): domain Eukaryota; kingdom Viridiplantae; phylum Streptophyta; class Magnoliopsida; order Caryophyllales; family Polygonaceae; genus Fallopia; species Fallopia convolvulus. The sequence goes on from OZ024730.1 coordinate 29,876,434, forward strand.
ACCTTTAAATAGGCAACTTGATACCTTCTCTTGATCCACCAACAATGATTTTGACCATTGCGGAAGAAGGAGATTGAAGATGATTGGTGGAGTTTGTGTTAGTTGGTGGATGACGTAAGATGATGTGTTCTTTGGTGAGAAAGACAAGCAACCATGGTTATAGGGGAAGGAGATGGGCATGCATTGCTCCCATGCCAAATCAATTGGTCATGACTTATTTCTTCTAGCAAGAAAGGAAGAAATAATGATATAAGAAGATTTTAAAATCGTAAGTGGGTGGATAAGTCACTATAGCATAGTGGGAAAGGGAGTGTGTAATTGTATAGAAAATGCAAGAGGTCATTGGTTCAACTCCACCTCTTGTGTTTTTATTTTTGTCACATTCTTCTTATTTTTACTAGTCTTGTAATTTAATACTAAATGAATTTTGAATTTATTATTAATTATATTTGCTTAAATTTTTATTTGTCAATTTGATACCCTTTTTTAAACTTTTTATAATTATTAAGGAAATTATAATGATATTTAAACTCTCTTTTTAAGAGCAAAAAATATTTAGATAATTATCTGACTTGCTTAATATATTTAATTAAATTCTTAATTGTCATTTTTGTAAACTTTTATAACCCCTCATAATATAATATGAGATTATAAAGATGATTAAATTTTCTACTTTAGAGAAAAAAAATTATTGGGATTAATACCCATTTTATTTTATTTAGAATTTAGTGGATATTACACCTTCAAAGCATATCCCAATTTAAATGAGCACCAGCAGAATATTTGCCCAAAAAACAATGTACAAGCAATGCAACAGAGTATTGAAACAATTTTTTTAGAAGAGTAAGTATTGTGATTAAACAGCCCAGCAAGAATATTTCCATGAGAAACTTTCAACTGAAATTCTACACTTAGCTTCACAGTGATTTTAAGAGAATTTGCACAATAAGAATAACCCCCTTTGTCAGTTGAGAAATCTCTACATTTTGTCCTATGACTTCACATTCATTTTGATCAAAAGAATATTTACAGCATTGAACCAACAATCAGCCTATCTTGTGCAGGCCTTGACCTATCATATCAAACTTTCATCTCTGGCATAACCACTACAATCTAAAATCCATGGTAAGTAATCTATTCTTGTTTTACTTAGTTCAGAATTATGTGCCTAATTTATCTAGCCAACTACAACACCTTCAAATGAGACATACTAAATTGGAGGAGGAGAATAAGAAGCTAAGCTCAAAAACCAAAAGAACCCAAAAAGCATGCCTAACAATCATAAAGTAGACAAATTACTATTAAAATAAGAAAACCAATTGATTTAACAAATATGACAATTATCTATTAGGTATGTCCTTTTCCTCAAGCAACAAACAATGTAAATCTCTCATCATTTACCTTGATGAGTTACTAAATGGTAAAAATAATAGCAGCCTACCATGGTGAGATAGTAAATGGTAAAAAGGAAGAAACAAAAAGCAACTTACTTTAAAAGCAACTGAATATTTGGGTGAGCTAGACATGTTTAATATTTGAAGATCAGAAAACAAAACTCAATCAGAACAAGAACACCCAAATGATAATTTTAATGAAACCCATCCCAAAACAAAGTAAAATTTGAAAGACAAAATTGAAAATAAAAGGTAGCCATTGTAGAACCAGTAAAGGTTTGATCTACAAAGCAATGAAAGAAAAGCAACTATTCAGAAAATAAGGAGAAAGACAAACGAAGTGCAAAAAAATATCTTTGCAACCAACCTACATGTTATTGGTTGCAGCGTGTTTAAGTAACTAATGGAATATAGAGCAATAATCATAACTGGTCCATAGTGATTCCCAATCACCAACTGCTGCTCCACTATTTCTTTGTACACAATAATGTGCTTCCTTTTTTTTAAGAGTGTTAAGCTAATTTAGACAAACATATATAAATCAAGTAATTATTTATAGAAAATGTATCCTACAGAGAAGATAATGTCTAGAGGCCTAGGATAGCCTTGAAGGTGTTGTCACAAAAGAAATATATTTTTAAAGAGAAGAGGAAGAAATGTACGTGGATTTGGAACAAAACCAACATAAGACATTTGTAATACTCAAGAAAATCTAATATTTTAATGTTTCTCGAAATTCGTGTTGGGATTGCTTAGCTATTAAGTAATCCCGATGAGACCTTAAAAAATATATGCTTGGAAAAGTGTGCTCGACTTAAGTGATGTTTGGATGTAAGTTGGTAATTTTGATGTGTCTCAAAAAACGTGTCTAGGTTACTTCGCTTATAAGTAAGCTTGGATAAGTTTGTTTCTTAGTTATGAAGAAAGTTCGTATACATAATAAAACGAGGTTTATCTAGTATCATCAAAAGGTGTAAAGCTTATCTAGTATCATCAAAAGGTGTGAAATCTATCTAGCCTCATCTCCTTGGAAAGTGTGATGCTATCTAGTAGCATCAAAAGGCGTTTCAAAAGTCAATATTTCTAGGCAAGAAGCCTCCATCTCGTTCCATTCTCTTCCTCCACCATTTGAACTCCCCTTTCTTCCATTCTTCTTCATCTCTCACGTCCTCTCCATGTTTCCTCCATTTTCATACTTCAAAAATCCAAATAAAATCACCTTGTTGAACTTTGGCCATCCTAGATACTTATTAAGTTGATACCTTGCTCCATAGATAGTTAAAAGTTCAAGTTTCAAGCTTGGAGATAACTAAACAACCATCTTGCACTCTTCGTGGTGTAAGTTCCATAAAAGGATATGAGCTCCATCTTATTATGTTCTTTCTTCCATTTCTGAACTTTATAAGATGTAATAGGTTAGGTTTGAGAAGAAATTTGATATGGGTAGGTCGAATTTGACGGTGTAAGAAAAGTTTGAAGGAGAGATGTGTAGGATGGTGAAAGTGATGGTTTCATGAACTGTTTTTGGTAAAAGTGATTAGATGGTTGTTTAACCTAAGTTAAGTGAGTATTAGGATTGATTATGAGCTGTTTATGAGCTGTTTTAGGTGTTGAATAAGGTCTCTTGAGTTTTAGATGAAGAATTATATGTCAATGGATTAAAAGAAGTGAAAGTGAGTGGATTATGGGATTTGTTGTGTATTTGGAATTTCCGTGGTTGAGATGGTGAAGTAAGGTGGCTGAATTAGAATGGTTTTGATTGTTGAGTTTGAAGGTTGTAGTGTTGGAAAGTTTGAAGTTTAGTGGGTTAAGGTTGTGGTTAAGTGAAGGGTAATAGTCGGCTTGAGTTATCAAAAGGTCAAAGGGATTCCGAGTCTTAAACCTTTACCATATTCTTTTAAGTTTTAGACTTCAGGTTAATTACAATACCTTATATCATGGTTTAGGAAATCATTCCGACAAGTCCTTGTTCCATTCAAGAGTTGGAATTCCCAGTCAAGAGGTAAGTTGCCTAGACTTACTTAGTTATCAGTTTTGATGTGTGCTAGATGTGTAGAGTTGTATTTTGGGATTCATTCCTATATATTTTATATGTCTATTTGAAAGTAATTCGTTATTTTGGAAAATATAATAGATGAATACTATTCTGTATTTTATTCGGATTTCTAAGCATTGGCACCTAACCGATACGGCTATGATTAGGGATAGTCGGGAAGGCGGAGACATCCCTAACTTAGTTGTATGTCAAGGAGGGCCCCTTCAAAATAATAATAAATGTTTTGGCGAGTGCTCCAGTGGAAGCTTGACCAAGGGTAAGAAGATGAATGATGCGGGTGTGAGTGGTTCGGAAAAACGGTGGAGGCCGCCGTCCACTACATTGTGTAAGGCTGGAGGATGCCCATGTTTGTTAGATAAATTATGTAGATTGAGAATTGATGAGTTGCGATTGAACTATTATTGAGACAAAAAGTGATTGAGGTGATACTTAAGTGAAATGATGTGCTATTATTCGTATGCATCGTATGGCTATAAGTATTATTATGTGCATCCTATGATTATAAGTAATGTTGTGCGTTTGTCTGCTATTGTGAATACTATATGTGAACTATTCTAATACTATTCTTATTATGTAATTTGATAAATTGATTTTGCTATTGCATATTATTTTTACTATTTAGTGCATATGGGAATTGTTAGCTAACCCTTCGGGGATTTGATTTTCAATTCCAGGTAAGGATTAGGAACAAGAGACCCATGATGGAACCTCGGCAAAATAATGGTATGAGTCGTTGAAGGTCGTGTCATTAGGATTGTGTTTGGTTGGATGAAATGGTGGTTATTTATCTTTTATATTATGTATAATGTTTGCTTTTGTTGAGGAAAGGATAGTATGAGGTCAGTAAAGTGTTCACAAGTAGTGTTGTAGTTTATGTTAATTGGGAATTCATGCATATTTTCCATACATTGATTTTATAAATATAGGTTGGATGCTTTCTTTGTATTTTCTCCTCGTGCCCGAGTTGTAAGATCCGCGTGAACTCGTTGTCAGGTTAGCTCATGTGGACCCATGTGTGGTCTACTACCGAGTAATGCCCCAGTGTAAGTACTGGGTGTTACAACATTAGATGATATGACTATAAAATAAGCACAAGAACTACATGTAATAAAGCAAGAGAGAAGACATTACTAAATTTAATAGATGAAAACTATTCAGCAAATTACAGTCCATTGCATAACACCCTCCAAAACACCGGCAACAAAGATAACATACACACTAAGCACCATAGAATTTGAGGACCATAATGGTCATCATGACCCAAATAAATATAAGTATGAAAATGTAAACAACACTTTGCAAAGTAAACAAAAATCCGACATGAATTCAAAATCCAAGCCCATAGCTTGAATATAATTATTCAACAAAGTGGTAACAAAATAACCTAATCTTCATTACAAATGCAAAGAAAAATTAATTACAACTGAATAAAAAAACAAATTAAAACTTCCTTAGGAGCTTTGTATGGGGCACATTACTATGTCATCTTCATAGTTAGAGGGTGAAACCAAAAAAATTGCTATACTTTTAAACACATTACTGTATCTAGAGTGTAGGACCTGAATAACAACTTCCTTAACTTGTTGAAATTGCATATTAGTAACCATGCCCTTGTCCTCTAACACTGTACTCATGAGAATTAAATAAGAAGTCAAGTTTTTTTTCTAGTGTATTGAATTATAGATATAAATATTCCCAAGAAAACGACATTGAGATGATATTTAATCCATGAAACTCTGAATTTTGGACCCAATCCATTAATTGCATCAACCGAAGTGAAAATAGTAAGTGACTTCTTGCCTTTTCTTGTATTGTTTCACAATAAAGTTGGGAGGCACTATTTTGTTAAACAATCGCTGAAAACAAAATTCGTAAATAAAAAACGTTTCAAACATACCGAACCAATCCGGTTTTTTGTCGACGTCTTTGACACTGAAGCCCTTAACCGGAAGGCCATGAAGATTTACGCAGTAAAAATAATGAAGAGACAACATTTCGGGTGGAAGAAGCAATGTTTAACCTCTCCAAAGCAACAATTTCACATACATATATAACTAATATGAAATGCGTCGATGCCGAAAAATCTCATGTGAATAGCATACAAAAGGTGTGAACGGAGCAAGAAGGGCAATCAACAGAAATTCAGAACCCTAAATTCAAAAGATGGAAGCCTCGAAATTACCTACACAAGGCTAGCTCAAAATGAAGAATACGGACTTGGAGTATGTAAGCAAGGAAGAGCTCAATCGAGAGGGAAGACATCACTTTTTCCGTACAGGCATCGGAACGGTAAATCGATGAACTTAGCAGGTGAATCAGAACGGTGATGCAGAAAAGAGATAACCTAACCCTGTAATTTTGAACCGGATTAGGCTGGATTACGGTGTCGGTGTGAGGATTACGGTGGTGGTGAAAATCGATTTGGAGTAGCTTACAGTATTTGGTTGAGAAATAGATGAGATTACGGTGGGATTATAATATTTTATGGAGAAGGGGATGGGATCCAAAAACAAGCGGTGATCGACAGAAAGACTGGAAACTAAAAGTTAGAGACAGACAAGCAGAATAAATAGTAGAGGCGCAGGGAAAAAAATTAGATTGAAACGAACAAGAGCCACACGATTAAAGTAAATTACTGTAAACTATAAAAGTAGGAACATCTCAACCACATGTCTCGTACGCTTAGTAAGGAAAGGATACAGCACTAGCCCAACATTAAGTTATCTGATTCTTAAGGCCAAGGATGTATTTCCATAACTAGCCCTTCACCCCCTTTCCCTTCAACCATTGGTGAGTTGACTTGGTTATTGATTGGCATTGACCGACCATTGACCATCATCAAAAGAATATTTGTTGACACAAAATTGTTGTAAAAAAAATGGTCAACAAATGTCTTGTTATTGTTGACAAAAAATTGTTCACAAAAAAATTCCTTGTTGACTAAAAAAATTGTCAACTAACAAATGCCTTGTTAACAAAAAATTGTTGACAAAAAAATATCAACAAACAAAAAAACTTGTCAACAACTAACAATTATTGTCAACAAATGCCTTGTTGACAAAAAATTGTCATAAATGTCTTGTTGACAATAAATTGTCAACAAATACATTATTGACAAAAAAAAATTGTTGATAAAAAAACTGTCAACAAAAAAAATGTTCAACAACTAAAAATTATTGTCAACACTATCAACAATGGTTGTCAATAATTGTCAAAACATGAATAGAAACAAAGAAAGAGAACAATATCCAATCTATTGTACATGTTAAATTCATCGATGATCATAAATTATAAAGGTAGTTTCTAGAAAGTATAATATAATTTATTCGTTAATTTATTAAATTCATTCCATGTGCAATTTGTAACACCCCGACTTCCGACGGGACGCTACATAGAAATAGACCTTACTAGGTACTATTTAAGTAGGTTGACAACTACACTTTAGGATCTTGCAAAGCGGGCACGACGAGAAAACATAATAAAAACATCCAATATTACATTTTATAAATATATTAGGAAACGTACTTATGCATGAATTCCCGAAAACATAAATATTTAAACCCGACGAATCACTGCTAACAATAAATTATTCGAGGAAACAAAGACAAGTAATAATACCAACTTCATCATGACAGTAAAACCAACATCCTAGAAAATTGTAACTAAACTAACGTAAACCCGACCCTACTATGACACGCGTTGTTCACCGCTCCGCCCCGCCATCTGGCCTCGGTTCCTACACGGTTCCCTGGTTCATACCTGGAACTGAAAAATATTCCCCGAAGGGTCAGCTACTAATCTATCAAGTTAGAAAGAATACGGAAATTACAAGACGTTTGAAAAACATTTCTAAAGTCAGCATCCAAGTCCACAATCGCAATCATAACTCTAAAGGCCAATACCTAAATTAGTTATAATCAGTCACAAATAGCCACATACACATTTACAAATACAACCTTGTAACAACACATTTCCTTCATCTAACAACCCGACTTCCAAGGCGCTCATCACCGCGCCGAGTGTAGAGGCAGGCCCTCTCACTCCACTTCACAATCTCCCTTCTAACCCCGGCTAAGCCTCCACTGGAGCACTTGCCAAAACACATAGATAATAATTTTTGTTTTTGAAGGGGCACGGTTTCCCTGTCACACGGGTCATACATAGCCAACTCTTCCTCCACGCAAGCTACGATGGGCCGTGTCGGAAACGGTACCAACACAGAGAAAACGTTCCAAAAATATCTTTCGGATAAAATACATTCCAAACCATTTTACAAACACAACAATTCGAGAAGTTCAAAACAATTTAAAAGGTATTCGGGACTAGTTCCCAAAACCCGCCCTACAATAACGGTACGCAGTCTAACAGGATAGAGGAGAACCGAGCAAGTCGAAAAATGACTTACCTCGAACTAGGGATCCTTTGAAGTAGGCAAAAATTAAGACCTCGAGCGGAAACGGTTCCCTAAAGAGTTATAATGTGAGAGGTTAGATTCAGTTCGAGCCGAACCAAACTAACCCAATTAAGGAGCCACCTTTTATTTCCCTTAAGCAACCGAACTTTTATAACGAGAATTGCTAATTAATATACTAAAGCCAAGCTACTTAATATTAACCTATTAATCCAAGCTACTTTTATAACGAGAATTGCTAAACCAAGCTACCTAATATTAACCTATTTATATACTAAATCCTAGCCCACCAAACCCAAACACGTACTCACTCCTATCCCCAAATCCAATAAGATCAGCCCAGCTACATAAGAAGAAGGGCCCAAACACAAATTAAGCTACTAGCTAAACCAGTTGAAATAAATTGTCTATCCCTACGGTTTAAACACGAAAGATTGCAATGCCAAATCCTTGTTGACTTTTCAACGTGGGACCCCCACCCTTCGTCTTCAACCTAAAGAATCCAAACTCCCAACGCCCCTGCCCTCTGTTTAGTTATTCGCCTTGCTCGCCCTTAAATCATGCCCGACAATCATCAAAGGAGGACGGAGATGAACATTACTCGCCGTCCCGTTCACGCCCACCCTGCACTCCCAGCAAGCTTCGCCCCTCCCTCTCACCGGCGGCCACCGTCAAGATCACTCACCGCCCTCTCGTCCATAACTCTGGCTAACGACTCTCTCCGACCCCAACTTAAACCTAGTACCCGCCCTAACAACACAACAAGGAAGACAGAGGAGGGAAGACAGAGGAAAAGAACTCACTAGTGGTCGTCTCTAATGGCGATTGACGACGGCGGCGAATTTCGGCGATCTTGCTGGCCTCTCCCACTGGCGTCTAATCCTACAGCGAGTTGACGAGATTGGTCGGAGGACAAAAGGGAAACATGCAACAAAGGGAAAGAAAACGGAACCATAATGTTGCTTGGAAAGGTGAACAGGGAACGACTGGTCTCGAAGCTTACCAAAAAAATAGGCGAGTTGACGAGTCCCGGAGGCGCGAAGTCGTTGTCGACCACGCTCATTGAAGACGAGGGAGGACGTCCCTGAACCCAATCGACCGAGTGGTTTAACGAGAGGGCAAGGAAGTCGGCTTTCGGCGATGGAACGAGAAGTCGTTTAGATATGATACTCGAACGAGAAGGAAAACAAATCGGGAAGGATCTCGGGTTATAAGTCGTTCGGTATGGAGATCCGAGATGGAGTCGTGAAAGATAGAATTTACTAACCCCCCATTGAGAAGATATGGGTTTGTTGATTTGATAAGATTAAAATTATGATAGACAAATTTACCTATAAGAATAATGGTAAAGTTTCCTAGGAAAAAATATAGGGTTTAGTTGTCTAATTAATTAATTAATCCCATTTCTTGTCTAACAAGAAGATCATTGTTTCGACGGACAAGAAAAATGAACCCGAATATTACATACTACCCCCCTTAAGAAAGTTTCGTCCCGAAACTTTTATACGAAAGAAAAGGTATTTTAAGGTTTTCACACAATTTTTCAAATGAAATAGTTTCTGCTTTATAATTTATTTGGATTAGGGTAGACAATTGTAAAAAATGCACAAAAAATAGTACTAATGCACAAAAAATAATCTCAATAAACTTATCTATTAATACAAGTATGCAAAGAATTCCTCTCTCTAAAACAAACAAAAATTAAGAGTGAGAAACTCCCTTTTTAGAGAGAGACATACAAAAGAAAAAACCAGAAAATAAAGAATGAAGAGTAAAGGAGTATGAAGATAAGTCCCATAATCTCTAGGCCGAGGAAGCCATAACTATGAGTGAGAAGCTCTAGGCTGAAAAATCTAAATGATAATTTACTAGTTGAGAAAGTCCGAATCTCTTGGAAGTCAATATCTCCATCCCTTTTCAGAAAAATAAAACTTTGGATTTTTTACCACTTTTCTTATATATACTTCATAGTGATTTCTTGGAATGGTATATTAACTTGAGAACTTCGCAAATCTTCATAAATTTCTTTCAAGACTAACGAAAACAAATTTCACTATTTTGATTCTAATCTTTTCACGACCAATAGTCTTTTCTTTAAATACACCATCCTTTTAAGCTTATTCTTTGAGTGGATGCTAAGCCCTTATCCAATTTGACAGGAAGCTGTTAATGACCTGTTGAGTTCATGAACTGATTTCAAAAAGAAGTAGAATGGAAAAAATAAAAATTACTCATGTCGTGAGATTGTAGTTGGCGTTTACCATTAGGCTTTTTTAAAGGAAATTGGTTTCCAAATAGTGAGATTGTGGTCGGTTGCAAAGGTTTTCCTGTTTTCTGACTAGTGTTGATGACCTTTGTTGGCCTCTGACACCGTGTCCGATTGGTGGCTTTGGAGTTGCCACGTCGTCGTGCTTTTTACGCCTCAACTTTGTTTTGTTATGTGCTTGATCTTGTTGATTGGTGTTGGGCTTGTGCCTTGTTCTTTTGTCTGTGGTTGGTCCTTTTTTTGGACTTTGATTTTCTTTTTTCCTTCTTTGTGTTTGTAGTTTTATTTTTTTTGGCAGGTTTTTGCCTCATGTGTTTGTCGTTCGGATCATGTTGTTTGTGGCCCGATCGACTTTGGAGGTTTGACCAGGGCATAGTTTGTACAACGTCGAGATTTGGACCTAGGATTGGGTGTAGCTTGTTTATGATTGGCGAGAGTACTTGGACGCTCATGGTTGTTGAAGATTGTTACAGTGCAAACAATGGCATCCTTCTCCTACAACTTTCGTTCTCTGTTTTTACAGTTATTTGGGTCTAACAAGACTTTATTTCCGGTTTCACATTTCAATTCCCTAAACCCGGTTCATGCTAGTAATTAAGTGTGTCCGGCCTGCCTTGTAATTCCCCTTTGGGAAACCTAACGAGCCACAATAAAAGCTCGCTTGTATTTCGTTTGCAAAATCAATGAAACAGTAGCATTCCAAATCCCCAAATTACTCTTCCAATCATTTCAGCAGATTGTTGTCGGTTGGTGCTTCTAATTTGTCACTAACCCTAGCATCTGTAGCTGGATTTATCGAACATTTGTTCCAAATCCGGTGTTTATCCCCTTTGCAGCTCATTCACACTGCAATATTGGTATCAGAGCCTAGAACCTTCGCCTGAATATGACGGTCGCTGAAGTCACCCGCCGTTTAGACGAGATGGCAGCAGAGAGAGCCGCTGATAAGGAGGAGCAAGCCCGACTGCTCGCGGAGCAGAATAGGGTGCGGGACGAACCTCAGGCCAAGCACGACAATGATATACGGGATCTGAAAGCCGCCATAGCAGCGTTGACACAACTGGTTCGACCTCCTGATATTCCGTCGTCCTCACACATAAGCGCCCCAACCAACACGCCGGTGACAGGATTCAGTTCTCCGATCGAAAGGGGGGTCCAAAACCCAACAACCCTCTCCCCAGTCACAACTTCAGCAGGGGGCTCTGTTTTTCCCGGGGGCTTATCATCAAGACTAACCAAGGTCGATTTCCCCAAATTCGATGGTAATGGACTCAAACTTTGGCTTTACAAATGTGAACAATTTTTTGCCTTGGATAATACTGTGCCTGAGTTTCGTGTGAGACTAGCATCGCTCCACCTAGACGGTCGTGCCCTTCAATGGCACCATAACTACATGAGAGAAAGGTCCAACTTGTTTCCGTCTTGGTCTGAATATGTAGCTGATATTTTCGCTAGGTTTTGTGAATTGATTGATGACCCTCTTGCTGAACTGGTGAATGTAAGATATCAGGGTGATGTCGACTCTTACCTGGATTCCTTTGAAAGTGCCCTCACCAAACTATCCCTACCCCAATCCCAAGCTTTGAGCGTGTTCTTGGCCAATCTGAGCCCACAAATGCAGTTACATGTCCGACAGTTTTCACCCGAGTCAATACATCAAGCAGCCAGGCTTGTCAAGCTCAAAGAATCTTCAAACAAATACTACCACCCCAACAACAAATCTTCCAACCACTCCTTTCAAAAAACAAACCCACCCCTCTTGCCTTCACCACCCCAACCCACCCCACAAAAAACCCAGCCTCTCGCTATTTTGCCTAATGCTAAACAGGCTCCCTTCAAGCCAAACCTGGAAAAGGGGAAGACCCTTACATATGCTGAGATGCAAGACCGGAGAGCCAAAGGGTTGTGCATGTTTTGCGATGAACCCTACACACCCGGCCACCACCTCAAACATAAACGAGCCCAAATCCACTTAATTGAAGCTGAATGTGAGAGTGACGAAGAGAATGACGATGCTGAAACAGAAGAAAATACAGAGGCCACTGCTTTACAAATATCTCTTAATGCCCTCACGGGAGTTGAAAATTTTAATACCATGAGAGTGACAGGGTATTATGAGGGTCGACCACTTCATATTTTGATCGATTCCGGAAGCACACACAACTTCTTGGATGACAAAGTCGCCAAAGCGCTAGGTTGCAAGCTCGAGCCAATACCGTCTTTGTCCGTCTCTGTTGCGAATGGAAGCAAATTAATGACTAGCCTTGCTTGCCACGGATTCCCTTGGAGACTCCAAAAATCCATCTTCAAATCTGATGTGGTGGTCTTACCATTGGGCTGCTGTGATCTTGTTCTCGGAATCCAATGGTTATCTACTCTTGGTCCTATTTTATGGGACTTCTCTAAATTGCGAATGGAATTTCAGGCGCAAGGAAATAAACATGTTCTCAGAGGTCTGAGCAAAACCTACAAGACAGTGAAGGGGTCGACTTTGAACAAAATTTTGGCCGAAGGACCACAATTGGCGATAATTCAAGCTACACCGGCAGCCACCAACTTCAGCACCCCTACACTACACCACATCTCAGCTTTGGATCAAGAAACAAACGTACCAGCTGGCTTCGCTGAATTGTTAACCGATTTTGAGGGTGTATTCCGGACTCCAACACAACTACCTCCATTCCGCAATGGACACAACCACCAGATTCCCCTACAACATGGTTCCAATCCGGTCAGCAAACGTCCATATAGATATCCAGCAATGCAAAAAGATATCATAGAATCCTTAATTTCAGAGATGCTCTCAACAGGGGTGATCCAACATAGTGCGAGTCCTTATGCTTCCCCGGTTGTTCTTGTGAAGAAAAAAGACGGCAGCTGGCGCCTATGTGTTGATTACAGAGATCTGAACGCTCAAACCATAAAAGACAAATATCCAATTCCTCTTTTGGATGATTTGCTTGATGATCTCGGAGGTGCAACGCTATTTTCCAAATTGGATCTAAGAGCTGGCTTTCACCAGATTAGAATGGCTCCCAATGATATCTACAAGACCGCGTTTAAGACCCACTCCGGCCATTACGAGTACCTAGTCATGCCTTTCGGCCTATCAAATGCGCCTTGCACATTTCAGAGTTTAATGAACGAAATCTTCAGAGAACACTTGCGCAAATTCGTGCTAGTGTTTTTCGATGATATCCTCATCTACAGCCGAGACTGGGATGATCACCTACAACATCTAAAAATCGTCTTCAATCTCTTAAAACAACACCAATTGTTCCTCAAGGAGTCCAAGTGCACGTTTGGAACTCAGAAGAAAGGGAAAATTGGTGGTTGGAAACAATTCAATGCTTAAGACAAAGATCTTGCACTGGCTGCATGATTCACCAATAGGGGGTCACTCGGGCAAAGATGCAACAACACAGCGTGTAAGGCGACTCTTCTATTGGAAGGGAATGCATAAAGACATCCGGCACTATGTGCGCAATTGTGTCGTTTGCCAGAAGAACAAATCTGATAATGCAGCACTCCATGGCCTTCTTCAGCCATTACCAATTTCCGACGCAGTTTGGGAGGACATCAGCCTCGACTTCATCGACGGCCTCCCCAACTCCAAAAGGAAATTTACCACCATATTAGTGGTCATCGATCGCCTCAGCAAGTATGCGCACTTCATACCTTTGAAACATCCTTATACCGCATCCGATGTTGCCCAAGCTTATGTTGATAATGTGTTTAAGCTTCATGGTTTCCCGAAGTCCATTGTGAGTGACCGGGATCCTATTTTCTTGAGTGAAATATGGCAGGAATTCTTCAGAATTCAGGGTGTTCAACTGAATCTTTCTACCGCATACCATCCTCAAAGTGACGGGCAAACGGAGGTCACCAACCGTACACTTGAGACTTACTTGCACTGCATGTGCTCAGATATTCCAACCTCGTGGTGCTCATGGTTACCATTAGCGGAATGGTGGTACAACACCAATTTCCACACCGCAACGAAGGCAACACCTTATGAAATCCTCTATGGGCAACAACCACCACTGCATCTGCCATACCTTCCAGGCGAATCCAAGGTTATCACGGTTGATCGAAGTATGCAGAAAAGAGAGGAGTTGATCAAGATCCTGAAGCATCATCTCCTCAGGGCTCAAAACAGAATGTCACAAATAGCAAATAGCCACAGGTCTGCTAGGCAATTTCAGATTGGCGATTGGGTATATTTAAAATTGCAACCCTATAGGCAATCGACACTGAAGGGGCATGGAAATCAGAAGCTTTCACAAAAATTCCATGGTCCCTTTCTCATAACCGACAAAATAGGGAGTGTGGCTTACAAACTTCAACTTCCGCCCCAAGCTGCAATCCATGACGTTTTTCACGTCAGTCAACTTAAGCTCTGCCCTAACCCTGATGCTGCAACAAAGGTGGATGCCCCACAATACCTCGCTGATGCTGGAATTATTCGTGAGCCTGAAACCATCCTGGACCGCCAAATGGTGAAGCGGAAATCTGCTGCTACAACAAAATTCCTCATCAAGTGGAAGAACGAACCAACAAAGCAAGCCACCTGGGAATATGTTCCAGATTTTAATCCTTGAGGACAAGGATTCTTCAATGGAGGGAGTACTGTTACAGTGCAAACAATGGCATCCTTCTCCTACAGCTTTCGTTCTCTGTTTTTACAGTTATTTGGGTCTAACAAGACTTTATTTCCGGTTTCACATTTCAATTCCCTAAACCCGGTTCACGCTAGTAATTAAGTGAGTCCGGTCTGCCTTGTAATTCCCCTTTGGGAAACCTAACGAGCCACTATAAAAGCTCGCTTGTATTTCGTTTGCAAAATCAATGAAACAGTAGCATTCCAAATCCCCAAATTACTCTTCCAATCATTTCAGCAGATTGTTGTCGGTTGGTGCTTCTAATTTGTCACTAACCCTAGCATCTGTAGCTGGATTTATCGAACATTTGTTCCTAATCCGGTGTTTATCCCCTTTGCAGCTCATTCACACTGCAATAAAGATCCTCTATTCCGATGGAGGCAACGTTAGTCGTCCAATTTCTAACCTGATTTGTTCGTTTATGTGCTGTTGTTTTACTTATGTCTGCAGGTTACTCGCCCTCTTAGTTATATCGGGCCTGTCCGATAAACTGAATTGTGAGCTAATAAAAAAAAATAAAATTTCTCTCTCCTCGTCATCTCACCCAAAAAAGGACAATACCCTAATCTCGCCCCTAAATTCCCTTTCTTGTACAAATATCTCTACTGCTTCGCTGGTTAAGGTCTCGGCGAATTCACATTTGCAGGGCTTGAATTCTTCGAAGCTTCAATGCCTTGTTAGAGAGCGAGAAAGAAAATTTCCGCTTCGGTCTTGTTCTTTGATGTCTGCGATGGATGCGAAGGAGATGCCTGTGGTGGAGCTGAAAGAGCGCCACGCTGCCGCTCCGAGACGGTGAATGCTCTCCGTGAGCAGCTTAAGCAGAAGCGTCAAATCTTGCTCGACACCGATGGTTCGCCATTTTCGTTGCGGCTTTGTTGCTTTACCGCTCCGTTTTTTTGTCTAGTTTTTGAATATTTGTGTTGGAAGTCTTTTGAAGGGTCTCGTATTGTTTTGGTTGTCGAAATTGGCAGTGGCGAAGTATTCTGCGGCGCAAGGAAAGACGCCGGTGAGCTTTGAACCCACCGATCTGGTGTGCTGTCGAACGTTGCAGGGTCATACTGGGAAGGTAAAGTATTTTGTCCTTTCTTTCCAATGAGTCATTCTGTATGTAATGCCTTTCGTTGCCTTTTGTCCTTTCTCGTCGCATTTGCTTTTCCGCTTCTGGGTAATTTCAGGATTTGCAGCAGTATTTATATATCATTGAACGTTTTATATTTTTATAATCGGAGTTGCGGAAATGGGTACTTTTATGGTATGTTACCCAGAAATGGAAACGAAATGTCCATAATTTTACACTAAGAACAATGTTTCTGTTTTCGAGTTATGCTATGGCTTTTATGGCTTCCAAAGAACACTTTAGATTCTTTTTGCATGATACTGACGATTTGATGGACTGATGCATAGAACGATGATATTTTCTAACGAGGATGTATCTGTTGATGCTGTCCATTGAAATAGTGTTTAAGCTGCTTCTAGTTCCATCTACTAATTTATGTCATTTTATACGCTATGGTGAGTATATCTAGCCAGGTTGCTTGATAGTGGTCTGAGATGTGGGGGTTTGTGTTTTAGGGTAAGGGTTAGAGATAAAATAATTCATATATCTGTTGTTTTGATCAAATTATTTGTAGTTAACTGATATAGATCTCTATGCTTGCTTTCAGGTATATTCATTAGACTGGACTCCTGAAAGGAACCGCATTGTGAGTGCATCTCAAGATGGGAGATTGATTGTATGGAATGCTCTAACAAGCCAGAAAACTCATGCCATAAAACTGCCATGTGCATGGGTGATGACATGTGCTTTCTCCCCTACAGGTCAGTTGGTTGCATCTGGTGGTCTTGACAGTGTCTGCACCATATTCAACTTGAATTCTCCGATTGATAAGGATGGAAATCTGCCTATCTCAAAAACTCTTAGTGGACACAAGGGCTATGTCTCTTGTTGCCAGTATCTTCCTGATGAAGATGCTCATTTGCTTACAAGTTCGGGCGACCACACATGCATTTTATGGGACATCACTACTGGACTAAGGACATCTGTGTTTGGAGGTGAATTTCAGTCTGGTCATACTGCTGATGTTTTGAGGTACTTTGGCCAACCATACTTTAGCGTTTTTTTGTTTACACTAGATGAAGCATCAAGAGCTTGATTTGGTAGAAGACTCAAATATTTTGAGTTGAATAAATGAATTTATGAGGAATGACTATTGGACTGACCATATATTCTTTTGTGTCCAATTGTTTGAAACTTCGAATTGTGTTTGATGAAATAATGATCTCTCAGATGTAGAGGCATTATTATTCATTGATTTAGTATCCCTGTCAACTTCTGAGCCAGTAGGCTTCATCATCTTCTTTCTCTTCTTCAACTTCTGGGCCAGACTTTGTAGTTTGTACTTACCTATGTATTGCAGCAGCAACAAGGCTCCAACGTCCAACAACAATGCCCAAGCCGATCCAGAGAATGTTAATTGAACAATTGAAAAAGATAAAGGAGAGTAGTTGTGTATAAGGAGAAAAAGAAATAACGTGAATGGTCTGATTAGTTAGGATATAGGAAATTGAAATATTAAAGAGATCTTTGAAAATAGATAATTGCATTTAAAAAAATATCTTGAAAAGATAGTAACTTCTAATTGGGAAAGTAGAAGATATTAATATGTATTAAAAAGATAAGTAGTTGGTTGTTCAGATTCTATCCTCTTTTTGTTTTACGTCAAGATTATATTTCAAAAAAAATCAGTATCAAGAGCATTGCCTAGCGCCTTGGCTCACCTGGCCGCCTTAGGGCGCCTGAGCCGCCTCTTACAGGCAGCCTCGCCCTGCATGATGCAGGCGATGGCATGCTCCAGTCTCGCCTGGGTACGCCTAGGCAACGCCTTTTAATAAACTGGTCTTCACATCATCAGAATGAGGTGTACAGTTCTTTGCTCAGGTCAATTAGAGATTTAGAGGTGAAAAATCTCACAGGCTAGATACTTGTAAGATTTTACCTGTAGGTTATCTATGTGAATAACCAGTAATCAATATACAAGCTAAAAATAGGCTAGGTCGAGCCTTGTATGCATGATTTTTCTCTCTCTCAATTCCTTGCAAAATAGGTTTAGTCCAGGAGTCATTCCATCCTTTGCCACTTCTATCTCTGCAGCTTGCTAGTCCTGATCTTGGATGTGAGTGGTCCCAAAGGTTAGTTAGGTACTTAGGCCTAAGGAAGATGAGTTACGAGTTCGAATTGGACGGGCCCAAAATTTGTTTTAGTAGAAGAAAAGAACTTTTGACTTGAGTATGAATGATTCGAGAAAAAAATTGTGATCCACTATTCTGGTCCATTTGTTTTGGGTGGGCCAACCTATGATGATCTACGTCAGCTAATGTTTTAGGAGATTGAGTCTAGTTAGGAGTTTGTTTTATATTTCTGAGAAAAAAACGCACTTGAATATTTTAAATTTTCAACTTCAAAATGATCTTGAACTAGATTTTTAGATTACTTGACAAACAGGGTTGAAGACAATCCTCTCCTAGTCTTATGTTATATTGTTGAATTGTAGTGATACATAAGACTAATAGGGTCCGAGCACAATGTGGTAACCTTCTAAGCTGGAAGGTCTTTTAGTCTACTTTCTAATTATATTGCAAATAATGATGAGCTGCACAGTGCCTATTATTCTGGTGTCAGGGCTGTTGTCTAATTGTTATATTTGATGATCTTCTTTCAGTATCTCTATTAGTGCATCAAGCTCCAGAATTTTTGTATCAGGTTCATGTGATAAAACTGCTCGACTATGGGATACCCGTGTGGCAAGTCGTGCTGTTCGGACTTTTTATGGGCACAAGGGAGATGTGAATGGAGTAAAATTCTTTCCAGATGGAAATAGGTTTGGAACTGGCTCTGATGATGGGACTTGTAGGTTGTTTGATATTCGGACTGGGCATCAACTTCAAGTTTACTGCCCAGGTGAAAATGATCTTTCTCAAGTGACCTCAATTGCCTTCTCCATCTCTGGGAGGCTTCTATTTGCTGCTTACTCAAATGGTGTCTGTTATGTCTGGGACACCTTATTGGCAAAGGTATGTGAAGCTAAATTTCTTTATTCTTGTACAGCAGACTTATTTTATTTTAGGAGAAGAGTGTATCAATAGTTTCTGTTCAATGGGCAAGCATAATATTGTAATTACCCCCTCCGCTATTGGGAATAAAAATCTGAACTTAATTGGCTCTTTTTTATGTTTCATGAGTTCCATTTATCAGGTTTCTATATTGCTGGTCACTGCGATTTTGTGACTAGTGTGTCAAAAATCATTATTGCAGGATGTCTTGAATTTGGGTTCTCTTCAGAATTCACACGAGGGACGAATCAGTTGTTTGGGCTTGTCAGCTGATGGAAGTGCCCTGTGTACAGGAAGCTACGATAGAAACCTGAAGGTCTGTTGTTTGAGCTTATGATATTACTCTAATTTATCTACTATATTGATTAGATTTGGAAATTATCATTCATACTTGATGCTTTTTTTTTCTTTAATTATTAATCTGATGGAGAGTGATTCTCCTACCTTGGGGTAGGCTACCCTCCATCCATATTAAGAAACTTTGCTTTCTAATATCACAAATAATTTTATATGGCTGTAAAAATAAAGAGAGATTCTACATTTTACTAGCCTAAACCTAAAAGGAAATTAGAGAGGCAAGATATTCCCTCCCCTTCCCAATTAATGAGTTTACTTTCTTTGTGTATACATATTCTTCCATTAGTTAAACAGCCATTTTTTGTAATCCATAAAATGGTTTTATATCTAAGAATAAGAAAAATATGTGAATGAGATTGAACCAAGACAAAAAATTTGCTCTAGTATTTGAAATTTTTAATGTTTGCAGTCTTATTTAGTTTGTTATAATTATATAATTATATTAAAGTTTTAATGTTTGAAAAAGTTTTATAATCTTAATTCCTACATAGTGATAAAGAGTAATGTTTGCAGTCTTATTTAGTTTGGTTTACAAAATATTTTCACCGTATTAGTCAACTTGATTTTCAAAATTGGAGTGCAAACTTCATACTACAGAAACTGATTAAGAAGATAAAAAGTAACAACACTAGATGTACTTCAATTATGAAAATTCTCATATATACATCAATAAACAGTACAAAGTTTTGATGATTAGCTGCATATATACATTTATCATAATATCTTATTAATACCGGCAACTTTTGAAGGGTCTGGTACGTATCTTATGACTATGGGCTATTGATGCATTGTTTTCTTTGATTCTGCAGATTTGGGCATTCGGTGGACATAGAAAGGTAATTTAACCTCTCATCTAGCTTTGCAATCTTGGATAACACATCTGGTATTCTCCTGCCGTGCTTCCACTGTAAAATCAGGGGTCTGTCTGAGGAAATAGATTTGCACTATGGGCACCTTTCAACCCTCACACCGAGGTGCTAATCAATTGCTCCCTTGTGGGAAAGTAAAGGTTGATTCCCTTGAAGTTTCATTTGATTGTGTGAGTTCTACTGCTCCCCCCTTTACTTACTGTGTATTCTCAAAACAAGCTGTAAATTATGCTGTAATTACTCTTGGTAAAACTTTGCAATGTGAATTTGAAATGTGATTCAACCCACTGCCGCAACCTTCATAAATCGTAATATGTAGAAAACATTCCGTGAAGCTTACATCTAACCAAACGCACCTTAATTTCACAAGTACAATTGTTTTAAGATAAACGAGGTTATTAATTTAATAAGAATAAACGTAATAATAATAATAATAATAATATATAAATATAATTGTTGTTATGAAGTATCTTATGAATTGTTTGTAGGATCATTAGAATTGTATGTAAACTTATGATCATATAAGAGATTCTATGGATTTTATTTGAATCATTTAAGATTTTACCTCTATTAAGTTCTTTAGGATAGTAGATTGTTTTGCTAGTTAATTGTAGGTTCAGAATGGGTTTCTGTTAACCTTGCCAAACACCACCTATTGGAGAAAATCAGTGTTTGTGAGTAAAGTAAAACTTAGCCAAACAATGGAAATCAGAGTTATTAATTGCATGCAAGGTAAATTAGATAGCTGAGGAAGAGTAAGTAGACTTTTTGATCAGGGGTGGGAACAAATCGATCTTGACCGGGCTGGGACTGGACTGACGGTATGTCGGTATGGTCCTTGGTTTCGCTCTAGTTTTCGATCGAAAATTGATCTTGGCCTAGTTTTAATACGACTATGGGGGCATTTGAAAGAGGGTCCGTAAGAGATGTGTTGTATATATAAGAAGAGTACATTATTTGCCCGAGTGCTCCATTTGGTTCAATCAAGTACTCAACATAGACACCGTTTAGGTGGATTTGGCTTATTAGCACTCGTTGTAAAGAGTACTTGGAGATCTAGAACTTGCAAGTTCAACACTTTACGTAAATCGATCATCTTGCCTAATAAAGCCAATCTATGCAGCACTTCTCCTTATGATGAGATTTCTGCTTCAAGTTGAAATGAAGGAATCATTGATGGCCCCTATTTTTTGAATGGTATTTAATCTTGCTAATCTTTGGTTTGCTGTTCCATTAATGATAAATCATTTTTTTCTTCCAACTCTTATGCATTTTAATTCTGCATTTTCGAGTTCAAATACCATCAAAGGTTTGATATTAAGGGATTCATCGATTGCCATCCACATTTCTTCATAGAGTCCCACAAACTAATGAGTTGTATAAAATATGGAGTCCAATGTGATGCGTTATAGTTAGTTTGTCACAAGTGTGATAGAGAAACTACTCCTTGTGGTTACAGACTTCCTTGTTAAGTTTGAGATTAAAACAAAGAATCACTAGTTGACATGGGAACTTGGACAATGAGCCGTTTCCCCCTTTGACGACATTCCTACTTCTTAGCAACCATTTCATGTATTTTGTATTATTTGGCTTTACTGGTGTTATTTTGGTGCAGTTTCCTTACATTCTAGTGATAATGTATTATGTGTGTTTAATTGGGTCTATCATCTATGTCTTTACTAGAGTGGGGTTTAAGTGCATAATGAACATACGGTGTTTAATGAGGGCTCATCTGAGCCATTTGATCGTAAGGATTGACGACTAAATTTTTGACAAAAAAATGAACACATGATGACATTTTTGTACTTTGGAGAGTTTGATTCAAATGAAACAAACTCTTATCGTGAAACGTGAAATTGATGCACTTTTTCTAATTCGTAGTGTTTATAAAAAGTGCATTGCAAAATACAAAAGTTCAATTCGAAAAAATGCACTACAAAAAGTATGAAAAGTGCACTGCAAAGTACAAAAAGTGCAAATTCGAAAAGCGCACTACAAACTAGGAAAAATGCATTCATTTCAGGATAAGAGTTCGTTTTAAGATAAGAGTTTGTTTCATTTGAACCAAACTCGTAATTTGGAATCTTATTTTTTTTTTTGCACACATGGTCATGGTCTGCAAATTTTGTATTTGAGGTTCATATCCAAACCTTACAGCACATTTTCAAATTGAATATGTTAACTACTTTTTTTTATTACATATGAATTGTTAGTATACAAAATCTTAACCTTAGTGTATTAAATGTGAATCTATAGTGTATCACATTTGAACTTTCATTTGTCCTCTGAACCCAAAAATAAAAAAGGGTGGGTTTGAGTAAGAATGGGCGTTGAGGAGTGAATTGAGAAAATGCATCGACTGTTCGATGCATGTTCGATCTTGAAGAAATCAATGGACTAGATCAATACTTCATTAAATTAAAAAGTTAATGAAAAATTCGTAAAAAAATCAGTACGGTCGAATTTTATTCAAAAAACAAGTATTTTATAACTGGATGTGCATGAGTACACATAATTTGGTAACTATGTGTGCATTATTTTTTCATTGAGTGTGCATGATGCAAGATCTTATACATAAGTGTGTATGATGATGTAACTGAATATGCACAATTGTATAACTAAGTGTGGACGATTTATATTATAATTAGCGTGCATGGCTTCATAAGGTCTCGCACACCCAGTTATATGGTCATGTACACTCAATTATATGATCTCACACACACACAAACACACACACACACACTTAATTATACAATCATGCACACTCATCTAAAAAGGTGTTCAATGTTCAAGAATTCATTTAAGCCGTTCATCCCATCTATACGTAATATTTTCATCTAAGATTTCAATTCTTCTATGTTTTAGTAGTATCATATTGTTCCTTGTAGCTAAGATCCAAAATATGGAAAAACAAGTATTTCCATGACTTAATCGCCCAATCATATATGTTCCACTTACATCCTCTTGCTTGGCCACATATATTTATGTCACTATCAGTTAAAAAGGCCATGCACGCTCAATTCTGATATTGTGCATATTCAATTATAAAATTATACACTCTCAATTATAAAGTCATGTATAATTAGAGGCGGAGCGAGGGGGCGGCCGCCCCCCTTTCGCCGGAAAAACCGAGAGTACTAATGTGTACTAGGTTGTTGTCTTCTCCAATGAGGCGAAGCCGACACCCCTCTCCTTCAGTTCAAATTTAGGACCGGCTAACAGTACAGAGACGCATGGATGAAGATGGCGTTCTGTTTTTTTTTCAAAGAACGGGTTAAACGATGTCGTTTTGGGTTTGATTTTAAAAAATCCCCAAAACGACGTCGTTTCACTACTGTATTAAAAAAATTACGCAATTCTTTCAACAATTGCTTAAGCCGTTCGAACGCACAGTACCCAATAATCCCAATTGCCTCGTCTTCTACAGACAACAATTCTAAGAGAACTCGGAGAGTTGAGAACGTATCCCCGCCAGGCGCCAGCAGTGGCTCCTTGTCTCCTCTTTCCGGTTCCCCCTCTAGCCTCTAATCTATTATCTTAATCTTAACAACATATAAAGTTCTCCCTATTTTACTAATAAATGTTCCATCAATTTTCAAAATTTTATTAATAAAATAATTTTTTGGCAACATTAACTTAACAACAACATATAAAGTTCTCCCTTTTTTACTCATAAATGTTTCATCAATTTTCCAAATTCTATTAATAATATATTTTGTTGGCAACATAAATGCCCCTATTAATCAAAGATAAAACATATTTCCAATAAATACTTTTATTTAAGAGATAAGATAAAAAAGGAAGATTTTCGTGGAAAAAGGTTTATGAAAATTTACTGTATTAATTTATATATTTTTATTAAAGAAAGTATGTGGTAAAATCTATATATTTAAATATTATGATTTAAAATTTTATAATAATTTTATAATGAATTATCTTAATGATACCTTTTAGTAATAGGTAATTCAACTGTAATTTATAAAAATAAAATAAATAAAATTCAAATTTGCTTATACCCGTATATTGATATATGTATGTATATCATAATAAAATTATTCTTAAAATTAAATATTATCTTAATCTTCTTGTGAAAAATAAATATTAAATTAATTAATTCTAATTAAATTAAAATCTTAGTAAAGCTATTCATTTTGGTCAAATAAATGTATTACCATTTTTGTATTGATTTTCACAAATGTTGAAATAATAAGTATGTAAAGACTTATATGAAAGAATTTAAATTAAATATTTATAATTGATTATTCATCTTATTTCAAAGACTTCAAATTTTCTTATTTCAAATATAATAAAAATTGTATCATATAGAAAGCACATGAAAGGTAAAATATCGTTATTGATTATTCATAATTTTATATGCATTAGAACCGCATTAATTAATCTTAAAACTAATCATGGATAGATTAAGTAATATTAAGAAAATACTTCAACTATCAAATTATTATTGATAAGTAATTTCTATATTTTAAATTGGCATTTTCCGATTAAATGATCAAATTATTTTTACAGTTACGATTTTTAACATCGTGTTTTTTTGTTAATACTAAACATATTGATGTTATTTTATATGCAATTCAATTGACTCTAATTTAGTATGCTTGATTGCTTGATCACATGTTTTGATTTTCAAAAACTAAATTTTTTAAATTATATAAGCATAGAATACAAACTTTGATGTTATTTCTATTATATTTCTCTTAATTTCAATCTTAAATTGAAAGTTTGTAATTTAGGGTTTGAGGTTAAATTCGTGAATTCTTATTTTTCTTAGTTGAATGTAATTATATAAATTAGAGAAGATGAATGTAATTTGAATGTGAATCAGTGTGATGTGAATCCTTCTCATCAAGACCTCACCGAGTCAAGCCGGGACGCCAAGGAAGACACCGAGGAAGAGAAGAAAGCACAAGAGGAGCCGGTGATGCGTATTACTCATTCCATTGCGAAGACACTACACCGTCAAATCCAGGTGGCTCTCACTACCGAGCCAATGATCCTCGGTACCGACCCTTAGGGTTCGGTACCGAGCTGGTGGACGTCGTTACGGTGCCAGCGCCGGGGTTTTCTCTTCAGCTTCCTCGGTACCGAGCTGTACGCCTCGATACCGATCTGTGTTTGAATGCCAAGAGTTGTTGGCGATGTGAATAAACATCTTTAATGCACGTTGTAGTGCTTTGTTTTTAATGCTTTGTTTAATGTTTTAGAAGAGGATCGGCCTAGAGTTGAAAAAATCTTTCATGTGTTGTTTCATTGGAGCTTTGAATTGATGAAAAACTCTCTTTTGCTGAATGCAAGGACTCGTCCCTTTGAAGGTCTTGTTCTTGATCGGATTGTGAGTAATATCGATCTTTCAAGAGCACTTGGTGTGTAACATCCAAGCCCCTAGTTCTCTCAAATGCCGGTGAGTCACATCCGTCTTTGAGAGTCCATATCCCCTTCAATCGTCTACACAAATCGTTCATCTTCTTCGTCTAAATCTCTACGACTTCCCTCGGTATCGACCCTGCATCCTTGGTACCGACCCTGTGCCGAATTGTCCGAGTGGTGAACAAATTGTCTAATCGAGGTTGTCAGTTTCTTGGAGTCGCTCGCTCGCACCGTGAATCATATAAGGGCGATCATATCATGTGGTATCAGAGCCACACGAGGTTTGACTCTTAAAACTCGATTTTTAAGCATATAAGGATTGGTTTACCCTTTTTTCTTTCTTGTCCTTGCTCGATCTCTGTGTTTAAAAAAATGAACCGATCGTGCGTCTTTCCAATCTCGACCCTTGAGATCTTAGCCTTTATTTCAATCTTTAAGTGCACTTGGCATGCGAAAGGTTGTGTGTAATTCACAAGAAGGCTTAAAGGATTAAGGGAACGAAAAAGTAACTTGCTTGTCGAATTAGAGTGTAGTAGGAGAAGATTCGGTTCGCCCATCCTCCTTCAAAGTGACCAGACGCTAGGAGAGAGAACTTGGTATTGAACCCAACCTCTCCTGGCTCAACTCTTGAGAAAAAAGTGGTTGTTCTCAGAAAAATCCGGTCGCCGGTAAAACAAGAGGAGTGACCGAGAAAAAGTAAGGCAACACAAGGGTGACCCCTACACTAGTTGTTTTGTTGATATTTTTATTTTAAAAAAAATCAAGTACCTTTCCTTTCTCCTTTTTGTGTTACACTTCTTGGAGTGTGCCAAGTTTGCTTGTTTGTTTATTTTCTTTCTTTACATTAATACCTTATCTTGAGACCTTACTCAACCCTTGAATAACCAATTTTTATTGCTTAAGGATTGGTTTAAGGACCCTTGTGTGTGTGGGATCCATTGACACGTTTTTCCTAGTTGTCTGTGTTGAGTTTTGTGCTCTAGGAACGATATGGACGATCCTAACAACAAAAACAAGGGAGTTGTCGAGGGAGAGGTGAGTTCTTCCGCCATTACCATGGAAGATTTGTTTCGAGCCATTCAGGGGCTCAAAACGGAGAATGAGGAAAGATTGCAACACCAACAACGAGAGATGGAAGCCTTTAAGTTTTCGATGGAGGCAAGGATGGGTGCAATGCAATTGGGAAGCCTTGGCGGAAATCAAGCGAGCCTGAACACCTCGTTACCAAGCGAGGGCCTTCTCACGAGCTATGAAGAAGGAGCGAATTCGGGCCAGACTATGTACATCACCCCGCTATCGAGTCTGAACAGTTCGGTATCGAGCCTGCATACCTCATTACTGAGTCTGCACGCCGTTGAAGAGCAGATTTAACTCGAAAACAAATAAATTTGTAGTCAAGACCCCGCTGAGTATAGAGAAGTCAGGATCGTCCACGGGAAGCAAGGTTGTTTGTTTACCGAATTATAAAAGCAAGAAAACAAAGCAAAACAAAGCAAAACATCTACGACAACCCTCGGTACCGACCTTGTCAAGGTCGGTAACGATGTTGGGTTTCTACTAAAACCGAGCAAACGACTCGATTCAACAGCAGGCTCAGTACCGAACTGTGTACCTCGGTAACACGTCTATTCGTGAGTAAAAATGAAGGAAATTCAAATGATAAAAAGATCTAGGACAAGGGTTACCACGACATAATTATTCATATAAACTAGTGTGAAGGATAAAGATCATGCCTTTACAGATAAATCTATCAACTTTCGCTGACTAAACAAGCAAATCAATCAACTTTCATAAATCAATTCACTTTTCTACTTGTTTTGAATCCAAACCTCGAAACTTTAGTTATCGAACAATATCAACATTCAAGTTCACAACTTTCTCTTTCGATCAAGTGATAAACTCAAATTACTTTGATTTTCGTTTAAGTATAAGCACAAACATGTAATTCAAAGGATAAAAGGCATCACACATCAACACATTCATTCAATCATGCATAACCATGTCTGGTTTCAGCCCCGACCCTAGAGAAGAAAAACTTACTCACTCATGTTTGAATCAAAACAAACAACTTTATTAAAAGTGCACATTGAAATAAAAGCTTACTTGTTATTAATCTTGTCTTACAATCCACCACGTTCACGACTCAAAACAACGAAGACAACAAAGACTCGAACTCTCTATCTCGATCGAGCCGAACGAACTAGCGTCTTCCCTCTCAAAACTCGTGAACTCCAAAATCGACTAACTCCTCCCTCTCGACTAAGCTAGAACAAGGGTATTTATACTAGAGGAAACTATCTAATAAAGATTCTAAAAGATAAACACTTTCTAAACTAAAAAGATTACAAGATAGAAGATATAATTTCCGAAAGTCGGCGCCGCCTACCGACACAGGTCACCTCGGTAACGACCTGCATAGGGTCGGTAGACACTTGCTGAATTCTTTGGATAAAATCTCGTTGCATAGCTCGGTACCGACCCTCACAGGTCAATAACGAGCTCTTCTATATTGGCCTTTTGTACACTTTTCACAACCTCGCTTTGGTTTTAACGGGATCTTCCAAGACATATTCTTTCCGCTCTTCTTTTCATGTATTCCACCACGAACCACTTGTCTTCAACTCTTTTGGAAATGCTCCTTTCCGCTTCAAAAACCTAAGAAAAACACAAAAACGGGGTAGCTTCCATACTTTTCACAAAATATGCAAACTTATTCAAAATCATACAAAACTAACACTAAGCTCAATAAAACTCAAACTAAACAACCTAAGAAAAACACCTAAAAACTATACTAAAAACACGAACATCAAAATACCTCATACTTAAACTTGCTTGTCCTCAAGCAATGACTAAACATAACCAAAACCAAAGAACATGCTTATCAAGCAATAGCCTTCATCTAAAAAGCAACATCACAACATAGAAAAAATAGCAAATGACTATTAACGTTATCACACATATATAAGCACTAATAGACATAAGCAACTACAATCCAACCTCACCAAGGATAAAGTGTTTCACTTAACTCTCATGAGTTTGGGCTATAAATTAATCTCTCAACTCAATCTTATATACAAAAACTCATAGAAATTGGAACTTATATCACCAAACTCTCCACCAAAGATTTGTCAAAACAAGCAAAAATCATCAAGAGAACTTAGGCTCAATGAAAAACTTCATAGAAGCTTCCATTCGCCCGGGTTGTAACAGGGCTTGGTAATGACAATAAGGCGTGGAAATATTTTGGCTATGTGGTGCTAATAATATCCGGGAATCAAAGACTCCTAAAAAGTCACACATACTCACCAAAATTCTCATAAGATATACCAAACTCACACAACATTAAAGCACACTCTTCACTCACCAATTAATCCTAGAAAGCCTCATAAAAACTTTAAAGAATCTCTGATTTAAACATTAAACATTCTGCACAACTTCTCATTCTTCCTTCTTTTTTCTTTTCTTCTGCATTTTTTTTCCTTCTCGACTTGCCTCGTTACCGACCTGAGAGGGTCGGTAAAGAGCTACATACTTCCTTTTCCCGATTTTCTCTACTTAAACCATTGGTACTGAGCCCACATAAGCTGGTATCGATCCATACTTTCCTTTTCTTTCTTTTGTTCATTCTTTTTAACCAATAGATCTTTTTTCCATAAAGAACAAGAGACTTCCAATCTACCCCACCAAAACCCTTATTTTGAAACAAAACATAACATTTTGCACTCTACAAAAAAACATACCTCTCCAACTAAGTTCTAATCCCCGAATAGGGTCAAGCTTATCTTGGCTAGGGAATAATTTTGTGGAGCAATAAATAAGGCTAAAGCTCAAATTGGTTGTCAAAAAAGAGGATCATTTAAGGGTGGATAGGGATTAATAAGGCTCATGAAAAATAAGTTCTCTATCATATGACTTTCACAAGTAATGAACTTAAAATCTTAAACAAGTCTTGAGAAATAGATAACCATCACAATTCCAAGAGATAAAAGAGAGTAAATCACACATGAAAAATCAAGGCTAAAAATAAGAACTCACAAGGTCAAAATTTTGTTGGATTGCAACTACTCATGCTAAAAGTTATACATGCTCAATTTCATCAAATGCTATTCCTCTATAAAAATAGTTTTTATAAGACTCAGGCTATACCATCAAAAACATGCTGAAAGGAATTTACATGGTCATGCAAGCAATTAACTATCATAGAACCAAAAGACAGGGTATTCATCCGTTCTAAAATCTTTTTTTTTTTGAAATTTTCAACTTTTTTTGTGATTTTCTTTACTTTTTTTTTCAAAACAAAAACAACTTAAACAAGCAACAAAACAAACTACTTAAAAACAAAACAAACAAACAGATAAACAAGCAAACAAGTTTTCTTTTCCCTCCCTACCCCATACTTAAAATTACAGTTTCCCCACTGTAATAAAGCAAATCAAAAGAAAAGAATCGGGAAAAGAAAGAAACTTACAAGATAAAGTTGAAGTAGAAGAAACATCCTTTAAAGCTGAATCATCTCCGAGGTGGTGGTGGAAATTGGCGCTCAAAGTTGCCCATGAACTCATACATTTTCCTCCAACGCTCCTCGTCAACCGTCACACGCTACTCCATTGTCCTCCAACGAGCGTCAGCCTGTTGATGTCTTGCATCCTCAAGAACCATGCGAGCGGCATATACACCCTCCCAAAGCTCCATCCTATGAGTGAGCTGTGTTTGTTGCAGGTTCAGATGCTGCATCTGAAAGGATAAATCATCGGCCCAGGGAGGAGGAACGCTTGATCCAGAATAGGTGGACTGGGGCGGCGGTTGATAGTGATCATGGGGTTGGAAGTGGTCTTGATAAATGACCGGATTGTAGGGCACTAATCCATACGACTGTGGCTCGGTAGGTGGAGGAGCAGGCTCGTTACCGAAGTTGAATGCCTCGGTATTGACTTCGCGATACTCATTATCGAGCTCAGGTTGCTCGGTACCGTGGTCGGTATGCTCATCAAGTACCTCAGTACCGAGGTCATCGTCCTAGTTATCGAGCTCATCCGTAGCTGCCTCATCTTCATCCATAGCAGCGCCATCTCTATCATATCTCGTCTCACATTCCCTCAATGATGGCTCATCTTGAGGCTTCTTGTCCAACGAAAATCGATGAGACGTCCAAGCTTCGTACCAGTTTGCCACATAGAGCAGCTCCAACTTGTCCCGCATAATCCTCACCTCTTGTCCAAGCACCTTGGTGGCGACTCCACCATGAACTCTTAGAAAGATGCCGGAAGAAAGCCAATATTTTGTATCCAGCTTCTTGGGAAGGTGTAGAGTGTAGCGTTTGAGGTCGAAACCGAGCTTTTCCGCCAAAAGGCTCACCAAGTTCCCACACCAGACTTCCACTACAAAAAAAACGCAGATTTAGCGACCATATCCTGGTCGCCAAATTTGGTCGCTAAAAGGCCGGACGCTAACGAGGCAGCGACCACCTGGTCGCTAGCTGTAGCGACCGGAGCGGCCACCTGGTCGCTATATATAGCGACCATGGACGCCATTGGTCGCCACTAATATGGCGACCAGTTTTGCGACCATAGCGACCAGAGTGCTCGCCAAATTCGGCAACAACGTGGTCGCCAACGGACGCCAACTATAGTGACCAGTTGGTCGCCAACTATAGAGACCAGTTGGTCGCTAAAATGAAAAAAAAGACGCACGGGCCTGGTCTTTCTCTGAACCTAAAGGAACCTAAAGAGCACGATCGTGCGCATATAGGTGCACGAGCGTCAAAATTTAGCGACCATATGATCGCTAATATTTATTTAATTAAAAAATATAAAAAAAATATTTGTGCTTTATTAATATTAATTTAGATTAATTTAAATATTAGAATTGCAGAAACAGAAATATTTACAAAATTATATACAAAATTATTTACAAAAATATTTACAAAATTAATTACAAAATATTGAAGCTAATCTATCTAGTTGGTTCCGTCGGGGTTGGCCGGATCACTCCCGTCGGGACCACGAGACCCACCATGCTGTAGGTCGAATTTTTGCTGCATCCGGGCCATGAACTCTTCGAGCCGAGTGACCCTACTACGCAAGTCCATCACTTGGGTCGTAAGCTCGGCGTTGCGCTGCGTCAAATGCTCCACCCGAGGAGGTTCCTAACGCGGCGGCACCGTCAATCATGACCCGTAGAACTCGGAGGAGGTGTTGCCAAGCCCGAAGACAGCGCCGCTCGGGCCCACCCCTCTAGCGGCCGTTGATATCCGCTTTTTTAAGTAGGTTTTTAGTGTCTAGATAGATTAGATTAAGTTGATTTTCGCATTAGAGTTTTATGTTTTTGAGTCTTTTTGCTTTAGTTTTCGTATTTCCTTGAGATTCGGAAACTACACGTATTTTGTGTCTTTTGTAGGTATTTTGGAGCATAACCGATGAATTTGGAAAGTCATACGAAGAGGTGGACGAGCTATGAAGAGAAGTTAAGGAAGGAGGCCGGAAAAAGAGTAGAATCAAGCCAAAGGAGCTCGTGCACGAGCCAAGGCAAACCAAGAACGACCCAACATGGTCGTGCACGAGCCTACACATGCCAAGATCGACCCATCCCAAAAAGACAAGCCTCAGGACCGACCCCAGGGGGGTCGAGAACGACCCTGTGTGGGTCGATCGGGGCGCCGACTCTTGCCTTATTCCGAGATCTTTTGTACTATATTCTATCTTTTATTTTAGGAAGTAGTTTTATCTTGTTTCCTAGTGTAATTAGGGTTCCTTTTTCTCTATAAAAGGGGGATAGACCTTCTAGTTGAAGGGGATCTTTTTCTAGCTTTGGTTTTGGAGGTTATTTGGAGATTAAGAGGAAGACTTGGAGGACAAGTTGGAGAATTTTGTAAGACTTCTTTATTTTGATGATCATGTCTTCTTCTTTCTTCTCCATGTGTGAGTAGTCTTCTTAGATTCTAGGGTTGGGTGAAAACCCAACACAATCATGCATGTCTAAACTTGAATTCATGACTTGAATGCTTGAAGATCATATCTATCTATCTTGTGCTTAAATCCTTTGCGAAAGTTGAGGCATGTCTTGCAATTAACCTAAAAGCAAAAGTGTAAAGTTGATTTCTTTGACTAGTTCTAATAGGATTATTTGCGACAGTTGATATTCCTAGGTTGAATGATAGATAGAAAGTTGTTTAATTTGCGACAGTTGATTGAATAACTTGAATTGTTTGCGACAGTTGACTTTTCTATGATCTAGATTGCATGATAGTTGTGAGTTCTCGTTAAAAGCATGTGTGATTGTTGTTGTGGTAGCCCTAGCCCTAGAATTTGCCTTTTATATTTGATTTAAAACTCGTTGAATTGCATCGATCTCGACCCCATAAGGTCGTGTTCGACCCTTAGCCCTTTGTTTGTTCTCTTGCTTTCTGTAGTTTATCAACTAATCTTTGGCCCTAATCTCATTCCCGTGGACGAACCTGACTCCGCTATACTCAGCGGGGTCTTGAATATAAATTTATTTGTTCAAGAAACCCTTCAACAAATTGGCGTCGTTGCCGGGGAGTGAGCAATAGTGCCTAGTTTAGTTGATATTTGGGGTTTGGGACTAGCCCTTACCCCTTTGTTTTTATTTAATTTGTTTTCTTTGTTTATTGTTCGCAGTATATGCCTTCTCGTTCTTCCCGGAGAACTCTTGTGATTGACTACTACAGCGAACCTGAGAGGTCCTTCCACAATCGCTTGAGAGAACAACGAGCAATGGCCGACGCTGAGGCTATGGCTCGACAAATGGAGGAACTTCGCACTCAGATGCAACGCTTGCAAGCGGAACGAGACGCTTCAGATGCAGATGCACGGCGATTTCAGGAGCAACTGAACACTATCCCAAGGAATGCCAAGCAATACATGCACCCAGAATTGAGGGTGCCCGAATCGACGATAGTGCTCCCGGAAATCGACCGCACTTTTGAGATTAAATCTCACTTCATATCCTTAATAAATCGTTCTCAATTTGAGGGGAAACCCACTGAATGCCCAATGGAGCATATTAAGAACTTTACTGATTTATGTGACACTATTGCTGCTGACAGTGTCTCGTTTGAATATGTTCTCTTGAAGGCATTTAAGTGGTCTCTTGCAGGAAAAACTTTTAGTTGGTTGGAGAGTTTGCCACCAAGGTCAATTACAACGTGGAAGGCTTTGCATGATTTATTAATGACCAAGTTCTTTCCACCGGCAAAAACAACGGAGCTTAGGAAGCGCATCACCTCCTACCATCAACTTCCAAACGAGACGCTTGTGGAGACATGGGAACGATTCCAAGAGCTTCTACGCCAATGCCCTACTCATGGGCAACCTCCTTATGTTCTCCAAGAGATCTTCTTTCAAGGCATTAATGCGGCTACCAAAGATCGCATTAACCTTCACACTGATTGTGGGTTCATCGACATGACTCCAGAAGAAGCATGGACATTATTGAACAAGCTAACCAATTATGATGCCATGTACGGAACCCAACAAGCTAAGCCCACAGAGAGGAGGTTGTATGAACCATAATCCGAGGTGGTTGACCGGGATGTGAAGTTCCAATTCATGCAAGATGAGATCAACCGTTTGAAAAAGCAAGTAAGTTACTTTAAATCTTCTCAATCTTGTCAAGAATGCGGGTCTTTTGCCCATACTACTTCCAATTGCACTAACTTACAACAAGTACGAGCCGCTGAGGCTTATGAGGAGGCAAACTACATGAGAGGTTCCTATAGGAACCAAAACAATTATGAAGGGAGGAGCAATGCTCAACCATCTTGGGGAAATTCCAGTTATGACCAATACAGGCAACCCCAACAAGAGCAACGTCCCCTTCCCTACCGTCCTCCGAGCTATCAAGAGCCACCATCATGGGTACAAGGGCTGTAAGAAGGAATCCGAGATGATGTCCTGACCGGAATCAATGGAGTACGAGCCGAGCTTACCACACAAATGAAAGGGGTTCATGAAAGATTAGGAGAATTTGACTCATGGAGAAAGAACATCGATTCCCAATTTGGACAACTAGCATCTCAAATCCCGAGACCTCAGGGACAACTCCCGGGCCGTCCCGAGGAGAATCCTAGAAGCCGTGCAATTGATGGTGAAATCCGAGCCATGCACCTAAGGAGTGGCAAGGAGTTACCCGAGTCAACCAAGTAAAAAGAGAAGGAAGAAGCCTCAGGACCGACCCTGTCAGGGTCTAGCACGACCCAAGCAGAAGTTGGACCTCTCAGGACCAACCCTGCCATGACTCCAATGTGGTCGAGCACGACCCCCATTGGGTCGAACACGACCCCCTCAGGGTTCGATCCAGAGGGTACTAATAACAAAGAGGAAGAGGCGATCGACCCTCCAAGGATCGAGCTCGACCACTCTTCACCAGGTAAGTCTTCTAACCCTTCTCCTTCCATTCACTCTCCATCTAAAGTCCTTCCTTTCCCTTCTAAGAAACCCAAAGACTCCACGGAAGGTAAGTTCAAGCGCTTTGTTAAGTTGCTTCAAGGTTTACATCTTTCCATTCCTTTCGCTGAGGCTTTGAATGAAATGCCTGCTTATACTAAATTCTTGAAGGAGATTTTATCTAGGAAGCGATCCATGTCAGAATTGACAAATGAAGTGAGATCATTAGAGCTTCCCGAGAAGCTAGGAGACCCAGGTAAGTTTGCTATTACAATTGGTATTGGAGCTTACCGTTTCAAAGCTTTGTGTGATCTAGGTGCTAGTACGAGTTTGCTTCCACTTTCAATTTGGTCCAAAACCAACATGGGGCCATTAGTACCGGTAAACATGAGGCTGTACATGGCGGATGGGTCGTGTGTCAAGCCAACAGGAATCGTGGATGATTTCCCGGTTCAAGTTGGGAAGGTCTTGAGGAAGAAACTAGCTTTCCCGAGCCTACTCCCGAGCTTAAAGAGCTCCCCGACTCCTTGAGGTACGCTTTTCTTGGTCATAATTCTACTCTTCCCGTTATTATTAATGCTAACTTGAGTGTGGAAGAAGAGAATAAATTGCTTAATGTGCTTAGGACCCATAGGAAAGCCATAGGGTATTCATTGGAGGAACTTAGTGGTATTTCACCCTCATTATGCATGCATAGAATTTATATGGAGGATGATCATAAACCCACTATTGAGCATCAACGTAGGCTAAACCCTAACATGAAAGAGGTAGTGAAAAAGGAAATTCTTAGGATGTTAGATGCCGATATCATATTTCCTATCTCCGATGGTAAATGGGTTAGCCCCGTACATGTAGTTCCTAAAAAAGGGGGAATGACGGTTGTTGAAAATGAAAAAGCGGAGTTGATTCCAACTAGGACCACCACTAAGTGGAGAATGTGCATAGACTATAGGAAACTTAATAGTGCTACTAGGAAGGATCATTTTCCACTCCCCTTCATTGACCAAGTGCTAGAACGCTTAGCCCAACATGATTACTTTTGCTATTTGGATGGCTATAATGGTTTTTGGCAGATTCCCATTCACCCCGATGATCAGGAGAAGACGACATTTTTGCATATAGGAGGATGCCTTTTGGGCTATGCAACGCCCCAGCCACCTTTCAACGATGTATTATGGCCATCTTCTCCGACATGATTGAAGAAATAGTGGAGGTATTTATGGATGATTTTTCAGTTTATGGTTCCACTTTCGATTCATGTATTGCTAATCTTTCTAGAGTCCTTAAAAGATGTGAGGAGACTAACCTTGTGCTTAATTGGGAAAAGTGTCATTTCATGGTTAGAGAAGGAATTGTTTTAGGACATCTAGTGTCTAAACGCGGGATTGAGGTGGACAAGGCAAAAATTGAGCTTATTGAGAAATTGCCCCCTCCAACCTCCGTTAAAGACGTTAGGAGCTTTTTGGGGCATGCGGGTTTCTATAGACGCTTTATTCAAGACTTTTCTAAGATTGCTAAACCATTGACTAACCTACTAATGAAAGATGTAGTGTTTAGCATGTCTCCAGAATGTCTTGAAGCATTTTACAGGTTAAGCAAAGCCCTTGTGACGGCCCCCATTATGCAATCACCGGATTGGTCACGTCCCTTCGAAATCATGTGTGATGCTAGTGACTATGCCATAGGAGCGGTTCTTGGACAAAGGAAGGACAACAAGCTTCATGCCATCCACTATGCAAGTAAGACGCTTGATGAAGCCCAGAGTAAGTACACTACAACCGAGAAAGAGTTTCTTGCTGTGGTATTTGCTTTTGAGAAATTTCGCTCTTACTTAGTAGGATCTAAGGTGATCGTTTATACTGACCATGATGCGGTTAGATTTCTAATGGCGAAAAAAGACGCTAAGCCTAGGTTGCTTCGTTGGATGCTTTTATTGCAGGAATTCGATCATGAAATCCGAGACAAGAAAGGAGCGGAGAACTTAGTGGCGGATCACCTATCAAGACTGCCCCTTAAGCATATCCAGGAGTCCGGCGGATCAATTCCCATCAATGATACTCGCCCCGACGAGACACTATTGCAAGGCAAAAAAGAGCCCTATGGAGATAAGAGTGGTGGAGAAATCAAGCATTCAGGACCGACCCCGTCGGGCTCGAGCACGACCCTAATGGAAGTAGGTTGTCTCAGGACCGACCCTCCAAGGGTCGTCATACGGTCGTGCACGACCCTTCATGGGTCGAGCACGACCCCAGTCCTCGAATCACACTTCGAGCATGACCCGCCTGGCTCGTGCACGACCCTAGCCCATGGTCGAGCAGGTAAGTTTTCTTCACCCTTTTCGGTTCTTTCGAGTTCTGATAATATTAAATCTTTACCTTCTCCCTCTACTTCTATTCTTTCTTTACGTGGGTCAAAGACCCCTTGGTTTGCGGATTTTGCTAACTATATTGTAGGAGGCGAGATTCCGGCGGGTTTAACCCCTCAAGCCAAGAAGAAATTCTTCCACGACGTCAATCAATATTATTGGGATGATCCTTACTTGTTCAAGCAAGGAAGTGATCACATCTTGCGTCGTTGTATTCCGGATGAGGAGATTTGGAGCGTCATTCGCCATTGCCACACTCTACCAACGGGGGGCCATGCTAAGGGATTCAAGACCACGGCGAAGATTCTTCAAAGTGGCTTCTATTGGCCAATGCTTTTCAAGGATGTCCATGAATTTGTGACAAGGTGTGACGAGTGCCAGCATTCCGGCAACATTACTTGGAGAAATGAGAACCCGCTCACCGATATCTTGGAAGTCGAGCTTTTTGATGTGTGGGGGATAGACTTCATGGGGCCCTTCCCTTCATCGGGTCCTTATAAGTACATCCTTGTAGCAGTTGACTATGTCTCCAAATGGGTGGAGGCCATTGCCACGAAAACAAATGATGCTCGGGTGGTTGCTAAGTTCATGAAGTCAAATATCTTCCCTCGTTTTGGAGTCCCCCGAGTTCTTATAAGTGATGGTGTCTCACACTTCATTGAAAGGAGCTTTGAAGCTCTTTTGGCCAAGTATGGGGTCTCTCACAGGGTGGCCACACCATATCATCCTCAAACAAGTGGTCAAGTGGAGGTCTCAAACCGTCAAATAAAGAGCATCTTAGAGAAGACGGTGTCCCGGTCAAGGAAAGATTGGTCTTCATAGCTTGATGACGCATTATGGGCATACCGCACCGCTTATAAGACGCCACTCCGCACCACTCCTTACAACTTGGTGTATGGCAAGTCTTGTCACTTACCCGTCGAGCTTGAACACAAAGCTTTATGGGCTCTCAAGGAGCTCAACATGGACCTCGATGCGGCCGGAACAAAATGTTTTATGGACTTGCAAGAATTGGAAGAATTAAGGCTTAACGCCTACGAGAATGCCAAGATCTATAAAGAGAAAACTAAAAAGTGGCATGACAAAAAGCTCGTTCCAAAAAAGTTCAAAGCCGGTGACCAAGTACTCCTTTTCAACTCTAGGCTCCGACTTTTTCCCGGGAAGCTAAAGACTAGATGGAGTGGACCATTCACGGTTCATCACATTTATCCACATGGGGCGGTCGACCTTATAGATGAGAACGGAGCGATTTTCAAGGTCAACGGGCACCGCTTGAAGAAGTATTATGCAAAGGTGGAATTAGATGAAGAAATCCGAGCCACATGGGCTCTCACCACCTCGGACTGAGCTCCGGTAAGTCGTCAAGGTAATGACGTTAAACAAGCGCTTTCGGGAGGCAACCCGGTTC
This sequence comes from Fallopia convolvulus, assembly GCA_964016875.1. Classification (NCBI taxonomy): domain Eukaryota; kingdom Viridiplantae; phylum Streptophyta; class Magnoliopsida; order Caryophyllales; family Polygonaceae; genus Fallopia; species Fallopia convolvulus. The sequence goes on from OZ024730.1 coordinate 29,915,120, forward strand.
TTAGATTAGTTTTATTATTATTTATTTATTTTCTTTATTTTTTATTTTTATTTTATTTTTATTTTTTTAGATTAGATTTTATAACCTTCCTTAGACTAGGTTAGCATACATATTTTCGGGAAGGAATTTTGTGGGATTTTTGCAAGGTCATATGCTTAAAAAGACGGATCAAAAAGACGGGAGAGGACGACTTTTCAAGACGAGCAATTTAAGGCATTTTTTTACCACCTCCCAGGGGGGTCGAGCACGACCCCCTAAGGGTCGTGCACGACCCCAGGCAGACATTACAATATCGCCCCTCTTCACAAAGGTACCATGGCGTCCACTTCTTGACCCACCAAGAATTCAAAGAAAAGTGATAAGTCCGAGCTAGACCAATACAACCTGGCCTCCACATTCCAAAAGACGTTCAATGTGTGCCTTGAGCTCAAGCGTCGAACACGATGGTATTGCAAAGAGGATGAGCAACGGTTGCACATCCACGATGATTTCATGGAGGCTTTCACCTATATAGGGGGCGAGAATTTGCTTCAATGGAAAAATCACCATTATCCCATACTCACTTGTGAGTTTTTGGCCACCTTTACTACCTCTATCAAGAGCCCTCAGACTGGTGGTAAGATCCAATTTCAGTTCGGGAAAAAATGGTTCAAGCTCACCTTGAAAGAGCTTAATGATGCATTCGGGTTCCCTAACCCGATTTACGATGCCAAGCGTGAGCCCGACCCCTATTGACATGGAGTTATCTATCCGGAAAACAGGAAAGCTCTTTCCACAATTTTCCTAGCAAGGATATAACCAACCAGCTCTTTCGGATTATTCTTCGCATCTTAGGGAGCACGGTCTACCCAAGGACCGAGTTATCTAGGCCAAACAAGAGGGAGGTCTTCATGCTGAGGACGATGTTATTCTCTTCCCCCGAGCCTCTCAACATTGGTTTTAAGTGGATGAGAAGTGTGGATGATTTTAAGGCCAAGTCGGATTCGGTCTACTTTGGAGGGATGATTGCTCGGCTCGCCCACAACCTTAACGTCAACATGAAAGCTTATTCGGGAGAGAAGCCGATATTTGTAGACATTCCGTTTCTCATTAATGCAAAGCTAATATCGAGGCACCCCGATGATCCCAACACATATTGCTCCGTCTTCCATGCTAATCAAGTTGTCATCACGAAAGAGCGGGTGGATTTGCTTCATTTGCCCAATTGGTTTGAGGTGTGGTCCCGTGACCGTTACCGTTTGAAGAAACGCCCTGAACAAGAAGAGTCCTTAAGAAGACGCCTCCGCCGCTATCCGAGTCCAGAGCCCGGGTATGAAATTCTAGCTTTACCCCCTCCTCCTACCCTCAGTCACGACCCTTGTGGGGTCGAGCACGACCCATCTGGGTCGTTCCAACCGGTACGCGAGTCCGTGCACGACCCACCAGCCTTCTACGAGCCTGCCCGCCACTCCGTGCACGACCCTATGGGGTCGTGCACGACCTTCCACGCCCCAACCACGTCCCCTTGCCACCCATGCATCCTACCTTTGGGGCGACTTATGAGTTCGGGACCTCCTCCAATGCTAATACCGGTCCCGGGGATGAGGAGCCAATGCAACAAGATGAGGCTCCGGTGTATGATATGAACTATTTGTCTCGGGAGATGGCGGCGATGAGGGTTGATCACCGACAACAACATGAGGCCGTGATGCGTGGGCAAGCATCTATCCGGGAGGACTTAAGGGAAACCCGGGGCGTGATGGATCAGCGTTACCAAGAGTTCCAGCAGTTTCAGTCTTACTATGAGGCTCAGCAAGACGTGGATGATTACCGTTGGGCTCATACGGAGGGCTATATGCATTGGGACTACGGGAACTACCCGGATTGAGAGGCGTATATTCCACCGGAGCATCCACCATTCCGCTCTCGTCGCCGACCTCCACAGTGATGAACTCCACCACCCTTCCAGCTTCAATATTAAGTTGTGAGTTTCTTCTTCCTATCTCTGTACTTTGTCATATATTTTTATGCATGAGGACATGGCATGATTTAAGTATGGGGTAGGGGAAGAAGAAATCTCACATGTTGTGTTTAATTGAGTCTATGTGTTAGTTGTTTGCTTGATTGTTTGTTGGTTTGTTTTGTTAGAAAAAAAATCGAAAAATCAAAAAAAAAATTAATTAAAAAATGTCGAAAAATCAAAAAAATATTTGCTTATTTATTTTAGGATAGAGGAATGCTCCATCTTAGATGTCCTATGATGAGAACTAATTTTCATGCTTATCATATAATTCCTTTGGCATATTTGGATAGTATAGCCTAAGTCTTGAGAAATTGCTTTTAATTGTGAAAATGGACTTGTGATGAAATTGAGCATATGTGTCTTAAGTAAAGTAATTGCAATCCAACAAAATTTTTACCAAGTGAGGAATTTTGGCCTTAAAGGGAGAACATCAAAAATCCCTCTTCTTTTTCTTGTGTGAATTGCTCTCTTTGTGCATTAATCTCTTGTCATTGATATGGTTATCTATTTCTTGAAGCCGTTATGAGATCGTTCATGCATGTTAATTATGATTAAGAACTTATTTTTCATAAAGCCATTTTTATCCTCTCTTTTACCTACCTTTACATTATCCTCTTTTTGAAGCCAAGTTGAGCCTTAAGCCTTTTATTTTTAGCTCCACAAAATTATTCCCTAGCCGATATAAGCTTGACCCTATCCGGGGATTAGAACTTAGTATTGGTTTATGATAGTTTTGTTGAGTGAGATTGCTTGGTTCAAGTGTGGGGTAAATATGGGTTGGGAAAAGTAAAAAATCTTGCAGTTTATCATGTAAAAGGAGTTTGGTTCCCTGAATGCACTTGCAAAGAAAAAAAGAAGTAAAAAGAAAAGAATTGGCGCCAATCTCTCATAAAAAAAAGGAAAATCAAAAGGGAGAAAAATAAAGCAAAGTGTTGAAAGTGAAAATGTGCATGAGCCAAATTTCCTTAGTATTTATAAGCAAGATAAGTTGGAATATTAAAAAGGGTTGAAAAAAAATGATTGAGTTTGGTATATGTTCTTTTATGAGAGTTTTTGGCAATATGTGAGTTCTTAGGAGTCTTTGATTCCCGGATTTTATTAGCACCACATGGCCAAATATTTTCCACACTTATTTGTCTTTACCAATCCCCATTACAACCCGGCCGAATGGAGTCTTCTATGAAGATTTCATTGAGCCTAAGTTCTTATGATGACTGATGTGTTTTGACTTCTCTAGGTAGAGAGATTGGTGATATAAGTCTCAATGATAAAGTTGATGTTGCATAAAGATTGAGTTGAGAGTTGATATTAATAGCCTAAACACATGAGAGATGAGTGAAACACATTAAAATCCCTTGTGAGGTTGGATTGTGATTGCCTATGCTTGAAACTCATACATATGTGATGACGTTAAAATTACTTGTCTACTTTTTCATTTGTGTTTAAAATGTTTTGACAAGGGCTATGCTTGAAGATTGTGTTATTGGTCTTGATTTTGCATGATTATTGCTTGATATCCGCTTTTTTAAGTAGGTTTTTAGTGTCTAGATAGATTAGATTAAGTTGATTTTCGCATTAGAGCTTTATGTTTTTGAGTCTTTTTGCTTTAGTTTTCGTATTTCCTTGAGATTCGGAAACTACGCGTATTTTGTGTCTTTTGTAGGTATTTTGGAGCATAACCGATGAATTTGGAGTGTCATACGAAGAGGTGGACGATCTATGAAGAGAAGTTAAGGAAGGAGGCCAAAAAAAGAGTAGAATCAAGCCAAAGGAGCTCGTGCACGAGCCAAGGCAAACCAAGAACGACCCAACATGGTCATGCACGAGCCTACACATGCCAAGATCGACCCATCCCAAAAAGACAAGCCTGAGGACCGACCCCAGGGGGGTCGAGAACGACCCTGTGTGGGTCGATCGGGGCGCCGACTCTTGCCTTATTCCGAGATCTTTTGTACTATATTCTATCTTTTATTTTAGGAAGTAGTTTTATCTTGTTTCCTAGTGTAATTAGGGCTCCTTTTTCTCTATAAAAGGGGGCTAGACCTTCTAGTTGAAGGGGATCTTTTTCTAGCTTTGGTTTTGGAGGTTATTTGGAGATTAAGAGGAAGACTTGGAGGACAAGTTGGAGAATTTTGTAAGACTTCTTTATTTTGATGATCATGTCTTCTTCTTTCTTCTCCATGTGTGAGTAGTTTTCTTAGATTCTAGGGTTGGGTGAAAACCCGACACAATCATGCATGTCTAAACTTGAATTCATGACTTGAATGCTTGAAGATCATATCTATCTATCTTGTGCTTAAATCCTTTGCGAAAGTTGAGGCATGTCTTGCAATTAACCTAAAAGCGAAAGTGTATAGTTGATTGCTTTGACTAGTTCTAATAGGATTATTTGCGACAGTTGATATTCCTAGGTTGAATGATAGATAGAAAGTTGTTTAATTTGTGACAATTGATTGAATAACTTGAATTGTTTGCGACAGTTGACTTTTCTATGATCTAGATTGCATGATAGTTGTGAGTTCTCGTTAAAAGCATGTGTGATTGTTGTTGTGGTAGCCCTAGCCCTAGAATTTGCCTTTTATATTTGATTTAAAACTTGTTGAATTGCATCGATCTCGACCCCATAAGGTCGTGTTCGACCCTTAGCCCTTTGTTTGTTCTCTTGCTTTTTGTAGTTTATCAACTAATCTTTGGCCCTAATCTCATTCCCGTGGACGAACCTGACGGGTCTTGAATATAAATTTATTTGTTCAAGAAACCCTTCAACAGCCGTAAGAAAGGCATCACACTTGGCCTTGTACTTGGGCGTGTTCCAAAACGCCACCCAAAGTCCCAAGCGGCGGAGTTGATCCAGTTCGGCTTCTTCCCCGCCCGACAACTCTTCCCAACCTTGTCGTCGTATCGCTTCTTCGCGATCATCTCCCACAATAGCCGGACCGTCTCGATGTCCATACCTGGCTTGGTGGGATCCCATTGGAAGTGTGTCTAAAACAAAATAATAAATCAACCATGTTAGTCGATAAATACGAAATATGTAAAACTTAATGCGAAATAAAATAAAATTACCCTCCAAGCCTCAAACACCGCGCCTTTGATGCTGCGGTGGCAAAGTCGAACTCCAACACCCTGTCGTTGGGTTGGCCGATAATGATGTGTGTGGACCACCACGACACTATTCCCGACGGCTGCAAGCTGCGAGATTTCACAAAACGTGTTATAACATATTTTTAAAAATATACAAATTTAAAATAAATTGAATATTCGTGTGGTACGTACCTCCCACCGAGGATGGAAAGGTCCCATACGCGGTTGCTCGATCCTGCCGAGGGCGCCGGAGTAGGGGCCGTGGACCCCTCTGCGGGGGCAACCTCGTCGTCGAACAAGTGAGGTGTGTCCGTTCGGGTCGCCTCGGAATCGTGCTCCTCCTCGTCCGGAAAAGGAGCTCGTGCACGACGTCCTCCTCCTCCTGACATACTAAAACAACAAAAACAACAACTTAAACAACAACAACACCATGAACAACAACAACAACAACAACAACAATAAAACTCAACTTCACCAACTACAACATCAACTACATCAACAAGATCGACAACATTAACAACATCAACAACTACAACATAAAAAAAAATCCAAATTCAACAACAACAATCAAATTCAACCACATAATAACACAACTAAAAATCAACAATTCAATACAAATTTGTCAATCATTTTTTCCAAATTTCTCAAGCATAACAACAACAACAACAACAACAACAACAATTTAGTCCAATTCAATCCAACAACAACATAACAATTTTTCCCAATAACAACATAACAAATTTCCCCAACATAACAATTTGTCAAGCATAACATCAAATTTTTCTCAATCATAAAAACAACAACAACAACAACAACAACAACAACAACAACAACAACAATTAAGTCCAATCAAATCAACAACAACCCAACCAACATTAATTTTCTCAATCAACAACACCAATGAAATCCACATTTAGTCAATTTCTCAATTAATTTTTTCCAAATCAACAATCAACTTATTCAACAACAACAATCAATTTTATCCAAACTCTATCCTCAATCATTCAAATTCTATCCAAATTCAATCATTTTTTTTTTCCAAATTCATCAAACTCTACACAATGTCAATCCTAAACTACAAATTCAACCTAAAATGCTTTAACGGAAATACTAACTAAACCGAAAGCGGAAAAAAATACTCGGAAAAGGAGGCGGAAAAACACGACGGGAGGGGCGGCGACAACCTGCTGGCGGCGGTGGCAGATTGCTGGTGGCGGCGACGGGCACTGGCGTCGGCGCGACGGAACATCGAGCACTGGAGGGAGGGACGACTGGCGGAGGAGGAGGAGGAGGAGGAGGAGAAGAGGGCCGGTGGGAGGAGGAGGAGGAGGAGAGGAGGCTGCGCAGGGGCGACGAGGCAGGCAGTGAGGCGGCGAGGCAGAGGTGCAGGCGAGGAGGCGAGGAGGCAGAGGCCGAGGCGAGGCGGCGGCGAGGCTGAGACAGAGGCAGAGGTGAGGAGGCGGCGAGGCAGATGTAGAGTCAGAGGCGAGGGACGAAGAAGGCAATTCGGGAGAGGCGAGGCGAGGGTTTCAGAATGAAGAAGAAGGAGACGCGTTCTCCTTCTTATTCAGATGTGGCGACCATATGGTCGCTATATTTAATTAAATAACGAAGTGGGTCATGCCCCCTAATTAGCGACCACATGGTCACTACCTGTATTTAGCGACCATCTGGTCGCAAGCCCAATTATTTCGCACAGGAGCCGAAATTTCAGATTTCCCCCCAAATATTTCAAATGGCATCAAAAAATTCGTTTTGGCGACCATATGGTCGCTAATTAGCGACCATTTGGTCGGTAAAAACGAAATAAAATCGAATTACACGCTAAAAATTCCATTTTTGAGTCTGAATTTTAAAGGTAGCGACCATATGGTCTCTGAAATTTTAAAGGTAGCGACCACATGGTCGCTAACATCCAAAGGTCGCGACTATATGGTCGCTGAAATTGCTATAGTGGAGACATTAATTGGTTCGAGGACTCAAATGGGACAACAACTACAATCCGTCTCAGTAAATCGGAATAGTAAATGATAATAATGTTATCAAAAAAGTTAACTTATATATATATGTAACAACGCACAATGGTTTCGAAACTAAATCTAGTTACAAACAACTTCATTAAGTCCAAACGAAACCAAGTTACAAACAACTTCATTGCTTCCAAACAAAACCAAGTTACAAACACTCGCTTCCTAAGTACATTAAACGAAGTGACAAACAACTAAATCAAACAACACAAAGTAAATCAAACAACACAAAGTAGTGAAGCTTTTAAGTGAAAACATAAACAAATAACTACAATTAATGGACTCTCATGTTGTACGTGGAATATCAACTGCCCGGATCTCAGCAGCTTTGAGCATGCAAAGCTGCACAGCCATTTCCCTAGCCGCAATGCGAGCAGTGATGTCGTCGCCGTTTAAGAAAAAACAGCTAAATCCTGGTGGTGCTCCCCCGGGAGATAGTGTCCAATCAGCGATGACTAGTCTTAATTGGAGATTTGGTGTGGTGCTCCATTCGGTTCTTGTCTCCCTATCCCCCACCACACACACAATGGAGAAGTTGATGACTTCAAGAGCTAAGGCGGTTGTTCGCCTGGTACACGCTCTCCTCTGAGCCATTTGAGGAAGGAAGTTTTAGGTGAGATTTGATGTTGGAATTTGAGGTGAATATGGAGTTTTCACTGGGAATGTATGTTAGAATTGGAGATGGTGATCTCCTTTTATGGTTGGAAAAGATGAATACAATAGTGTTATCAGAAAAGTGAATGGCAAAACAATAGTGTTATCAGAAAAGTAAATGGCAAAACAATAGTGTTATTAGAAAAGTGAATGGCAAAACAATAGTGTTATCAGAAAAGTGAATGGCAATACAATAGTGTTATCAGAAAAGTGAATGGAAATACAATAGTAGACAAATAGGATTACATGTCTTCCTCATCTGTATCCGTCTCACTCTCAAACTCACCCTCAGACGTTTCAGTAGACGTCTCTTCTTGATCCTCAACGACATGATCCTCTTTGTTTGGGTGATTTAGCGGACCAAGTGGATCATTATCATGTGTGTCGTCGACAACTCGTGGAAGGGAAGGATCATGTTGAAATGCCTCTTCAACGGCACCCCCCCATGAACCACTCTCATTAGGGTCTACACACGTACCTTCATCGGGCCACACATGTGACTTCACTTTACATACCGTTATCCATTTAGCATCTGCAAGCCTCATCTTGGGGTAATCTAGGAAATAAACTTGAGTCGCTTGATGGGATAAGATGTAACGGTCTTTTGTTCTCAACATTTTATGTCTATGAACATCCACATGCTTTAGTTGAGGGTGAATACGTGTTCAACCACGACTTCGAGTGTCAAACCATGAACAATTGAAGACAATAGGGCGCTTCGCTGTTGGAGATACCTTTCTTCTGGATACATCCATCTATAATTGACAGGGCCACAAAGTGAAGCTTCTCGTGGAAAATGAATAGGCAACCATTGAATCAAATAACGCTGGGGGAAAGATACGCTCCAACATGGACAAAATAATTAGTATTTCCTTGTGCAGCTGCATAACCACCTCAGGCTTAAGCTCGTAACATGTCAAGTCCCTAAAGAACGCACATAGATGAACAATAGGATCCCAGACTTTGTCATTGAGAAATGCTCGAAAAGAAACAGGCATCAACCGTTGCATGAACACATGACAATCATGATTCTTCATCCCAAAGAGTCTAAGATTGTGCAAGTTAATGCAGCGGCTCAAGTTTGACACATAGCCATCCGGAAATTTTACGGATCTCAACCACTCAAGAAGCACTTGTTTTTCATGACGATCTAGTGCATAGCATGCCTTTGGTACCTATTGTCCTCCTCGTCAGGTTCCAACTCCGGACGCTTGCACAATTCCTTTAGATCCTTTCTAGCCGACCACTTGTCTTTCGACTTCCCCGGAACATCGAGAATGGTGAAGAAAATATTATCAAAGAAATTCTTTTCAATGTGCATGACATCTAAATTATGTCTTACCAGCAGACTAGGCCAATAAAGTAGGTCCCAAAAATGCTTTTCTTCTTCCAACCCGAACCTCTACTGACCGTCTTATTATGCTATTCGGCACCCACTTCAGTTATCTTCATCAAGCCCATATTGTTGATATGGTCTAATATCTCGTATCCGTCACGGAGTACAGGGGGAGCACGACGTTCCATTCTACCCTTCTTGAAATTATTCTTATTGTTTCGGAAGCGATGATCATGTTCTTTAAACCTCCTGTGACAATCGAACCTGCACATTTTGTTACCATGGGTTAGATAAAATGCATCAGTGTCTTCCATGCAATAAGGACACACGTATGTCCCGGAAGTGCTCCAGCCTACAAAACATATTTTTGGTACAACACATTAAGTTTTACGTCTTCATGATATATATATATATATGCATGATTATATATAATATACTTGACATTAATTAAGCTGAGTCTAGAACAACTACCTGACAACATCGAATATGCCGGGAAGTCACTGATAGTCCATATTACAGCTGCACGCAAGACAAAATTTTGCTTCCTCCATGCATCATATGTGCACTCCCCATTAAGCCACAAATTCTTCAGCTCGGCTATCAACGACTGCAAATACACATCCAACTTTTGCTTCGGACTCTTCAGTCCAGGAACAATAATCATCAAAAACATAATCTCTTCTCGCATACACATCGACGGAGGAAGGTTATAGGGTGTCAGAATCACAAGACAACATGAGTATTGGTGCCCTAACGCGCCGAACGGATTGAAACCATCCGTGCACAAGCCTAGTCTGCATTTCACGTTTCTGCTGCAAAATCTAGCCACGCAGCATTGAAGTGCCTCCATGCCTATGCATCTGACGGATGTCTCATCACCCCATCTTGTACATGCTCTGCATGCCATCTCATGCGCTCGGCAGTCACCACCGATGTGTACAACCGCTGCAACCGTGGAGTTATTGGCATGTAAACCATACGAGAATAGGGAATGAGCTTTGACTTGCCTTGCCTCCATCTAGGATACTTACAAATCTTGCAGGCCGCGTATTCTTCATCTGCACCACAATATATCATGCAAGAGTTTGGGCAACAATCAATGGCCTCGTACGGAAGCCCGAGACCGTCGACCATTTTTTTCGTGTCGTAAAACGTGGCTGGTAATGTGGTCTCCGGGTGTGAAACGCGTCCGCAGAAATCCGAGCTCATGTCGTATCCGCGCTTCGTCATCCTTAACTTTGACTTTATGCTAAGTAGCTTAGTCGCCGCCTCCAACTGGGTCATATCACATCCATGCCACAACGACATATTTGCAGCGGACAACATGTCGTACATACGCTGTGCATCAGGATTGGGCGCTTCGTGATAATATTGATCCCCCTGCTCATGCCTTATACACTCATTCTGCACGGGATCATCAGTAGTGTAATGACTTCGGGCATTAAAGCCATCATAGACCTTCTGCTCCATTCGATTATCATTCCTGGATACTGGTAGTGTTGGATCAGTACTGCTATAGCCTTTATACTGTCTAGACTCTGCCAACAAGGCAGCGAACATTTCATCAGTCTCCATGCGAAACCCAATAGTAATAGTTCGGAACAAACCCATCCTTAACAATGTGATAATGCACATCATCTACAGGAATCAGTTTCTTATTCTTGCACCTCCGACACAGACACCTTAATTCGGATGGGTCATATGTCGGCATAGCTTTGTACAAGTCAATAAATTGTTGAACGCCAACTAAAAACTCGTCGTTCAAAAACCCATCTATATGACGCACATACATGCATTCACACATTTAATTTCCTTCCTACAATTCAATATAAGACTATAATTAATTGACTTTTGCATCATATAATCAAGGAATACGGTGACCACATGGACGCCAATTAGCGACCACGTGGACTCTATTTACAATTTGCGACCATGTGGACGCTAATTTGCGTCCATATGGTCGCTGCTTAGCTTCCAGTTGGTCGATATATACAATATAAAACTATAAAAAACTTTCTCCAACCGATTGCTATGCTATATGAATTTAACAATTACTTAACAAAATCTGTTATAATTAGTTGAACGAATATTTTTTACAAACCTTTTGATGTACAATCCGATAGCATGACGGAATTAAATATGGCGAATAAGGTTTAATTACATACCTGTGATGAAATTGTCGGAAAAATTGACGTAATTTCTTTCAATGACCAACTTAGTTTTGCGAATGATTGTTTCTTTCTTCTCTGATTTTTTTTGGAAAGAGCTATATATGTATGAGGTCGTATGAAGGTGGCAGAATGAGAATGAGGTTTTTACACATTTAGGTATATATGCTGAATTGGCGCGAATTTTACCACATACTTTTGTTAGCGACCATGTGGTCGCATTTTTGGGTGGATTTCACCGGCCAAAATTGATGTTGCCCGCCAGAACATATGATCCATATCAGCGACCATATGGTCTCTATATGTCGCGACCATATGGTCGTCGTCCATCCAGCGTCCACTCGGTCGCTGAATATAGCGATCATATGGTAGCTAGAAATGGAGACCATATGGACGCTAAATGAAGCGGGAAATTTGCCCGCGCTATTTTTTGCTACCAAGTTGCTCTGGGGACCACGTGGTCGCCAATAATAGCGACCATATGGTCGTTATCTTTTTTCTATTTTTCCCCCAGTTTCGACGTCCACATTAGCGACCATATGCCATGGTCGCTAAATTATGGTCGCTAAATCTTCAGAATCTTGTAGTGTTCTTTTGAAGAGGCCCCATACCTATCTACATATTTAAACCATTCATACCCCAAAATCATTGGGGCGGGGTCCTCAAAAAGAATAGTGCGGAGGCATCCAACCTCCATCCTTGTCGGCTGTGAAAGCTCCTTCTTGGGCCAAAAAGTGGCGCCCAAGACTCGGGGAATAATCTTGAAGATGGGGTTGATGATGCACGCCCTTGTAAGTTCCGGTGCGGAAGCATTGAATTCCCTAGAAATATAGCTCCAAGTGTCGGTGACCTTGAAATCATCGGGAGCCTTGTAATCTCGAGAGTGGTTGGGGAGGTTGAGGAGTTGATTGAACTGGGCCATGGTGTACTCATGATCGGCATTGTCCAAATGGAACTTGATCTTCCCTACCGATGTCTTGGACTTGAAACTGACTCGGAGGGTGGCAATGAACTCGGCTGTGAGGGACGGGTAGTGCAGGGTTTCCTCCTTCTTCAATAGATGCGACACACCGAGAATGGAAAAAGCGTGCTTGACATCATCATCAATGCCACTAGCCTTGGCACTTGACCTCGAGAAACACCTAGTGAAGTGGTCCTTTTGAAGGACGGAATCGAAAACCGTCACTAGATCCCGAGTAGGCAAAATGACATCGTCCATCCTTGGAGGAGAAGGAAATCTTTGAGTCCTCCTCTTCTTTCCAGCTCTAGCGTTGGCTCGGCTTGTGCTTGCCATTTGTTACCTGAAAACACCATAAAAATCAAAGATAAGATCCACTCAAATCAACAAAATAAAACCCCATACTTGCATTCGGAAATGGCCTCGACTTCCCTCGGTACCGACCCAATTGGGTCGGTAACAAGGTCTCTGGGTTTGGCTCTGGTTCTGGACAATCTCAGGTCGTTACCGACCCTCACAGGACTATAACGAGCCCGGGCGAGAACATTACACAATCAATTACGAGTACAAAATCTCAACTCCTTCAACTATTTTGCACAATTTCAAGCACTATTCCACATAAAAACACACAATCAAGAACATGCAACCCCATACTTGCTCGAAACCCTATCTTAGCATGCCAACAATTTCCAAAACTTATGGTGAAAAATCATGCAATTCAAGAACAAGTTACTTCATACTTTTCTTATCAAATTTCAATATAAACTAAGCAAGAAGAACCGAATTTCAATCAAGAATAATCACCAATCAAAGAGGTAATAGAAGCACGATGCAATATAGACATGCAATCCGATTTTCACACAATTTCTTGAAGTTACCATGAATCTTCAAGAAAAGAGTTAGGGTTTAAGAAATCATACCGTAGCCTTGAGATTTGAAGAACAAAAATTGAATTTGAATGGGTATCGAGGGCTTGAATGCTTCGGTAACGAACACACGAAGTGTTGTGCTTCGTTATCGAATGAGTTGCGGAGTGAGGGAGCGGGTGATGCGATTGACAGAGGTGAGGAATCCGAGTGGAGATCGGTTGGGATTTTGAGAGTTTTTGGTTGAGATTTGATGTGGGATTTTGAGGATTGAGAGTGTTTTTAAAGAGGGGCAAGAGGCGGCGTGTAGGGTGAGGCAAGTTAGAAGATAGAATTAGGTTTAGAAAACTTACCTGCCCACGCGTTGCTGAATCCGTGTGTCGTCTCAGGTCGGTATCGACCCTCTCAGCTCGACACCAAGCCTTGGAGACTCAATTTCCATCGCCTTTTCGAGCCTGACTTTCATGACATGTTAGCTCATAAATATTCAAGACTAAAAAAAAAGAAGAAAACTAAACTAAAACTAAAACCGGATTGCCTCCCGTAAGCACTATTTTTCACGTCGTTATTGACGCACTTACCTGGATAATCAAGGCGGTTCCTTTTCCGCTTTTTCGGTGTCTTGGGGAACCCCATAATTAGCATTAAAGGCGTTGTTATTTCTTGTCACTGAATTTGGTCCCTCATCTTCTAACAATATGCTCGATATTCCTACACAAGGGTTAGTGAAATTCGAAAACCAAGGAGATTTCGACTCCTCTATAGCATAAATAGTAGGGTATGGTGTAGGAATATGATATTAGGAAGGATCATTGATGTTCACATTTCTAGTATAGTTTTTAATAGGTTTTCTTTGTTTATTAGGTTTAGTTTTGCTAGGTTTGGGTTTAGTTTTGAGTGTTTTTAGATAGTTTTGCATATTTCTATGAAAAGAGTGGAAGCTACTCTATTTTGTGTATTTTGTAGGTATTAGCAAGGAAAAGATGCTATATGGAGCTGAATTTGGAGCGTTACAGTGAAAGACGGAGGAATACAAGATTGAGGAAGTCAGAGATCAAGATATTACGAGAGGAAGTGTGGAAAAAACCAAGCTCAGGCTCGTTAACGAGGCCACATGATAGAAGATTCGAAGGTTGACTTTATGACTCACCGATCCTGAGCGGGAATTTATTTCCGTGTCGGTCGAGTATCTTTTTAGGATCTTTTAAGGTTATTAAAATATGTATTTTAGGTTTTGTTATCTTCTTAGATTTTGTTTCTATCTTTTAGAGTTTTATTTCTATATTTTAAGGTAAGTTTATATCTTTTTGCCTTTTTACTTTTTAGCTTTTTAGTATAAATACCCTTCTATCTAGCATAGAGGGGGGGGATTCAATTTGCGAGAGATTTTTGAAGAGGAAGAACCGAGGAGAGGAGATCGAAGTCGAGTTCGAAGGTCGTTGGACGAAAGTTACCGAGTTCGTTGATTGAAGTTTTGGTTCGGTGTTTGTTCTTTTTCGGTTTCTTCTGAACTTCTGTAAGATAGATTTTTATATTTAATTCTGTAGTGATTGGTTTTCAATGTTTTCATATATTGAGTTTGTTTGTTTAGTAGTTATGATTTGTGAGTAGTCTTCTTTTCTAGGATCGGGGTTAAGCCCGACATAGTTGAGCATGTTTGATAAGTAAGATTGTGTGTTGAATGCCTTTTGTCTTTTATTGAGATTGTTTGTTGTGCTTATACCGAATCGAAAGTTGAGGTAATTTGAGTTTTTAACTTGATTGAAAGAGAAAGTTAGTAACTTGAAGGTTGATATTGTTTGAATACGAAAGTTTCAAGCTTTAGATCCAAAACAAGCAATTAAGTGAATTAGGATGCGAAAGTTGGTTAATTTACTTGATAGTCAACGAAAGTTGATGACTCTATCTGTTTAAAGGCATGATCTTATCTTCTTACGAGTTTATATGCTTGGTTATGTTGTGGTGTCCCTAGTCCTAGATCTTTGTTTTATCTGAATTATCTTAAGTGAATTTTCGTTGTTGAGTTACTTGCCTCGGTACCGAATTTATTTAGGTCGTTATTTGAGTATTTTTGTTTACGGTGGTTCGTTAACGACCCTAACAACGTCGTTAACGAGGCTGCTTGTGAGTGTTTTTTCTTGATTCCGTTTGCTTTTTAATAGATTGATAAACGAACAACCTTGCTTCTTGTGGAACGATCCTGACTTCGCTGTACTAAACGGGGTTTTGACTATAAATTTATTTGTTGTCAATCAAAACCCTCTCAACAAATTGGCGCCGTTGCCAGGGAAGCAACGAGTTTGTTAGTTTATCTGTGGGTTCGGGAATAGCCCGACCCCGTTTTTGTTTTTAATTTTTGTTTTCTTTGTCTGTTTTTCTCAGTGTATGCCGGTAGGACGACGAAGGCTTCAGTTTGATAACACAGGTTATTACTCAGAACCCGAACGTTCCCTGCACCGTAGACTCTGAGAAAATCGAGCCATGGCCACGCCAGAAGAGATGGATCGACAGTTGGAGATCCTCCGGACTCAGATGGAGGCACTTAAAGCCGAGAAGGAAGGCGCTGACGCCGAAGCTGAGCGTCAACGAGCTGACAAGGCTCGGTTACAAGAAGAGCTTGATGCCTATCCGAGGAATGCCAAACAATACATGCATCCGGAACTGAGGGTGCCAGAATCTCCCATTGTGCTTCCTGAGATAGAGAAACCTTTTGAGATCAAATCTCAATTTATATCCTTAATAAAACTGGCTCAGTTTGAAGGGAAACCTACTGAGTGCCCTATGGAGCATATTAGAAACTTTCTTGATTTATGTGACATCATAGATGCTGAAGGTGTCTCACTAGAATATGTTCTGTTAAAAGCTTTTAGATGGTCTCTTATTGGAAAGGCCCTGAGCTGGTTGGAGAGTCTGCCTTCTAAGTCTATCAGGAATTGGAAAACTTTGTACGATCAATTTCTTACAAAGTTCTTCCCTCCTGCTAAAACTACGGAGTTAAGGAAACGAATCACCTCCTATCACCAGCTGCCTAATGAAACATTCGTTGAAACTTGGGAAAGATTTAAGGAGATGCTGAGGCAATGCCCCACTCATGGGCAACCTTTATATGTTTTACAAGAGATCTTTTTCAAGGGCATTAGTGCAGAGACCAAGAACCGCATCAACACGCATACTACGTGCGGTTTTATAGAGATGGAACCTACTGTTGCGTGGGAATTGCTGGATAAGCTGGCTAATTACGATGTTATGTATGGAACCCAGCAAGCTCCACAAACTCAAAAACGTCTCTACATACCTAACCGAGAAGAAGTTGAGCTAGATGTTAAAAATCAATTCTTGCAAGACGAGGTCAACCGTCTGAAGAAACAGGTAAGTTTTCTAAAATCCTCTCAAACATGTCGAGAATGTGGTTCTTCTGCACATAGTACTTCTGCTTGCACTAACATCGAACAAGTTAGAGCCGCTGAGACAATAGCTGAGATGAATTATATGAGAGGACCATACAGGAACCAACCTAGTTATCATGACAGGTCAAACAACTATCAGGCATGGGGCAATCAAAATACAAATAAAAACTATGCAGTGCCCCCACCAGATAAACGCCTGCACCTTATCGACCTCCAGGCCATCAGGAGACGCCGTCATGGGTTCAGGATTATAGGAAAGCATTAACGGAGTGAACAACAAAGTTGATGAAGTTCAAGCCAAACTGAACCGACAAGAAAAAAGATGGGGAGAGTTCGATATTTGGAAGAAGAGTGTTGATTCCAAACTAGGGGACCTAGCTGCACGGATTCCAAGACCACAAGGGCAACTCCCAGGCCGCCCCGAGGAGAACCCTAGAGGCCAAATAGCAGCAGTACACCTCAGAAGCGGGAAGACATTATCGGAGAGATCAAGCTGAAGACAAGGAGGAACAAGACGTCACCAAATGGCTCGTTAACGAGCCAACGAGGGCAAATAACGAGCCCACATACAAGGATGACGAGGCTCCGAGGATTCCTGATGATCCTACCCCAGGTAAGTTCTCTAAACCGAGCCTTCCTTTCAACCCCAGGGTAGTTAACGACCCCACCAGGGTCGGTAACGACCCACCGAGGCCAATAAACGACCCTAGTGTCGACCCAGTAATCTCACCTCTCGAGCCTAACTTGGTTCCAAGAATGGTGAAATCTCTTCCATATCCAACTAAGAAATCTATGGACTCTACTGAGAGTAAGTTCAAGCGTTTCGTAAAGATTCTTCAGGGCATTAATATTTCCATCCCATTCGTTGAGGCCCTAAGCGAAATGCCGGCTTACACAAAGTTTTTGAAGGATATTCTTAGCATGAAAAGATCCATTATAGAGCTACAAGATGAAGTCAGATCAATAGCTCTACCGGAAAAGCTAGGAGACCCAGGAAGGTTTGCAATAACGATCGGCATAGGCAACCACAAGTTCAAAGCTTTATGTGATCTAGGTGCCAATGCTAGTTTAGTTCCGCTATCAATCTGGTCTAAAGCTAATATGGGACCACTAGAGCCGGTAGACATGAATCTGTACATGGCAGATGGGTCATGTGTCAAGGCCACAGGAGTGGTGGACGACTATCCTATTCAAGTCGGGAAATTCTTTATACCAAATGATTTTATCGTCCTCTATATGCCTGATGACCCTCATGTCCCCATAATTCTCGGTCGACCATTTTTAGCCACAGTAAGTGCAAGAGTTGATGTGCGGAAAGGACTCCTCACCTTTGATATCGGAGAAGAACGGGTGGAATTCAACTTGGATCAAAAGGCCAACGACCCAGTTGGAGTCGCACAAATCGAGTTGACTCAACAAGAACTCGACACAACCGTCACTACTGAGTCTCATTGGCCGATCACCGAGTTCCATGTGCAAGAGTACAACCAAGGTAAGTACTCTAATTATGAATCGGCTAAAGAGGGGCATGATTGTTCCTTATCTTTTG
Organism: Fallopia convolvulus; assembly: GCA_964016875.1. NCBI lineage: Eukaryota > Viridiplantae > Streptophyta > Magnoliopsida > Caryophyllales > Polygonaceae > Fallopia > Fallopia convolvulus. Next base: position 29,933,171 of record OZ024730.1, read on the forward strand.
TTCCTACACCACGCCCTATTATATGCACTACAGAAGAGTCCAAACCACCTTGGTTTTAGGATTTCACTAACCATCATGTAGGAATACCGAGCATATTAGGAGAAGAAAAGGGTCCCACTTTAGCAACTCAAACACATAAAAAATACAAAGCTAAGCAGGGGGTACCTCAAAACCCCAACATGGCTACACACGAGCCACCGTGAGCCAAAGGAGCACGTCGGGCTAACGACGTTAAAAATAGCGCTTACGGGAGGCAACCCGCTTTTAGAATAGAATTAGTTTCTTCTTTTTCCTTTTCCTTTTTAGATTATTTTTTCTTAGCTTTCTTTTGAGTTCTTTTTAAGTTGTTGTTAGGATAGAAATTAGAAAATTTTTGAGCTAACAAGATTTCAGGAGAAGGGATCGAAAATCACTCCAAGAGGCTACGACAGCTCGTTAACGACCCACCCAGGGTCGTTAATGACCCGGTTCGACGACCCGACTCGTCAAAAACGGGCAGGATCTCATGGCAAGTACAAGCAGACCCGCTACTCGAGCTCAGAAGAAGAAGAGGAACCAGAGGTCCCCATCTCCACCTCGCATGGACAACGTGATTTTAGGTACTCAAGGCCAACTGCATCGATACCGTGCCATATTAGAGAAGGACCACTACACCCGTTGGTTCTCGAAGTCCAGTGCTGTAAACCAAGGGATCTACATGGACGTCAACGAGGCTGTGAGGGCTCATTAACGAGGGCACGTGATAGAAGATTCGAAGGTTGACTTTATGACTCACCGATCATGAGCGGGAATTTATTTCCGTGTCGGTTGAATATCTTTTTAGGATCTTTTAGGGTTATTAAAATATGTATTTTAGGTTTTGTTATCTTCTTAGATTTTGTTTCTATCTTTTAGAGTTTTATTTCTGTCTTTTAAGGTAAGTTTATATCTTTTTGCCTTTTTACTTTTTAGCTTTTTAGTATAAATACCCTTCTATCTAGCATAGAGGGGGGGGATTCAATTTGCGAGAGATTTTTGAAGAGGAAGAACCGAGGAGAGGAGATCGAAGTCGAGTTCGAAGGTCGGTGGACGAAAGTTACCGAGTTCGTTGATTGAAGTTTTGGTTCGGTGTTTGTTCTTTTTCGGTTTCTTCTGAACTTCTGTAAGACAGATTTTTATATTTAATTTATTAGTGATTGGTTTTCAATGTTTTCTTATATTAAGTTTGTTTGTTTAGTAGTTATGATTTGTGAGTAGTCTTCTTTTCTAGGATCGGGGTTAGCTCGACATAGCTGAGCATGTTTGATAAGTAAGATTGTGTATTGAATGCGTTTTGTCTTTTATTGAGATTGTTTGTTGTGCTTATACCGAAACGAAAGTTGAGGTAATTTGAGTTTTTAACTTGATTGAAAGAGAAAGTTAGTAACTTGAAGGTTGATATTGTTTGAATACGAAAGTTTCAAGCTTTTGATCCAAAACAAGCAATTAAGTGAATTAGGATGCGAAAGTTGGTTAATTTACTTGATAGTCAACGAAAGTTGATGACTCTATCTGTTTAAAGGCATGATCTTATCTTCTTACGAGTTTATATGCTTGGCTATGTTGTGGTGATCCTAGTCCTAGATATTTGTTTTATCTGAATTATCTTAAGTGAATTTTTGTTGCTGAGTTACTTGCCTCGGTACCGAATTTATTTAGGTCGTTATTTGAGTATTTTTGTTTACGGTGGTTCGTTAACGACCCTGACAACGTCGTTAACGAGGTTGCTTGTGAGTGTTTTAGCTTGATTTTGTTTGCTTTTTAATAGATTGATAAATGAACAACCTTGCTTCATGTGGAACGATCCTGACTTCGCTGTACTCAGCGGGGTTTTGACTATAAATTTATTTGTTGTCAATCGAAATCCTCTCAACAATCATGATGGCCCAGCTTAAATGGGATATGATAGCGTCCTTATGGTCTAACATTCTTGCCAATACATTAAGTGATAATGAATCCAGAGTTAGAATATTCACCTTGATCCATTAGTGAGGGTGTCAGCACCGAGGTAGTTGGGATCGTTATCGAGCAATCTGGAATAGAGCTTCCCTCGGTGTTGTGACAAAATATGCTGCCCTCATCATATTGTTGTCCGAAGGGCTCGGTACTGACCAAAGGGGGGTCGGTAGCTTCTTTAGTAACACCTTTATCATCCTTATTGAGTGGAAGGGGGACTTCGGGCTTAGCAATTTTGAGCTCTGGTTGGGATACCTCGATTTGTGCGGCAACGGTCGTGTCATTGGCATCTCGATTAAGGTTGAAGTCGACCCATTCGTCTCCTATGTCAAAGGTGAGGAGTCCTTTTTGAACATCGACCCGAGCGCTTGCTGTAGCAAGGAATAGCATGCCTAGAATGATGGGCACTAGAGGATCTTCAGGCATATCTAGGACAATGAAGTCGTTTGGTATGAAAAATTTCCCCACTTAAATGGGATAGTCATCAACGACTCCTGTAGCTTTCACACTTGATCCGTCTGCCATGTACAGCCTCATATCCACGAGTTCCAGAGGTCCCATGTTGGTATTTGACCAGATTGATAAGGGAAGTAAACTGGCACTGGCTCCCAGATCGCATAATGCCTTGAATCAGTGGTCGCCTATGCCAATAGTGATAGCAAATCTCCCTGGGTCACCTGCTTTTCCGGAAGGGTAATGGATCGAAACTCATATGTCAGCTCTGTTATTGACCTTTTCTTGCTAAGAATGTCCTTCAAAAATTTGGTGTAAACCGGCATTTCGCTTAGGGCCTCAGCGAGATCGCATATTGCCTTGAATTAGTGGTCGCCTATGCCAATAGTGATAGCAAATCTCCCTGGGTCACCTAGCTTTTCCGGAAGGGTAATGGATCGAAACTCATATGTCAGCTCTGTTATTGACCTTTTCCTGCTAAGAATGTCCTTCAAAAATTTGGTGTAAACCGGTATTTCACTTAGGGCCTCAACGAATGGTATAGAAATATTTAAGCCCTGAAGAATCTTAACGAAATGCTTAAACTTGCCTTCAGTTGAGTCCTTAGACTTCTTAGTATGAAAGGAGAGGGACTTCACCATTATCGGAGCCAAAGCGGGCTCGAGAGGTGGTGCTACAGGGTCGATAATAGGGTCGATCGGTGTTGTAGAAGGATCGATACCGACCCTGGTGGGGTCGGTATCTAGCATGAGATTAAGGGAGTGGCTCGGTGTAGAGAACTTACTTGAGGTAAGGTTGGTGACGAGCTTGGGAGCATCGGTACCGAGTGGTTCAGGCTCGATAACGACCCTCTTTGGCACGTTGTCGACCTGGGTCGAAGCGTCTTCTTCAGCACCGGGGGTCCTTTTCCCTTGTTTTGGCACGATATGGTTGCGTCTTTCCGCTCCTGAGGTGTACGACCACTATCTGTCCTCTAGGTTCTCATCGGGGCGGCCCGGGAGTTGCCCTTGCGACCTCGGTATATGTGCGGCTAGGTTCCCTGGTTTTGAGTCGACACTTTTCTTCCAAATATCGAACTCTCCCCATCTTTTCATTTGATTGTTAAGGTTGGCTTGGACTCCATTGATTTCATTCTTTACTCCATTGATCCCTTCACAGAGTCCTTGCACGCAAGATGGTGGCTCTTGATAGCCTGGATGTCGATACGGTGCGGGCCGGCTATCCGTAGGGGGAGCTGTATATTTCATATTTTGATTTCCCCATGCCGGGTAGTTGTTTGGCATGTCAAAGTTATTAGGCGTGTTCCTGTATTGACCTCTCATGTAGTTCATCTCAGCAAAAGTCTCATCGGCTCTAACCTGCTCGATGTTAGTGCAAGCAGATGTACTATGGGCAGAAGAGCCACACTCTTGACAAGGTTGAGAGGTTTTCAGGAAACTTACCTGTTTCATTAGACGGTTGATCTGATCCTATAGAAATTGATTTTTGACATCATGATCAACTTCGTCTTTATTAGGCATGTAGAGACGCTTCTGTGGCTGAGGTGGCTGCTGGGCTCCGTACATAGCATCGTAGTTGGTCAGCTTGTCGAGTAACTCCCATGCAGCTGTGGGATCCATCTCAATAAAACCTCAGGCAGTGTGCATGTTGATGCGGTTCTTTGTGTCAGCATTAATTCCCTGGAGCACATAAGATTGTTGCCCATGAGTGGGACACTGTCTTAGCATCTCCTTGAATCTCTCCCATGTCTATACAAAGGTCTCGTTAGGCAGCTGGTGATAGGAGGTGATGCTTTTTCTCAATTCCGTTGTCTTGGCAGGAGGGAAAAACTTTGTTAGAAATTGATCGTACAAATCCTTCCAAGTCCTGATAGACTTAGGAGGTAAGCTCTCCAACCAGCTCAAGGCCTTTCCTGTAAGAGACAACCTGAAAGCTTTTAATAGAACATATTCTAATGAGACACCTTCAACAACAATAGTGTCACATAAATCAAATTGAGCCTTTAATATGTTCCATAGGGCACTTAGTAGGTTTCCCTTCAAATTGAGCCTGTTTTATTAAGGATATAAATTGAGACTTAATCTCAAAAGTCTTCTCTATCTCCAAAAGCACGATTGCAGCCTTTAGCACCCTCAGTTCTGGATGCAGGTACTGTTTGGCATTCCTTGGATAGGCATTAAGTTGCTCCTGTAGAGTGGTGTTCTGAATCTGTGTGGCATTAAGCTGCCTCTGGAGCTCTTCCATCCGTTGAGCCATCTCTTCAGGAGTCATCTATTGAGCCATAGCTTGGTTTCCTCTTCTTCTGCGGTGAAGGGCGCGTTCATGTTCAGAATAATAACCAATGTTTATCAAACTCGAGCCTTCGACGTCCTACTGGCATAAGCTGAGAAAACAGACAAAAGAAAACAAAATTAAAAACAAAAACGGGGTCGGGCTATTCCCAGACCCAAAGGTAAACAAACAAACACTGTTGCTTCCCCGACAACGGCACCAATTTGTTGAAGGACAGATTTAACTCGACAACAAATAAATTTGTAGTCAAGACCCCGCTGAGTATAGAGAAATCAGGATCATCCACAGGAAGCAAGGTTGTTTGTTTAACGAATTATAAAAACAAGAAAACAAAGCAATACAAAGCAAAACAACTACGACAACCCTCGGTACCGACCTTGTCAGGGTCGGTAACGATGCTGGGTTTCTACTAAAATAGAGCAAACAACTCGATTCAACTGCAAGATCGGTACCGACCTGTGTACCTTGGTAACCAGTCTGTTCGTGAGTAAAAACGAAGGAAATTTAAATGATAAAAAGATCTTGGACAAGGGTTACCACGACATAATTATGCATATAAACTAGTGTGAAGGATAAAGATCATGCCTTTAAAGATAAATCTATCAACTTTCGCTGACTAAACAAGCAAATCAATCAACTTTCGTAAATCAATTCACTTTTCTACTTGTTTTGAATCCAAAGCTCAAAACTTTCGTTATCGAACAATATCAACATTCAAGTTCACAACTTTCTCTTTCGATCAAGCGATAAACTCAAATTACTTTGACTTTCGTCTAAGTATAAGCACAAACAAGTAATTCAAAGGATAAAAGGCATCACACATCAACACATTCATTCAATCATGCATAACCATGTCGGGTTTCAACCCTGACCCTAGAGAAGAAAAACTTACTCACTCATGTTTGAATCAAAACAAACAACTTTATTAAAAGTGCACATCGAAATAAAAGCTTACTTGTTATTAAAGAAATCTTGTCTTACAATCCATCACGTTCATGACTCAAAACAACAAAGATAACAAAGACTCTCTCTCTCTCTCTCTCTCTCTCTCTCTCTCTCTCTCTCTCTCTCTCTCTCTCTCGATCGATCGATCGATCGAGTCGAACGAACTAGCGTCTTTTCTCTCAAAACTCGTGAACTTCAAAATCATCTAACTCCTCCCTCTCGACTAAGCTAGAACAAGGGTATTTATAATAGAAGAAACTATCTAATAAAGATTCTAAAAGATAAAAGCTTTCTAAACTAAAAAGATTACAAGATAGAGGATATAATTTCCGAAAGTCGGTGCCGTCTACCGACATAGGTCACCTCGGTAACGACCTGCACAGGGTCGGAAGACACTTGCTGAATTCTTTGGATAAAATCTCGTTGCACAGCTCGGTATCGACCCTCACAGGTCGGTAATGAGCTCTTCTGTTTTGGCCTTTTGTACACTTTTCACAGCCTCTCTTTAGATTTAAGGGGATCTTGCAAGACATATTCTTTCTTCTCTTCTTTTCATGTGTTCCACCATGAACCACTTGTCTTCAGCTCTTCTGGAAATGCTCCTTTCCGCTTCAAAAACCTAAGAAAAACACAAAAACGGAGTAGCTTCCATACTTTTCACAAAATATGCAAACTTATCCAAAAACACACAAAACTAACACAAAACTCACTAAAACTTAAACGAAAAAACCTAAGAAAAACACCTAAAAACTATACTAAAAACACAAACATCACACGCCTCGGTAACGACCCTGTCAGCGGCTCCAACGACTTCCTACCGTGCTCTCCCGAGTATCAACCGAGAAGAATCAGGTATGCATTCTTTCCATTCTGTTCCTTATTGTACCTACCCTACTATTCCTTTGTCTTCGGGCCCCGCTAACTTTACATGCCAAGAATATGTTGGGGATTTCCAACCAAGAGCACCAATGGCGCGCCCCATGGCAACCAAGGCGTCCCGCTGGAGGCCGAGGCGCGAGGCGCGAGGCGAGTGAATCATCAAGCGGTTAGGCAATTTCCACAACCCATGCGGGGATACCAAGGCCAAGATATGGACCAAGGATATGGAAGGGGACCTAACGTGAAGCTGGAAGTGCAACCCTTTGGAGGTTCTACCGAGGCCGAAGCCTACTTGGAGTGGGAACATAAGACGGAGCAAGTCTTTGACTTCTACCAATACACGGACGCTCAAAAGGTAGCCATTGCCACCATTAAGTTTATTGATTTTGCTTACCATTGGTGGATAGAGGATAAGGAAGAAAGAGAGTACAATGGCTATCCGACTATCAACACTTGGGAGGTGTTAAAGGCCACGCTAGGGCATCGGTTTGTACCCGAAGACTTCACTGCCTGATTGCATGCTAGGCTAGAGCAATTAAAGCAAGGAACCAAGACGCCGGATGAGTACTACAAAGAGCTCAAGATCCTTGTCTATAGATCTGGCCTACGGTTTCCCGAGGGGTATGTAATCTCTAAGTTCATTAACGGTTTAAATGTGGATCTTAAGTCTATTGTGAGTACGCAACATTTCATTAGGGTCATGACTATTGAGGAAGTTTTGCACTACACCAATCACATCTATCAAAACTTGCCTCAACGGAGGAGTTATCCATCTTCTACCAAACCGTGGAATGCTCAAGGTGGGGGCTCCTCTAGCCAACAAACGCGGCGTCCCAAAAACAAGCAAGACGTTAGTACCATGCCCACTCGGCGTGAACCATCTTGGACGCCACAAGGAGGAAGACGCGAAAGAGAGATAGGCCAAATCCTACCCCGCAAGTGTACGTGATCGGTTGTAATACCAAGGTGTCGAACTTTATGACTAAGGAGTATTAATTGTGGTGAAATTAGTAGACTAAGTCGTAAAAATAAGAAAAGGTTGTTGTATGATTTAAACTATCAAACTAACTATAAGCAAGAAAACAAGTAAATATATGAGAAATCAATGAGAGAAAGGCTTCTAAGATTAAGGATCACCACAATAATGCTTCGGTAGACTATAAAGGATGATTGCACAATCTTAATTATGACTTTGTTTGAAGGCAATAGTCTAACGTATCTTCTAAATTCTTTCGAATGTTAACAAACTTATCTAAACTCAATTAAACATCCACTTTCGTGACGTGAAAAATAAAATCTAGACCTTTAAAATTGAATCAACATCTGCTTTCGCGACTTGCTAACTCAAACCAACCTTAAGATTTCTATGACAATTGTTATTCCACAAGAGAATTCAAAACACTTTCATAATAGAGAAAACTCAGGTTCAAATCCTAGGGTTCCAACAGGAAAAAGTATCTTTCAGTCTCAATTCCTTGTCTGACTACTTATCAAAGTTTTCACCTTTCAGTCTCAAACTTTGGCAAGTTTCCATTCAAATAAATTATTAGGGCATAAAGCATCTAGGATTGAATCAAACAAAGCTTCAAACAATAGATTATGCAATTTAATTAATAAGTTTACCTAGATATCATTGGGTTCACCCCAATCTTAGAATTTGGGGTTGACCTTGACGCGGAAAGAGAAGAAATCAATGCAACAATGAGAATAAACATACCGGATTGAAGAAACAAACAAACTTGATTCAAATCCAGCAAATCCAAACTCAATCCAACAAAGGTCTTCAAATTCTCCAATAAATCTCTCTAAACTTGTCTCTCAAGCAATAAAAACTAGCTTAAAAGTCAAACTCCCCAACTAGAGAACAAAACAGGGTATTTATACTAAGGAGAGATAGGTCTTTTAATGGGTTTTAATGTGGCCAAGGTGAGAAGATTAAGGCATGGAATATATTTTGCTTTGTGGTGCTAAAATTGGAAAATAGGAATCAAGCTCCATCAATACCAACAAACCAACTCTTTACCTTACTTTCTTTCCAACCCTTTTAACTATACTTCACTTCTTTCATTATTTTTCTCACACTCCCTTTGCAATTTCTTTCAACCCATTCTTTTCATGGTTTTTTTTTGAAACTTTTTCTTTATATACACACTTTTATTTATCAAGCTCAAACCATTTTTTTTCAACCTTCATTCCCTTTACTTCACATTTATCTTTCTTTCAACTCATCCACCATTCTCATTCTTCTTCTTAACTCCCCAACTCACTCAAACTTCACAAAATAAATCCAGCGAAAATTCCTTTTCTCTAGAAGGGTCAGGCTAATTAGGCTCGGGATTTAACTTTTGTGGAGCTAAAAAAGATAGGCTATTAAGGCTAACATGGGCTACAAAAAGAAGGATTAATATGCAAGGTGGATAGGGAAATATAGGCCAATGAAAAATAATGCATCTATCACTTTAATGTCATATGCAAGACTCATGTAAGCAGCCTCAAAATAGATATCTAATCGCAAGTTCTAGAGTAGCAAGTCATACTAAGACACTCAAGAAATATAAGAGAGGACAATTAGTCCTAGAAAGGCTAAAAAAATAATCTCACAAGGTTAAACATGTCTAGAACTTCAGCATAATCTCAAATCTCAAAAGATAACATGTGCTCATTCAATTATATGCAAAACATACAAATCTACAGTCATGCTAATATGTAGAGGTTCCAACAATTCAAGCATGTCATGGGGTTTAGAGTTATGCAAAGAATAAATAGAGGACAAGTGGTTTTCCATTAAAAGGGATTCAACAATTCTGAATTTTTTTTAATGCAAAGACAGATGCAAAAAATTTAAACATGAAAATGCAATGCATGAAACTATATGCAATCTAACTAACATGGAACATGTTTCCCACCCCCAAACTTAAAATCTACATTGTCCCCAATGTAGAAAATAAAAGAAAGAGAAGAAAACACTAACCTTGGGTTGCCTCCCAAGCAGCGCTTGTTTAAGGTCATTAGCTTGACCTTCCATCTTCTTTTAAGCACTCGGGTCAGGAGGGTCTTTGGTACCCACCCTAACCGGATTTGGATCAACCACAAGCTTTAGTCTATGCCTTTGTACTTTGAATTTTCTCGAGTTTTTATGCCAAAGCTCATCTCCACCTCCATGTAAAACTCGAGTCACTATGCATGGCCCAAACCATCTGTTCCTTTGCTCCCTGGAAACATGTTGAATCTTTCATGGAATAACATCACCTTGTCTCCAATCTTGACATCGATTTTTGCTCGATCCTTCTTTTTCGTTGGATCTCTACCCTTCATCTCCTTAGCACCATCACCAACTATAGGACTTGTAACCTCTACAACTTGTTGAAAATGTTGAGCAATATCAGCAAGTAGCTCTCCTTTCTCCACCTGGTCCTCAATAGCGTGTACACTAAGCTACAATGGGTCCTTAGAGACCATAGACATCAAAGATCCTTGAACTTCCCTGTGTTTGACATCTATCATGCAATCATCATTATCACAAGAAGGTTGTTTAATAGCTTTTGAAAGACTAAATTCAATTTTCTCATCACCTATTGTGAAAGAGAGGACCCCCTGCTTTACATCAATCAAGGTACTTTTAGTAGCTAGAAAGGGTCTTTCCAAGATGACTTGGACAGGCATATCAACATCAATATCAATCACAATAAAATCCACAGGAATAAAAAACTTACCTATACGAATAGGTACATCCTCAATGATTCCTATGGGGCAAACCGATGATATATCAACCATATAAAGTGTCATCCCTATAGGTCTAGGTTTTCCCAAACCCAATTCCTTGCAGATGGATAAGGGAATAATACTAACACTAACTCCAAGATCACAAAAAGCAACATAAGTAGTATTTCCAAAGACAATAGGGACAGAAAAGTTACCTTGATCTTCAAGTTTTGGAGGGAGTTTGTTTTGGATAAGATCACTACACTCCTTGCTTAAAGACACGGATTGGCATTCGTCAATCTTCCTCTTGTTGGATAGGATCTCTTTCAAGAACTTCACATAAGATGGCATTTGCTTCAAGGCATTCGTGAAAGGAATGTTGATGCAGAGCTTGTTCAACATATCCACAAATTTTCTAAATTATGGATTTAATTGGGCTTCAACTCATCTTTGAGGGAATGGTAGAGGTGGCTTGTATGGTGGTGAGGAACATATGGAGGTTCCTTCTCATCTTCTTTGGATTTTCAGGAACCTCTTTCTCTTGCAGCTCATTCTCCTTCACCTTTTGAGTCATTGGTGGAGTTTCAAGTGCTCTTCCACTTCTTAGAGAATAGCATTCACTTGGCCTCTTGGGTTAGCTTCAGGTTGACCAGGCAATTGACCGGAGCATTCAAGGCTTGTTGAGCTAATTGTTGCTCAAATAACTTCTGTTGCTTTTTCATCTCTTGCAGCTCTAATATCACCTCCTGTTGAAAGGACTGGCTTGGTTTTTGACCCGCTACAAGTTGCTCAAGTAGAAGCTTCATTGTTGATTGTTGTGGTTGTGGCACAAGAGGAGCAATATGTGGTTGAGGAGCTTTTGGTTGAAACCCAAGTGGTTGTCTTTGTTGTGCTTGACTATTTCCATAGGAGAAGTTTGGGTGATTCCTCCAACTGGGGTTGTAAGTATTGGAGTATGGGTCATTCCTTACATCCCGATTGTAGTTATTCATGTAGTCCACTTCTCTTACCTGTGGCTCACGTTTAGAAGCATACAAATGACAAGCTGACATTGTGTGATCACGTGCTCCATAAAACTGACAATTTACCACTAAGCTTGATGGTGTAGGTATAATGGGCTTTCCCTACTATTGTAGTTATTTCCATCTGCTTCACCTAATGAGTAAGAAAATCAACCTGAGCCCTCAATTGAGTATTGTCATCAACTTCATACATCCTAGAGGCCTTCTTGGCACTAGATGTGGAACGAACATCAGAATAGTTGTGGGAGTGCAATGTAGTTCTTTCAATCAAATCACATGCATCGTCTGTTTGCAAATTAGACAGGCCACCTCCAAATGAGGCGTCAATTAATAGATGAGTTGTAGCATCAATTGCATTGTAGAAGATATCAAGAAGTGCCACCTTAGATTGCCCATGATGAAGGCACAACACAAGAAGCTCCTTGAATCTCTCCAAAGCTTCAAAGTAAGACTCTCCATCTTTCATCCTGAAATTACTGATTTGTTGCCTCATTTCAGAAGTCTTCTTAGGTGGGAAGTATTTGTTCAAGAAGGCTGAGGCTAACTCATCCCATGTTTCGATGGAGTTTTGAGTAAGAGTCTTGAACCATGTCTTGGCCTTGTCCCTTAAAGAGAATGAGAAGGCTCTTATCCTGAGTGCATCATCTGGGACATCATGGATTTTGACAGTTTCCATGAGCTTAATAAAAGTAGTGAGGTGCTGATGAGGATTTTCAGATGGAAGACCTCCAAATTGATTTTGTTGGACCATTTTGATCAAGGAGGGCTTCAATTCAAAGTAATGAGCTTGCACCTCAGGATAGACAACACCAGAAATAGGCCCATGTTGAGCAGGCCTCGTGTATTCAGCTAGAGTCTGTAGGTGTTGTTCTTCCTCTTGGACCGCTTGTTTTTGTTCCAACACAGCCAATCGATTGTTGGCAGCCGCTACTTGGGCTTCTAGATCAACAACATAAGCTCTATGCAAAGCCTCAACATCTTGATCTTGATCACCCATAGCTTGTATTGCACGTTGCTCTCTTAGTCTTCTATGAAAAGTAAGCTCAATTTCAGGATCAAAATTGTTGAGTGGTTGAGCGTTCAGGGCTCTTCGCATGAACTAGAGAACAATCCGAAAACACAAACAAAAGAAACAAAATTAAAAAGAAAAACAGACCTAATCTACCGGTTGTGAGAAACAACCAATACTAACTATAGTCCCCGACAACTGCGCCAAAAACTTGATAGGCCAAATCCCACCCCGCAAGTGTACGGGATCGATTGTAATACCAAGGTGTCGAACTCTGGGACTAAGTAGTATTAATTATGGTCAAATCAGTAGACTAAGTCGTAAAAATAAGAAAAGGTTGTTGTATGATTTTAACTATCAAACTAACTATAAGCAGGCAAACAAGTAAATATATGTGAAATCAATGAGAGAAAGGCTTCTAAGATTAAGGATCACCACAATAATGCTTCAGTAGACTATAAAGGTGATTGCACAATCTTAATTATGACTTTGTTTGAAGGCAATTGTCTAATGTATCCACTAAATTCTTTCGAATGTTAACAAACGTATCTAAACTCAATTAAACATCCACTTTTGTGACTTGCAAATTAAAATCTAGACCTTTAAGCACTTAGAATTTAAGATTAAATTGAATCAACATCCGCTTTCGCGACTTGCTAACTCAAACCAACCTTAAGATTTCTATGACAATTGTTATTCCACAAGTGAATTCAAAACACTTTCATAATAGAGAAAACTCATGTTCAAATCCTAGGGTTCCAACAAGAAAAAGTACCTTTCAGCCTCAATTCCCTGTCTGACTACTTATCAAAGTTTTCACCTTTTAGTCTCAAACTTCGGCAAGTTACCATTCAAATAAATTACTAGGGCATAAAGCATCTAGAATTGAATCAAACAAAGCTTCAAAAAATAGATTGTGCAATTTAATAAATAAGTCTACCTAGACATCATTGGGTTCACCCCAATTTTAGAATTTGGGGTTGAGCTAGACATGGAAAGAGAAGAAATCAATGCAACAATGAGAATAAACATACCGGGTTGAAGAAACAAACAAACTTGATTCAAATCCAGCAAATCCAAACTCAATTCAGCAAAGGTCTTCAAATTCTCCAATAAATCTCTCTAAACTTGTCTCTCAAGCAATAAAAACTAGGTTAAAATTCATACTCCCCAACTAGAGAACAAAAGAGGTTATTTATACTAAGGAGAGGGTGGAAGAGGCGGCCCAAAACCCGAGCAAAAAGGGCGCACGACACACGGTGCACGTCGTGCGCCAAGGCGCACGACCTTGAATAAGGTAGTGCACGAGCTGACTGGGAGGACACAAGATCGTGCGTGTGCAACGCACGACCCACGCCAGGATGCCGCACGAGCTACGCCGGACGCACGTGCTTGGCCTTGGTAGCGCAAGAGCTGAGCCTTGGTGCTGCATGACCGTGCGTTTGGAACTGCACGGGCCTTGCCTTTCTTTGAACCGAAGCGCACGATCGTGCGCTTATGGCGCATGATCCTAAGATTTGTTAACACTGCCCGCACGAACGTGCATCTTGGTGCACGACCTTGGAATTTGATCGTGTACTTCCTTCTTTTCGGCTCTTGAATCGTTCTTTTCCGGTCTTGTTGCCTCCTAGACTGAAGTCTTGATCCCGCCAAGTATCCAAACGTGTTCCAATGAAGTTCAAACTTCTCCAAAGTACCTGAAAAGCATACAAATATGCGTGTAGACATCTATAATGGAAACTAAACTAAAAGTACTAGAAAACACAAGACTAATGCATGAAAACATATAAACTAAAGTCTTAAATGCATGTCCTAATATGCTCTAAAATGCAAGTTATCAAGCAACGTTCGAGTGAGATCAAGTGTTTCAAGTGCTTAGGGCGTGGACACATGGATCAGGATTGCCCTTCTAAGCACCAAGTTCAACTCAACACCATTGGGCAGTATGAGTCGGATGAGAAGGTCAAGATTGAGGAGCCACAAGCTGGCGATGAAGAGGTGGCGGAATTGCAAGTTGTGGCCGAGACTAATGGGGAGTGCTTCGTGGTCAAGCGTTCTCTTTTCGCCAATGAAGCTCCGGTCCCATCTAACCAAAGGGAGACCATTTTCCATACAAGATGCCTCATCTAAGGTAAGCTATGCAATCTTATAATTGATGGAGGATCTTGTTGCAACATCATAGACCAAGAGGTGGTCAAAAGGTTTGCCCTTAAAACTACTCCCCATGTATTACCCTATACTTTATGTTGGTTAAACTCTAACACACCTCTTGAGGTGAATGAGCAAGCATGTGTCAAGTTTTCTATAGGGGGGTACGCTGATGAGATGGTTTATGACGCGGTCCCTATGACGGCGTGCCATATTCTACTTAGACAGCCGTGGCAATATGACTGTGGCGTTATTTACCAAGGCGTCACAAATGATTATTCTTTTCACCTCAATGGTAAGAGGATTACTTTGATGCCAATGGCGCCACACGAGATCATGGTCGATCATATTATGAGAAAGTTGTGGCGTGAAGCTGCTAACGATGCCAAGCGGACTGTATCGAAGGAAAACACCTTGGTACTGAGGGACAGCAGGTCGACACCGACGACACCGCCGAGTCATCTCCTTCTAGCCAAAGCCCGAGAAACTCGAAAGGTTGTGAAAGGGAGTACTACTTGCATTCTTTTTCTATTTAAGGATGTATTGCTTAATGAACAAGATGTTGAGGACTTAACTTCTCCCATTTCTTTGTTGTTGAAGGAGTTCGATGATGTGTTTCCCGAAGATATGTCGGAAGGATTGCCTCCAATCCAGGGAATCGAGCACCAAATCGACTTTGTGCCCGACGCTTCCATTCCCAACAAGCCAACCTACCTAGCCAATCAAACGGAGGTGGAGGAGCTTCAAATACAAGTTGTAGAGCTTCTTTCTAAGGGTTATGTGCGTGAAAGTTTGTCCATATTCCGTTCCCGTCATCTTAGTTCCTAAGAAAGATGGGACGTGGCGAATGTGTGTGGATTGTAGGGCTATCAACAACATTACCGTCAAGTATAGGCATCCTATCCCTAGACTTGATGATATGTTGGATGAGCTCCACGGGTCATGCATATTTTCCAAAGTGGATCTCAAAAGTGGCTATCACCAAATTCGCATGAAGGAAGGTGATGAATGGCATTCAATACCAAGTACGGTCTCTATGAATGGTTGGTTATGCCATTTGGCCTTACTAATGCACCTAGTACATTCATGAGGTTAATGAACCATGTCGTAAGAGCATTTTTAGGCAAGTTTATGGTGGTATATTTTGATGACATATTGATTTATAGCCATAGCTTGCATGAGCATACTAGACATGTTCGCATGGTTCTAGAAGTTTTAAGGAAAGAGAACCTTTATGCTAATTTTAAGAAATGCCATTTTTGTTCGGATAATGTCGTGTTTCTTGGTTTTGTAGTGAGCAAAGAAGGACTTCGAGTGGACAAGGAGAAGGTGAAGGCAATTGAGGAATGGCCCGTACCGACCACCATGACGCAAGTGAGGAGCTTCCTAGGCTTGGCCGGTTTCTACCACCAATTTGTCAAGGATTTCAGCTCGATAGCTACGCCTCTCACCGAGCTTACCAAGAAGAAGGTGGTTTTTCAATGGGGTCCAAAACAAGAACGAGCTTTCACTACTCTCAAGGACAAGCTCACTCATGCACCTCTTCTAGTCCTACCGGATTTCTCCAAGACTTTCAAGATAGAATGTGATGCTTCGGGAGTAGGACTTGGGGGCGTGCTTATGCAAGGAGGGAGGCCGATTGCCTATTATAGTGAGAAGCTGAATGATGCCGAGCTCAAGTACCCAACTTATGACAAGGAGCTGCTCGCTTTGGTAAGGGTGCTTAAGGTATGGTCTCACTATCTCCTCCCTAGAGAATTTGTTATTCACTCCGACCATGAGGCGTTTCGGTTCCTCAAAGGTCAAAGAAAACTGAATAAACGTCATGCTAAGTGGGTTGAATTTATTGAGACTTTCCCTTATGTGATCAAACACAAAAAGGGAAAGGACAATATTGTGGCGGATGCTTTGTCACGAAGATACGCCCTAATTTCCAATATGGATGCTAGGATCTTGGGCTTTGCTTTCATTAAGGAGCTATATTCCGTAGACCTTGATTTCAAGGATATCTATGAGGAATGTAGTACCGTGGGAAGTAAAGATAATTTTTCCTTCATGACGGATATCTTATGAAGGGTGCTAAGTTATGCATCCATGGGGGTTCAATCCGACGCCGATTAGTTCGAAAAGCACATGGTGGTGGCCTTATGGGTCATTTCGGCGTTGCTAAGACTTTGCAAGCCTTGAAGGAACACTTCTATGGGCCGCAAATGCTTAGGGACGTCAAGAAATTGTGTGCCTCTTGTGCTACTTGTGCACGAGCTAAATCTAAAACTAGCCCCCAAGGATTGTATGCTCTTTTGCCCATTCCCCAACAACCTTGGGAAGACTTATCCATGGATTTTATGTTAGGTCTTCCTATGAATAAACGGGGAAGGGATTCCATTCTCGTAGTCGTCGACCGGTTTAGTAAGATGACACACTTCATTGCATGTCATAAAACCAACGATGCTACGGACGTGACGTCCTTGTTTTTTAATCATGTTGTGCGTCTACATGGTCTTCCCAAAACTATAGTGTCGGATAGGGATGTCAAATTCCTTAGCTATTTTTGGAGGACTTTGTGGGCCAAGTTAGGCACCAAGCTACTTTATTCCACTACTTGTCATCCGCAAACGGATGGGTAAACGTGAGTAGTGAATAGGTCGCTTGGCACCTTGCTCCGTGTTGTTTTGAAAATTGACCTCCGCAGGTGGGAAGATTGTCTTCCTTACATAGAGTTCGCATATAACCGCACTACCCACTCGGCGACCAAGAAGACACCATTCAAAGTCGCTTATGGTAAGAATCCTCTCACTCCTTTAGACCTTATTGCTCACCCCATTGTTGATGGTTTTAGTCAGGAGGGAAATGAACTAGCAGATTTTGTGAAGCGGTTGCACGAGGACACGAGGAGGCAGCTTGAGAAACGCACGGCACAATATGACGCCAACACAACAAGGGACGCAAGGAGTTGATTCTAGAGCCCGGTGACTTGGTGTAGGTACACCTCCGCAAGGAACGGTTTCCCTCACGTAGAAACTCCAAGTTCAAGCCACGGGCGGAGGGTCCATTTCAAGTACTTGAGCAGATCAACGATAATGCTTACCGTGTGGATCTTCCACCGGAGATGGGTGTCCATGATGTGTTTAATGTGGTCGATCTTCGGCCCTACTTGGTGGGCGATTCTGGTGATGAGGACTACATGCCAGATTCGAGGTCGAATCCTTTCGTAGGGTGGGGGAGGATAATGTAAATCCTTCCCATCAATACCTAACCGAGTCAAGATGGGACGCCAAGGAAGACACCGAGGATGAGAAGCAAGCACAAGAGGAGTCGGTGATGCGTATTACTCGTTCCATGGTGAAGACACTACACCGTCAAATTCAGGTGGCTCTCGCTACCGAGCCAATGATCCTCGGTACCGACCCTTAGGGTTCAGTACCGAGTTGGTGGACGTCGTTACGGTCCTAGCGCCGGGGTTTCCTCTTCAGCTTCCTCGGTACCGAGCTGTACGCCTCGGTACCGATCTGTGTTTGAATGCCAAGAGTTGTTGGCGATGCGAATAGACATCTTTAATGCATGTTGTAGTGCTTTGTTTTTAATGCTTTGTTTAATGTTTTAGAAGAGGATCGGCCTAGGAGTTTAAAAGGCCTTTCATGTGTTGTTTCATTGGACCTTTGAATTGATGAAAAACTCTCTTTTGCTGAATGCAAAGACTCATCCGTTTGAAGGTCTTGTTCTTGATCGAATTGTGAGTAATTTCGATCTTTCAAGAGCACTTGGTGTGTAACATCCAAGCCCCTAGTTCTCTCAAATGCCGGTGAGTCATATCCGTCTTTGAGAGTCCATATCCCCTTCAATCTTCCACGCAAATTGTTCATCTTCTTCGTCTAAATCTCTACGACTTCCCTCGGAACCGACCCTGCATCCTTGGTACCGACCCTGTGCCGAATTGTTCGAGTGGTGAACAAATTGTCTAATCGAGGTTGTCATTTTCTTAGAGTCGCTCGCTCGCACCGTGAATCAACTAAGGGCGAACATATCATAGTTAATGTAACTATGTAAATTGAAGATTTGTTGAATTAATATTTTAGGGTTTGTAATTTGAATGTAATTATGTTTATGTATGTTAGATGATTTAATTTCTTAATTTCCTTAGTTGAATTGAATTGAATTTTATTCTTTCATTGTAAAACTAATTAACTTTGTTTAAATTGAATTGTGTTAATAGGAATATGGAAAAATACTATCCTCGAACTGAGAAATTGCCTGTTTCAAGTATTGAGTCTGCAATTATTCCTACTAAATATCTTAATATTGATGAGAATCCCTTCGATAGAAAAAAGAGCACAGTCTTAAAATACATGCGAGGATGTTGCTATTAGTGATCCAAGATTGAGAAAACCAATGAATTATTATGATCCTCGGGTTCGAGATGATGTTAGAAGAGAGTATGTGGTTAAAGATCCTTGTGAACCACTTTCTCACACATCTCCAAGAACGGTTATCGGGACTACATCAAGATGTTTTCAAGTTGAGTGGTTCAAGACTTGGGATTGGTTAGAGTATAGTGTTTCTAAAGATGTTGTATTTTGTTTTTGGTGTTATCTCGTTAGATGTAATGTGGGAAAAAGATTTGGGGATGAGGTGTTTGTGAAAACAGGATTTCGTAATTAGAAGAAGGCTACTAAGACATTTAGAGATCATGTGGGGGCAACAGTTAGTGCACACAATGAAGCTCGAATTTCATTCTTTGCTTTCAAAGATCAAAGGCAAAGTGTAACTAGAAAGTAGTTTCTGGAATACGGGAATTAAGTATTGCATATCGTGCTCGTTTGACAGCAAATGTTGATGTTGCTAGATTACTACTTGGGCAAGGATTAGCTTTTCAGGGGCATGATGAGTCCATAGACTCACTAAATAGAGGAAATTTCTTGGAAATTCTTGATTGGTATAGTTCACGCAATCCTGATGTTGAAAAGGTGGTGAAGGAGAATGCACTAGAAAACCACAAACTTACTTCTCCACAGATTCAAAAAGAAATTATTAGTACATGTGCAATAGAGACAACAAAAGCCATAATAAGTGATATTGGAGGTAAATTCTTTTCTATATTGATTGATGAGGCTCGTGATAGTTTGGGGGAAGAGCAAATGGCTATTGTTGTAAGGTATTAAAGAATGACGGTACAATGGTGGAACGGTTTCTTGGAGTTGTTCATGCTATTGACACTACTGCTCTATCTTTGAAAAGTGGTGTTGATTTTTTTTTTGCTAAACATGGGTTATCTATCTCTCAAGTAAGAGGTCATGATATGATGGAGCTTCTAATATGCGAGGTGAGCTTAATGGATTGAAGACTCTTGTTTTAAACGAAAATCCATGTGCTAGGTATATTCATTGTTTTGCTCACCAACTCCAATTAGTTGTTGTGGTCGTTTGTCAATCAAATCGGTTTGTGAGTGATTTCTTTGAGTATTTGTCTATGATTACAAATACGATGGGAGCTTCTTGTAAAAGAAAAGATGAGTTTAGGCAAAAACAACATGAATCCTTGGTGGAGAAGTTAGAAATAGGTGAAATTGAATCTAGGAGAGGATTGAATCAACAAACAACTTTAACTCGGCCAGGAGCTACATGTTGGGGTTCACACTTTACAACCATTATCTGTCTTCTCTCTTCGTGGTCCCCAACCATTGAGGTTCTTGACAATGTATTTCATGATGGAAATGATTCAAAAAGTCGAGGACTTGCTGATTGTTTGATTGAAAAAATGGAGAGTTATCAATTTGTGTTTATTGCGCACTTGATGAAGGTAATATTGGGATTGACAAATAGTTTGTCACAATCCTGCAACAAAAGACCAAAACATTATTGATGCCATGAGTTTGGATCAAAACACTAAGTGTAAATTGCAAGATTTGAGGACAAAAGGATGGGATGAGTTGTTAGAAGGGGTTAACAATTTTTGTGCAGAGAATGATATTATAATTCTCAACATGGAAGATAATGCTCCAGGTCGCACTCGTTCTAGACGTGCTTTCAATTACGGCCATCACTTTGAAATTGATATATTCAATGATGTATTTCTATTTCATTGTTTCTTTATTTAACTATTGAAATAGTTATTTATTAATCGAACAAATATCATGCTACATTTGTAGGTTCTTGATCGAATCAGTCAAGAAATGGTTGATCGTTTCAATGAGTCAAGCACAAATTTACTCACATGTATAGCTTGCCTTGATCCTAAGAGCTCATTTTCCAATTTCAATGTGTCAAAATTACTTCGCCTTGCAGAGTTATATCCACAAGACTTTCCAATGTGTGATCGAATGGAGCTTTAAGAGCAATTAAAGATGTGGATTTTTGAAATGAGAGGAAATGAAAAATATTCCACATTGTAGTGTATTGGAGATCTTGCTAAGAAGATGGTTGAGGTCGGAATTCATAATGCTTTTCACTTGGTATATCGTCTTATCGAGTTGGCTTTAGTGTTAACAGTCACGACTGCTACTGTGAAAAGAGCTTTCTCTGCGATGAATATTATCAAGACAGATTTGCGTAACAAAATGGGAGATGAATTTCTTACTGATTGTTGGTGTGCTATATTGAGAAGGATGTTTTTAGAAGCCTTGATAATGAAGTTATTATTCAGCACTTTGACAATATGCAAACTCATAGACTAGATTTACCTCCTTTACACTAAGTTTAGATACCATAATTAGTTATTATTATACATTTTCTATGGAAATCTTTTATAATTATTTATTATTTTAAATTAATATAATATTATTTATTTTTCGCCCCCTCTTTCAATTTTCTCTGGCTCTTCCCTGTGCATAATAATATAAAAAAGGTCATGCAGACTCACTTAAAAAGGTAATGCATATCCAGTTATAAGATTATGCACACTTATTTATAAGATTATGCATGTCTAATTATATATTGGCCGAATGACCTAAAACCACCCTTATAATATGCCATATTGCTCTAAACCACCCTTGTAATATCAATTTACCGAAAACCACCCCTATTACCCATTCTGTTAAAAACCAACCACCCCTACTCAATTTCCCGTCAAAAGGTCGTTTACGCACGTGTGCGTGCGTCTTATATTATCCATTTCAATTTATTTTTACCTTTTCCCTCTTTCTTTACCTTTCTATCTAATATACTCCACCTCAGATCTAAAAAAGCCATGGATATTGTGCTCGTTGAACACTTGAAGCTTGACAAGTGAGGAGCCACGATTGAGACCGACGATTGAAGAGGATTGTAGAAAACCAAACACTGAAGACGCCCGATGATGAGAAGGATCCAATTGAATTGCCATCAAAGCTCTTTCGGTTGTAAGTTTGAATCCCTGTAAACCCTAAAATTTTGTTTTTCTGTAAATTATTGGTTTTTTGTTCGATATGGGATTGGATTGGACGTTCCTCTCCTTCAGTGTTTATATTCTTCATTGGCTTAGGGATAGATGAATTGTTGTTAGTGTGAAATTAAGGGTTCAATCTAGATTGAGTAAAATTGAACAAAACGATTGAAATGGAAAGGGTGATTTGGGGCTAGATTGGGACCGAAGCTCGATTGTACTAACACCTAAGTTGCAAGATCTAACCAACATATAAGTTTTATCAAATCTTGAGTTTAGGGTAGTTCAAAAGCACCCAACTTTGGAGAATACACAGTTTAGACAAAAACCAACAAACACATAAGCATATGAGCTAATACACAGTTTTAGGACATGATCATTTCTTCTTAGTAGGGCCACTGGACTTATGCTTTCTTGGTGAGCGCCTAACTGTAGCAGCATGTTGCACTTAAGTTGCAATCATACTTCTTATGGACCTTTGTTGAGGAAGATATGACCTTCCTTGAGAGTGGGTCACCTATGCAATCAAAATAGGCCATGAGCTAACATATGCTTGACTAATTTACAAGCATACTTCCAAAATAGGTTGTGAGCTAACATACTAACATACCTTCATAGAATTCCCAACACCAGCACAGCTTGAAGATTGGCTTCCAATTCCCAAACTTCCAAACTACAAATGAAGAACCAAATGGTAAGTTGATGTTATATTTGAACAATAACAACTTTCATATATGCTGTCATGCCTATGTTTACCTCAGTTTGAGATGTTTGAGATGTTTACCTCATACGACGCCTACTCAGTGAGCGCGAGCACGAGATTCTCACGATGCGCATACAAGCCCAGCACGTTCAAAATCAGCTTCGCATCCCGCTTCCAGCTCCATCAGTGTCGGCACATCACTCAGGCTTGTCGCTAAGCGCACCACCGTATGGCGCTTTGCCACTGGTTGCGCTTGCATCGAGCGCGTCCCTCCCCGGAACACTACAGCAGTCAACGCCGTACACCGGCGCACCTATCTACACCGACGCTATTGTGCCTTTGCCACACTCCCAGCTAGGCACGTTCAGCATGCCTCCACCTTCGTCAGCTCCCGTGTCACAGTCTAGTTTGACGACGTTCGTCTACACGAACCCCGTCTATGACACGATTGGCCCAGGCCCGAGCCAGGTCTACGAGGATAGAGGCCACTTGTGGTGGTCGAGTCCACTTCAAGAGAGATTGTCCCAACTCCAGACGAGTCATGCTCGTAGATTCCACCGGAGACTACGAGTCCTGTGATGACGACGAGCACCCGCAAGAGCCCATAGAGGTGTCGTATGATTCTGAAGAGCCCGTAGAGGAGGAGCTATTCTGCCCGGCTCCTTCTACAGACACTGGGGTGATGTTCAACCTCATTGCTTATCGTTCTCTCCTTCTTAAGGAGCAATCCACCGAGGATAGCCAGCGAGAGAACCTGTTCTATACTCGTTGTAGAGTTCAGCACCTTACCCTTAGTGTCATTATTGATGGGGGGCAGCTGTTGTAATATCATTAATCAGAAGGTGGTTGACCATCTGAAGATTAAGACTTCCCCCCATCCTTGTCCTTATAAGCTTCATTGGCTCTCGTCCGATAATAGAGCCTGGGTTACCGAGCAGTGCATCATTCCGTTCTCTATCGGACCCTATTCGGACAAGCTTCTTTGCCATGTGCAGATGATGGACGCCACCGACTTGCTACTAGGGCGTCCCTGGTTGTTTGATAGATGTGTCTTCTATGACGGGTTTTTGAACACTTATAAGTTCATTTACCATGGGAAGCGCATAAATTTGTTGCCTATGTCACCTATTGAGATCGTGCAGGACCAGGCCGAGCGCGATCGTAATGGAGCCGTTTCTTCTTCTGGCCAGGCCGCAAAGGACAACAAGGCCAAGAGCCAGAGCACAACTGCTTCTACTTCTCAGCTCGTGCCTTCTTCTCCTACGTCGACGCCCAAGCTTAAGGGGCGTGTTGAGCAACGTGTTATGCTTGCTAGGCATAGTGACATGACGGCCCCGCTTCAGGGTAAGGCCCCATGTTTTCTTCTGGTGCCTACAGTTTTTGAGTCTGGACCAGTTGATAAGGCGCCCCTGTCCGCGCCTATCACTGAGCTCCTAGGGGAGTTCCAGGACGTCTTGTGTATTTTCATATGTGATTTCCTTTGTAAATATGTTTCTTTTTCCCCTTTTCTTGTGTGTTTTGTTCCTTTTTAGCTTAGTTCCCGTATTTCTATGAGATTCGGAGACTACGCGCGTTTTATGTATTTTTGTAGGTAATTTGGCATGAATCGAGGATCGATTTGAAGGAGGGTCGAGGCATGGAGCAAGGCCCGAGCTAAAGAGGAAAGAGAGGAGCAAGTCATGAAGAAGAATAAGAGGAAAGCCAATAAGAAGAAGGTGGAACGAGGTCCGGACCGAGTTGCAACAACGCCGGGCCCGACTTGGGAGCTTTCAACCTCGGACCGACATGCACAGTAACTCGGGCCCGAGGTCCTCCGTGTCGGTCCGAGTCGGTCACCGGACTACTTGGGCTCCAAGGCACGAAATTGTGGACTTCCACTTTTGCCCCTCATCTAATCTATAAAAGGGCCTCTTGTCTTCTAATTTGGGGTTCTCTCTTAGACACAAAAAAGGGGTTCCAAGGGGTTGGAAAGGAGCTATCACACACAACAACCCTCAAAAGGATACTTGGAGAGCAAGGAGGAAGAAGAGGAGAAGGAGAAGAGAGAGAATCGGCCAAGGGAGAGGAAGACTTGATAGGTTTTGTTGGTAGATTTGCTTTGCTTTGTTTTGATCTTGTGGATTTGGAAACACTTGATTGGAATTTGTGGATTGCTTTTGATTTGAATAAAACTTTGCTTTGTTTTGAGATTGATGATGTTGATTGCTTTCCCTTTTGATTTGTTTGCTTTCTTTGTTTGCCACATGGAGTAGATCTCCTTGATCTTGGGTTATGGGGGAAAACCCTAGCTAGGTTTGGGCTAGAAACCCCAATTCCATAGCCTTGAGTGTTTGATCTAAGGAACCCACTCTACATAGAGCTACAATTCCTTGCGAAAGTTGGGAATCAAGGCTTGAGGTTGGCAAAGTAGCGAAAGTGAACATGTGTCAATCTCAAGACCTTGCTTCGAAGGGGATTTCCCCAATGATCGAGGTGTAGAAGTGGTTGGAACGAGGGCGAAAGCACTCGATCCTAGTCCGATCATCACTCATTGCTTGAATTGGGGTGGAAAAGCCTTAATCTACTAGAGAAGGAACCCAAAAGCCCAAGATCTAATTTTAATCTTTGAAGTTCGACAACCCCAGCTACCTCGGGCCCGACTTACCCAGTGTCGGTCCCGACTTCCTCTTGTCGCCAACATCGGGCCCGACGTGACCTCAGTGTCGGTCCCGACTGTTCTCTTGATTTCCTTTGTTTTACGCTCTCCTTCCTAGCTTCCTAGTGTCTAGGCACATCGATCGAGTAGACTTCCCGAGTTTTCGACACCCACCACGTGCTACAACGGGGTCGGGTTATAAAGAAAGCAAACAAATCAAAAGGGAGGACAATCAAGAGGAGGTGGCAAGGAGAGAACGGGAGCAACGGATGAGAGCCGAGGCTCAACTCAACGCTCTACCCCGGAATGCACGCCAATACATGCATCCGGAGTTGAGGGTACCCGAACCGGCTATTGTGGTTCCCGAGGTTGCCAAGAATTTTGAGATCAAGACGCAATTCATCTCCCTCATCAAGCGTGATCAATTCGAGGGCCGTCCACATGAGTGTCCCATAGAGCACGTCAAACGCTTTGTGGACATGTGTGAGACGATCTCTACCGACGAGGAGACATTGGAGTATGTGCTTCTAAAGGCGTTCAAATGGTCACTTGGGGGCAAGGCCACACATTGGCTCGAGATCCAAGCTCCTAGGTCAATCACAACTTGGAAGACACTCTGTGATGCTTTCTTGATGAAGTTCTTCCCGCCCTCAAAGACAACCGATCTAAGAAGGAAGATTTCAAGCTTTCAACAAGGTCCGAATGAGCCTATCTTCGAAGCATGGGACCGTTTCAAGGAGATGTTGCGCCAATGTCCTACTCATGGCCAACAACTATATGTGCTTCAAGACATCTTTTTCCAAGGCATCAATCCGGTAACGAAGGACAAGCTCAATCTCCACACCGATTGTGGTTTCATAGACTTGACACCGGATCAAGCTTGGGAGCTACTTGACAAGCTATCCGATTATGAGGCCATGTATGGGGTGAGTCAAGCTAGCAAAGAGGTGAAAGTTCAAGGTGAAGGTGCAAGGAAGTTATATGATCCAAAGGGAGAAGACATTGATAGGGATGTGAAGCTCCAATTCCTTGAAGGTGAAGTGAGCAAGCTTAAGAGGCAAGTCCACTACTACAAGCAAAATGCTAGAGCTTGTGAGGAGTGTGGATCCTTTGCACATGCTACACAAGTTTGTCCGGATGAGAGCCAAGTGCGCTTGGCCGAGCGAATTGAGGAGGCAAACTATGTTCGAGGAAATTTCGGTGGAAGAGGCAATTTCAACAATGGTGGCAATGGCCGGTGGAACAATGGTCAAGCTCAAGGTTACAACAACAACTTCAACCAAAACGAGCCAAGGGCGCCACCACCACCATATAGACCACTGGGATTCAATGAGCTACAATCATTCGCTCAAGAGATGAGAGACGGGTTCAAGGAGATGAGGACCCAATTCAATGAGTTTGGTGCATGGAGGAGGCAAGTCGACAATCAATTTGCCCAAATCGCAACTCAAGCCCCGAGAGAGAATGGGAGACTTCCGGGCCGACCCGAGGAGAACCCTCGAGCTCAAAACAATCAAAATGAAGTCCGGGCAATTGAATTGAGAAGTGGCCGAAACCTACCCGAGCCACACATGCCTAAGAAGAATGAAGAGAGTCGGACCAACTTACCCAGCAAGTCGGGTCCGACGTTCCCCGAAGTCGACCCAGCAAGAAGATCGACTCCTTCACCACGGACCGAGGTCGAGAGCAACTTGGGACCGACGTACACAGACCTCGATCCAACACTTCTGCCTCGGACCGAGATTCACAACATCGGGCCTGACATGGTGCCCAAGTCGGTCGAACAAAGAAATGTTGCAAGTGAAGTAGGGAAGTCCAAAGAGGTTGATCCAAGCAAGATTCAAGGTGCAATAATTCTTCCATATCCCTCGAAGAAGCCGAAAGATGTTGTTGAGAACAAATTCAAGAGGTTTCTCAAACTCTTGCAAGGCTTGAACATCTCTATCCCGTTCACCGATGCATTGAGCGAGATGCCATCTTATGCCAAGTTTTTAAAGGAGATTTTGAGCAAGAAGAGGTCGATAGTTGAAATGCAAGATGAGGTCAAGATCTTGGAGTTACCGCAAAAGCTAGGAGATCCCGGTCGTTTTGCTATCACTATTGGTGTGGGGTCTCAAAACATCCAAGCCTTGTGTGATCTTGGAGCAAGCACGAGCATCATTCCTTACACCATATGGAAATCCACATCCATGGGTCTCATAGCTCCGGTCAACATGAGGTTAACGATAGCGGATGGGTCATCCATTGAGCTAATTGGTATCGTCGAGGATTATCCCGTTTGCATTGAAGGCCACTATGTCCCAATCGACTTTGTTGTGGTGGACATGATAGAAGTGTCGGGTGAACCGATTATACTAGGGAGACCTTTCCTTGCTACGGTTGGGGCAATCATTGATGTAAAAAAGGGCCACTTGTCTCTTGACATTGGAGGAAGAGAGATTGAGTTTTTCTTTAGGCCAACTTCAAAAGGGACCGTACATAAGGAAGCTAAGATGATCCAAGTTCCTCTTGGATTGCAATGGGAAGCCGTTTCTAAGAAGTCAAGGCCAAGGGAGCTTAGGTTGAAAGCCACCCCACCACCTAGAGAAATTGAGATAGAGCGCCAAGGTCTAGCCCTCAATATGATTGAGCATGAGCAATTGGAGGAAAGAATGTCTTATTTGGAGGTGTTCAAGGTCGAGAAAGAAGAAGTTCAAGCACCACCGGAACCATCTCAAGAACTCAAGGAGCTTCCAAAAGATTTGAGGTACGCATTTCTTGGTCCCAACTCTTCTTTACCCGTAATCATAAATGTCAACTTGAATGATGAGGAGGAGTCTAAGTTGTTAGAGGTTCTAAGAAAACATAGAGGAGCTTTAGGGTATTCACTAGAGGAACTAAAGGGAATCTTGATGTCTCTCTATTTGGTGGTGTTTTCATATGTGATTTCCTTTGTAAATATGTTTCTTTCTCCCCTTTTCTTGTGCATTTTGTTCCTTTTTAGCCTAGTTCCCGTATTTCTATGAGATTCGGAGACTACGCACATTTTATGTGTTTTGTAGGTAATTTGGCATGAATCAAGGATCGATTTGAAGGAGGGTCGGGACATGGAGCAAAGGCCGAGCTAAAGCGGGAAGGAGAGAAGCAATCCATGAAGAAGAACAAGAGAAGCCAACTAAGAAGAAGGTGGAACGAGGTCAGGACCGAGTTGCAACAATCTTAGGAAGACTATTCTTAGCTATAATCTTAGGAAGACCATTCTTAGCTACGGCAGGGGCAAGGTTTGATGTCAAGAACGGCAAGGTTTCCTTTGAGATTGGGGAAGAGAAGGTCGATTTTCACTTCAACAAAGCTTTGAATGAGCCGGACGCCTTGGCCATCCTTAAACTTGAAGAGAGTGCCAAGAGAGAAAGTGAAGAAGTGGAAGTTGCTAGAGAGGTCGTTGTGTTAAGGAGTGATGAAAGCTTCAATGAACAAATACAAGTAAGGGAGTTGTTGGAGCAATTCAAGGATCAAGATGAGTCAACAATCAATGCTAGCTCAAGAAGAGATGAAGAGTATCCTTACTTATATCCTTTTAATGTTGGTGATGACCACAATTCTTCCCAAACTTTTGATTCCTACATTTGTTTAAGTGATTTGAACGATGACTTAGGAGACTCCTACATTTGCCTTAGTGATTTGAAAGATGAATTGGTAGAATCTCCTAGGAATTCTTTGGATAACCTTGGTGTAGGAAAAGAAAAATATGATGGAGCAAGTAAGGAGGAGAAATCTCATCCGTTGGAAGAGTATGATGAGATAGGCCCGAGATCGGAGAGCCATGCCTATATAGACCATCGTTGGTGGTTTTATGGGTATGAAGGCAATGGGAATGGGCACAACAATGGCGATCAATTCACCGTGTTTCACCCGCCATAAGGTTGAGTTTAGGAAGTCAAGCTAGTGACTCTAAACGAGCGCTTCTCGGGAGGCAACCCGAGCTAGTAGCTTTCTTTTCGTAATTTTAGTTTGATTTTTCTTAGTATAGCCTAGCTTTTCCCTAACCAATCTCTATCTAGTGTTTTGTGGATTTATGGTGTCGTGCATTCTTCAAAGTTGCGTAGGATTTGAGGTGAAATATTTAAATGGAAATATGGGAAAGAAGTTGCAAAGAGGATGGAGTAAAATTGGTGACCCGAATACTCCCACATCGAGCCCAGGTAAGTCGGGCCCAACTTAGGGACGTCGGTCCATGAAGTCGGTCCGATCCGAATTAACTAGTTGGAATGCCAATTTTGCCCTTGACCTAATTTGTCCCTTTCCCCCATTAAATACCACCCCCACCTACCTATCATCTTCATATCAACCACCATTCCCAAAATACAACCCCTCTCCCTCAAAAACTCTCAAAGTCGGCCGCCCCTCCCCTCACCATACTCGATCCACACCCTCCCTACTTCATCTCGTTCCAACCACAAAAAGGCCTACCTAACCCGATTCCGAGTAGAAATTTCGAGTTCAATATAGTCCTTCATCCCCCATCTAGATCTAGATTGAGGAAATTTGAGTTCTAAATTGCTTATTTGTTTAAAAGTTCAATACTCTTCGAATCCGGTATGTGTTACTCGATCTCTACTTATTTCTTTGAAAATCTTGTGCTTTCATTGCGTAGATTGAGTAATGCCATGTTTGATTTAGAGCTTGAGCTTGAGCATCAGTGGTGGATTTGCATGATTTGTGAAATTGAGCTTTAAAGTTGTTTATGCATGCTTAGATCCATTTAGAACTTCGATTAGGGATGTTTGATGGTTGAATTTGAAATTTAAGTGCATGATAGAGTAATTTGGGTTGATTTGAGGTTAGAGTCGAAGCATGAACTAGGTCGAGATCGACGTGCCCAAGAGAGTCGGGCCCGAGTTGTGGAAGTCGGTCCAACAAGTCGGACCGAGGTTGAGTAAGTCGGGCCCGACATAGGTCGGAAGTCGATCCATGTTGTTTTTGCTCTCTTCTTGTGATATCATGTGGATTCATGTGTTTAATTGTCGGCTATAGCCTAATCATGATGTAGAATGATCATTTGCTTAGCTATTGTTAGAAGATGTCCATGATGATTTATGTTGGATTGAGATGCATGTGAGTCTAGAGACTAAGTATGGGGTTCCCTTGTGTTGAAATGTTGTTGTGTGTAGATGAGTGCTTTTGTTGAGTTGTATGGAGTTTATCTTGGATCCTTTTGTTTGGTTGGATGTGTGTAGGTACCATGGAGACAAGAGCTTCATCCTCTCATGTGGAAAGGCCAAGGAAGAAATCCAAGAAGACGAGGAAAGAGCCGAAGTTGGATGATGTCTATTTGGAGGAGGATGAGCAAGTGGAGAATTATGAAAGATATATGGCGCTTGAGCACCACACGAGGTGGATTGATTGGGAAGCCGTGAGGAAGATGGACATGGATCAAGCCCTTCCAAGATGCTACTCCCACATCGGTCTTAATGAGATGCTAAGGTGGGACAACACTCACTACCCCGCCCTCACCTCGGAATTCATGGCCACATTCGAGTGCACTTATGATAATGTGGAGGATGAGGAAGGGGCGATCACTTTCCGATTGGGCAATGAGGACCACAATCTCACTCTTAGGAATTTGGCTACCTACTTCGGGTTTCCATGCCCAAGAGAAGAGACCGGCGTCAACAATGAGAAGGTGAACCAAGTATGGCGTCATGTGGCCGGGAAGAGTGAGATGAGAAAGGGTTGCTAGCCCTCTTTTTCGGGTCATGGTGCGAGTCTTGGGGTGTGCAATCTATGCTCGTCATGAGTTGAGCAAGCCGATGAAGGAGGAGATCATGTTGCTCCATGAGATGCTTTTCAACACCGAGAAGCCCATGAACCTTGCATGGGAGTGGGTCAAGATGGTGCGAGACTTCCAAAGCTCCTCTTGGATCTACTTCGGTGGGATGATAGCAAGGCTCGCCATGCGTCTAGGAGTTGATCTTGACAAGTATTCTCCGGCTCCGAATGGTGTTGAGTTCATGAACATAAAGTATTTCAAGAAGGCCAACATCATCAAGGAGAAGCTCTACATGATTTCCTTGGCCCCTCACTCAAACTATGATGGTGTGTCGATCCGGTTAGTGCACAACCTCTATGATCTTTCTCGGTATCAAAATTGGTACCAAGTGTGGGCCGGCAAGCCACACTCATTTGGTGACCCCGAAGGTGCAAGAGAAGGGCGGCGACAACAATCTCAACATATTCGGTTTACCTCCCCTCCATCTACATCGGATTCCGACCAAGACAACTTCGTGTTTGCACCTCGTGGGGAGGACATGGATGTCGATCAAGGGCAAAATGAAGAAGATGAGCGCTTCCAAGGTTTGATGGCCAACCTCCGAGCCACGCACCAAGCTCCAACACTGGCGGACCGAGGTACACACCAAGTCGGGCCCGACTTCCCTCAACGTCGGTCCAGTTCATTCCATGGTGGTGAGGTCCCGAGGCATTATGAACGTGGAGAAGGGAGCGGTGCAAGGCGAGAGCAAGCTCAAGGTGGCGGTTATGAAGGCTATGCCCAATGGTACGGTCCGGGAATGGTGTTCCCCGAGCAACAACAACCGGTGGACATGTCCTTCTTAGCCAACCAAATGGCCCATCTCCAACTTCAACAAGAAAATGTTCTCCAAGAGGTCCATCAAATGAATCTCCAACAACAACAACAATTGCTTCAACAACAAAGTGCTTTCCAAGCTACCCAACAAGAGATGAACCGAGCCCTCGGCTACACTAGGCGAGAGGTGGAGGAGCTTAGAGAGGTGGAAGATCAAAGGTGGCGGGTCCAAGATAGCTTCAACACGTTGATGAGCGGGAACTTCCCTTCCCGTGAGGACCAATGGACACGCCCGGAGCCTCAACTCCAACCACCACCACAAGACTTCTACCAAGAGCAAGTGTACGAGAGGGAGCGGCAAGCAAGGCTCCAAAGAGGACGTAGACGTGACAACCCCTTCGAGTGATCCTAAACATGCCATTGAAGAATAAGAAATTGTGAGCTTTTCATACTCTTCTCTCTTGCTTTTAAGTTTTGATTTCCTTGTTTGATGGGGACATCAAAATTTTAAGTATGGGGTGGGGGTAGGTGTGTTCATGATTTCACTTGTTTATGTTTGTTTGTTATTTTGAGGATATTTAGTTTGTGTTTCTAGTTTGTATTTGGGATGTTTGCTTATTGGTTTGTGGAATGACATGGATGATTAATTTGGTCTAGAATGGATGAGTTTTTGGTTTTAGAGAAATTTTTGCAGAAATCCAAAAAAAAAAAATTGAAAAATTTTGTTAAAAACAACAAAAAGATTTTGTGTTTTGTAGGTTTTGGACTAGAAATTCCCATCTTAGATTGCCAAAATAAAAGCTAATGATGATGTGAGCATGTAAATTCTTTTGCATATTTTTGGATAGTTTAGCCTCTAAAAATGATGTTGCTTTTGATGTGATCATGATATCTTGCTTGTTTTATTGAACATGTGAGTTCTAGGATGAGTTCTTATGCAACTAAGTATGAGTGACCCTTGTGAGATTGATTTTTGGCCATTTTAGGGATTTTTGTTCATATTTGCATATCCCTCATGTTTCTTGTGTGATTAGATCATGCATTCTTAGTAAAACTTGCTATTACAGTGTTTATCTATTTTCCAAGACCGTATTGAGAATTGTCCTAGCATGGTCACATTGATTTTGAACTTTATTCTTCTAGTCACATAAATGTTCCATATCCTACCATGAAGATAATCCTTTGTTTGTAGCCCCGTTCTAGCCTAAACCTTTGTTTGAAACTCCTCAAAAATATTATTCCTAGCCTTATATGACTTGACCCTTATGGGATTGGACTTTAGAAGAAAGGTTGGGATTGTATTTGAAGAGTTGAGATTCTCTTGGGTTTAAGGGCAAAAGAATGGTGTTATGAATCATGTGGGTAGTGCATCTTTGTTGTACAAAAATGAAAAAAAGAAAGAAAAGAAAGAAAGAAAATGTTGGAAATGTAAAGTGGAATAAAGCAAGGAGCTTATGTGAAGAAAATGGTCCGACCGAGTTACAAGCAACATCGGGCCCGATGTCATAAGAAAGTCGGTCCAAATGTAGAAAGTGTTGAAAATCCAACAAAAAGCATAAGAGCAAAGATGAAGTGGAATGTTAAGTGAAATTTTGGGTTGAAAGGAAAATGTTAAGTCTTTTGGGTGAGTGTGAAAGTAATTGTGGAATTTGGTGAAGTTGGTGAGAGTTTAGGTTGTTCAATCCCCATTGTAAGCACCACAAGACCAAATAATTCCCACCTTGAGAAATACCAAAAGCCCCATTACAACCCGACCGAATGGAACCTCTTTGAGGACCTCCATTGAGCCAAGTTCGAAATTCTTTGTGTACTTTGCATTAGGCATCTCTAGGTGGAGGAATTGGTGATATTAGCTTCAATAGTAAAGTCCTTACTTGCATGATTTTTGAGCTTGAGTGTTCATTGCTAAACCCAAAACACATGATGAGTGATACACATTCACATATCCCTAAAGTGAGGCTTAGTTGCATTGACTTTATTCCTTGGAACACTTAATCATGTGTGATGATGTAATCTTGCTTGAATATCGATCACTTGTGCTTAAAATGTGTTTTCATACGAGGCTTTACTTGAAGATTATGTTTCGGTCTTGCTCACATTGTTATTGCTTGAGGACAAGCAAGTTTAAGTATGGGGTATTTTGATGTCTCTCTATTTGGTGGTGTTTTCATATGTGATTTCCTTTGTAAATATGTTTCTTTCTCCCCTTTTCTTGTGCGTTTTGTTCCTTTTTAGCCTAGTTCCCGTATTTCTATGAGATTCAGAGACTACGCACATTTTATGTGTTTTGTAGGTAATTTGGCATGAATCAAGGATCGATTTGAAGGAGGGTCGGGACATGGAGCAAAGGCCGAGCTAAAGCGGGAAGGAGAGAAGCAAGCCATGAAGAAGAACAAGAGAAGCCAACAAAGAAGAAGGTGGAACGAGGTCAGGACCGAGTTGCAACCACATCGGGCCCGACTTTGAAGTCTCCAACCTCGGACCGAGTTGCACAGTAACTCGGGCCCGAGGTCCTCCGTGTCGGTCCGAGTCGGTCACCGAACTACTTGGGCTTCAAGGCACGAATTTGTGGACTTCCACTTTTACCCCTCATCTAATCTATAAAAGGCCCTCTTGTCTTCTAAGAAGGGGTTCCCTCACACACACACAAAAAGGGGGTTCCAAGGGAGCCAAGAGGATTCTTGGAGAGCAAGGAGGAAGGAGAGGAGAAGGAAGAGAGAGAGAATCGGCCAAGGGAGGAAGGCTTGATAGGTTTTGTTGATTGTTTAGCTTTGCTTTGTTTGATCTTGTGGATTTGAAAACCCTTGATTTGGATTTGTGGATTGCTTTGGATTTGAATGAAACTTTGCTTTGTTTTGAGATTGATTATGATGATTGCTTTCCCTTTTGATTTGATTGCTTTCGTTGCTTGTCTCATGGAGTAGATCTCCTTGATCTTGGGTTATGGGGGAAAACCCTAGCTAGGTTTAGGCTAGAAACCCCAATTCCATAGCCTTGAGTGTTTGATCTAAGGAACCCACTCTACATAGAGCTACAATTCCTTGCAAAAGTTGGGAATCAAGGCTTGAGATTGGCAAAGTAGCGAAAGTGAACATGTGTCAATCTCAAGACCTTGCTTCGAAGGGGATTTCCCCATGGATCGAGGTGTAGATGTGGTTGGAACGAGGGCGAAAGCACTCGATCCTAGTCCGATCATCACTCTTTGCTTGAATTGGGGTGGAAAGGCCTTAATCTACTAGGGAAGGAACCCAAAAGCCCAAGATCTACTTTTAACCTTTGAAGTTCGACATCCCCAGCTACCTCGGGCCCGACTTACACAGTGTCGGTCCCGACTTCCTCTTGTCGCCAACCTCGGGCCCGACGTGACCTCAGTGTCGGTCCCGACTGTTTTCTTTGTTTTCCTTCGTTTTATGCTCTCCTTTCTAGCTTCCTAGTATCTAGGCACATCGATCGAGTAGACTTCCCGAGTGTTCGACACCCACCACGTACTACAACGGGGTCGGGTTATAAATTGTATCTCTTGACCCTCGCTTCCGAGTGGCGATCAAATCTCTCCCTCAATTCGCATGCATAGGATTTATATGGAGGATAACCATAAACCCACTATTGAACCCTAAAGAAGATTAAATCCTAACATGAAAGAAGTGGTAAAGAGTGAAATACTTAGGATGTTGGATGCGGGAATCATCTTCCCAATTTCCGATAGCAAGTATGTGAGTCCCGTGCATGTAGTTCCTAAGAAAGGAGGTCTCACCGTTGTGCAAAATGAAAAGGGAGAAATGATACCTATGAGAACCACAACAAAATGGAGTATGTGTATTGATTACCGTAAGCTTAATAGTGGCACTCGCAAAGACCATTTTCCTCTTCCTTTCATAGACCAAGTCCTAGAAAGATTAGCACAACATGAGTATTTTTGCTACCTTGACGGGTATAGCGGGTTTTGGCAAATCCCTATTCATTCCGACGATCAAGAGAAGATGACATTCACATGTCCTTATGGGACTTTTGCCTATAGACGCATGCCTTTTGGTTTATGTAATGCGCCGACAACGTTTCAAAGATGCATGATGTCCATCTACTCCGATATGGTTGAGGATATAGTAGAAGTGTTTATGGATGATTTCTCCGTCTATGGTTCCTCATTTGATGTTTGCTTAGCTAACTTAGACAAGGTTTTGACTAGATGTGAGGAGACTAGCTTGGTGCTTAATTGGGAAAAATGCCACTTCATGGTGAAGGAGGGCATAGTACTAGGACACCTAGTTTCTAGTAGGGGGATAGAAGTAGATAAAGCTAAAGTTGAAATAATTGAAAAAACTACCTCCTCCCTCTTGTGTTCGTGATGTTAGGAGTTTCTTAGGTCATGCAGGATTTTATAGACGGTTCATCAAGGATTTTTCTAAGATTGCAAAACCATTGTCTAACCTCTTGATGAAGGATGTGCCCTTTGAATTTTCCGAGGATTGCATGAGTTCTTTTTGTAGGTTGAGAGATGCCTTGATTTCGGCTCCAATAATGGCGGCACCCGATTGGAATCTTCCATTCGAGGTGATGTGTGATGCTAGTGATTTCGCCGTAGGGGCCGTCCTTGGGCAAAGGAAGGATGGAAAGTTGCATGCCATCTACTACGCAAGCAAAACTTTGGATGAAACTCAGTGCAATTACACAACGACGGAGAAAGAGTTTCTTGCGATAGTGTTTGCATTTGAGAAATTCCGTTCATATCTTGTGGGATCAAAGGTGGTAGTCTTCATGGACCATGCGGCAATCAAATACCTCATGAAGAAGAAAGATGCAAAGCCGAGGCTTCTAAGGTGGATGCTCCTTCTCCAAGAGTTTGACCATGAGATCAAGGACAAAACCGGTGCGGAAAATGTGGTAGCTGATCATCTATCCTGTTTGCCCATTGAGTACATGTTGGAGATGGAGGACGGTTTGACTATAGATGATTCAAGAGCAGATGAAGTTCTCATGAGCGGAAAGGAGGAAAGGAAAGGTGGATCGACGAACCAAGTAAGTCGGGCCCGAGGTCCAGAACATCGAACCAAAGGCAGGGCCGGTACAAGTGAGTCGGGACCGAGGTCTTCAACATCGGGCCCGAGTTACCTCTGTGTCTGCGAAGCTAGACCGGCGTCCAACCATGTCGGGCTCAGTACACTTCAACTTCGATCCGTGGAAGAAAGTAAGTTTCCTAACTCGATTTCCATTCCTTCTCGTTCTCAATTGATTAATTCTTTCTCCCCCACTTGCCTTCTTTCTATTAGTGCCGTAAGACGAGGGGTTTCCCCTTGGTTTGCGGATTTTGCTAACTTTGCCGTAGGGGGAGTGATCCCACCAAATTTATCTTATCAAGCTAGGAAGAAATTCTTACATGATGCTAGACAATATTTTTGGGATGATCCATATCTCTACAAGGAAGGGCGTGATCAAATCTATAGACGGTGTGTGTCAAGTGAAGAGGTTGAGAGCATAATTCACCATTGCCATTCCTTGCCTACGGGGGGTCACGCTAAGAGTTCCAAAACCACTTCAAAAATTCTTCAATGTGGTTATTATTGGCCAACCATGT
Organism: Fallopia convolvulus; assembly: GCA_964016875.1. Lineage (NCBI taxonomy): Eukaryota > Viridiplantae > Streptophyta > Magnoliopsida > Caryophyllales > Polygonaceae > Fallopia > Fallopia convolvulus. Next base: position 29,970,426 of record OZ024730.1, read on the forward strand.
TCAAGGATGTGCATGATTATGTGAGGAAGTGTGAGGAGTGCCAAAGAGAGGGGAACCTATCAAGGAGGAATGAGACTCCTCAAACTGGCATTCTAGAAGTTGAGTTATTTGATGTATGGGGTATTGATTTCATGGGACCATTCCCCACATCGGGGCCTTACAAGTACATCTTGGTAGCCGTGGACTATGTCTCAAAATGGGTGGAGGCTATACCAACAAGAACGAATGATGCTAGGGTGGTGATGAAGTTCTTGAAAAGCAACATTTTTGCAAGGTTTGGTGTGCCTAGGGTTCTCATAAGTGATGGCGGACCTCATTTCATTGAGAGGTGCTTCGAGAATGTGTTGATCAAGTATGGGGTGTCTCATCGAGTTGCTACTCCTTATCATCCTCAAACAAGCGGGCAAGTCGAGGTGTCAAACCGTCAAATCAAGGCTATCCTGGAGAAGACCGTATCTCGATCAAGGAAAGATTGGGCCTCTAAGCTCGATGATGCACTTTGGGCTTATAGAACCGTCTTTAAGACACCTCTAGGAACTACACCCTTCAATCTAGTTTATGGCAAGGCATGCCATCTTTCGGTCGAGCTTGAGCACATGGCAAAATGGGCACTCAAAGAGATGAATTGAAATATCAACTTGGCCGGTGAGAAAAGGTTTCTAGAGCTTCATGAGTTCGGGGAATTGAGGTTGAAAGCCTATGAGAACTCCAAGTTGTACAAGGAGAAGACCAAGAAGTGGCATGATAGGAAGTTGATCCCAAAGACCTATCAAACCGGTGACAAGGTTCTCCTTTTCAATTCAAGGCTTAAACTTTTCCCGGGGAAGTTAAGGACTAGGTGGAGTGGACCATTTGTGGTCCACCATATCTATGCTCATGGTGCGGTGGACTTGGTTGATGAACGGGGACATATTTTCAAAGTGAATGGTCATCGAGTGAAGAAGTTCTATGACAAGGCCGGTCCAAGCGAAGAAGTTAGGGCCTCATGGGCTCTCGTCCTCGCCAATTGATCCTAAACATGCCATTGAAGAATAAGAAATTGTGAGCTCTTCATACTCTGCTCTCTTGCTTTTAAGTTTTGGTTTCCTTCTTTGATGGGGACATCAAAATTTTAAGTATGGGGTGGGGGTAAGTGTGTTCATGATTTCACTTGCTTATGTTTGTTTGTTATTTTGAGGATATTTGTTTTTTGTTTTTAGTTTGTGTTTGGGATGTTTGCTTCTTGGTTTCTGGTTTGATGAAAGACATGGATGATTAATTTGGTTTTGAATGGATGAGTTTTTGGTTTTAGACAAATTTTTGCAAAAAAATCCAAAAAAATTGAAAAAAAATGTGTTAAAAACAACAAAAAGATTTTGTGTTTTGCAGGTTTTGGACTAGAAATTCCCATCTTAGATTGCCAAAATAAAAGCTAATGATGATGTGAGCATGTAAATTCCTTTTCATATTTTTGGATAGTTTAGCCTCTAAAATGATGTTGCTTTTGATGTGATCATGATATCTTGCTTGTTTTATTGAACATGTGAGTTCTAGGATGAGTTCTTATGCAACTAAGTATGAGTGACCCTTGTGAGATTGATTTTTGGCCATTTTAGGGATGCTTGTTCATATTTGCATATCCCTCATGTTTCTTGTGTGATTAGCTCATTCATGCTTAGTAAAACTTGTTATTGCGGTGTTTATCTATTTTCCAAGACCGTCATGAGATTTGTCCTAGCATTGTCACATTGATTTTGAACTTTATTCTTCTAGTCACATAAATGTTCCATATCCTACCATGAAGTTAATCCTTTGTTTGTATCCCCGTTCTAGCCTAAGTCTTTGTTTGAAACTCCTCAAAAATATTATTCTTAGCCTTGTATGACTTGACCCTTATGGGATTGGACTTTAAAAGAGAGGTTTTGATTGTATTTGAAGAGTTGAGATTCTCTTGGGTTTAAGGGCAAAGAATGGTGTTATGAATCATGTGGGTAGTGCATCTTTGTTGTAAAAAATGAAAAAAAAAAAAGAAAGAAAAGAAAGAAAGAAAATGTTGGAAATGTAAAGTGGGATGAAGGAAAAGGGCCTAAGTGAAGAAAAATGGTCCGACCGAGTTACAAGCAACATCGGGCCCGATGTCATAAGAAAGTCAGTCCAAAATGTAGAAAGTGTGGAAAATCCAACAAAAAGCCTAAGCGCAAAGATGAAGTGGAATGTTAAGTGAAATTTTGGGTTGAAAGGAAAAATGTTAAGTCTTTTGGGTGAGTGTGAAAGTAATTGTGGAATTTTGGTGAAGTTGGTGAGAGTTTAGGTTGTTCAAATCCCCATTGTAAGCACCACAAGACCAAATAATTCCCACCTTGAGAAATACCAAAAGCCCCATTACAACCCAGTCGAATGGAACCTCTTTGAGGACCTCCATTGAGCCAAGTTCGAAATTCTTTGTGTACTTTGTATTAGGCATCTCTAGGTGGAGGAATTGGTGATATTAGCTTCAACAGTAAAGTCCTTACTTGCATGAATTTTGAGCTTGAGTGTTCATTGCTAAACCCAAACACATGATGAGTGATACACATTCACATATTCCTAAAGTGAGGCTTAGTTGCATTGACTCTATTCCTTGGAACACTTAATCATGTGTGATGATGTAATCTTGCTTGAATATCAATCACTTGTGCTAAAATGTGTTTTCATACGAGGCTTTACTTGAAGATTATGTTTCGGTCTTGCTTACATTGTTATTGCTTGAGGACAAGCAAGTTTAAGTATGGGGTATTTTGATGTCTCTTTATTTGGTGGTGTTTTCATATGTGATTTCCTTTGTAAATATATTTCTTTTTCCCCTTTTCTTATGTGTTTTGTTCCTTTTTAGCTTAGTTCCCGTATTTCTATGAGATTCGGAGACTACGCGCGTTTTATGTATTTTTGTAGGTAATTTGGCATGAATCGAGGATCGATTTGAAGGAGGGTCGAGGCATGGAGCAAGGCCCGAGCTAAAGAGGAAAGAGAGGAGCAAGTCATGAAGAAGAATAAGAGGAAAGCCAATAAGAAGAAGGTGGAACGAGGTCCGGACCGAGTTGCAACAACGCCGGGCCCGACTTGGGAGCTTTCAACCTCGGACCGACATGCACAGTAACTCGGGCCCGAGGTCCTCCGTGTCGGTCCGAGTCGGTCACCGGACTACTTGGGCTCCAAGGCACGAAATTGTGGACTTCCACTTTTGCCCCTCATCTAATCTATAAAAGGGCCTCTTGTCTTCTAATTTGGGGTTCTCTCTTAGACACAAAAAAGGGGTTCCAAGGGGTTGGAAAGGAGCTATCACACACAACAACCCTCAAAAGGATACTTGGAGAGCAAGGAGGAAGAAGAGGAGAAGGAGAAGAGAGAGAATCGGCCAAGGGAGAGGAAGACTTGATAGGTTTTGTTGGTAGATTTGCTTTGCTTTGTTTTGATCTTGTGGATTTGGAAACACTTGATTGGAATTTGTGGATTGCTTTTGATTTGAATAAAACTTTGCTTTGTTTTGAGATTGATGATGTTGATTGCTTCCCCTTTTGATTTGTTTGCTTTCTTTGTTTGCCACATGGAGTAGATCTCCTTGATCTTGGGTTATGGGGGAAAACCCTAGCTAGGTTTGGGCTAGAAACCCCAATTCCATAGCCTTGAGTGTTTGATCTAAGGAACCCACTCTACATAGAGCTACAATTCCTTGCGAAAGTTGGGAATCAAGGCTTGAGGAGGTGGCAAGGAGGGAACGGGAGCAACGGATGAGAGCCGAGGCTCAACTCAACGCTCTACCCCGGAATGCACGCCAATACATGCATCCGGAGTTAAGGGTACCCGAACTGGCTATTGTGCTTCCCGAGGTTGCCATGAATTTTGAGATCAAGACGCAATTCATCTCCCTCATCAAGCGTGATCAATTCGAGGGCCGTCCACATGAGTGTCCCATAGAGCACGTCAAACGCTTTGTGGACATGTGTGAGACGATCTCTACCGACGAGGAGACATTGGAGTATGTGCTTCTAAAGGCGTTCAAATGGTCACTTGGGGGCAAGGCCACACATTGGCTCGAGAGCCAAGCTCCTAGGTCAATCACAACTTGGAAGACACTCTATATGCTTTCTTGATGATGTTCTTCCCGCCCTCAAAGACAACCGAGCTAAGAAGGAAGATTGCAAGCTTTCAACAAGGTCCGAATGAGCCTCTCTTCGAAGCATGGGACCGTTTCAAGGAGATGTTGCGCCAATGTCCTACTCATGGCCAACAACCATATGTGCTTCAAGACATCTTTTTCCAAGGCATCAATCCGGTAACGAAGGACAAGCTCAATCTCCACACCGATTGTGGGTTCATAGACTTGACACCGGATCAAGCTTGGGAGCTACTTGACAAGCTATCCGATTATGAGGCCATGTATGGGGTGAGTCAAGCTAGCAAAGAGTTGAAAGTTCAAGGTCAAGGTGCAAGGAAGTTATATGATCCAAAGGGAGAAGACATTGATAGGGATGTGAAGCTCCAATTCCTTGAAGGTGAAGTGAGCAAGCTTAAGAGGCAAGTCCACTACTACAAGCAAAATGCTAGAGCTTGTGAGGAGTGTGGATCCTTTGCACATGCTACACAAGTTTGTCTGAATGAGAGCCAAGTGCGCTTGGCCGAGCGAATTGAGGAGGCAAACTATGTTCGAGGAAATTTCGGTGGAAGAGGCAATTTCAACAATGGTCGCAATGGCCGGTGGAACAACGGTCAAGCTCAAGGTTACAACAACAACTTCAACCAAAACGAGCCAAGACTCTCGCCGCTTTGCGGGAGCACTTCTTCTGGCCCCCACATGGCTCAGCAAGTGACACGCTTCTGTCGCTCTTGTGTCACTTGCCAGCGAGCCAAGGCCTCATCGCAGCCCCATGGCTTGTATACTCCGCTTCCCATCCCAGCTGGGCCTTGGGAAGACTTGTCTATGGATTTTGTCGTAGGTCTTCCTACGACACGGAGAGGAAAGGACTCGATCTTCATCGTTGTTGATCGGTTTTCCAAGATGGCCCATTTCGTGGCTTGTAAGTCCACGAATAGCGCCGCCGAGGTTGCCGATCTATTCTACGACAATGTCGTACGCCTTCATGGAATTCCGCGCACTATTGTTAGTGATCGGGATTCCAAATTCGTTGGTCACGTTTGGCGCACCCTTTGGGGGAAGCTCGATACGAAACTTTTGTTTTCTACCAGCTATCACCCCCCAAATGGATGGTCAAATTGAGGTGACTAACCGCACATTGGGAGCTCTCCTTCGCACTATGTTGAAGGCGAACCCCCGATGTTGGGAAGACTTACTACCTTTTGTTGAGTTTTCCTATAACAGGTCTAGGCACTCGGCGACGCAGCTCACTCCATTTGAGGTCGTTTATGGCCGCAATCCACTGACGCCACTGGACTTGACTCCGAGACCGCTCCGAGTTGGAGAGCAGACTACCGCGACCACCTGCGCACATCAGATTCAGGAGCTACATCGGAGGACGAGAGAGCAGCTGGAGCGCCGAGCTATACAGTATGCAGCGCAACACAACCGCGGCCGCCGCCATCTTGTGTTCGCGCCAAGAGACCTTGTGTGGTTGCACCTACGCAAGGAGCGCTTTCCTGCTCGTCGGAAGACGAAGCTGTCACCCCGAGGCGATGGTCCTTTCAGAGTCGTCCGAGCCATCGACGACAATGCTTATCAGCTGGATCTTCCTGACGACTATGGTGTACATGCGACGTTTAACGTCGTTGACCTCTTTCCCTATGTCGCACCGGAGTTCGACGAGGGTGAAGCGGGGATGCTTCACACTCATGGGGGGGAGGATGATGTGACCCAGACGACCATGAGTGCTCACGAGGAGGAACGGGCTATGAGTGTACGTTCTGAGGGCCCGATCACACGAGCCCGAGCGAAGGCCATTGGACAAGCCACCTTGTCCTTGGTCTCCTGATCTTTCATGGAGCACACAAAGTCGCAATGCCTCATCATACTTTGGTCAGTTTGGTTACCATATACGAGTCCTCGGTGCCGGACAACGCACTCGAGGCCTTGGACAAGACATAGGCGTGTTTGGTGCGCCTCACTTATCTTAGCTTCATTACTTATTAGACTAGCTATTTTAAGTAGTTGCTATGTTTGGAGACTTTCTATTTTTTGGTGTGGCCTAGGGTTTGCATACATGGGCCAACCTAGGGTTTCTACTATTAGTTTATTGTGTTCATATAAATAGCTAGGCATATGTCACATTTTGGTTTTCACGTAAGACTTGAATGAACATCAGAGAAGTGGTTTTGCGTCAATTTTCAATTTCATAATTTGTCTACCTCTCAATCCTTTCAATCGTCTACTTCTTTTATCCTTAATGTCTGCCCATTTACCCTTTCACCATTCTCGGATTCCGAGAAATATCTGTTACGGGTACCATAGACCGATTCAATCACTTGGTCGGTTCATTGTGGAGTTCGATTTAGGTCTTCACTCGCCCTTCAATTTGCCACATCTTCTTCAAAGATCTATTTGGGATGACGCAAGGCGAGATCCGGGGACAACGAATGCATCATCAAACCATTATGTAGAAGAATAATATAAACCTAAAACAAGCATAATAGCAAATTAAAGAAATACTGCATCAAATTAAAGAAAAACTGTAGCAAATTAGAATTTGTAATCTGTTGTAAATCTATAACAGAATCTGTCATCTGTAATCTGTTACAGCAAAGCAAACTGCGGGATTAAAAAAATACATCAAAAAACTGATTACAAATAAAATAATACAGTAGAAATGTGATTAGAGCAAAGCAAACTACAACAAATTAAAAAAATACAACAGAAATCTAATTACAAATTACAAAAATTATAGAAGAAAAGCAGATTATAGATATGTTGGGACGTTGTTGGGACCTCTGGTTCTAAGCAACGGATCAACGATTCACTTCTCTTTAAGTTTTGATAATGACAAATACCATAGGGAACTAATGTGGTTTGTTCAAGTATTTCTAAGGAACACAGGTACAGCCAAGAACTCCTATGAATGACAAAGCCACTACTGGCCACAATGAAGAGTTTCCATCAAGGGAACTCTGAAGAGGAAAGTTCCCATGAAGTGGGAACTCCCAGAAACAAACAAGAAAACACAAGCTTACAACGATGAAGAGTTTCCATCAAGGGAACTCTGAAGAAGTCAGTTCCCATGAAATGGGAACTCACATGTGAAGACAACGACCGTTCAGCGCAGATCGCGGGATTCTGTCTCAGACAGCCAGAGGGAACAGTCTGAGGATCAGACTGTCACGCTTCATCCAACGGTCCGATTGATTCAAGAAGTTGACCTAGTTCAAACCAAAGTCACATGTGAAGAAAGTACAACTTGGGCATCAAGCAAAAGGCATTTTGGACACAAACGAAAGATGCGACTGCCCAAGACAAATGAACTATAAAGCCAAATGAATAGTACTCGGTCTGAGTACTTCTCCCGGAACTTAAAAACACCCACATAAGAGAAAAGAAAGAAAAGGAAGAGAAGTCCCCGCCGGCGAGTGTGTGATCTCGACGACGGTGAAGCTGAAGTTCCCTGGAGCAAGGGAACTGAGAAGTCAGCGTAAGGTTTGAGTTACTTGTGTTTTGTTGTTGTGAGCTTAGGAACTCAGTTGAGAGGATTTACTAGTGTTGCTAGAGTTAGGAAGAACTTGTAGGAACAGAGAAGTGTAAATCCGGCTGTGTAACTAAGGAACAAAGCAATCAATATAAGTAAGTCATTCAAAATCCTCCAAGCGGAGGTAGAGGTTTACCCATACAACTAGTTGGTTGTAGTGGGGTTCCTCTATAAAGGAACTGTGCCTTTCACTGTTTTTATTACTTGCGATTATTTACTTCCGCTGCCTTGGGAACAGCTTAATTGCCAGTTCCCAAGCTCACTGCTAACCGATTATGATCCAACAATTGGTATCAGAGCGAGCGCTCTAGATTTGTGTTAGCATCGCAGGTGCCAAAATGGCTCAGGAACTTACTCAGGTGGGGAACAATACCAGCAAGCCGCCAAGGCTTATAACAGGAAGATTTGAAAGCTGGCAACGCGACATGAAAGATTGGATGCGTGGCCAAGACTACCAAGCCTGGTGCGTCATCGAAAGGGGGAACTTCGAAATCGATCCAGCTACTGTCAACGATCTCTCAAAGTGGGGTCCCAACGAGTACAAGTGCATGGAGGCAAACTACAAAGCAAAACAGTATCTAAAAAGGTCCATGTGCGTACAAGATTGTGACAGGGTTGCCAACCTTGACACAGCCAAGGAAATGTGGGAAGCCATCCAACAAATGCACGTTGGGAACTCAGATCTCAAAGAAGATCTTCAAATGAACGCAAAGAGGGAGTTCTACAACTTCCAAATGGAGATGGGAGAGTCCGTCGATAGCTACCAATCCCGGTTTGAAGGACTTTGCACTAAGATGGAAGGATTGGGGATCACAAAAGAAGAAATCACCCACAAAATGAAGGTCCAACAGCTCTTCAATGGATTGACTGGAGAATGGGCAAAGGAAAGAACGATGTTCAAGGAAAACCCAGAAAATCGAACGCTTATGCTCCATCAAGTATTTGGAAAGTTAGTGGGACATGAGAAGAGGAAGATCGATGATAAGGAACAAAGTCGAGCTCATCGAGGGATCGCACTCAAGATCGAAAAAATGCTCAAATCAACCCAAGAACAACATGAAGACTCCGAAGAAGAAGAGGATGAAGAGCTAGTCCTTGTGACAAGAGCTCTTCGAAATTTCTACAAAGGAAAGTCTCAACGGAACTGTGGGAACTGATCAAGGCCTAGGGCTGGGAGAGACTCTGCCAAGAAACTGTGAGAGTAGATCCCTCACAAGTGCGTCAATTCTACAACAACTTCACTATCACCAACGACGGCACTCAGGGAACTCTCTCCCACGAAGGCGACGAGTTCATTTTTACAACGTCTACGATCCGCCTTCAACTCCAGGTCCCTGGTCAAGGGCTTAGCGAGGTGCCCAGCAAGCTCTGGGGCGACTTCAACAGCGCCGAGGTGTACAACACAATTTTTGAGGGTCGGGTTCCCTCTAAGGTCCTCTCGACGCATCATCTGTCCTTGGTCGCCAAGCTCGCTCACCAATTCATCATCAACGTGGTGATCCCACGCCAAGAAAAGCGCCTGGTCGTCAACATCCCCGATGCCATCATCCTCTACCACTTCCTCCTCAAGAAGCCCATAAATCTTCCCCGAATTATCCTTGGGCACATGGAAAAGTGCATGGCCTCCAAGTCCCACTCCCTCCCCTACTCCGGGCTGATCAAGAAGCTCCTACAAAAAGAGGGTCTCTACGATGCCTCTAAAGACGAAATCGAGCTTGGAAGGGAACTGGACATTACAGTTGCCCAGAAGATGAGGCACTCGGAGCCTGTAGAGGAGGCGGCTCCCCTAGAGTCTGGTACACAAGAGGGGAACTCTCCAGTGTTGCTCCGCATCGCCAACACCCTCGATCAGATTGCTAGGGACCAGGCAGTGTTGGCCAGAGGACAAGAAAAGCTTACACAAGTCCTTACGCGCCTTTGTGACGCCTTGTTCCCTCAGAGCCCATGATCTCTCCCTTCTTGTTCCCTTAATCCAAAAATGACCACAAATTGTACTTGGGTTCCCATTGTACATATTCTCTTAAGTAATGAAATGGTCTTTATTTTGATTGCGTGTTCCATTCTTTCCTAATATTGCTTTGCTTAATTTTCGATGATGTCAAAAGGGGGAAAGATAAAAAATGTGAGATGAGTTAAAAGTTTAAGTTATCACAGACCACGCATAAGCTAAGGGGGAACAATTGCATAAAAAGCCTAATAGGAACTATGTGTCTCACCAGAAGTGGCTCCCTAAATCTAATGTGTCTCACCAGAAGTGGCTCCCTAAATCTAAATGTCTCACTAAGAGTGACTTCCCAAAATCATACTTAGGAACTCATCAACATATCATTCATTGAAATACTTGCATTTTTGTGATGGGTTTGTCATCATCAAAAAGGGGGAAATTGTTGGGACCTCTGGTTCTAAGCAACGGATCAACGATTCACTTCTCTTTAAGTTTTGATAATGACAAATACCATAGGGAACTAATGTGGTTTGTTCAAGTATTTCTAAGGAACACAGGTACAGCCAAGAACTCCTATGAATGACAAAGCCACTACTGGCCACATTGAAGAGTTTCCATCAAGGGAACTCTGAAGAGGAAAGTTCCCATGAAGTGGGAACTCCCAGAAACAAACAAGAAAACACAATCTTACAACGATGAAGAGTTTCCATCAAAGGAACTCTGAAGAAGTCAGTTCCCATGAAATGGGAACTCACATGTGAAGACAACGACCGTTCAACGCAGATCGCGGGATTCTGTCTCAGACAGCCAGAGGGAACAGTCTGAGGATCAGACTGTCACGCTTCATCCAACGGTCCGATTGATTCAAGAAGTTGACCTAGTTCAAACCAAAGTCACATGTGAAGAAAGTACAACTTGGGCATCAAGCAAAGGGCATTTTGGACACAAACGAAAGATGCGACTGCCCAAGACAAATGAACTATAAAGCCAAATGAATAGTACTCGGTCTGAGTACTTCTCCCAGAACTTAAAAACACCCACATAAGAGAAAAGAAAGAAAAGGAAGAGAAGTCCCCGCCGGCGAGTGTGTGATCTCGACGACGGTGAAGCTGAAGTTCCCTGGAGCAAGGGAACTGAGAAGTCAGCGTAAGGTTTGAGTTACTTGTGTTTTGCTGTTGTGAGCTTAGGAACTCAGTTGAGAGGATTTACTAGTGTTGCTAGAGTTAGGAAGAACTTGTAGGAACAGAGAAGTGTAAATCCGGCTGTGTAACTAAGGAACAAAGCAATCAATATAAGTAAGTCATTCAAAATCCTCCAAGCGGAGGTAGAGGTTTACCCATACAACTAGTTGGTTGTAGTGGGGTTCCTCTATAAAGGAACTGTGCCTTTCACTGTTTTTATTACTTGCGATTATTTACTTCCGCTGCCTTGGGAACAGCTTAATTGCCAGTTCCCAAGCTCACTGCTAACCGATTACGATCCAACAATTGGTATCAGAGCGAGCGCTCTAGATTTGTGTTAGCATCGCAGGTGCCAAAATGGCTCAGGAACTTACTCAGGTGGGGAACAATACCAGCAAGCCGCCAAGGCTTATAACAGGAAGATTTGAAAGCTGGCAACGCGACATGAAAGATTGGATGCGTGGCCAAGACTACCAAGCCTGGTGCGTCATCGAAAGGGGGAACTTCGAAATCGATCCAGCTACTGTCAACGATCTCTCAAAGTGGGGTCCCAACGAGTACAAGTGCATGGAGGCAAACTACAAAGCAAAACAGTATCTAAAAAGGTCCATGTGCGTACAAGATTGTGACAGGGTTGCCAACCTTGACACAGCCAAGGAAATGTGGGAAGCCATCCAACAAATGCACGTTGGGAACTCAGATCTCAGAGAAGATCTTCAAATGAACGCAAAGAGGGAGTTCTACAACTTCCAAATGGAGATGGGAGAGTCCGTCGATAGCTACCAATCCCGGTTTGAAGGACTTTGCACTAAGATGGAAGGATTGGGGATCACAAAAGAAGAAATCACCCACAAAATGAAGGTCCAACAGCTCTTCAATGGATTGACTGGAGAATGGGCAAAGGAAAGAACGATGTTCAAGGAAAACCCAGAAAATCGAACGCTTATGCTCCATCAAGTATTTGGAAAGTTAGTGGGACATGAGAAGAGGAAGATCGATGATAAGGAACAAAGTCGAGCTCATCGAGGGATCGCACTCAAGATCGAAAAAATGCTCAAATCAACCCAAGAACAACATGAAGACTCCGAAGAAGAAGAGGATGAAGAGCTAGTCCTTGTGACAAGAGCTCTTCGAAATTTCTACAAAGGAAAGTCTCAACGGAACTGTGGGAACTGATCAAGGCCTAGGGCTGGGAGAGACTCTGCCAAGAAACTGTGAGAGTAGATCCCTCACAAGTGCGTCAATTCTACAACAACTTCACTATCACCAACGACGGCACTCAGGGAACTCTCTCCCACGAAGGCGACGAGTTCATTTTTACAACGTCTACGATCCGCCTTCAACTCCAGGTCCCTGGTCAAGGGCTTAGCGAGGTGCCCAGCAAGCTCTGGGGCGACTTCAACAGCGCCGAGGTGTACAACACAATTTTTGAGGGTCGGGTTCCCTCTAAGGTCCTCTCGACGCATCATCTGTCCTTGGTCGCCAAGCTCGCTCACCAATTCATCATCAACGTGGTGATCCCACGCCAAGAAAAGCGCCTGGTCGTCAACATCCCCGATGCTATCATCCTCTACCACTTCCTCCTCAAGAAGCCCATAAATCTTCCCCGAATTATCCTTGGGCACATGGAAAAGTGCATGGCCTCCAAGTCCCACTCCCTTCCCTACTCCGGGCTGATCAAGAAGCTCCTACAAAAAGAGGGTCTCTACGATGCCTCTAAAGACGAAATCGAGCTTGGAAGGGAACTGGACATTACAGTTGCCCAGAAGATGAGGCACTCGGAGCCTGTAGAGGAGGCGGCTCCCCTAGGGTCTGGTACACAAGAGGGGAACTCTCCAGTGTTGCTCCGCATCGCCAACACCCTCGATCAGATTGCTAGGGACCAGGCAGTGTTGGCCAGAGGACAAGAAAAGCTTACACAAGTCCTTACGCGCCTTTGTGACGCCTTGTTCCCTCAGAGCCCATGATCTCTCCCTTCTTGTTCCCTTAATCCAAAAATGACCACAAATTGTACTTGGGTTCCCATTGTACATATTCTCTTAAGTAATGAAATGGTCTTTATTTTGATTGCGTGTTCCATTCTTTCCTAATATTGCTTTGCTTAATTTTCGATGATGTCAAAAGGGGGAAAGATAAAAAATGTGAGATGAGTTAAAAGTTTAAGTTATCACAGACCACGCATAAGCTAAGGGGGAACAATTGCATAAAAAGCCTAATAGGAACTATGTGTCTCACCAGAAGTGGCTCCCTAAATCTAATGTGTCTCACCAGAAGTGGCTCCCTAAATCTAAATGTCTCACTAAGAGTGACTTCCCAAAATCATACTTAGGAACTCATCAACATATCATTCATTGAAATACTTGTATTTTTGTGATGGGTTTGTCATCATCAAAAAGGGGGAAATTGTTGGGACCTCTGGTTCTAAGCAACGGATCAACGATTCACTTCTCTTTAAGTTTTGATAATGACAAATACCATAGGGAACTAATGTGGTTTGTTCAAGTATTTCTAAGGAACACAGGTACAGCCAAGAACTCCTATGAATGACAAAGCCACTACTGGCCACAATGAAGAGTTTCCATCAAGGGAACTCTGAAGAGGAAAGTTCCCATGAAGTGGGAACTCCCAAAAACAAACAAGAAAACACAATCTTACAACGATGAAGAGTTTCCATCAAAGGAACTCTGAAGAAGTCAGTTCCCATGAAATGGGAACTCACATGTGAAGACAACGACCGTTCAACGCAGATCGCGGGATTCTGTCTCAGACAGCCAGAGGGAACAGTCTGAGGATCAGACTGTCACGCTTCATCCAACGGTCCGATTGATTCAAGAAGTTGACCTAGTTCAAACCAAAGTCACATGTGAAGAAAGTACAACTTGGGCATCAAGCAAAGGGCATTTTGGACACAAACGAAAGATGCGACTGCCCAAGACAAATGGACTATAAAGCCAAATGAATAGTACTCGGTCTGAGTACTTCTCCCAGAACTTAAAAACACCCACATAAGAGAAAAGAAAGAAAAGGAAGAGAAGTCCCCGCCGGCGAGTGTGTGATCTCGACGACGGTGAAGCTGAAGTTCCCTGGAGCAAGGGAACTGAGAAGTCAGCGTAAGGTTTGAGTTACTTGTGTTTTGTTGTTGTGAGCTTAGGAACTCAATTGAGAGGATTTACTAGTGTTGCTAGAGTTAGGAAGAACTTGTAGGAACAGAGAAGTGTAAATCCGGCTGTGTAACTAAGGAACAAAGCAATCAATATAAGTAAGTCATTCAAAATCCTCCAAGCGGAGGTAGAGGTTTACCCATACAACTAGTTGGTTGTAGTGGGGTTCCTCTATAAAGGAACTGTGCCTTTCACTGTTTTTATTACTTGCGATTATTTACTTCCGCTGCCTTGGGAACAACTTAATTGCCAGTTCCCAAGCTCACTGCTAACCGATTACGATCCAACAAGATAAAATTGCAGCAGAAAACAAGAATCACAACAACAAATCAGACAATAGAACAAGAATTGCAGTAGCAAATCAGAAAATAATAAAGTCAAAGTATCAAACAAACCTTTTGTAATCTCCTCACTTTCATGGTACATTTCAAGCTCTTTAAAGATAGATTTGGCTTTGTCTTCACTACACAGACGAGCCTTTAGATTAGCACGAATCCAATCTTGCGTGCAAATTAGAGCTTCAACCATCTACTCACATAGTCACATGTACACAAATTATTCTCGTTAGCTAAATGAGAAGTTGAAACATAATTCAAATGTAAGAGAATTTGAATGATATAAGAGATTTCCTTGGAAGTTAATCAGCTTCGGGTTGGAGATATTGTACGCCCCCTGTGTTGAATGCTGACTCAGATGGAACCGTTGTGACTGGCATGGCTAACACATCACGAGCCATCCTAGCATGAATTGGAAATCTATTTGCATTTAATTTTCACCATGTCAAAGCATCATATTCTCGACAAATCAACTCATGAAAGAACCGATCAAATTCACTGGAATAGCTTGGACCACTAGATTCACCAATGAGCAACACCTCAGATTCTATCACAAAATCATTACAATCTCCACGGCCAGATTCTGCTCTAGTAGCTTCCAATCCACTCCTAACACTAGCACTAGAAGAATTAGTACTTGATTTAGGAGCATACAATTCTCGGTACTCCTCAAATATCCTCTTTGTCGATTCTTTTAACATTGTGGCATACTCCGTTCCTTTCTATTCACCATATAATTTCTTAAGTGCACATTTTAATCCATCAAACTTGTACCTTGGATCAAGAATCATAGCAACAAATATGAACACATTCATCTTTTCAACATCAAACCAATATTTCTCACATTTTTTCTTCATTTGGACAACCATAGATTTACAAATCGGATCACCACTTTCCACCGCTTGATTCAATGACTTCATAACTTGGCCAATGTATAAGTAAAAATTGCTCACTGTCACATACGAAGAGATAGATATCTTGTTTGTGAAGTCATAAAACTGTTTCAAGAACTTCACAATTACCTCAACTTTAGCCCACTCCTCATGTGAAACGTCTCCTAACAAGCGACCATCATCATCTATTGGCATATAAAGTAGTCGATGAAACACTTTCTTATATTTTATGGCAATATCCAGCATCAAGTATGTTGAATTCCATCTAGTAGGAACATCAGAAACTAAAGCATTGTTGCACGCAATATTCAACTTCTTAGCTTCTTCTTTAAAGCTCTTTAATATACCTGGAGAGGTCCTAACATACTTGACAAGAAGTCGAACCTTATCTACACATGGAAGATATGCATTTAAATCGTCCTTAACAATACGATTGGCAATGTGAGCAACACATCTCATATGCAAATTTTTCCCTCTATCAATGCAACCACCATTCTACACTAACATATCTTTCAATTTCAAACAAGCAGAATCATTAGAAATCACATTATCTATTGTCAAACTGAAAACCTTACCACATAAATCCCAAGACCTTAGACAATCTTCCACATCTCTAGCAATATCACCGCCCCTATGACCACTAATTACACAAAAGTTCAACATTCTCTTCTGTAAAGTCCAGTTGTTATCAACAAAATGAGCAGTCAAAGCCATATAATTCACTCTCCGAACAGAAGTCCACGTATCAGTTGTCAATTTAACCCTTTGACTACTCTTTTCTAAAAATCCTTTTAACTTAACTCGTTCTTCTAAATACATAGCATAAGCATCACGAGTTATAGTAGAACGGCAAGGCACCTTAAAAGTAGGAACTCCACAATCAAATATGTCCCTAAAAAGAGTCTGATCCACAAGATTAAATGGAATCTCTAATCCAACAATAAATTTGCACACTCTTGATCTCAGCTCATCCAAATCTAGCACCCAATTTTTCAGCTTGCAATTTTTAGGTAAATCAGATTGTTCTAAAAGAAGTTTAGCTTGTGTACCTTTACTTTTGTTTTCAGGATTCTAAACAACTAGCTCGATGCTTTCCCAAATTGGTACATCCATTTTTTCTTGTATCAGTCGCATAGATGGTCTTGCAATATTACATTCAGCTTTTGGTTTTCCATCAATGTCGTCAAATGACCTGAAATGTTCCCAATGTTCACTCCTCTTTGGTATAATTTCGGTCTTTTTAGACTTCGGTCTCACTACAGTCACTTGAGTTGGAGGCTCCTCCTCCTCCTCCTCCTCCTCCTCCTCCTCCTCCTCCTCGTCCTCCTCCACATGATCTTCATTTTGCTCATAATCGTCGTCATCCTTAATGCTAGAAGAATTTTTTGAAGCATGTGAACGTAGTAGGTCTCAAGACTCTTGTTGAGTGCTTCTTGAGGGCCTAGATTGCCTAGTAGTTGGAGTTAGGGCCTTGGTTGATCCACCACGTTTTCTCTTGGATTGGGAGCTCGACATCTATATCAAATAAAAACATGAAGTGATTAGTTCATTTAGTTGTACTATATGATAAAATTCTTATAACAATTTTAAAAAAAGACTACTTACATTTGATGAATGTCTATCCGTTGTTCTTGATTATTGAAAGTATTAGGCCCTCTACTCACATCAGCGGATCGGGAATGGGCTGAATGGTGCTGAACTGCTGAGTGCTGACTGCTTAAAGCCACCAACAACTAAAACAGAGTTCAAAGAAGATATACATTAGGAAACAACTAAAAACAACATGTTCCCATTTATCCAGACATCCAGTAACAAATGCATCCATAAAGACCATAATACATGAACAACATACAAAGAGCATCTCTTGAAGCTTGTGTATTTCTCTAACAGCCTGTGTATTTCTCTAACATCAATTATCTCAAAGAAAGGTGTTTTTTTTATTCTTTATCCACTACTTTCAAAGTGTATATATTAAGTGAAAGGCATCTCTTGAAGCTTGGAAAACCAAGCATCATCTTTCAACTTCTCATTTTCTAAATTCTAATACACAGCAGGCAGCAATATAACCATAGAGAAATTGAGCTTGTTCTAAAACATGGAGTTTATAAAAACAGAAATTGAGCTTAGTAGATGGCACCAATATATCCATAGAGAATACAACAAAGCAAGGAAGCATATATGAAGAAAACATGGAGTTTATAAATGTAGAGTAACGAAAGGAATGAGTGCGAAAATAAACCCTATTTTTACAAAGTCATAGAGAAGCTCCAAAGCTAGAAGGATGTAGAAAGCTTAAAAGGTAGAAGAGGTTATGCTGCAAAAAGCTTACAAGCTTACAAGGCTGTAGAAAGCTTTAGGTTGCTGAAGCAGCCGAGCCGAGACTGCCAATGGAGGCTATGGAGTAGCCGAGACGAGACTGCCAATGGAGGCTATGGAGCAGCCGAGAAAGGTCGAGAATCGAGATCGATATTTAAGAGAGGTTGTTGAAGGCTCGAGACACGAAGGAGGCAGGGGCCAACAAGTTGCAGGGGCCAGCGAGTTGCAAGCTTGAAGGAGGCAGCCGAGACTCGTCACTCTAGGGTTCGAGAGAGGTAGCCAAGAGCCGCAAGACAGGCTTGAAGGATGCACCGAGAGGCGAGAGGCGAGAGGCAAGAGTCGAGATCAAGATTTGAGAGTCTAGGGTTTCAACTTTCATTTCAGAGTTTGGGGATAATGGACGGAATGACGGATGGTAATGGTATATTGGTATTATGGGCTAGCTATGGGTAATGGACTAATGGACCAACTCTTTGTATTTTTAAAAAAATTAATTCGGTTAAAACGAACCGAACCAAAAACTGAACTCTTGAAAAACATAAACCGAGAACCGAACTGAATTAGTTCGGGTTAGGTTCGGTCCTCCTCGGTTCGGTTTGGTTTTCAGTTTTGTTTGGTTTTCTCGAACCGATGAACAACCCTATGTTGTTGGTCATGGATCTGGTATGGGCCCACAGAAAGAAGAGAACCACTGGTGGGATGCAACCAAGGATTAGATGGGGTCGCCTAAACGAGACAAATGGACAAGTTCTTAGAGAAAGGGTTTTTGAGGAGGCAGAGGCGAAAGGAGCATGGCAAGTTAGGGATAGTGCAGATGATATGTGGGGTAAGATGGCGGAGTGCGTGTGTAGAGTGGCATGTGGAGTGTTGGGTATGTCAGGGAGCAGAGGTGGAAGCAGAAGAGGTAAAATTTGTTGGAATGAGGAAGTGCAGGAAGAGGTAAGGGGCAAACAGTTTGCATACAAAAAGTGGGTAGAGAGCAGTGACAGAGACAGAGAAGCATGTCGAGCAGAATATAATGTGGCAAAAAAGAGGGCAAAGAAAGCAGTGTCAATAACAAAGGAGAAAGCATTTGAGGGGTTGTATAAAGCCTTGGATGAAAGAGGAGGGGAAAGAGTTTTGTATAGGTTGGCTCGAACAAGAGAACAAAAGAGCAGAGACTTAAACACAGCGAAGTGTGTAAAAGAAGAGGAAGGGAGGGTGCTAGTTAAGGATAGTCAAATTAAGGAACACTGACAGAGATATTTCTAGTAGCTTGCTAAATGAGGGCCAGGGGACTTCAGCGGACGCAAAGGAGTCAAGGGGTCAGTCAGATTGCCTCTTTTCCAGACGCATCTCCAGGAGTGAGGTGCAGGATGTGCTTCAAAAAATGGGCAACAGAAAAGCAATATGACCAAATGATATCCCAACGGAGGTGTGGAAGTGGTTGGGAGTGAGAGGCTTGGAGTGGCTGACGGCACTTTTCAATGTTATTGATCGCCTGCGAATCCGAGGGTCTAGAGATATAATTTATAACCCGACCCCGTTGTAGCACGTGGTGGGTGTCGAACGCTCGAGAAATCTACTCGATTGAGGTGCCTAAACACTAGAAAGCTGGAAAGGAGAACTTAAAACAAAGGAAAACAAAGAGAACAGTCGGGACCGATACAAATGTCACGTCGGGCCCGATGTTGGCGACGAAGAGGGAAGTCGGGACCGACTTAGAGCAAGTCGGGCCCGATGTAGCTGGGTTTTGTCGAGCTCAAAGATTCAAAGTAGATCTTGGGCTTTTGGGTTCCTTCTCTAGTAGATTAAGGCTTTTCCACCCCAATTCAAGCAATAAGTGATGATCGGAATAGGATCGAGTGCTTTCACCCTCGTTCCAACCACTTCTACACATCGATCATTGGGGAAATCCCCTTCGAAGCAAGGTCTTGAGATGGACAAATGTTCACTTTCGCTACTTTGCCAATCACAAGCCTTGATTCCTTACTTTCATAAGGAATTGTAGCTCTATGTAGAGTGGGTTCCTAGATCAAGCACTCAAGGCTTATGGAATTGGGGTTTCTAGCCCAACCTAGCTAGAGTTTTCCCCCATAACCCAAGATCAAGGAGATCTACTCCATATGGCAAACAAAGAAAGCAAACAAATCACAAAGCAAAGCAATCAACATCATCAATCTCAAACCAAAGCCAAATTTCATTCACAAATCAAAAGCAATCCACAAAATCAAAACCAAGGTTTCCAAATCCACAAAATCAAAACAATTCAAAGCTAATCTATCAACCAAACCTATCAAATCTCCTAGCAAACCCCTCTCCTTGGCCGATTCCCTCTCTTCTCCTTCTCCTCTCCTTCCTCCTTGCTCTCCAAGTATCCTCTTGAGAGTTTTTGAGGGTTGGTCCCCCCTTGGTGTGTGGGAACCTCCTCCAATTAGAAGATAAGAGAGCCTTTATAGATGAGGGGAAAAAGTGGTAGTTTACAATTACTGGGCAAGTCGGTCCGAGGTCGAAAACTTCATCTCGGGTCCGGCGTTGGTTCTAACTCGATCCGGACCTCGTTCCACCTTCTTCTTGTTGGCTTTTCTCTTGTTCTTCTTCATGGCTTGCTCCTCTCTTTCCCTCTTGAGCTCGGGTCTTGCTCCATGTTCCGATTCTCCTTCAAAACGACCCTTGATCCATGCCAAAACACCTACAAAACACATAAAACGCGCATAGTCTCCGAATCTCATAGAAACACGGGAACTAAGCTAAAAAGGGACAAAACACACAAGAAAAGGGGAAAAAGAAACATATTTACAAAGGGAATCATATATAAAAACACCACCAAATAAAGAGACATCAAAATACCCCATACTTAAACTTGCTTGTCCTCAAGCAATAACAATGTAAGCAAGACCGAAACATAATCTTCAAGTAAAGCCTCGTATGAAAACACATTTTAGCACAAGTGATTGATATTCAAGCAAGATTACATCATCACACATGATTAAGTGTTCCAAGGAATAGAGTCAATGCAACTAAGCCTCACTTTAGGGATATGTGAATGTGTATCACTCATCATGTGTATGGGTATAGCAATGAACACTCAAGCTCAAAAATCATGCAAGTAAGGACTTTACTATTGAAGCTAATATCACCAAATCCTCCACCTAGAGATGCCTAATACAAAGTACACAAAGAATTCGAACTTGGCTCAATGGAGGTCCTCAAAGAGGTTCCATTCGGCCGGGTTGTAATGGGGCTTTTGGTATTTATCAAGGTGGGAATTATTTGGTCTTGTGGTGCTTACAATGGGGATTGAACAACCTAAACTCTCACCAACTTCACCAAAATTCCACAATCAATTTCACACTCATCCAAAAGACTTAACATTTTTCATCTCAACCCAAAATTTCACTTAACATTCCACTTCATCTTTGCTCTTAGGCTTTTTGTTGGATTTTCCACACTTTCTACACGGGACCGACTTTCTTATGACATCGGGCCCGATGTGGTGTGTAACTCGGTCGGACCCTTTTTCTTCACTTAAGCTCTTTACCTTCATTCCACTTTCCATTTCCAACATTTTCTTTCTTTCTTTCTTTCTTCTTCTTCATTTTCTTTTTGCACAACAAAGATGCACTACCCACATGATTCATAACACCATTCTTTGCCCTTAAACCAAAGAAAATCTCAACTCTTCAAATACAATCCAAACCTCTCTTCTAAAGTCCAATCCCATAAGGGTCAAGTCATATAAGGCTAGGAATAATATTTTAGAGGAGTTTCAAACAAAGGCCTAGGCTAAAACGGGGCTACAAACAAAGGATTCACTTCATGGTAGGATATGGAACATTTATGTGACTAAAAAAATAAAGTTCAAAATCAATGTGACAATGCTAGGACAAATCTCATGACGGTCTTGGAAAATAGATAAACACCGCAATAGCAAGTTTTACTAAGCATGCATGAGCTAATCACACAAGAAACATGAGGGATATGCAAATATGAACAAGCATCCCTAAAATGGCCAAAAATCAATCTCACAAGGGTCACTCATACTTAGTTGCATAAGAACTCATCCTAGAACTCACATGTTCAATAAAACAAGCAAGATATCATGATCACATCAAAAGCAACATCTTTTTAGAGGCTAAACCATCCAAAAATATGCAAAGGAATTTACATGCTCACATCATCATTAGCTTTCATTTGGCAATCTAAGATGGGAATTTCTAGTCCAAAAACTACAAAACACAAAATCTTTTTGTTGTTTTCAACACAATTTTTCAAATTTTTATGGATTTTTTGCAAAAATTTCTCTATACAAAACCAAAAACAAAGACTCATCCATTCAAAACCAAATCAATCATCCATGTCATTCCACAAACCACAAACCAAGAAACAAACATCCCAAACACAAACTAGAAACCGAAAACCAAATATCCTCAAAATAACAAAAACACACAAGCAAGTGAAATCATGAGCACACTTACCCCCACCCCATACTTAAAATTTTGATGTCCCCATCAAACAAGGAAACCAAAACATAAAATCAAGAGAGAAGAGTTCAAAGAGCTCACAATTTCTTTAATTCTTCAATGGCATGTCTAGAATCAATTGAAGGGGTTGTCACGCCTACGTCCTCTTTGGAGTCTCGCTTGCCGCTCCCTCTCGTACACTTGCTCTTGGTAGAAGTCTTGTGGTGGTGGTTGGAGTTGAGGATCCGGGCGCGTCCATTGGTCCTCACGGGAAGGGAAGTTCCCGCTCATCCATGTGTTGAAGCTATCTTGGACCCGCCACCTTTGGTCCTCCACCTCTCTAAGCTCATCCACCTCTCGCCTAGTGTAGCCAAGGGTTCGGTTCATCTCTTCTTGGCTAGCTTGGAAAGCACCTTGTTGTTGAAGCAATTGTTGTTGTTGTTGGTACATGTATTGTTGTTGAAGATTCACTTGATGGACCTCTTGAAGAACATTTTCTTGTTGAAGTTGAAGATGGGCCATTTGGTTGGCCAAGAAGGACATGTCCACCGTTTGTTGTCACTCGGGAAACACCATTCCCGGACCATACCATTGGGCGTAGCCTTCATAACCGCCACCTTGAGCTCGTTCTTGCCTTGCACCACTCCCCTCTCCATGCTCATAGTGCCTCGGGACCTCATCACCATAGAAGGCACCGGACCGACGTTGATGGAATTCGGGCCCGATGTCACATGTACCTCGGTCCGCCAATGTTGGAGCTTGGTGCGTGGCTCAAAGGTTGGCCATCAAGCCTTGGAAGCGCTCATCTTCTTCATTTTGCTCTTGATCGACGTCCATGTCTTCCCCACGAGGTGCAAACACAAAGTTATCTTGGTCGAAATCCGGTGAAGATGGAGGGGAAGTAAACCGAATGTGTTGAGGTTGTTGTCGCCGCCCCTCTCTTGCACCTTCGGGGTCACCAAATGAGTGTGGCTTGTCGGCCCACACTTGGTACCAATTGTGATACCGAGAAAGATCATAGAGGTTGGGCACCAACCGGATGGACACACCATCATAGCTCGAGTGAGGGGCCAAGGAAGTCATGTAAAGCTTCTCCTTGACGATGTTGGCCTTCTTGAAATACTTCATGTTCATATACTCAACACCATTCGGAGCCGCCGGAGAGTACTTGTTAAGGTCGACTCCTAGACGCACGGCTAGCCTTGCTATCATCCCGCCGAAGTAGATCCAAGAGGAGCTTTGGAAGTCTCGCACCATCTTGACCCACTCCCATGCAAAGTTCATGGGCTTCTCGGTGTGGAAGAGCATCTCATGTAGAAACATAATCTCTTCCTTCATCGGCTTGTTCAACTCATGACGAGCATAGATTGCACATCCCAAAACTCGCACCATGACCCGAAAAAGAGGGCTAGCAATCTCGGTTGTGGTGGCGCCCTTTCTCATCTCGCTCTTCCCGGCCACATGCCGCCACACTTGGTTCACCTTCTCGTTGTCGACGTCGGTCTCTTCTCTTGGACATGGAAACCCGAAGTAGGTAGCCAAGTCCCTAAGAGAGAGATTGTGGTCCTCATTGCCCAATTGGAAGGTGATCGCCCCTTCCTCATCCTCCATATTATCATAAGTGCATTCAAAAGTGGCCATGAATTCCGAGGTGAGGGTGGGATAGTGGGTGTTGTCCCACCTTAGCATCCCATTGAGACCGATGTGGGAGTAGCACCTTGGAAGAGCTTGATCCATGTCCATCTTCCTCACGGTTTCCCAATCAAGCCACCTTGTGTGATGCTTAAGCGCCATATACCTTGCATAACTCTCAACTTGCGCATCATCCTCCAAGTAAACATCATCCAACCTTGGCTCTTGTCTTGACTTCTTGGACTTCTTCTTCGGCCTTTCCGCATGAGATGATGAAGCTCTAGTCTCCATGGTACCTACACACATCCAACCAAACAAAATGGTCCAAGATAAACTCCATACAACTCAACAAAAGCACTCATCAACACACATCAACACATCAACACAAGGGAACCCCATACTGTCTCTAAACACACATGCATCACAATCCAACATGAATCATCATGGATATCTTCTAACAATGGCTAAGCAAATGATCATACTACATCATGATTAAGCTATAGCCAACAATGAAACACATGAATCCACATGATACCAAAAGAAAAGAGCAAAAGCAACATGGATCGACTTCCAACCTATGTCGGGCCCGACACATCCTCAACCTCGGTCCGACTTGATGGACCGACTTCCACAACTCGGGCCCGACTTACCTGGGCACGTCGATCTCGACCTAGTTCATGCTTCGACTCCTACCTGATCACTCTATCATGCACTTAAATTTCAAATTCAACCATCAAACATCCCTAATCGAAGTTCTAAATGGATCCAAGCATGCATAAACAACTTGGAAGCTCAATTTCACAAATCATGCAAATCCACCATTGATGCTCAAGCTCAAACTCTCAATCAAACATGGCACTACTCAATCTATGCAATGAAAGCACAAAATCTCCAAGGAAATAGGTAGAGATCGAGTAACACATACCGGATTTGAAGAGTAATGGACTTTTAAACAAACAATCTACTTAGAACTCAAAATTTCTCAACCTAGATCGAGATGGGGGATGAAGAACGAGATTGAACTCGAAATTTCTCTTTGGAATCGGGCTAGGGAGGCCTTTTTTTGATTGGATTCGAGATGAAGAAAGGGAGAGATGTGTGGATCGAGTATGGTGAGAGGGAGGCCGATTTTGAGAGTGTGAGGGACATGGGTTGTATTTTGGGAATGGTGGTTAATATGAAGATGGTAGGTAGGTGGGGATGGCATTTAATGGGGGAAAGGGACAAATTAGGTCAAGGGCAAAAATGGCATTCCACCCAGTCCGATCGGGTCGGACCGACGTCGTAGACTGACGTCCTTGTGTCGGGCCCGACTTACCTGGGCTCGATGTGGGGTGTTCGGGTCACCAATTTTACTCCATCCTCTTGCAACTTCTTTCTCCATATTTCCATTTATTATTTTTTTCACCTCAAATCCTACACAACCGTGAAGAATACACAACACCAAAAATCCACAAAACACTAGATAGAGATTGGTTAGAGAAAAGCTAGGCTAAACTAAGAAAAATCAAACTAAAATTACGAAAAGAAAGCTACTAGCTCGGGTTGCCTCCCGAGAAGTGCTCGTTTAGAGTCACTAGCTTGACTTCCTAACCTCAATCTCATGGCGGGTGAAACACGGTGAATTGCTCGCCATTGTTGTGCCCATTCCCATTGCCCTCATACCCATAAAACCACCAACGATGGTCTATATAGGCATGGCTCTCCGATCTCGGGCCTCTCTCATCATACTCCTCCAACGAATGAGATTTCTCCTCCTTACTTGCTCCATCATGTTCCTCTTTTCCTACACCAAAGTTATCCAAAGAATTCCTAGGAGATTCTACCAATTCATCTTTCAAGTCACTAAGGCAAATGTAGGAGTCTCCTAAGTCATCTTTCAAATCACTTAAACAAATGTAGGAATCAAAAGTTTGGAAAGAATTGTGGTCATCACCAACATCAAAAGGATATAAGTAAGGATACTCTTCATTTCTCCTTGGGCTAGCATTGATCCTTGACTCATCTTGTTCCTCAACTTGCTCCAACAACTCCCTTGCTTGTATTTGTTCTTTAAACCCTTCATCACTTCTCAACACAATGACCTCTCTAGCAACTTCCACTTCTTCTCTTTTTCTCTTGGCACTCTCTTCAAGTTTGAGGATAGCCAAGGCGTCCGGCTCATTCAAAGCCTTGTTGAAGTGAAAATCGACCTTTTCTTCACCAATCTCAAAGGAAACTTTGTCGTTTTTGACATCAAACCTTGCCCCCACCGTAGCTAAGAATGGTCTTCCTAAGATTATTGGGACCAAGGGGTCCTCGTGCATGTCCAAGATCACGAAATCATCGGGAACAAAGTACTTTCCAACTCGCACCGGCACGTCATCCAATATTCCCTTAGCCTTAATGATGGAACCGTCGGCCATAGTTAGGGACATATCGGCCGGCTCAATTTCACCTAAATTTGCCCTTCTCCAAATACTAGAGGGCATCACCGAAACACTTGCCCCAAGGTCACATAAGGCTTGGAAGTTTTGAGACCCCACACCAATAGTGATAGCAAATCGACCGGGATCTCCTAGCTTTTGCGGTAACTCCAAAGTCTTGACCTCATCTTGCATTTCAACTATCGACCTCTTCTTGCTCAAAATCTCCTTTAAAAACTTGGCATAGGATGGCATCTCGCTCAATGCATCGGTGAACGGGATAGCGATGTTCAAACCTTGCAAGAGTTTGAGGAACCTCTTGAACTTGTTCTCAACAACATCTTTCGGCTTCTTTGAGGGATATGGAAGATTTGTTGCACCTTGAATCTTGCTTGGATCAACCTCCTTGGACTTCCCCACTTCACTTGGAACATTTCCTGGTTGGACCGACATAGGCACCACGTCGGGCCCGATGTCGTGTATCACGGTCCTGGGGCAGAGCTGAGGCAGAGTAGTCGGATCGACATCTGGGTACGTCGGTCCCGACTCACTCTCAACCTCGGTCCGGGGCAGAGGAGTCGATCTTCCTGCTGGATTGACTTCAGGGAACGTCGGACCTGACTTGCTGGGTAAGTCGGTCCGGCTCTCTTCATTCTTCTTAGGCATGTGTGGCTCGGGTAGGTTTCGGCCACTTCTCAATCCAATTGCCCGGACTTCATTTTGATTGTTTTGAGCTCGGGGGTTCTCCTCGGGTCGGCCCGGAAGTCTCCCATTCTCTCTCGGGGCTTGAGTTGCAATTTGGGCAAATTGATTGTCGACTTGCCTCCTCCATGCACCAAACTCATTGAATTGGGTCCTCATCTCCTTGAACCCATCCCTCATCTCTTGAGCCAATGATTGTAGCTTATTGAATCCCGGTGGCCTATATGGTGGTGGTTGCGGCGCCCTTGGCTCGTTTTGGTTGAACTTGTTGTTGTAGCCTTGAGCTTGACCGTTGTTCCACCGGCCATTACCACCATTGTTGAAGTTGCCTCTTCCACCGAAATTTCCTCGAACATAGTTTGCCTCCTCAATTTGCTCGGCCAAGCGCACTTGGCTCTGATTCGGACAAACTTGTGTAGCATGTGCAAAGGATCCACACTCCTCACAAGCTCTAGCATTTTGCTTGTAGTAGTAGACTTGCCTCTTAAGCTTGCTCACTTCACCTTCAAGGAATTGGAGCTTCACATCCTTGTCAATGTCTTCTCCCCTTGGATCATATAACTTCCTTGCACCTTCACCTTGAACTTTCACCTCTTTGCTAGCTTGACTCACCCCATACATGGCCTCATAATCGGATAGCTTGTCAAGTAGCTCCCAAGCTTGATCCGGTGTCAAGTCTATGAACCCACAATCGGTGTGGAGATTGAGCTTGTCCTTCGTTGCCGGATTGATGCCTTGGAAAAAGATGTCTTAGAGCACATATGGTTGTTGGCCATGAGTAGGACATTGGCGCAACATCTCCTTGAAACGGTCCCATGCTTCGAAGAGAGGCTCATTCGGACCTTGTTCAAAGCTTGCAATTTTCCTTCTTAGCTCGGTTGTCTTTGAGGGCGGGAAGAACTTCATCAAGAAAGCATCATAGAGTGCCTTCCAAGCTGTGATTGACCTAGGGGCTTGGCTCTCGAGCCAATGTGTGGCCTTGCCCCCAAGTGACCACTTGAACGCCTTTAGAAGCACATACTCCAACGTCTCCTCGTCGGTAGAGATCGTCTCACACATGTCCACAAAGCGTTTGATGTGCTCTATGGGACACTCATGTGGACGGCCCTCGAATTGATCACGCTTGATGAGAGAGATGAATTGCGTCTTGATCTCAAAATTCTTGGCAACCTCGGGAAGCACAATAACCGGTTCGGGTACCCTCAACTCCGGATGCATGTATTGACGTGCATTCCGGGGTAGAGCGTTGAGTTGAGCCTCGGCCCTCATCCGTTGCTCCCGTTCTCTTCTTGCCACCGCCTCTTGATTGTCCTTCACAAGTTGCAATCTAGCCATTTCGGCCCTAAGTCGAGCCAACTCCTCTTCACCATGGAGAGCTTGATTCTCCATCCTTTTCCTTCTTCGGGCTTTTTTTAGAATACTCTCCGGATCACTCACAAACTCA
This sequence comes from Fallopia convolvulus, assembly GCA_964016875.1. Lineage (NCBI taxonomy): Eukaryota > Viridiplantae > Streptophyta > Magnoliopsida > Caryophyllales > Polygonaceae > Fallopia > Fallopia convolvulus. The sequence goes on from OZ024730.1 coordinate 29,998,525, forward strand.
AGCTCAAGTGTTCCTCGGGAGGAACGAGCTCGCATATACCTACGAAACAAAGACACAAACCAAAACAAATCAAAAACAAACAAAGGGTTTGGGCTATTCTCTCACCCAAATCACTACCAAAACACAAGAAACTCACCAAATTGGCACTCAATGCACTTAGAATTCCCCGGCAACGGCGCCAATCTTTTGATCGCATGCGAATGCGAGTGTCTAGAGATACAATTTATAACCCGACCCCGTTGTAGCACGTGGTGGGTGTCGAACGCTCGGGAAATCTACTCATTGAGGTGCCTAAACACTAGAAAGCTGGAAAGGAGAACTTAAAACAAAGGAAAACAAAGAGAACAGTCGGGACCGATACAAGTGTCACGTCGGGCCCGATGTTGGCGACGAAGAGGGAAGTCGGGACCGACGTAGAGCAAGTCGGGCCCGATGTAGCTGGGTTTTGTCGAACTCAAAGATTGAAAGTAGATCTTGGGCTTTTGGGTTCCTTCTCTAGTAGATTAAGGCTTTTCCACCCCAATTCAAGCAATAAGTGATTATCGGAATAGGATCGAGTGCTTTCACCCTCGTTCCAACCACTTCTACACATCGATCATTGGGGAAATCCCCTTCGAAGCAAGGTCTTGAGATGGACAAATGTTCACTTTCGCTACTTTGCCAATCACAAGCCTTGATTCCTTACTTTCATAAGGAATTGTAGTTCTATGTAGAGTGGGTTCCTAGATCAAGCACTCAAGGCTTATGGAATTGGGATTTCTAGCCCAACCTAGCTAGAGTTTTCCCCCATAACCCAAGATCAAGGAGATCTACTCCATATGGCAAACAAAGAAAGCAAACAAATCACAAAGCAAAGCAATCAACATCATCAATCTCAAACCAAAGCCAAATTTCATTCACAAATCAAAAGCAATCCACAAAATCAAAACCAAGGTTTCCAAATCCACAAAATCAAAACAAGTCAAAGCTAATCTATCAACCAAACCTATCAAATCTCCTAGCAATCCCCTCTCCTTGGCCGATTCCCTCTCTTATCCTTCTCCTCTCCTTCCTCCTTGCTCTCCAAGTATCCTCTTGAGAGTTTTTGAGGGTTGGTCCCCCCTTGGTGTGTGGGAACCTCCTCCAATTAGAAGATAAGAGAGCCTTTATAGATGAGGGGCAAAAGTGGTAGTTTACAATTTCGTGCCTTAGAGCCCAATCCACCAAGTGACCGACTCGGACCGACAAGGAGCACCTCGGGCCCGACTTACTGGGCAAGTCTGTCCGAGGTCGAAAACTTCATCTCGGGTTCGGCGTTGGTTCTAACTCGATCCGGACCTCGTTCCACCTTCTTCTTGTTGGCTTTTCTCTTGTTCTTCTTCATGGCTTGCTCCTCTCTTTCCCTCTTGAGCTCGGGCCTTGCTCCATGTTCTTATTCTCCTTCAAAAAGACCCTTGATCCATGCCAAAACACCTACAAAACACATAAAACACGCATAGTCTCCGAATCTCATAGAAACACGGGAACTAAGCTAAAAAGGGACAAAACACACAAGAAAAGGGGAAAAAGAAACATATTTACAAAGGGAATCATATATAAAAACACCACCAAATAAAGAGACATCAGTTATTTTCCGAACGGAAAAGATGCCAGAGGAGTGGAGACTTAGTAGCCTGATGCCTTTGTACAAGAACAACTACATGGGTATTAAGCTCCTCACTCATACTATGAAAATTTGGGAAAAGGTGATCGAGTCTAGGTTGAGGAGGACAGTCAGTGTGTCAGAGAACCAATTTGGTTTTATGCCAGGGCAATCATCGATGGAGGCCATCCACCTGATTAGAAGACTGGTAGAAGCCTACAAAGAGAGGAGGAAAAACTTGCATATGGTCTTTATTGATCTAGAATAGGCCTATGAAAGAGTGCCAAGGGAGTTGATGTGGAGGTGTTTGGAAGCTAGAGAAGTTTGTAGGACGTATTTTAGAATCCTACAAGACATGTACAAGGGCTCGTTGACAAGTGTGTATACCCTAGGGGGTAACAAGAAGTACTTTCAGGTGGGGGTCGGCTTGCACCAAGGGTCGGCCCAGCGCTCTTTTCTGTTTGTTGTCGTCCTTGACGTTCTGACAAAGGAAATCCAAGAAGAGATATCATGGTGTATGTTGTTCGCCGACGACATTGTGCTGGTGGATGAGACGAGGGAGGGAGTAAATAGAAAACTAGAGACCTGGAGAGAGAAACTTGATTCAAAGGGTTTTATGCTAAGTCGGACCAAGACAAAATATGTAGAGTTTAAGTTCAGCCAGGGAGAGGATACAGAAGAGGAATTACGCTTGGGAGGAGATGTCATAGCTAAAAAGGAGATGTTCAGATTTCTAGGTTCAGTAGTGTAGAGTGATAGGAGCGTTGAAGAGGATATTAGAAACCGAATCCAGCAAGGATGGTAGGAGTGGAGGGGCGCGTCTGGTGTGCTATGTGAAAAGAAGGTACCACTAAGATTAAAGGGCAAGTTCTATAAAACTGTGATTAGACCCGCGATTCTATATGGCGCTGAGTGTTGGCCGACTACAAAGGCGCAAGAGCAGAAGTTGATGGTAGCAGAGATGAGAATGTTAAGGTGGATGTGTGGACACACGAGATTAGACAAGATTAGGAATGAGACAATTCGGAGTAAGGTAGGAGTTGCCAGTTTAGGGGAGAAGCTCCGAGAATCGAGGCTTATATGGTTTGGGCACATATAAAGGAGATTGCCAGATGCCCCGATCAGGAGGATCGAAAGTCTGGTATGTGGCGAGTTTCGCAGGGAGAGGGGTAGGCCGAAGAAGAGTTGGAAGGAAGTCATAAAGCAAGACCTTACAACTCTAGCAATTACAGAAGAGGTGGCCTTGGACAGAGATCTATTGGCGAGAAAATTACAGTGGTGGAGCGATAGGAGGAAGACCCTAAAGGAAGACCCGCCTTCGAGGGAGTACACTTTTTCCCTCTTTGCCTTTTGTTTTGAGTTTTTCCTTTTGCCACCTTTTGGTTTGTGTGCGTGTCTAGTTTTTGTTTTACCCCATTCCCTGCCCTTCTTGGTTTTTTCCCTATCTTACGCATTTCCCCTTTTAGCATTGGGCCCGCCAAAATACCCTCTTGACTTTCCGTTTGGGGTAAGGAAGCATACATCTCGACCCCCCAGATCCCGCTCATTACGAGATCCATCTAGGTAGATGTTGTTGTTGTTGTTGTTGTTGTTGTTGTTATGTTTTCAATTATGATTAGTGAGTAGTCTTCTCTCTCTAAGGTTGGGGTTAAACCCAACAATGGTTGTGCATGCTTGTTTATGATCATGTCTTGATTGTTTTTATTGCATGAATCTATTCTCTTGCTCTTTAATCCTTGAAAACGAAAATTGATAGGAATTTCTCATTCATAGTTGAAGCGAAAGCAGAAACCTTGAATCAGAATAGTCAATTTAGGATTTTGAAGCGAAATCGGATCTATCCTAATTGAAGTAAAAAGAGATTAGATAGTAAGTTTGTTGATTGAACAAAAGTTGATTTATTTACTTGCTTAGGTTGACGAAAGTTGAAATTATTATGTGATAAAAGCATGATCTATGTGTTTCATTAGCGTTTGGCATTCATGGTTGTTGCTGTGGTGATACCTTTACCTTAGATTTTCTCTCTTACTTGTTAAAAACGCTTGCTTTGTTTAACTGCTTGCGTGATAAGTTACAAAACTTGATAATGACTATCTCCCGTGGACGAACCTGACTCCCTTGTACTCAGCGGGGTCTTGATTATAAATTTATTTGTTGTCAACAAACCCTCTCAACAAATTAGCGCCATTGTCGGGGAAGCAACATTGCTTGTTTGATTACTCGTGGGTCTGGGAATAGCCCGACCCCTTTTTGTTTTTAATTTTGTTTTCTTTTTTCTGTTTTCTTGTCTTATGCCAGCAGGACGTCACAGGCTCGAGTTTGATAACACTGGTTATTATTCTGAACCTGAACCCACCCTCCACCGTAGAAGAAGAGGAAACCAAGCTATGGCGATGAATCTTGAAGAGATGGCACAACAGATGGCTGCGCTCCAGAGGCAGCTCGATGCCACACAACTGGAAAAAACCGCTCTACAGGAGCAACTCAATGCCTATTCAAGGAATGCTAAACAGTATATGCATCCAGAACTGAGGGTGATAGAGTCCGCAATTGTCCTTCCGGAGATAGAGAAGACTTTTGAGATTAAGTCGCAAATTATATCCTTAGTGCCCTATGGAACAAATTAAATTTAAATTTTTCTTGATTTATGTGACACTATTGCTGCTGAAGGTGTCTCTCTAGAATATGTTATGTTAAAAGCTTTCAGGTGGTCTCTTACAGGAAAGGCTTTGAGCTGGTTGGAGAGCCTACCTCCTAAGTCTATCAAGACTTGGAACGCTTTGTATGATCAATTTTTGACAAAGTTCTTCCCACCTGCTAAGACAACGGAGTTGAGAAAACGAATCACCTCCTACCACCAGCTTCCTAGCGAGACCTTTGTGGAGACGTGGGAGAGATTCAAGGAGATGCTCAGATAGTGCCCCACTCATGGGCAACCACCATATGTGCTCCAAGAAATCTTCTTTCAGGGGATTAATGCTGAAACGAAGAACCGCATCAACATGCACACTGCTTGAGGTTTTATTGAGATGGATCCCAACGTTGCATGGGAGTTGCTGGACAAACTAACCAATTGTGATGCTATGTATGGGACCTAGCAGCCACCTCAGTCACAAAAACTTCTCTACATTCCAAATAAAGACGAAGTTGATCCCGAAGTCAAAAATCAATTTTTATAGGATGAGACCAACCACCTGAAGAAACATGTAAGTTTTTTGAAAACCTCTCAACCTTGTCAAGAATGCTGCTCTCAAAGCCATAGTACTTCTCCTTGCACTAACATTGAGCAGGTAAGAGCCCTTGATACATACGCTGAAATAAATTATAAGAGAGGACAGTACAAAACCTCCTGCTAATTATGATAGACCAAACAATTATCCGACTTGGGAAAATCAAAAGCCACCATATAGACCTCCAGGCTATCAAGAGCCACCATCTTGGGTGCAAGGACATCATGAAGGGATCAATGGAGTGAAGAATGAAATTAATGGAGTACAAGCTAACCTCAATAATCAAATGAAAAGGTGGGGAGAGTTCGAGAAATGGAAGAAGAACGTTGACTCACAACAAGGGAACCTAACTGCTCAAATTCAAAGACCTCAAGGGCAACTCCTGGGCCGTCCCGACGAGAACCCAAGACGACAAATAGCAACCGTGCACCTCCGGAGCGGAAAGACACTACCAGGTCGTGCTGAGGCCAAGGAGAAAGACCCCGGTACCGAAGAAACTGCTCCGGCCAAGATCGATAACGCGCCAAAAAGGGTCATTACCGAGCCTAACACCCTCGGTACCGATGCTCCAAAGCTCGTTGTCGACTCCTTTAATCCCAGGCTTGATATCGACCCCACCAGGGTCGGTACCAAACCTTCTACAGTACCAATCGACCCTCTTATCGATTCGGTAGGGCCTCGATCCGGGTTTCTCTCTACTCCAAGTCCGTCAAAAACTCTTCCTTTCCCCGATTAAGAAGTCTAATGATGTTACGGAAGGAAAGTTTAGACGGTTTGTTAAAATTCTTCAAGGGTTAAATATTTCAATTCCATTTATTGAAGCCCTTAATGAAATGCCTGCCTACACTAAATTTTTAAAAGAGATTTTGAGCAGGAAAAGATCTATCTTAGAGCTGTCAAGTGAAGTCCGATCTATAAAGCTCCTAGAGAAACTCGGTGATCCAGGTAAGTTTGTAATTTCAATTGGTATTGGAACTCACTGTTTTAAAGCTCTATGTGATCTAGGTGTCAGTGCAAGTCTCTTACCATTATCTATTTGGACCAAAGCTAACATGGGACCACTAGAGCCTGTCGATATGAATCTCTACATGGTGGACGGATCTTCTGTAAAAGCAATTGGAGTCATTGATGATGTCCCTGTCCAAGTTGGAAAATTCTTTGTCCCAAACGACTTCATTGTTCTAGATATGCCTGAAGACCCTGTGGTACCAATCATTCTTGGAAGATTGTTCTTAGCCATTGCAGGAGCAGTGTAGATGTCAGAAAAGGACTTCTCACATTTGATATTGGAGAAGAGAAGGTCGAATTTCATTTCAATTCGCCCGTAAGTGAAGTGGCTAGTTGTAGTACTAAGGAGCCTACCGACCCACTATGGCTCGGTAACGACCCTTATCTAAAGGAAAACAAGGTGGGAGGTGGATCCAAGCACGACATCGAGCCACTTCCAGATCCAGCAGGGTCGTTAACGACCCACATAGGGTCGGTAACGACCCTTGTTCCCTCGGTAACGACCCACATAGGCTCGGTAACGAGCCCTTATCAGCTAGATTAAGGTAAGTCTTCTTTTTCTGAGTTGATTGATTCTTGTCATGATCCCTTCTCCTATCCTTGTTCTATGTTAAATCCTAATGTTAGTTCTGTGAAGGAGTCAAAACCTCCTTGGTTTTCGGATTTTACTAACCCTATTGTAGGATTACCAAGCATTCTTATTGTTGATAGAGGGCCAAATATCTTGGAGAGAAGCTTTAATGCTTTTTCATCTAAGTATGGGGTCTCTCTTGATCCCGACAAATCTGGATGGAAACCGCCCTGATTAAGCCAAGTTAAGTTCGTCGGGCTAGTGACGTTAAAAATAGCGCTTACGGGAGGCAACCCGCTTTCGTTTTTAGTTTTTGTTTTTGTTTTAGTTTTTGCTTTCTTAGTTCTTTTTGCTAGCTTTCTTTTGACTTGTTTTTAGGTTAGATTAGTATAGTAGGATAGAAGTTTTTCTAAAGTAACTCAGGTACAAGAAGAAGAAGTGCTAAACAGAAGATTCAAGACACTCGGTACAAATACAACAACAAAGGAAATTGGTGTACAACAAGTTCGTTACAGACCTTCACAGATCGGTATCGACCTCTACAGAATCGAGAAAATTCAAAACTCCTCAAATGAGCAATGGTTTCAAGCAGCTTCAGTTTTATTTTGTGAGTTACCTTTTCTTTTTCTCTTTATTTTTATGTCTTTGTTTTAAACAGTGAGGACATTGTTTGGTTTAAGTATGGGGTGGGGGAAAAGGAAACTCAATTTTGTGTCAGTTTTTGTTTCTTAGTTTTTGTTTTTGTGTTTTTAGGATTGATAATATTCCACTTAGATGCCCTATGATATGCTTCAACTTCGTTGATCATGTAATTTCCATAGCATGTTTGGATAGCTTTGCCTAAATCATGTTGAAATTTTGTTTTTATGTGGATATTTAGCATGTGATGAAATTGAGCACATATGATCTTAAATAGAAGTGACTGAAATCCAACAAAAATTGCTACCTTGTGAGTTATTTTTGGCCTTATAGGGAGAACATTAAAAATCCCTCTTCCTTTCTTGTGTGATTTACACTCCTTATGCATATTATCTCATGTCATTGATATAGTTATCTATTACTTGAGACCTATATGAGATATTAGTTCATTGCATGTGAAATGATATGATAGAGAACTTATTTTCATGAGCCCTATTAATCCATATCCACCCTTACATTATCCTCTTTTTGAAGCCAATTTGAGCCTTATAGCCTTTTATTTTTAGCTCCACAAAATTATTCCCTAGCCAATGCAGCTTAACCCTATCCGGGGATTAGGACTTAGTGTTGGTTATGATGGTTTTGTTGAGTGAGTTGTTTGGTTCAAGTGTGGGGTAATATTGGATTGGGCGTCTGAAGATCTTGCACTTTGTTACGTAAAAGGAGTTTGGTTCCCTGAATGCTCTTACAAAAGAAGAGGAAAGTAAAGAAGAAAAGGGGAAAAACAAGAAAATGCAGAATCGTTACCGACCTAGTAGGTTCGGTACCGAGCTTCCCAACAAAAAAATCAAGAAAAATCAGAAGGGATGAAAAAGCAAGAAAAGGAGTTGCAAAGTGCAAGTGTGCATGAGCGAAATTTCCTAAGTGTTTGTAAGCAAGATTAGTTGGGATAAAGGGGTTAAAGAGTAGAGTTTGTGCATAATGATAAGTGAGTTTGGTATGTTGTTTTATGAGAGTTTTTGGACGTGAGAGTTTTTAGGAGTCTTTATTCCTGGATATTATTAGCACCACATAGCCAAACGCCTTATTTGTCATTACCAAGCCCCATTACAACCCGGCCGAATGGAAACTTCTATGAAGTTTTTCATTGAGACTAAGTTCTCTTGATGATTTTTGCATATTTTGACATCTCAGTGGAGAGTTTGGTGATATAAGTAACAAGGACTATGTTGATTTTTGCATATAAGATTGAGTTGAGAGATGAATTTATAAGCCCAAACACTTGAGATTTGATAGAAACACATTATCCTTGTGAGGTTGGTTTTTTAGTTACTTTTGCTTGAGGTTGCTCATATATGTGTGATGATGTTAGATTCACTTGTCTATCTATTTCTACTTGTGCTTTGATGTTGCTTTTTGATGAGGGAATTGACTTATATATGTGTTGATGGTTTTGATTGATGTCTTGTTGATTGATTGAGGACAAGCAAGTCTAAGTATGGGGTATTTTGATGTCCGCCTTTTTAGTCGTGTTTTTAGGGTGTGTTTTTGTGTGTTTGAGTCTTTTTCTGTAGTTTTGTGTTTTGTTTTGAGTCGTTTGTGTAGGTTTTTGTATTTTCTTAAGATATGGAGTCTACATAAGCTTTGGTGGTGTTTTATAGGTTTTTAGAAGCTATTTGGAGCACTTTTGAGGAAAAGAGCAAAACCGAAGAGAAACACTTAAGGAAAAATTCAAGGAATGAAGTCCATAAAGTTATTGAAGATCATGTTTGAGCTTGGAAATAGATAGAATTTTTTTTTTACAAGAACATAGGAAAAAGAATCGAGTCAAACGGAGTTGTAACGAACCCACTACGCAAGTTTTACTCAAGGTAGTTCGTAGTGCTGTAACAGCTCGGTATCGAGGCTCTCAGGTCGGTACCGAGGTATAGAGAAGACCGAGTCGGCGCGTTTTAATGATCTTTTATCCTAATTTATTTTATGTTATTAGATAGATAGAAGGAATATATCTTATTAGATCTAAGACAGATTTGTTTCTCTATATATACCTTTTTCTAGCTCTTGTTTGAGGGACACACAGACAACACACGATCGAGGGGGAGAGGAGGAGAGAAGAGAGAGGCGTGAGAGGGGGCGATTTTTGAGAAACTTGGAAGAAAAGTTTGTTTGGATTCAAGTTGTAAGCTTTCTTTTTAATTCAATTGTTATGGTTTCAATTATAATTAGTGAGTAGTCTTCTCTCTAAGGTTGGGGTTAAACCCAACAATGGTTCTACATGCTTGTTTATGATCATGTCTTGATTGTTTTTATTGCATGAATCTATTATCTTGCTCTTTAATCCTTGAAAACGAAAGTTGATAGGAATTTCTCATTCATAGTTGAAGCGAAAGGGAAACCTTGAATCAGAATAGTCAATTTAGGGTTTTGAAGCGAAAGTGGATCTATCCTAATTGAAGCAAAAAGAGATTAGATAGTAATTTTGTTGATTGAATGAAAGATGATTGATTTACTTGTTTAGGTTGACGAAAGTTGACATTTTTATGTGATAAAAGCATGATCTATGTGTTTCATTAGCATTTGGCATGCATGATTGTTGTTGTGGTGATACCTTTACCTTAGACTTTCTCTCTTACTTGTTAAAAACCCTTGCTTTGTTTGATTGCTTGCATGATAAGTTACAAAACTTGATACTGACTATCTCCCGTGGCCGAACTTGAATCCCTTGTACTTAGCGGGGTCTTGATTATAAATTTATTTGTTGTCAAGAAAACCTCTCAAAAAAATCGATAAGAACAAATAATTAAAAATTATATTTTATCTAGTTAAGTGAAATTATGCCTTCTGGGATCTTCGTTTGACTTGCAAGAACAAGAATAAGTTCTTCGTCTGGCGGAAGTTGCACAACGTTTGTTTCTTTGGGTGAGATAGGCTACCGAAGGGAATTGGTTCAAACTTAAAGGTACAAAAAAAATAACTATTTTTTATGACATACCAAAAGAAATTTTCCATAAAAATAATATCACCAAATATAGTGGTGGGTTCGGTTCCGGAACCGGCGGTTTCGGTTCCTCGGAACCCGGGAACCGAGAACCCCCCGGTTCCTCGGTTCGGTTCCCGGTTCTGGTTCGGTTCCGGTTTTTTCCGGTTCCGATGCGGTTCCGGTTCCGGTTCGGTTCCAAACCTTAAAAAAATAAAAAAAATTGAAATTGCAAAACCGCGATCGCGGTTCCCCATTTTCACCGTATATTTCCTTTTTTAAGGGATGGAACCAGCGGTTCCGGTCCCGGTTCTCCCGTTCCAAGGAACGTGGAACCGGGACCAGCCAACCCTCGGTTCTGGTTCAGAAACTGTCGGTTTTTTCGGTTCGGTTCCCCGGTTCCTTGGAACCGAACGCACCTCTAACCAAATACCTATCAAGGTAAACAAACCTTTCATTCTGTTAAAAAAAACTCTATGTCTTCTACCCTCTTCCCTCGACTGCAACATCGACCAAAAAACCCTAGAATCCCAAATCTAAAACAAATTTCCCTCTTAATCACCTCAATCCTTCACCAACTTCGAAACTCGATTTCGATTGGTTTGTCTTTCGTGAATGAAGATTTAACTCAAGGTTGAGATGCCATCTTGAGGATGAGAAAGCCATTGTTTTTTACTAATACATGGCTGTGAAAGCTATGGTGTTTATCAATTTATGGCCGAGGAAGCCTCATGTTCACCGTAATAGATCCCGTTTTCTCCTGAAACAAGGGTTTTAACCATCAATTTGTACTTTGAAGCCATGAAAAATCGAAGTAATCTCCAACACTCTTGAACACCCGCCGGGATTGCCTCCCATCCAATACTATCGACTCATTATTTACCCTGTCAATCAGATCTAGTTTTTTAGTGGGTGATCCTATTCCATCTCTCTGATAGAGCATCTTCTCTCCTCCATCATGCCCGCCCTCCTCTGCTATCGTCTGGATTCTCGGTCTTCCATCTTCGGTTTTGTTACCTTCCCTTTTGGCTTCCACCGTCGGCTTCATCGGCATGTGTGGAGGTCCTCTGATTTTTTTTTTACTAATGGTAAAAATTTATTGAGAAAAGAGGGAGGAGTACAAAACACAAATGTCATACCAAGGACAAATGGGAGAAAATACAAACCAAAGCCTAAACTTTCCAACACCCCTGCTTCACTCAAGTTCATAGTATATCCAAATGCACAGCACTAATACTATGATTGAGCTTAGCAACAAACGTAGAGTCATACACATTCTTGAATCCTTGTAGAAATGCATCAGCACAAGTACTCATCAAGACATGTGTAGGGGAAAGTTTTACAACACAAACTACCCAAAACCTACCCAAGGACCCAAGACAAACCAAAAAAACCAAAGAGATTCTCAAAGCCCAACAAGGATACTTTTTTAAACCTTCTAATCCTTATGAAAGTCACTAAAGAAGGAAAGCATCTCGATGCCAAATCGAAGGCCGTGTAACCTCTTGTGTCATCATGTTCTGACTTCAGTCAGTGCCACTCAACAAAAGTGAAACAAGGAGCTTACTCTCAAAACAAGAAACCTAGCCCACACCAAGAAGGAATCAAGGAAGAGAGAAAGAAATATCTCAAACAATGTTAAACCTTGAGATAGTTCCTCATGGCTTCTCCCCTTCTTCCACTCAGTTTTAGCTTGTTTATGATTCGCAGCTTGCACTTTTCTTTAATTCTGTTAACACACACTTCCACATCTGGTTTAGCACCTTTAAAGATGATTTCATTTCTCATCCACCAGATATTATAGACAATATCCATGCAAGCTAATAGTCTGGCTTGAAAGACATTGTTCTTCCTGCTTCTGTACTCCAGGAACCAACCCCACCAGCCCATCAGAGAATCAAATTTAATCACCACCCCCATCCAGTTCCAAATGCTTCTTGCCACATTAATACTGAAATCACAAACAAACCAAAGATGTTTTTCATCCTCAAAACTTGCATCACACAGGACACAAGTGTCATTATCAATAATCCCATACTTTTTCAGCTTAGCAGCAGTAGGTAATCTCTGGAGAGAGGCCAACCAGCAAATAAAACTCCATTTCCTTGATTGTATCCCAGACCAGATTAAAGAACACCAATCAACAGTAGTAGAGTGAGGCCGAAACACCTCATATACAGCTTGGCAATCAAGTTTTACCATTTTTCTTTGTATAGATTGTGACTCTACTATTGGAATTTGTTATAGAGGCTTGATCTAAGTTCAGTTTGAGTACTGATTTCCAGACCCATGAGTCACCGCCTGAAATGTTCATTGTCCAGAAGTTCAGTCCTTTGATCAAGTTCAAATTAGCCCATGTTGTCCATAGGTTCTTCTTTCCCATATGAAAATCATGCCCAAGTTTAAAGAGGAGAGTTTTGTTCCATGACAAAAGCTCTTTGAAATTCAGTCCGCCCCTCTTCATGACTTCTACAAACTTTGTCCCAAGCAACCAAATTCCTTTTTCCTTCTGTACATCCCGACCAAAGGTAAGCTCTACACATACTTTCAATCTTCTTGACTACCTTTTTTGGCAAGAGAAGAGCTTGCATTCAGAAGGTTAAGACACCCTCAATAACTGATTTTATCAATTGACTTCTGCCAGCATAAGAGAGTGTGCTCACTCTTTTCCTTTGGAGAAGTGAGCTAATCTTATTTATGAGAGGTGCATAATCTCCAATTCTCAGTCTTCTAGAATGCAAAGGAGTCCCCAGGTATCTTATAAGAAAATTGCCTAATTCAATTCCAATCAGCTCACTTAAACTTTGTTTTTCAACATTATTAACCCCTACAAAGAAAGCTTTACTTTTGCCTGGATTGGAAATCAACCCTAATTCCTTCCCAAATTCTAAAAGAGCCGATCTGATAAGTTGTAAAGCAATTCTTTTTGGCTTGCAGAAGATGAGCAGATCGTCAGCAGAAGCAATGCATATCAAACCTAATCTTTTACGCTTTGGGTGAAAGTAGAATCCCTTTTTGTTGCTCATCATGGTCATCTTTCTAGAAAGCATCTCCATGACTAGTACAAATAAGAAAGGGGGTAAGGGATCACCCTGCCTCAGTCCTCTCTTTCCTGGGAAAAAAACCCCTAGCCTCTCCATTAATTATGATAGAGTACCAAGGAGTAGTGACACATTGCATTATCCACTTGATCAGCTTTTCTAGAAAGTTAAAGTAAATCATTGTCTGCTCAAGATATTCCCATCTCACACAATCATATGCTTTCTAATTGTCAATCTGTAACATGCATCTGGGAGAAATACCCTTCCTTTCATACCCTTTTACCAACTCTTGTGCCACTGCTACATTCTAAGCTATACCCCGTCCTGGAATAAAATCCTCTTGTGTAACTGAAACTATCTTATCCATCAAAGGCCTTATTCTTTGAACCATTATCTTGGAAATTTTTTGAAGGACAGTATTGCAACAGGAAATCGGTCTATACTCCTTCACTAAGAAAGGCTTCTCTACTTTAGGAATTAGGCTGACAAAAGTAGCATTAGTTTGCCTCAGCATTTGCCCTTTTCTAAAAAACTCAGTTACTGCATCATTGACATCTTTATTGATCAAAGTTCAGCTATTCTTAAAGAATTGACTACCAAACCCATCATGCCCTATACTTATATTGTTTCCAATGTCAAAAACTGCCCTCTTTACATCAACAATGGAAGGAATAGCCTCTAGAATATCATGCATATCAGAATCCATAGTCATACCTGAGTAACCCTCTAGATTTATAGTTTCAGTACTATTCTCAATGCCAAACAAGGACTTATAGAAGTTAATAATCTCATCCTCAATGTCGCACTTATTTCTAAAAGATCACCATTAGCATTCTTGAGGAGGAAGATATTATTGCCAACTCGTCTCTCTTTTATCCCATTGTAAAAGATAGAAGACGTTTCTTCTCCAAGTTTTAACCAGTCAAGCTTAGCTCTTTGGGTTGTAAAGCTAGCTAACTTCTCCATTTGTAAAGTAAGAACCACCTTAGCACTCCTAACAGCTTCATGGAGTTCAATGTTGAAGAAGTCATTCTGCAAATTCTCATGGCATGTTTTCAAGTTCTGAATGCTGTCTTCTACTACTTTCTCTAGACAATGATTCTTATCCCTTTGCTAGATCTTAATATCTGCTTTAACTTTCCTCAATTTCTCTGACAAGATGAACTGAGCTGAACCTCTATTATCCACTTTCCAAGCTGCCTTTATAACCTCATCTTACCCTTCTTTTACAATCCAATAGTTACGAAATCTAAACGGAATTTTCTTTATCATATTTGAAGGATTGATGTTAACAATACCTGGAGAATGATCAGATAGTTCAAGATCTGAGAAGAAAACTGTGGTTCGAGGAAACTCAATATTCCAATCAGTATTGCTCATCACACGATCAAGTTTGCAAGCAATTCTATCCATCTCTCCTTGTTGATTACTCCAAGTGAATTTAGCCCCTAAGTAAGGCACATTAGCAACTTCTAAGTCTTTACATAAGGAAGTCAACTCATTTGTTACATTTTCATCATTCCTTCTAAAAGAGAGCTTTTCTGTTGGATCAAGGATACAATTAAAATCTCCAAAGAGGATCCAGGACCTATTAAAGCATCTTCAATCTCTCTTAATTTGTTCCAAGCAACACTTCTTCCCATCTGATTGTTGAGAGCATAAATGAAGGAAGCATAATACCAGCCTTGCCCATTTTTACAATGGACATTCATGTGAATCAGTTGTGAAGTTATGTCCAGAATATATGTATCAACAACATTAGTATTCCAAGCAACCCAAATTCTACCTTTTCTCAGAGCATTGCTATTAGTGATAAATTCCCAGCCATTTAGCGTTCTGAGAGCAAAAATTTGTTCAATATTCTATGCCACCTTAGTTTCTACTATACCCATAATAGAGATGTTATTCCTTCTAACAAAATTATTCACTAGTCTAATTTTAGGGGAAGTATTACATCCCCTAATGTTCGAAATCCCCATTTTTACTTCAGCCATGAGGATGATTTCCAGGGCTACTACAACCCTTCAATCCTGGTTTTGTCTTCTCCACTGCAAAAGAAGGAATTTCTCCTTGTCTAGTCTTCTTGTTTCTTAGGCCATATCTTGGAGGAGACAAATACTTATTTCGTATATGTAAGATACTGCTTCTTGCTTCTTCAAAGACATCATTTGAAGTCCCTGGATCCTGCTATTCAGCTCCCTTATACTCTATCATCTCACCTTCTAGATTCTGTCTAATACCAGCATCTATATCATTTATTATCTCTTTACCCTGCATAGTAGAAGGCATTGTTCCTGGCAATGAACTCTCTTTTCTGACCCATACCTTCTTCCCCTTGTTTGGAGGATTACCTTTGACCACATAATTTTTCCTTGCATCAACATGAGCACAATAATTGGTTCTATGTCCAAAAGAGTCACAATGTTTACAAAACTAGGGGATCCATTCAAAAAAGATTTTCTAGTGATATTTAATACCAGTTGTCCCTCCAAACAGACTTCTGTTCTACAAGCTTCTTTGGCAGTAATGCTCACCAGTATCCTTGCAAATGACAAAGCCTTCTTCTCAACTATAAAGCTATCCATACAAATAGGTGTTCCTATCATGCTTCCAATGATGCTCAGCATATGCTTAGAATAAAATATTGGATCAAGATCAGGTAAATTCACCCATACTGGTACTGTTTCAAACACTGACCAATTCATAGGCATTTTGTACTCCATTTCTTCAAAGCTGTAGTCCTAATCCCATCAATCAACCACGAACCATTTTGTAAGACCCAATCACAGTCTTCTTCCTTCTCAAATCTCAATATCCAAATACCATTTGATTTGAGTTGAATCAATGGACTAAGCCCCTTCCAGTGTTTTTCCACAAAAGAACTGAACTCAGCGTAATTCATGTTGGCCCCAATTATTCCTCCTACTAAGGTAGATCTCCAAATCTTCAGTTCTGGCTCAATTTTAGACTCATCAAATTTGTAAATCATCTTATCAACATTCTGAATGTGTTCTAGGCGGTTCATCACTTCAAATTTCTCGTCTCCTACTAGAACATTCAGATATGATTTCTTAATTCTCAATATCTGATTAGTATCATCCTAATTCCTCACCTTTTGTCGGTTCAGCTTATTCAGATCAGTTTCTGCATTATCCAGATTCAGACAAGTTTTTGTTCTCTGCGAATTTAGGTCAGATTTCTTCTGAATGTTATTCATCAAATTCGCAGGAATCAGAGCATCATAATCTCCATCAGACTTCCGTCGATTCACATCACTGTTTTTCCCTGAATTCTTTGCATTATTCTCAGGCACATCATCAGTGTTAAAATCCAAGAGAATTTGTTTACCTTTCGCGATCTTGATCGCTTCCTACTTTTCCTGCAAATATTCTTCTGATTCACTATTTGGATTCTTCAAATTCACTTTTGTTACTGCAGATGCATTAGATTTGTCAAGATTTTCGGTGCTTTCTTGCCTTTACTCACAATCGCATTCGCAGTGTGCACCTGCGAAACGCTCCCCGACTTCGCAATTGGAATTGCCACTGTCTTCACCACTTTTGACTGGTTGTTCTTAGCTCTAGCCATCACTCCACTTGCCGGAATTGTACCGGAAAAGCTTCTCAACGACGAAACTTACGTGAGCACCACGAAAGAATTGATTCGCGTCAAAATCGCCTCAAGGGGTGGAAAAAAGAGAGCTTCCTGCGCCAGTTTCGATTAAGAAAAAAACACCCAGAATTTGACCTAATCTAGCAAGAATCAGCCATGGTGGACATTGTGAAGTATCTTCCTCTGGTTTTTTGCGTTGCAAGAGAAAGAAAAGAAAAAGGAAACAAAAAGGAAAAAAGAAGTATCATTGGGTCGCAAATGAGGATGAAAATTAAGAGAGAAGGAAATAAAAAAAATTAAGAAACTATAGAAGGAAATAGAAGACACAAAAATAAAAATAAAAAGAATTTGTTTGTGTGGGCTGTAAGGTTGGAATAAGTCAATAGGTCAATAATTGAAATAAGAAAAGAATAAATTAAAAAAATAAGTTATGGTTTCTAGTCCTTGCTATGCAAGAATTTGCTATGCAAGTTGGAAATAAATTTAAATAGTTAAACAATTACATTTTTAAATATGAGGTGGGGTCAGAATTTTTTTTTTGGCTCAAAATGTACAACTTTAATATATAGTTATAAATTTCAATATATCTATTAAATATTTAATTACCAATTTTTATTATTTTTAAACACTATAAGTATTTATCAATAATTTTTTATTATAAAAGAAAAAAATATATATCTATAAATAAATTCGTGAATGATATCATGCTAAAAGATAAAAGATATTTATACTTATTTTATAATATTTAAAATTGATATCTTTAATTTTAAATATATGTCTAAGGAATTTTTCAAAAGATATTATTATTCTAAATAGATATTTGTTTGATATTAAAGATAGATTTAAATAATTAAAGAAAAATTTAATAGAAAAAAATTCAAATATTAGGAATAAAAATTAATTTTGTAAATATGAAGTGGGGTCAGAATCGTTCTGATTACTCGAAAAGGTATAGATTTAATATATAGTTATAGTAGGGCTGGGACTTTATACCCGTGGAACCGAAGAACCGAACCGAACCGCTCATTTCGGTTCGGTTCTGTTAATGGTAATTTATTTGGGTAAATTTTTCGGTTCGGTTCTTGTAAAAAAACTTCGGGTTCGGTTCGGTTTTACAAAAAAAAACCGAATAACCGTTATATATTAATAATATATAAAAATATATAACTTCGGGTAACCGAAGAACCGAAAAATATATAAAAAAATCGATTTTTTAACCGAAGAACCGAAAAATATATAAAATACCCGATTTTTTTAACAAGAACCGAATTAAACATAGGAACCGAACCATATTTCGGGTAACCGAAAAACCGAAATTTATGGGTCATTTCTGTATTTCGGTTAACCGAAATAACCGCAATTAGGAACCGATCAAAGTTCGGATTCGGTTATTACGGTTCTTCACTAAAAAATCCAGGAACCGAACCGTAAAAAAAAAAATTTTTACCCTGCGGGTAGGCTAAAAAAAATCCACGAACGGAAATATCCCAGCCCTAGTTATAGATCCTTACCGTGTCAAAGAAAAACCTTTCACTCCGTTAGTTACTTCCACCCAATATTTCCACAAACAAACGGCCCCTTAATTTTATCGCCCGACTGGGATGCGGCTTAA
This sequence comes from Fallopia convolvulus, assembly GCA_964016875.1. Taxonomy (NCBI): domain Eukaryota; kingdom Viridiplantae; phylum Streptophyta; class Magnoliopsida; order Caryophyllales; family Polygonaceae; genus Fallopia; species Fallopia convolvulus. The sequence goes on from OZ024730.1 coordinate 30,016,836, forward strand.
GAAAAGGGATGGATCGGAGGAAGAAATTGACCGAAAAACAAAACGGAAAAACAAAACAGAGAGCTTAGGTTAGAACCGTCAATAGATCAATGGCGAAGGCAGAAGAGGGAGACGAGATATGGAGGAGAGAGAAAGTACACAACGTGTTGAAACTCGTCAGCACATGGCTTCCTCAGAGAGACCTAGTATCTCTCTTGCTTGTTAGCTCTTCGCTCTATCGTTCTCTAGTCTCCTACCCTTCCCTGTGGCAGGCAATTTCTCCTTCTCTGCGCGTGCACGCTCAAATTGTCTGTTAAATAGCTATTGTCTCTTTGGCATGGTAAAATGTCGTGATTAATTTTTTTCTTTCTATTTTGTGTTTTGGCGATTGTTTTATCGTCAGGTGCTTGATCTCCACGAAATGAGCAACGCTGGGAATCGGCTACTAGCTGCTCTATCACTGGTATGTTTTCTTCCGAGACTGTGAAGATGGTGTATTGATTGGTGCAGAAATTGGCGGGAACTGGGGTGTGTTACCGTAATTAGTTTTGTGATAAAGTAGAACGGACCTGTCATTGTTTTGATGAAGTTATCTATATATCCATCTGTCCGATTTTTGCTTTCTAAATCATTGATTTCTATGGTGTTTTGCAGGCAAGATACGCTAATGTGCAGAGCATAAACCTTGAATTTGCACAGGATATTGAGGACAAACACCTTGAGCTTATTGGAGAGAAGGTAAGGCTGCTTTCAGCAGTTAGATAATATTTCACTATTTGTTTTCTTTTTCTATAGGTGGGTATTGGAGTTTCAGTTTAATTGACGTTAACATTCTTACTTGAACTAGGTTCTGCTAGGTGTTATTTTACTCGTAATTCCCTTACCTTACATCAAATTCTTATGTTTTCTGTCACTATTTTCTTATCTTTGTGCCAATCCATGACCTCTTTGCTCAACTGCTTATAGCAATGGGTTTTTCCCCCCTTCTTGCACAAGTTAAATATGTCAATCTTTATATTTCTTAGTAGTAATTTGGCATGGTTTTATCCGCTTGCTAATGAGCTCATTTTTTCTTGCCTTGTGTATTACAAGTCGCTAGAAAAACTCGAGAGTTTGAATTTGAATGGATGTCAAAAGATATCTGATAAAGGAGTTGAAGCCATTACTCATGCCTGTCCCAGCCTGAAGGTCTTTTCACTTTACTGGAATGTTAGGTGAAGAGTTTTATCCTTTTCATATCCTTGTTTCTATTTAACTGGTACATACTTTTATCATTCTTAAATATTTGCTCTGGTTCTTCAGGGTGACTGATGTTGGCATAATACATTTGGTGGAAAATTGCAAGTATGTCATTGATTTGAATTTGAGTGGTTGTAAGGTAATTCTATGTTACTGTGACTTATTTCTAGGTATTCTTGCTAATTGCTATGAATATGATTCATTTTTTAAAAACGCATGCATTCTCTTCTTGTCCGTCACATCTGGGTTACAGTAGGCTACTGTTTATTGTCATTTTGGGCTGTGTAGTAACAAGCTGTTTAATGGTTATCTGTGGCGTTTAGTAATTCATTCCTTTGCTTCCTAAGTTGCAAATTCATTATGATATAAGCATAGTAATGCCTGCATCAGCCAAGGCAAGGTTGTGTAGTAACAAGCTGTTTAATGGTTATCTGTGGTGCACCTAGGCTCGTTTGGGCAACGCCTGCATCATCCAAGGCGAGGTTGCCATGGTAAGGCGAGCCAGGCGACAAGCCGCTAGTCACGTTGCCTTTTCATGTTTTAGGTGTAAATTGCAATTACCGTTGATCTGTAAAAACAAATCTTATCATTTAAGGCTTGTTATCTTTCCAACGAATATTTACTATTCCAATTTCCCTATTACTAATATTTATTTCCTTATCATTTTTTCAAATTTTTTGTAATGCAACTAATCTTTTTCCAAGAAATATTTTCCTATTTAATTTGTATATAATGAACCTCTCACGTCTAATGACATATGATTAGATTCAGTAACTACGACTTTTTGAAACATTGTAGCTCAAAAGGCACTAGTACCTATAGCCTGCCTCAGTTTAGTTTTTAGATTCTCAAGTATTCCATTTAGGGAACAGAATTTAACGGGGCTTAATAAGTTAAAGAAAGGATAGCTTCATTCCATGAAGAAATTACGAGTGGATGCCATTCAGTGCGAAGGATAGCTCTCCTTTGCACTGATACAGATGGTAAATTAATTTATAGTCATCTTGACACAACAAAAGAGGTGTATCCACAAATATTAAATCACTTAAGCCTAGAAAGTATCGATTACCCACCTTTGAACTCTACTAGCCAATTTCTTGCTATGGCTCACAAACAGATTGCTAAGCAACCAAAACTCTCTTACCGTCAAGGAAAATGACAGTATTGTAGTGTTAATTTATTTTCTTTCTTTTTTTTAGGTGTTAATCTCTCGTTTTAAAAAGCATACATCTTATAATTATCAATTGCATGTCCATATCCTTTCTATTTTTAATGGATGATATTATTAAGACAATCACAGAATATCTCAGACAAAACTCTGCAACTTGTGGCCGACATTTATCAGCAGCTCGAGCAACTAAATATTACGAGGTGTGTATTCTTATCGCTGTTATAGAATCATCTAAACTACGGTTTTGTATTACGTCCCGGAATCTAGTATTACATAGGCTTATTATGCATTTTCTTTGTTGATAAACAATTGATTGACTCTGTAGGTGCATGAAGGTGACAGATGATGGACTACTGCAAGTTCTGCAGAAATGCTCTTCTCTTCAAAGTCTTAATCTGTATGCTCTATCTAGGTAATGGGACCTGTAGTGTTTATGTCTATATATTTCTTACTAATTCTCTTAAAACTGTTCAAAATTACATAAAATAACACTAACTTTGGAATGGTAAGCACATTAGGACATGAACTTAGTGATATACACAAGTAACACCACTTTTTAGGTTTCGTACATTAGTATTGTTTCTTACCTTTCACAATATTGTTTGGTGATTGAGTGTGGATGGATTGGACTGCTGAGTTGTTGGTTTTGTTTATCACAATATTAATTGAATTGCGCTGTTTATCACAATATTAATTGAATTGTGTCAACCCCCCATTTGCTGAATGTTATAAACAAGGTCTATGATATCAAATAAATAAACTCAAAAATTAGTGTTATTATTTTCATTTCACTAATATCGAGTCATCAAAATGATCGTGTGTGATAGTCACCTAAGTGAGAAGCAATCTATGAGAGGGGAATGCTTCATGGATTAAATTCCTTGTCATTAGTGGACACTTCTTAAAAATGCGTTTTTTTTCGGTTTTCTAAAACTTATTTTCATTCAATATTGTTGACTAGTAATAATTTTGAAATGCAAAATGGCTGTATGTTTTCATATAATAGAAAGTTGATATTGAAATTTGAAATGTATTTTCCTACAATGTTTTAAAACTCGCTTTTCCTTTATAAAGCTTGTGTACTTGTTGCTTAGGCGGCAAAGCATGTTGTGTAAAGTTCACGTCACTTTAGGTCTTTGAAGCGAGCCCAGTACCACACGTCACTTTAAGCACAAAGTGCATACTTAGGCTTAGCTATTTTTATCTATGATTATCACCCCGAAGTTAGTGTTAAATTTAAGTTCTCCTTGAAAGTGTTTCTTTTAATTTCTAAACCTTTATTGAACATGTTTCCATCGTTTGTTAGCCTTACAGATCAATCCTACAAGAAAATTGCTTTGCTTGCTAATCTTCACTTTTTAGATCTTTGCGGAGCTCAGGTAAAGTTGCATCCCTTTTTGGTGATATTATGAGTTTATTTGGAAGAGGCAGGTTCAGGTAAAACAATTATTAGTGTACAGCCGTGTGGACAATATGTATTTATGATTTTTGAGTAGCGTATGCATGCTTTTGAATGATTGTATTTATGCTTTTGAGTTGCATATTCATGTTTTCATATTGCATTATATTCATTTTTTTAAGTCGTATATTCATATTTTTAAGTTTTATGAATTTTTCAAGTTACATGTTCATAAAAGTGTGCAACTCAAAAGAATGAATATGCAACTCAAAAACATGAATAAAGTCATTCAAAATCATGTATATGCAACTTAATATCATAAATACAGATTGGTTCGCACGGTTGTACCATAATAGTGGTTTTACTTGAACTTAAATCTCATATGGAAAATATAATATATGCATCCAACGTTTTTTTTGTTTCAGAATCTATCTGATGAAGGACTGAAGTGCATAGCCAAGTGCAAGACCCTTATATCTCTTAATCTGTCATGGTACAATAAGCCAAAGATCTGTCCTCCCTATATATTAATTCAGAAATAATCTCTTTACAAAGGAATGAGCCACATGGCATCTTATAAATTTGATATGTGTCATGAATTTATAGTTATTTTTGTTTTATTTCTCCATTTATTTATTTTTCTTTTCATTATATTCATGCTCCACTATCCATCCCATTACATTTTTTTTCTATATTCATATTAACACATTTTGTAAAATATTTTTATTAAATATAATAATTTCATACATCATGAACTTTTTAAAGTTGATAAAATTGCTATGTATATTCATCAAATTTACAAAAATTTCAATACATCATAGTTTCTTATGTTTTAAAAAGATATAATTAATTAGTTTATCATTTATCTCACTTTAAATAATATAGTATCCAAAAATGACATTAAAAGTAATATTAAATTATTCTAGAATGTTATTTAATGTCAATCATATATATTTAAAATTATGTTATTGTATATGATAGCTTGTGCATGGCACGAGAAACAACACTAGTTGGCACATGTAAGAAAATATAATGTATGCATCTACTTTTTTCTCTTTTCTTGTTCATTTAGGTGCGTGCAAATCACTGATGTTGGGTTCATGGCCATTGCACAAAGCTGCTCATTACTTGCGCTATTGAGGTATTCACATCTGTGTGTCAAAACTCAAAATATATGTTCTTGGTTAACCCTCAAGGAAATTGACAAAAAAAGTTGACGATTGATGACATGCAGCTTGTTTGGGATTGTTGGTGTGACTGATAAGAGCCTTGAAGCATTAGCAGGATCTTGTTCCAGAACGTTGAAGACACTTGATGTGAATGGATGCATCAATATCAAGGTAAATTATGTATCTTTTTATAGGGAAAATTGCATTTAACCACCCTTTATAGTCACATCTTTGCATTTAACAACCCCTTATTTTAAAAGTGGCAAAAAACCATCCTTTATTCCATATCTGTTAACAAGTTACCACCCCTCCGTAAAAAAATAAATCTTTGTACAAAATAAATCATCAAAATTCTATATTTAATGAATTAATTGCATATTAGTTACATGATTTATGTTTCTGAAAATAAAAAGGTTACATGATTTACACCCCTCTGTTAAAACTTCTCCCCTTACAAACCCGTCAATCCAATCTTAGATCCGGCCATCTCAGCCCACTGCTGCAAACTAGTGATGTGCAGGCAAACACAACTTTATAGAAATGAGACAATTTACATCAATTTTAGATAGGAGATCAGGATTGATAATTTGCAGCCACTCACAAAGGCACATACTGTGAGAGTGACCAAAACACAACAAGCTAACAAGAGGAAGCAGGCTTTACAAGGAGAGAAGGTATTTCAGGCACCAAGAAGAATACAGAGGTTCGGTTTTCAGGCTATCAAGCAGGCCAGATAGTAACAAGAGGGAACCTGACAGGAGAAGTGAACGGGGTGTGGCCCTATCGATTTGTATTACACAGAAGAAATCAATTATAGACACTAATACAATTAGATTTGCTCTTCATAGACAAACTTGGGAGTTGCGAGCCCATCTAAGACCGGTTCCGGATCATGGGATCCTTTTCTATCAGATAGGAAGAACCCACCAAAATTTGCTGCAGTGGTTGGTCTTGAACCACCGACAACCGGCCCGAATGCCTTAGATCGGGAGCCGAAGAACCAGGAACTTCGGCGAAGACCAGAAATAAGCCCGATGACACCAAGGGCAGTAGACAACCGGCTTCGCCACCGGCGAGGAGGGCTCTTAATCTCGAGAAATTGATGAGTTTTTCAGATTCGATTATGCGGCCTTGGAACAATCCCCAACCTTGTTGCATCAGGGCGACGCCATTTCTTATCCACCCATGCCCGAAACACCAGGTTTCTCGAGCGCAGGGCCGAACAAAGGTGGGCGAGAGACAAGCAGAGTCTTCAAAGGACCTCCAAGAGAAAGGGCGAAAGCACAGAGAAATCCATGCCAACTCCATTATTAGGTACCGAGTTGGGTAGAGGAGCTTTTGAACTCCATGATTATCAATGGTCATTGGCTCGATCTTGGGACCCTTCTTCCATTGGAGGCAGGAAACGATTAAATTCCAAGCACAATTGGCGCTATGGATGCCATTTTTGGTGGAAGAGAGTTTAGGCGGTGGTGCTTGTTCTGCTAGGGTTCCAGCTAGGCAAGTTGGGAGGAAGGCAGCGGCGGCGCTTGTTCTGCTAAATTTTTGTTTTTCTTCGTTCCCTTTCTATTTTTCTAGAGTTACTTTACTTTCATTTTTGTAACTAAAATAATAAACAACAAGGCAAAATATTCTTTTTAATTGTAGGAAACGGAGATTTAACAGATTCTGTCAAAAAAAAGGTGGTGAATTGGAGGAATAGATATATAAGGGGTGGTTTTATACAATTTTTAAAATAAGGGGTGGTTAAATGCGAAGATATGAATATAAAGGGTGGTTAAATGCAATTTCTTCTTTTTTATATGATGAAAGTTTTTAATGAATAAGGCCTTTTTTAAATATAATAATCATAGAATCACAAATGTGTCATAAGCAATTTCTTATTTTTTGGGCTATTGTTTGTAGAAACGGAGATGTGAAGATTTACTGAAGATGTTTCCGCATTTGCAGTGCTTCAAAGTGCACAGCTGATAGATTTTGTATTCCAGTCAAAAGAAGGTATTTCTAAGACAAGATCTTCTGATCTTGTATGCTTGCGTGGGAATGTTTGTTCGATATAAAGCTGTTTTAGTGAATTCTTAATGTAAAGATGAGAAAGAAAGACATCAATACTCATTCCTAGGGATCATGGTATTTTGTACGTTAGACAGGCTAGCTGGTTTGGAAGTGTCAACCTGTCAAGTTTATTGCCCATATAGGCGAGTGCATGGTCCTCTGTTACATAGGGTCACTTTTTGGGGTTTGTATTTCGTGTTGTAATGCTAGGTCAGTTTGGTAAGTGTTAATCATTCGCCGTACTTGTTACATGTGAACCTAACCAACCCTCCTAGATCAAAATCATGCACTTGTACGAATTTGTTTCAGGTGTTGGATGGAACGTGGGAAGAAAATTGAGGCTCCTTTTATTTAGTATGAATAAATGTGTAAGAAGAAATTGAACGGGGAATCTATTTTATTTTTGGGTTTGTTGACTTTGTTCTTTGTCATTATAAAGAAACATTCATACCTTGAAATGTGTGGAAAAAAACTCCCATTTAGTTTTATTTCTATTTTGAGTGAAACTTGCGCCTTATCTGGTAAATGTCATTGCTCCTTTGGTGAAGCAAAATTCAATGTCACGCAAAGTTCAATTGTCGTTCTATGTGGGTGACATTTTCTGGATGACTGTAAAATTAGAAAGGATTGTCTGTTTAGTTGTTGTGCACATTATTAGGCTCAAGCAAAATTGGAAAGAATTTGTTTGTGTTTGAACAGAGAAAACGAAATCAATTCTGTATTCAATGAATGAGGACAAAGTTACAGATTTCTGAATATATGTAACGTAGCTGTATTAGTTCTGAATATCCGATCATGCGTCAACCAATCTTGTTACAAAACAGAGGTGGATGATTTTTGCCTACAAAAAATATGATATTCTTGGGTTGGATCTTAGCAACAATAGTCATGCTCTTGGATGGGAACCACTATACATAATAAAGTTCTAGAAAGCATTTTACAAGGATGTGTATGTATCATAGTGTCTCTTGAAGAATTCTTGACACAGTTGTTGAAGCCCACTAGTGTTTTTTGAAGTTTCTGATGATGGAGACGTCATCTCGATCTCCTACGAAAATTCAATATACAACTTCTTCTAGGAGGACCTGCTGCTTGCTCCATATTCAGAGCTACTCGTAGTATACTCTCCACTGCTGCTCCCCCGCCGCAAAGTGCATGGTTTGCTTTGGCTTCACCCGCTCGTTCAGCGCTTCTAGTGACGCATCTCCTTCTAGAGCACGAACAATCTATTCCAGGTACGTCGAGATCCATCATAAGATTATTAAGGCTAGCTAGAAATTTGATCCAACTAATTAATTACAATTAATTCGATCAACTTAACTAGTTACCTGGCTCATCTTAGGCCGTCTTTTAGCAGAGTGTCTGATAGCTGCAGCCGCGCAAGCCACCAGTCGGGTCATTTCTTGGGGGTTGAAATTGTTGTCCAAGCGTGGATCAACAACCCCGTCGAAATTACCTTCATTTACCACGCGCGCAAGTTGGGGCCTAGCCTACATGTGTGTACGTATACATATACATTATCGATCATAGGATAGGATCTACGTACGTATGTATTATTATGCTCATGTTCTCTTGGAGAAAATTAAATAGAATACCAACCCAATCTACCAATCCATCTTCATCTCCGGCTGGATTGACCGGACGCCGTCCCGTGATCAACTCCAAGAGCACCACACCGAAAGAGAAAACGTCCGACTTCTAAGTTAATTTGCCACTCGCTGCATATTCTGGAGCCAAATACCTGTCAAATTTTCCATATCCATTTCAACTGCAAATTCAATTCATGCATGGATACGATTTTAACATTACACTAGGTAGACATACCCGTGCATACGCACGGGGCATATTTTCTACTTGTCGACCTGTAAAATTGCATTAATGTTAAATATATTCTTTTTATTTTGAAAATTTTTGAGATTAAAATTAAATTAATGGAATTCTAACAAAATATTTTTAAATTTAATTTATTCCATTTAACTTTGCACCTCAAATCTCAATGAATATAATATTTCGATTCTTGGATTTTTTTAAGTTGACTTGAAACTATTATAAAACATATAAAATTAGGATATATATATATACATAGATTTAAATGAGAGAAAACAACATAAGTTTATAAATTCAATATGTTTTATTTTTTGGTATACAAATAGAAGTTAAGGACATATAATTTTAAAATAATTATATATTTTATTCGCGTGCATGTAAATACATGATTTGGAGAGACTATCTTATAAATGATTTGAAGACAAATTCACAAAATGTAATTCATCCCTTTTTATCAAATAAATTATTATTGTCAATTTCTTAACATTATTGGCGATAAGTATCTTTTTACAACAATTGGAGATGTGAGCATATTACTACCTATGAATTTAGAAAAAATAAATTGTAACATGAAAGGAGGAAAATTATTTATTCATTCATATGTTTGAGAAAAATAATATAAAAAGTTATGTGTAAAAGTGTACAAGAAAATCTATCATTGCACCAAATACACATGAGGTGAATGAAAATTAACATATGTAAAACTAAAATAACACAAAATAAGGAAGAGATGAATTTAAAGAAACAAAATTTTCTTTGTACCTTGTAAAATTACAAATGAAAATCAATAGTGATCAACTCACCTAACCTAACCAATTGATAATCGTGAATAGCTCCTCTCTCATTTCTATAAGATAAGAATACAAATTTCATGGGGGAATATTATGACCGTTTAGAAGAAGTAAGAAAATTGGTAACATAACACCAAAAAGAAAAATATTTCAATCTACAACAATTCATGTTGATAAAGTGTTATAAACTACTCTAGATTTGAATTATAGAAACAATAGATGAGAGAATGTGAATACAAATGAATCTCTTTTACTCTTCCTTTTCACCAATTATAAGATATATATATATATATATAAGCTATTACATGGAATATAATGAGTCAAATATACACATAAATATGGATGTAATTAGATGTAGTAAATGTGGATAATAAGTGCACATATGAGAATAAGCATCCTAGGAAAATTTCTATGTGTACATGGAAAACAATGAGTCAAAAATATACATAAATATGAGTGTAATTAGAGGTATAGTAAATGTGGATAATAAATATACATATGATAAGAATCTTATGAGAATCTCTATGTGTACATTCATATTATATATTAAAATATTTATACTAATTGTTAGATTTTTTGACGAAAAAAAATTGTTAGCTATTTTGATGGAAATATGTAAATAATATATGTTAAATTTATAATTTAAAATATAATATATGTTGAATTATATAATATCCACTATCATGAAATTTTTGAAGAGTTGTAAATAAAATCTATATTAGAAAAGTTTGAAAAGTTTAGTTTTGGACAAATATATATGTTAATACATGGAATATATAATGAGTCAAATATACACATAAATATGGGTTTAATTACGCGTAGTAAATCTAAGTAATAAGTATACATATGAGGATAAACATCATAGTAGAATCTCTATGTATAAGTGTACATCCATATTATATATTAAAATACTTATAATAATTATTAGATTTTTAGATCGAAAAAATGTGTTATATGTTTTGAATGAAATATTTTTAAAATTTTCATTTTAAAATATAATGTTGAATTATATGGTGTCCAATGTCCACTATCATGAATTTTTTTTAGGGTAGTAAGCAAAAACTATTATACAAAATTTAATTTGGAAAAATATTTTTTTCTTGTTGCATTTGATAGAATTTTTTTTATATAGATTTTAGCATGAGTTCATTGGATTATTAAAAATATTTTCAAAAATGATTAATTGAGTCCATGAACCTTAGACCTTTTAATACAATTTCATGGCTTTAACCATTGAGTTAAGGAGATTATTTTATCATCTAATATAATTGACATTATAAAAAATGAGATGTTTTTCATAAATTAAATATGTATAGCAAATGCACCTTGTACATAAATTTTAAATGTGATATGTATATAGATTATAGATTTTAACTAAAATTTTATTTAAGAACTCAATATAGCAATTAGTTGAAATGAGACTCAAAACTCATTTATTATTTTAATATTTCAAAATAGGAATTTGCTTGTGATTAAGTGTATTAAATGTGGTCAAAATTATTTTACAATAATAAATATATAGATGGATTTTTTTAATAAAATGGATAGTGAATCATAATCAAGTGCATTAAATGTGCTCATGTTTACAAAATTATATATGTATTATAGATTATAGATGAGAGAACTTCAAATTTTCCTACGTACCTAAATGTTCCCATGACGCGTGTAGATACATGCGTGTTGTTGTCGTTTGAGAACTTAGCCAATCCAAAATCCGCCACCTTAGCCTCGAAAGCATGGTCGATGAGAATGTTTGCGGTTTTTATGTCCCGGTGAAAAATGCGAGGATGACCTGCAACGGCGATCGAATTTCTTCTTGTATACATACATATATCCGCGCGCGCGATCATGTAGGCTAAAGTTTAAGAAACATATATTTTGAATCATAACTTACAATCTTCGTGAAGGTAAGCGAGCCCCTTAGCTGATCCAAGTGCAATCTTAAGCCTTAAAGGGAAGTTCATAGCGAATGCAAATATGCAATGCAATTAATTATGATCGAGATCGAGCAATATTACAATTAATGTTCATTACACATACTGTATATAGATATAGATATAGATATGTAGATATGTAGATATGTAGATATGTAGTACGTACCATGAAGATGAACTCAAGGGTCTTATTAGGAACGAATTCATACACCAACATGCTTTGTTCACCGGCCATACAATACCCGACGAGGGACACAAGATGGCGGTGATGCACCCTACTAATGATGTCCACTTCGGCTTGGAACTCCCTCTCGCCTTGTCCACTGCCCAACTTGAGGCTCTTCACGGCTATCTCCTTCCCGTTAGGTAGCACACCCATGTGGACGAAACCGAACCCGCCTTGTCCGAGCACATTGACCTCGGAGAATCCTTGTGTGGCCCCCGCTAGCTCGTCGTAGGTGAACGTGTTCTTGTGTAACCCATCGTGCGCCACTGGACATCCACTTGCAGGATCATGATCGATCAGTACGTAGTTTAATAAAATTAGGTACGTACATAGAGGTACCTTGTTCGTTGTAGTAAACCTCACAGTCGTGAGACTTGTTCTTCTTTCTCCTACACCAAGTAACTAGTATGACTGCTACAAACATGATGATCAACACGCCTACACTTGCAAGAACCCTAACTACGTATACAACATTAGCGCTATTGTTTGTGGCGGATAAATTTTGTGATGAAGTTGTGGTGGAAGGATGATCACCGTACCCCGATTGTGGTGGCAGTGGTGAAATCGGCGTTCCTTTTCCATCGGAAGGGGCTGGGGGCGAAGAAAATGTACTACTTTCGAGGGAATGGGACGAGGATGGAGGAGGAGATGAGGAAGAATCGAATGCGTCCGAGGGAGGTGGTGAATCCATTGCTCCTAATTTCCTCAAGCCGCCCGCCGCTCCTCCAATCGCGGTTACCCTGTGAATCAATCAGACATGCGTATACGCGTAATTAATTGGGGTATATGTACGCAGTACGTACGTACAGAAACCAAAAGTTTATTTTCGTTTTCACTTCTCATTTTAACATAACGATTTGGTTTGAATATATAAATTCCAATATTGATCATCGGGCTGCAAATTAAGCGTCCAAATTGTGTTTGTTCAACATATCTATCTATCTATCTATGTACTATCTATCAAGAAATTAAAAGACAATATTTAATTAATTAGCTTAGCGGAAGAATATATTTAATAAATCTACAATTTCCTCTTAAAAAAAACAAGAAACCTGTCGGAGAAGGGCCGGCGAAGAATTTTTCCAAAAAACAAAATGGATACAGACTGGTTCAAATCGATCGGATAAGGCTCTTTATTTAAATGTATCACCTACAACATAGGTGTTTTGTATGTGTGTACTTTTTAACTATTTTTCGAATGGCTTGCGTTGCGTTGAGTTGGTTATATATTATCCGTCGTGCACGTCCATTTTTATTTACTAGCAATAAGCCGCGCGTTGCGCGGTGATTATAAGACGGAGAATTCATTAGTGTAGAGGTATGAAAATGACATTTACGTAAATTTATGTAAAGGGCATGATTTTTTTGGTATTAATTTAATTAAATTCACGCCATCCAATGTCGTGAAAATTATTTTATTACGTAGACGAGCTTTCTTCACAGCTAAGAAATAAATGTATCCGAGCTTGCTTACAAGCGAAGTAAACTGGACACGTTTTTCGAGACATGTAAAAATTACCCATTTACATCCAAATATCACTTAAGTCGATCACGCTTTTCGAAGAATATATATCCCGAGATTACTTAAGAGCTAAGCAATGCTGACACGAATTTCGAGGAACATTAAAATATCGAAATTATTACTTTACGAGCTTTCTTCACAACTAAGAAATAAACTTATCCGAGCTTTCTTACAAGCGAAGTAACATGGACACGTTTTTGGAGACATGTAAAAATTAAACATTTACATCCAAATATAACATAAGTCGATCACGCTTTTCCAGGAATATATATCCCGAGATTACTTAAGAGCTAAGCAAGACCGACACTAAGTTCGAGGAACATTAAAATAACAAAAGTATAATTGAGAAATAATGAATTAATAACAGCCGCACGATAGTGTTATATGGAAAACTGTAAAATGAACGGACGGGATTCAATAGTTAGCCGTGCTTTTATAGTAGTATAGAAGTATAGATATAGAAGTATAGAAGTATAGATATAGATATAGATATAGAAGTATAGACTAGGGTAGGCCCGCGTGCATTCGTTGTGCCTATTCAGCTATTCTGCATTGCATACCAATTACTGCATTATATATAAATATAGTTCAGCAATATTTAGGAACATACACACCCCACATCGCAAGTGATCTTTCATATATTATTATTGGAGATTTATCCTTCCCAAAAAAAAAAAAATATACCAAACATGTCTAAAATATCATGACCAAAGATTGATCTCACACAAAATATAGCACAGCTAGTGTTAAAGTAGTAATTCGGAAAACTGGATTTGGAGGGCTGAAATCATGCTTAATTAATAATAACTTCCTTGTTTGGCATGCAGGCAAATAGAATGATCCGCGCAAAGAAATGCAAGCTTCGAGTAATCCTCATCCGATACCTATTCGAGCCAAAAGAGAATGAGAAAATACATTACGTAATTAATATGTGAAAAACTCAAAAATATTATTTATTTCTGTTTCCACACATACTTTTTCCTGCTTCAGTATGTAGCAAGTGGTATAAAGGTACATTTCATCAACAAATATGATTTCCCAAATCAAACAAGCCTTGGTAATGGTGAATTATAAATTTATAAGTGATTTTAGTACCAGATAGACCAGGTTGGTGCCTTTTAAACTCGTATGTTGGAGGAAACCTGATCATTCCTTGGATCACTCTATCAGCTTCCATTTCAGCCTGGAGTTGATCTTTCTCTTTTACCCAATCAAAACAACGTTGAGAAATAAAATCCTTTGCTGCATCATATGATATCCCATCGAGTCTATAATTGAAATCACCTAGAAATATCATCATATCTGCCTCAGATAACTCATGTACTCCTTTACCTGAGGAAAGGCCCGTAACCTACAAGTGCTTGACAGCATGAGGGCCTAAAAAAAATTACATTGTTTTCATGCAGAAAGCAAATCCAAATAATAATTATACAGTTACAGTATTTCCTACATTTGTTGTTCCACGGAGAACTTGAACAACAGATGAGATGCCTGCTGCAATAGAAACGACCAGTGGCAAGCAAGAAGGATGAATATGAAAAAATTGGTAGAGGAAGCACGTAACTGAACAAGATAACAACAAATATGGAACCATACCAGATGCATTATTCATCAAACCAGAAGGCGGATTGAAAATCATATTTCTATAGTCATGAGAAAAATGTAAATTCCTCCGGCTCACTCCTTGTACATGTGTTGCAAAGTGATAGATCACAAAGCACATGAATCGATCCAATACCCTTATACTTAAGCTAACTGCTCCCTGTTAGCATAACACTTTATCATCTCAAACACGAGATAGTAGAATTGCTCCCATAACACTACTGAGTGGCTAAGATACTGAAGCTTTAAAATAGCATGATTGTTATACAAAAGAAGGATATTTGCCTTCTTTAATAATCTGTACTTGTAGATCGAAGAAGCTTTGATGAAGATGAACGATACACATAAAGCTGCCTTGACCTGCATAAACAATGAACACTATAGTCAAAGTACTAAACAAACCAAGAATGGAATGAAAAGGCAAAGGCAAAGCTGAATTATGAAAATGAAAGAGTTGTGGGAATAAACATGAAGGACTTGAAGTTGGCCAGCTGAGTGAAACACTAACATTAATCAGTGCAACATACTCGAGGTTTGGAATTTGCAGCAGCAAAGAGGCATAAAGCACCTGGCTATTATACAAACTAAGATCCTGCACAAACGATGACACTACAACAAGAAAAACAAGACTACAAAACCTAAGGTATTCAACTGATGTAAAATGTACTAATGGCATCAATTTGCTGTTCTTCAAAATTGCCAAAATACAGCCTCACTACTTGAGGTATCATACTCAGTGAGTTTAGGTTGTGAATTATGATATCTTGTTAAACCCAAAAAAATTAGACATTTCATCTAGCAATGAAAGACTACATATGACTGAATATAGGGCACGAACAGAACCTTGGTTCCCTAAGCCGACTGTATTCTACGCTCTTATATTAGATGACTTCGGCACGTCTCAACGCCTCAAACGAAACAACGTTCCTAACCGATGTCTGGTCATATTCTTGTTGTTTGGAATGCACAAATACCCTCACATTTTCTGCTGTGCGCGCTCTTGAGATGCCGACGTAGAGTTGGCCGTGCGAGAAACATGGTTGCCTCAAATACCATGCAACCCGATGCAAAGTCTGGCCTTGAGACTTGTTGATTGTCATGGCAAAGCACAACTTGATGGGAAACTGTTTCCTCTGAAGCTGGAAGGGGAATTTCGTCGATGTCGGCGGTCTTAGAGTTATTCTCGGAAGAAGCACAAAGTCACCTTTGTAATAGCCTGCACCGATCTCGCAAAGTATGACATGGGGAAAGAACTTCTTGCAAATCAGCCTTGTACCGTTACACAATCCAAAAGACGGGTCCAAGTAGCGCAGTAATATCACCAGAAAATTCTCTTTCAAAATCAATCGGTGTGGGTTCATTCCAGCGGGGCACAAGGAATTTAGATATTCGGTCGGAAATGAGTTGCAATTATCATCAATTAATGAATCGTGATTGTGGTATATTACAGATGCTCCATTGAACTTGGCTATGAGTGCCTCATTAATCTGGTCAACGCCGACATTCGTTGGTGTGAGAATTGCCCTTTCGGAAAATATACTTGTATTAGCATGATCTGACCTCATTTCAGGATAAACGGTATTTGTAATTAAGGATATCACATAGACATCACCAAAAACCTTTTTTACATTGATCTCATCTTTCAGCATGTGTAACCTGGCTTTAAAAACTCTTGCAACTACATCCGGCCTATCCTCGCTCTTTTCACCTGGGAGGAGCTGGTCTTTTATTTCGAGCCAATTAGGGTTGCATTTCACGGTAATGAAAAGATCAGGCTTGCCAAATCTCTGGACCAGGGCCATGGCATTAAGGTATCTACATTTAACATCCCTAGGGCCACCAATGAAGGAAGGGGGTAAAATTATACGGTGCCCAATGTTGGTGGCATCGCTTTCACCTGTGCCTAAACTGTCTAGAATGCCCTGTGTTGGATCGTAAACGGTTAGCAAAGAGCTTGGGAACTGGCAATTAAGCTGTTCCCAAGGCAGCGGAAATAAACAATCGCAAGTAATAAAGACAGTAAAGAACGCAGTTCCTTTATAGAGGAACCCCACTACAACCAACTAGTTGTATGGGTAAACCTCTACCTCCGCTTGGAGGATTTTGAATGACTTACTTATATTTATTGCTTTGTTCCTTAGTTACACAGCCGGATTCACACTTCTCTGTTCCTACGAGTTCTTCCTAACTCTAGCAACACTAGCAAATCCTCTCAACTGAGTTCCTAAGCTCACAACAGCAAAGTACAATTAAGTCAGACCTTACACCGACTTCTCAGTTCCCTTGTCCTTGGGAACTTCGGCTTCACCGTCGTTGAGATCACACACTCGCCGGCGGGGACTTCTCTTCCTTTTCTTTCTTTTTCTCAGATGTGGGTGGTTGAGAGTTCTGGGAGAAGTACTCAATCCGAGTACTATTCATTTGGCTTTATAGTCCAGTGAGCTTGGGCAGTCGCATCTTTCGTTTGTGTCCAAAATGCCCTTTGCTTGATGCCCAAGTTGTACTTTCTTCACATGTGACTTTGGTTTGAACTAGGTCAACTTCTTGGATCAATCGGACCGTTGGGTGAAGCGTGACAGTCTGATCCTAAGACTGTTCCTTTGGGTTGTCTGAGACAGAATCCCGCGATCTGCGCTGAACGATCGTGTTCCTCACATGTGAGTTCCCATGTCATGGGAATTGTCTTCTTCAGAGTTCCCTTGATGGAAACTCTTCATCGTTATAAGCTTGTGTTCTCTTGATGGAGTTCCCACTTCATGGGAACTTTACTATTCAGAGTTCCCTTGATGGAAACTCTGCATTGTGGCCTGCTGTAGCTTTTGGTCATTCATAGGAGTTCTTGGCTGTACCTGTGTTCCTTAGAAATACTTGAACAAACCACATTAGTTCCCTATGGTGTTTGTCATTATCAAAACTTAAGAGAATTACATCGTTGATCCGTTGTTTAGAACCAGAGGTCCCAACAACGTCCCAACAATTTCCCCCTTTTTGATGATGACAAACCCATCACAAAATATGCAAGTATTTCAATGAATGATATGCTGATGAGTTCCTAAATATGATTTTGGGAAGTCACTTTTAGTGAAACACTTAGATTTAGGGAACCACTTCTGGTGAGACACATAGTTCTTATTAAGCTTTTTATGCAATTGTTCCCCCTTAGCTTATGCATGGTCTGTGATAACTTAAACTTTTAACTCATCTCGCATTTTTTGTGTTTCCCCCTTTTGACATCATCGAAAACAAGCAAAGCAATAATAGGGAAGAAGGGAACACGCAATCAAAATAAGAACATTTCATTACTTAAGATAATATGTACAATGGGAACTCAAGTACAATTTGTGGTCATTTTTGGATTTAAGGGAAAAAGAAGGGAGAGATCATGGGGCTTGAGGGAACAGGGCGTCACAAAGGCGCGTCAAGACTTGTGTAAGCTTTTCTTGTCCTCTGGCCAACGCTGCTTGGTCCCTTGCAATCTGGTCGAGGGTGTTGGCAATGCGGAGCAACACTTGAGAGTTCCCCTCTTGTGCACCAGACTCCAGTTGAGCCGCTTCCTCTACGGGCTCAGAGTGCCTCATCTTCTGGACAACTGAAATGTCCAGTTCCCTTCCAAGCTCTATTTCTTCCTTAGAGGCGTCGTAGAGACCCTCTTTTTGTAGAAGCTTCTTTATCAACCCAGAATAGGGAAGGGAATGGGACTTGGAAGCCATGCACTTCTCCATGTGCCCAAGGATAATTCTGGGAAGGTTGATGGGCTTCTTGAGGAGGAAGTGATAGAGGATGATGGCATCAGGGATGTTGACGACCAGACGCTTCTCCTGGCGAGGGATCACCACATTGATGATGAATTGGTGAGCAAGCTTGGCGACCAGGGAGAGATGGTGCGTCGAGGGAACTTTGGAGGGAACCCGACCCTCAAAGATGGTGTTGTACACTTCAACGCTATTGAAGTCCCCCCAGAGCTTGTTGGGCAACTCATTGAGCCCTTGACCTGGGACCTGGAGCTGAAGGCGGATTGTCGACGTTGTGAAAATAAACTCGTCGCCTTCATGGGAGAGAGTTCCCCGAGTGCAGTCGTTGGTGACTGTGAAATTGTTGTAAAATTGACGCGCTTGTGATGGATCTACAGTCACAGTCTCTGTGCAGAGATTCTCCCAGCCCTGGGCCTTGATCAGGTCCCACGGTTCCCCCAAGCCGTTGTTAATCAACACGTCCTCACTGATGATGAGCGGAGGGAGGAGCTTGCGGCGTTCATCCACTGGATTCTTTGTAGAAGAGGTCCCCTTCCCCTTCTTTGATGTGCTCCTAGACGTGTTCCCCCTAGAGACCGTGCGAGGTCCTTTCTGCTGAGGGGGTGCAGCCGCTTCAATCATAAGCACGCGGTCCCTTGGCGGTTGGGAACTCGTGGACACCACCATTTGGTGTCCAGGTGTTGGGATCCGTGCTCGCTCCTTAGCAGCTGGAGCTTCTTCTTCTTCTTCTTCGACCTCATCTTGGGAGGTCCCTTCTTCCTCGGAGGAGCTCGAGCTTGAGCCCTCCGCGTCATTTTCAGGATGACTTGTTGTTGCCCCAACACCACCAGCTGGTGCGGGGTCCCTTCTCTCCGTGGGCTCTTCAGGAGCCACCTTTTCTGGGGACTTTGTCCCTTGGGAGATTGTGTGCTCAGAGGGGTCCCGGTTGAGCTCTTCCTCTATTGCCTTGAGCTGGGCCTCCTCCTCCAGAGTTCCCATGATGAAAGGAGGAGGGTCCTTGGTTATTTTGCCTATGACCACGGAGAGAGGGAGATCATCGTCGTCTGAGGTAAGAGCGACGACACTTTTGGATGGTGAGGGAGAGGGAAGTTTGGTGGTGGTGGGGGATGTGGTGGAAGAGGGAAGAGAAGAGGAAGGAAGAGGAGTGGAGAGTTGTGTAGAAGGGGGAGGAATGGATGTGGTGACTTGGGGAGTAGAGATCCCCGAAGTAGAAATGGGAGAGGTAGAGATGTGTTTTGGTGAGGAAGGAGGAGAAGGAGTTTTGTGAGGTGGAGGTGGAGTTGGAGTTCCCGTTGTTGTGGGAACGGAAGGTAGTGAAGGTGGTGGAGTTCCTTGTGAAGTGGGAACAGAAGGAGGTGGTGGTGGAGGAGTCTTTTGTTTTGTGGGAGGAGGTTTGGGAGGTCCCTCGGGAAGAGGAGGAGGGAGAGAGGAAGAGGAAGGGAGTAGACTCTGGGATTGGGAGGTCCCATCGTCGGAGGGGAAAGCATAAGGAGGTTTGGGCGCACAGGAACTCTTCTTGGAACAGTTCAAGTAGTCCTCAAACTTGAAGAAGGCATTCTTTCTGGGCTCCGAAAATTCAGAGACCTCAGAATGTTTGCGTTTTTTGGATTTGGAGGGATCGTGGGAATGTTTGGATTTTTGGGTTTTGAGGGGTCTTTTGAGGAGTGGCGTCGTTTGGATGAATGGCGGTGTTTGGATTTTCGGGGTTTTTCATTGATGGAAGGACGAGCGTCTCCGAAATTGTCAACGATGACAACTCCGGAGGAGGTGTTGGTGGTTGAAGGAGGAGGAAGGGATTCGGAAGAGGAAGAAGTCCAGGCGACGGTGTCGTCGGCCGGAGGAGGAGGGGGCAAGAAGGGGCTTATTTGGTTGTAGAGCCCTTGGATAAGAACATCCTTCATGGTTGGGTCTAGTTCTTGCTCAATCTCTTTCAATTGAGAGATGAAGAGGATGCGAGGGTTGGCATGTACCCACGCTTTGATCTGGGCAAAGGTGTGTTGAGGGGCCATTTTTGTAGGATTATTGAAGGTTTTGGAGGTTTCTTGAAAAAGGGCGTGAAAGGGATGCGGAGAAGAAGAATTGCAGAGATGGAAGATGGAATAAGATCCCAAAAATGGAAAATGAGGGTTTTAAGGAGAGAAGAGGCGAAGGGTAGAAAGGGAAGTGGAAAACCTCGATAACCGTCGCCCAATGAACGTGGGGCATCATTTCAAGTTCCATAGCACGCTTCTGGACACGCGTCACGATCTCTTGGGAAGTCCTTTTCAAAATTTGAATACTTGGCCTCTAACGCTTCAGAGCCTCTGACACAAAAGTCCGTTTCCCAAGTGACGCTTCGTCTTTGTAGCTGAGTCAGCGTTCCCTTGCTAGTTTGTATCAGTTCCCATGATCATATCAAGGTCAGGGAGAGTGAAGTGGTTAAGGGAACTTCACACTCATCCTTTTGTGGGGCTAGGGAACTCAAAAGGGAACCAGACAATTTGCAACTCGATAAAGGAAATAGTTTGGCTCATGAGAAGCATTTGTCTGGTCCCTAGCTTAGGGTGGGTCATATGATCAACCGTCATGGTGGCTTGTAAAGAGGGATAAAGGGAACTCTGGTTGATCATTTTGGGCCAAAAGAAATAGAGTTCCTTTGTACACATTTATCTTTAGACTAGTAATCATGGCATAGTGAAAGCAATAAGTCCAAGTTCCCTAGCATGCAATCTTGTATAAAATAGTCAGGCATTGAGGGAGAAACAAACAGGGACTTGTTTAGTTTAGAGTTATCATCCCTAGAAGCATTCGAAAACGCTGGTAGGGACGTCTATCTAAAGCTTTGGTAAGAATGTCCGCAATTTGCTCTTCAGTTCTACAGTGTTCCATCGAGATGTTCCCACTTTCAACATTGTCACGTAGAAAGTGATGCCTTATATCAATATGCTTAGTTCTAGAATGATGCATAGGATTTTTGGAAATGTTTATGGCACTAGTGTTATCACAAAGTATGGGAACTGGGCCAAAAGACATACCGTAATCCTGGAGTTGTGACTTAAGCCATAGAACTTGGGAACAGCACGATGCGGCAGCCACATATTCTTCTTCAGCTGTGGAGAGTGCCACTGAGTTTTGCTTTTTAGATCCCCATGAGACTAAGCATGACCCTAGGAAGTGAGCCATTCCAGATGTGCTCTTTCTATCAACCAGGTGCCCTGCAAAGTCCGCATCTGTGTATGCAATGAGCTAAAGGGAACTGTTCCTAGTATATCAGAGGCACAAGTTATCGTTCCCTTTGAGATACCTGAAAATTCTCTTCACCTCTTTCAGGTGTGATTCCTTAGGGTTAGCTTGAAAACGAGCACAAATACATACAGAGAATATGATATCAGGTCTACTAGCTGTTAAGTAGAGAAGGGACCCGATCATACCTCGATAGTTCCTTTGGTCCACACTAATACCTGTTTCATCCGCATTGAGCCTTAAATTTGGTGAGATGGGAGTGTCAATGGGCTTGGAGTGTTCCATCCCATAGTTCACGAGGATTTCCTTGATGTATTTCTGTTGATGCATCTTTGTTCCCTCCTTGGTTTGGGATATTTGAAGTCCCAGGAAGAACGTGAGTTCCCCAATGAGACTCATTTCAAACTCACTGCTCATGAGGTCCTTAAATTTCTCTACAAGAGTTTCGTTAGTTGCTCCAAACACAATGTCATCAACATATACTTGCACAATCAAAATGTCTTTAGACTCTTTCTTTAAAAACAAAGTCTTGTCTATGGAACCGCGAAGGTATCCATGGGACAAGAGGAATTGAGCAAACCTGTCATACCAAGCTCTGGGAGCTTGTTTGAGTCCGTAGAGGGCCCTCTCTAGGAAATAGACATGGTTGGGTAACTTCTCATCTTCAAAACCTGGAGGTTGGGCCACATACACTTCTTCCTTGAGATGTCCATTGAGGAAGACTGTTTTCACATCCATTTGATAAAGCTTGAATCCTTTGTGAGCAGCATAGGCAATTAGAAGTCGGATGGCCTCGATCCTGGCAACCGGTGCGAAGGTCTCATCGTAGTCGATTCCTTCCTCTTGCCTGTAGCCTTGTGCCACTAGCCTAGCCTTGTTCCTTGCTACAACCCCAATATCATCGAGCTTGTTCCTAAAGACCCATCGAGTTCCTATGATGTTCTTGTTTTTGGACCTAGGAACTAGCTTCCAAACTTTGTTCCTCTCGAATTGGTGGAGTTCCTCTTGCATGGCTTGAATCCAATCTGGGTCCTTCAAAGCTTCTTTGATAGTTTTGGGTTCCACCATGGAAACAAACGCGTTAAAAGCACAAAAATTATTGAGAGAGGAACGAGTTTGTACACCTTTATCATAAGGGGACATGATGTTCTCAATGGGGTGGTCCTTCCTTTGTTGAAAGGTTCTTGTGTGAGTGGGTTCCCTTGCATGTGTGTCATCTTCAGTAGCTGTTTCTTTATCATGGGAACACTCATCTTCAGCTTCTTCATTTGATGTTTCTTCAGAGATTTCTGGCAAGTTCCCTCTTGTTCCCTTTAAATACTGGATTCTGGCAGGGTATTGTCTTGGGGGACAACAGAGTTGTTCCCTGAAGAAGGAACCTCGAGAGAGTTGGAGGTGTCTTGTAGCTTCTGAGGAGGGAGCCTCGAGGGAGATTTGGTCAGTGAGAGTTGGATCTCCGTTGTTGTTCCCTGGTGGTGGGATGTTGCTTGCACTTGGATAGTCTTCATCCCTTTTCCTTGGCTCATCATCGTCATCATCATCGTCTTCTTGCCTGACTAGCTTGAACAGAGTTCCCTTCCCTTGGGTCTCTGTTCCCATATTTACAGACTTTTCGTTGAAGACGACATGAATGCTTTCCTCTATCTTCTTGGTCCTCTTATTGTAGACCCTGTAAGCCTTGCTTTGTGATGAGTATCCCAGGAAGATCCCTTCGTCGCTTCTGGGGTCGAATTTGCCAAGATTTTCTTTGCCGTTATTGTGAACAAAGCATGTGCAACCAAATGTTCTCAAGTGTGAGATGTTTGGTTTTCTCCCTTTGATGAGCTCATAGGACGTTTTGTTGATCAAGGGCCTTGTCATGGCTCGGTTCAAGATGTACGTAGCTGTGGAGATGGCTTCGGTCTAGAAGTACTCAGGAACTCTACTTTCAATCATCATGGTTCTGGCCATGTCCTCCGGGGTTCTGTTCTTTCTCTCGACCACTCCATTTTGCTGAGGGGTGCGAGGAGCTGAGAAATTGTGAGAGATCTCATTTTTCTCACAGAAGTTTAGGAACTCTGAGTTTTGAAACTCAGTTCCGTGATCAGATGTGATTGCTTTCAGTTTGAGTCCCAAGCTTACTTCTGTTCTTTTGATGAAGGGTTCGAATTCTTCAAATGCTTATGATTTTGCCTTCAAGAAAATAACTCAGGTGAATCTTGAAAAATCATCGATTAAAACATACATGTACCTTTTTCCACCGTAGCTGGCCGTTCTCATGGGACCACAGAGATCCATGTGAATTAGCTCTAAAGGTCTGATTGTGCTCACCACCTTTTTGGGTTTGAAGGAGTTCCTGGTCTGTTTCCCTCGAACACATGCTTCACACATTTTGACTCCTTCGAGATTGATCCGTGGAAGACCAATGACCAGATCCTGTAGATAAGGCTTCAGGATTTGATTTACACCTGCATGTCCCATTCGTCTATGCCAGAGTTCCGTGTCATCTTGGGAACTTGCAAGACACAGCTTCATTGGTGGTTCAAATTTTGTATCTACTACATAAACGTTGTTGTGCCTTCTTCCTCTCAGAATCACTTTGTTGGTCTTTTTGTTGATGACTAGGCATTCGTCTGAGTCGAAGGTGACAACGTTGTTCCCTTGATCACATATCTGGGCAACACTTAAGAGATTGTATCCCAGATCTTTCACCTAGTTGACATTGCTGATTTTGATTGATCTATTTAGCAATACTTCTCCCTTTCCAATTACTTCTCCCTTGTTTTTATTGCTGAATGAGACGTGGCCTCCTTCAGCATGAGTGTGGAGTGAGATGAGGATATCCTTGTTTTCGGTCATATGGTTCGAGCATCAACTGTCTATGAACCATGCATTGTTCCCTCTCACTGCCACCTACAAGGTAAAGTTAGTGTTTTGAGACCCAGGCAAGATGACTCTTGCCCGGTCCCTTGCAAGGGAAAATATTCTCATTTAAAACGTAGTCAGCGATGTTGATATCATGAGAGTTGGAGTTCCTTTGATGATTGGCATGATGTTTTTGTTTGTTTAGGAACTCATGGTTTCTAAGGGTTTGGGCTTTCTTCTTGGGACATGCTTCCTTGTAGTGCCCATGAGCACCACAGTTCCAGCACGTCTTGTAGTATTCTCCCAGGTAGTACTTTGGGTGAGATCTCTGGATTCTGTTCCTATCCATGGTTTCCTTGTTGTACACCCGTGACCCGTTTCCCTTAGCAATTTGGACATAAAGTCTATGTCTAGTGTTCCCAGTGTAATAATCTCTCTCACCACCTTTCCCACTTTCTAGGACCCTGATTTTTTCTTCAAAATGAGCATTTTTCTGTTTCTCACATTGAAGTTCTGAGGCCCTACACTCATGGATTTCATGTTCACTTAGGGGTGATGATCGCTCACGAATGCGAGGGTCTAGAGATACAATTTATAACCCGACCCCGTTGTAGCACGTGGTGGGTGTCGAACACTCGGGAAATCTACTCGATTGAGGTGCCTAAACACTAGAAAGCTGGAAAGGAGAACTTAAAACAAAGGAAAACAAAGAGAACAGTCGGGACCGACACAAGTGTCACGTCGGGCCCGATGTTGGCGACAAAGAGGGAAGTCGGGACCGACGTAGAGCAAGTCGGGCCCGATGTAGCTGGTTTTGTCGAACTCAAAGATTGAAAGTAGATCTTGGGCTTTTGGGTTCCTTCTCTAGTAGATTAAGACTTTTCCACCCCAATTCAAGCAATAAGTGATGATCGAAATAGGATCGAGGTGCTTTCACCCTCGTTCCAACCACTTCTACACATCGATCATTGGGGAAATCCCCTTCGAAGCAAGGTCTTGAGATGGACAAATGTTCACTTTCGTTACTTTGCCAATCACAAGCCTTGATTCCTTACTTTCATAAGGAATTGTAGCTCTATGTAGAGTGGGTTCCTAGATCAAGCACTCAAGGCTTATGGAATTGGGGTTTCTAGCCCAACCTAGCTAGAGTTTTCCCCCATAACCCAAGATCAAGGAGATCTACTCCATATGACAAACAAAGAAAGCAAACAAATCACAAAGCAAAGCAATCAACATCATCAATCTCAAACCAAAGCCAAATTTCATTCAAAAATCAAAAGCAATCCACAAACTCCAATCCAAGGTTTCCAAATCCACAAAATCAAAACAAGGCAAAGCTAATCTATCAACCAAACCTATCAAATCTCCTTCTCCTATGCCGATTCCCTCTCTTCTCCTTCTCCTCTCCTTCCTCCTTGCTCTCCAAGTATCCGCTTGAGAGTTTTTGAGAGTTGGTTAGTTGCTAAGTGTGTGGGAACCCCCTCCAATTAGAAGATAAGAGAGCCTTAATAGATGAGTGGCAAAAGTGGTAGTTTACAATTTCGTGCCTTGGAGCCCAATCCAGCCAGCGACCGACTCGGACCGACACGGAGCACCTCGGGCCCGACTTACTGGGCAAGTCGGTCCGAGGTCGAAAAATCATCTCGGGTGCGGCGTTGGTTCTAACTCGATCCGGACCTCGTTCCACCTTCTTCTGGTTGGCTTTTCTCTTGTTCTTCTTCATGGCTTGCTCCTCTCTTTCCCTCTTAAGCTCGGGCCTTGCTCCATGTTCCGATTCTCCTTCAAAACGACCCTTGATCCATGCCAAAACACCTACAAAACACATAAAACGCGCATAGTCTCCGAATCTCATAGAAATACGGGAACTAAGCTAAAAAGGAACAAAACACACAAGAAAAGGGGAAAAAGAAACATATTTACAAAGGGAATCATATATAAAACACCACCAAATAAAGAGACATCAGGTGACTTTCCATTCTTTGAGCATTCACCTTTGTATCCTATGCCGTGTTTGGCTGGAATAAACTTCATTTGGGAACTCGAGGCTTCAAGATGGTCAGGAGTCTTACTCAGATTTTGCAAGAGGGTGTTTTCATCTTTCTCTAGAGTTTTGATTTCATTTTCTAGATCTACGATGTGAGACACATGAGACTTGAGTTTTTCAAGAAGGGATATGCAGTTGGGACAAGGTTCAAGACCAACTAATTGAGCATTTATGTGTTCCTGTTTTTCCAACTTGTTTTGCAGTTTTATGTTATCTTTGAGAAGACTTGAAAGGATTTTCAACAGCTCAGGTTTTTCATAGTTATTTAAAGAATCAAGAACAGTTTCAGTGGTTACCTCACTCGGTTGTTCCCCAGTGGTTTCTCCTATGGCCATGCCACACATGTCTGGGAGTGCCCATGACTCGGGATCTTCGTCTTCATCATCGCTCCAGGTGGCGATGTAAGCCTTCTTCCCTTGCTTCCGGCCGTCAGTTCCCTGTGGGCATTCCTTAGCGAAGTGTCCTTTCTTGTTGCACTTGTAGCATGTGACATCGGAGATGTCCTTCTCTGCGGGTTTTCTTTGGGAACTCTGCCCTTTTCCCCAGTTCCCACTGTTCCTTTGAGACTTCCCTTTGTAGAAGTTTCGAAGAGCCTTTGTTACGAGAACTAGCTCCTCATCCTCTTCTTCTTCGGAGTCTTCGTGTTGTTCTTGGGTTGATTTGAGCATCTTCTCGATCTTGAGTGCGATCCCTCGATGAGCTCGAGTCTGTTGAAGACGAAGATCCCGAGTCATGGGCACTCCCAGACATGTGTGGCATGGCCATAGGAGAAACCACTGGGGAACAACCGAGTGAGGTAACCACTGAAACTGTTCTTGATCCATTTAAAACAAAGATAACAACAACAAAAATTAAAGAGGTATAGGAATAAATCTAAAAAAGACGGATACCTCAGTGTGAGTGCACTTTTTCTGACGTGCATTATTCGGAGCAGATGCAGATAAACAAACATCAATTGAAGAGGAGTCCATGACAAGTGACCCAACCCTATTGAAGGGTAGACGACCACACGTATTAGGTGCATCACTTTGTCCAACATTTACACTACATATGCTTTCTCCTAATTTACTGTACATAAATGGACAAATGTCGAGTAATTACAAACCTGTAATTAGGATCACTTTGAAGAGGAGTAATTACAAACCTGTAAATGTAGTTATTAGTAAATACAATTGTACATAAATGGACAAATGCGGGTAGAAAATTAGAAGATGAAGCATAACTCTGCTCAATAACTCGGACGTAATATGATTCGAGTGCATCCTCAATCCTCCAATTTTTTGCCTAACCATTGGTAACGGAGCATTCAACACAATGAAAAATGTCAAAAAACAGATAGAAAATTTGAGAAATTCCAAACCATTGAACGAGGTATCAAGCATAGGGTAAAAACTTTACCAAGTTACGAAATGGAAAACACCATTAGGCAAAGCAGGCAAATTTTGGAGTCTTTACCTGAAGGAAATGCTCAACGGTTTCGATAGATCGGCCAACGACAATCTCAAGGAAAGAGGACACCAAGGTCTCCTTCTCAGCTGAGGAAAGTATACTTGCCATTGCATACAAAGAATAAGTGTAGTAAACAACCCTAAATGGAGCATCTACTGAAAATCACAACAAAAAGATAAAAAAAATCAGATATAGGGAGAAATGATTCAGCTGAGTGAACAGAAGTAAGGCATAGCAAAAGCGTGTAATGATGATGAAACAAAATTGGAAAATGAACATGTAAGGGAACTTGTAATGTGCAAATGTGCTTTGGGTGTGCATAAATAGCAATAAGCTTTTCCAAAGCCATCCAAAGAATATTGCTAGGATGCAAGACCTAATTTCCTAAGCCTCATAAACTGAACATTCTAAATTTGAAATCTCTTTTCATATACTGTTTACATATACAGATTTACATGCTTTTTCAAGACACCCAAAAAATCCATACATGACACCTTCAATAAAAAGCAGCTTCAACAATATAATTTTCAATGCAAAGAAGTTGAGGCAATTTTATTTTGTTTTTTGTATTATTGTGCATGTTAATGATGGGATACCATCATAGCTTAATCCAACACTTCATATGAACACAACTTAAACTCCAAGTGAGATTCTATTAGACCTCATATATGCAACAATCAATAGGTGTACAGAAGCATGTAAACAGCTTGTCATGATTGACTACATTGCAGCACCAACATCGTACCCATATGTCCTATTGAAGTGAAGTTTGTCAGTTCCCTCAAACGAATATAAATCTTTGTCATTATTACCATACTAATCAATCAATAATTTGTAATGAGAGATAAGCGATGTTGTTGTTTTCAGTAAGAAGAACCTAAAATCTTCGCTGTTATTACCATACAAACTATCATTTCAATCGTGGAGCTCCGAATTTTTTAATTTTTTTGATTAGGTAAAAATTAAGATAGCATTGAGTTTAGCACGCTCCAAGTTATAGCAAGATTTTTTTAAAGAATATATAGTTCATGGTGATTTACGATTTGTTACAGAGGAAGATAATGGCCTAATGCAACAAGTTAAGACTTATCAAATGAATGAATGTCAGTAGTGGATGCTTGTTTCGAAAAAAATACAAGTTAATTACATAACAATCCATATCAAATTACATGTTAGAAATATCCCATATATAATAATGCATTTTGAATGGGCATGAGTTTGGGTTGTCCAGCAATCCAACCTTAGCAGTGTTAATTAAATTATCCACTACATAGCTGCTCACAATTAATCATGATTGAGTTTTGAATATTTTCTTAACCTTGGTATAACCCATGGTAAATCTTAGAAATTTGTTTCTTTGCCTCTGAAAAGTTGCATCCCCTTTATTAACAATTTTAGTGTTAATATTTAATTTCTTATGCTAATTCCTTGCGAAGGATAATCCATTAGCTCTTGTGCAAGCCCATGGAACTCGTGAAAAGCTCATGGCAGTTAGTAGAACATCTTAAAAAATCAATATTACCAACATAAGAAAGGAGTAAAACAACCCCTAAAATGTGGTGACAAGATTTATCTAGACTGAACCATGAAAGCTAGCTACACCAGACAAGTACTCTATAAAAGCAGCAGCATATATCATGTATGACATTAGCAAAAAAACATGCATTTTATGGAGATAGCTACCTAAAACAGATACCAAAGACTTTAAGAGTACAAGATACCTGAAACTCCATTTGGATTGGTGGCTAATCAATTGAACTTGTGCACTCAGAATCGGCTCAGTTTGAGTAGTGAATTTTGTAATCCTACAGTACAAGAAACTAAACTAAGCATAAGAACCTGCATAATAGCTGACAACCCAAGCGCAAACTTGAATCTCGAAGTCAGTAACCCAATCACGGATCTTGACTTAAACGAACCCAATTCCGAAACAGTAAACGCCCTAATGTTACGAACAAGGAGGCCAACAAACCCTAAATTCAGAAAAAGGGGAAAAAAAGCATCTAACACACACGTGGAAAAGGATTTTGTTGGAACAATGGTTGTTCCATGGTTTCTCTTAGTTTTGATGATAACAAACTTAATTAATATAACTTGCTTCTACATGTAAGTGTTTCTGGAAAACAGGTACATGGTCACGAGTGAAGGAACATCGTGAGGAACGATGGAGGGAACGAGTGACAGATTTAGGAAGTGCGTCTGAGAAGGAATGCGACTTTCTATAAGTGGTAAGTTACCTTATCTTCTGCGAGCGATCTTCGACGAAGATTATACCGCTGTAGGCGGTTGCTTAAGGAGATAAAAGAGAGGATAAGATCAATCTTCACACGATCTTATCTTGGGAAATCCGAGATCATTCGGTTTTGGGAAGAATCGACATGGTTGAGGATCCGAAAATCACAAACAATCTTTTCCTTATTGTGTGGGATTTGTTAAGTTTAATATCAGCATAATTAGGCAAGAATTACGTGTGAGATCAGACTTAACTTATCTTATAAATAGCTAGGGTTAGCTAGGGTAAAAGGTGTGGCTTTCGAGTGGTTGAAGACGAAGAACTTGAGAAGAGAGCTTTTCAAGTGTATGAGTGTGTGGCTTTTTCCGGTGAAGAATCCACAAGTAAGTCAGTAGTTTGCTTTCGATTTAGGTTTACGCTTAGGGTTGTAGAAGTCTAGTTGGTTGAACCTCGGTCGGTGTCGTGGTTACCAAGGGAACTTTGGTAGGAGCCTTAGTTACTAGACTTGCCTTGTAATCGTTGAAACTTAATAAAAGTATTCTATTGAAAATCCTCTGAGAAGGAGTCTCAGGGGTAGAGGTTTTTCTTTCTACGACTTGTTGGTCGGACAGAGGTTTCCTCTATAAATTCTGTGTTCTTACTGTTTATTTCCGCTACCCAGGGAACCTTACTAGTTCCCTGTATTGTTACTAACGCGTCACGATCCAACAATTGGTATCAAAGGAGGTTTGCTCTAGATTGTGTGTTAGTTCAGGAATACCAAATGACTTCAAACAACACTCACAACGTCGGAATTGGAAACAACAAGCCTCCACTGCTTGTTCCTGGATAATATGACCATTGGAAGAAGCTCTTCGCCACCTGGCTCAAAAGCAATGACTATTAAGCTTGGTCAGTTATTCAAGATGGAGATTATGTCGTTCCTGAAGCAAAGAAGGACAAGAAGACAGAATGGGGCCAATCTGAATGGACAAGAATGGAGAAGAACTATAAGGCACAAATGCTACTAAACAATGCCTTGGGTGCTGAAGATCTCCTGAGGGTAGTCAACTGTGACACTGCTAGAGAAGCATGGGAAGCCATTGAGCAAATGCACATTGGTAGCGTTGATATGAAAGAGAGCCATCAGAAGGACGCTAAGAAGGAGTTCTACAACTTCAGAATGATAGATGGAGAAACCATAGCCACATACCAATCTCGGTTTGAAGGCTTGGTCAATCGCATTAATCATCTTGGAATTGGGAAATCTGTCACCCATGTTGAGAAAGTCTCTGCAATTGTAGATGGCTTAGGTCCCACGTACGTAGTTACAAGAGGACTTCTCAAGGAGAACCCAATTACAAAGACTTGCAAACTTCATGAGATCTTTGGAAAACTGACTGACTATGAGCGATATGAGAAAAATAACAGTGGTGCTTCAAGCTCTAGCAAGGGAATTGCTCTTAAAGTGGAAAAGGCCATTGAAAATATCTCTGCAGGAATTGACGACGAACTAGGAGAAGATTCTGATGTAGCTCTCATAACCAAAGCAATGAGATCCTTCTATAGGAGAGGCAAGAAGCAAGGTGCCATAAAGGAAAGAGTCAACTTTGAGAAGAAGGAACTCAAGGACGTTACCTGCTACAACTGTCAGGAAAAGGGTCACTATGCAAAGAGTTGTCCCAAAGGTAACGACACTGGGAACGAGAAGAAGAAGGCCTACATCGCTGCTTGGGATCTTGACTCAGATGATGAATCTGATTCAAAGATTTGTGCCATGGTTCTGAAGACTGAAGATGTTAATCAAGAGGTAACTCCTGAACAATTTCTTTCTAGTATAGAGTGCTAAACAATCTGATCTTGTTATCCTTGTCAAAAAGTTGTTTGAAGATAATTTAAAGATGCAAGATGAAATAGAAGCTTCTGATGAGAAATGTCTAAATCTTGAAGAAAAATTATCAAAAACTACTGTTACTTCTGTTGTTCCTTGTTCAGAATGTGAAGATTATAAGAAAGATATTAAGACTCTAACCGAAACCAATAACGAACTTAGGTCAGATTTACTTGTTCACAAACTCAAAAGGGAAGAATTAGAGCATGAACTAAGTAAACGAACTCAGATTGAGTTCAGTCCTGCTAGGTCTGGTATTGGTTATGGTAAAAACAAATCTGAATATCCTCCGGATGATCTTACCTTTGAAGAGAAAATGGAAAGAAAAGCTAGGGAACTACAATCCGCTAGAGATAAGGTAATTCATCTAGAAAGTAGAGTCAAAATTCTTGAAAGTAATCTGCATGACAACTCTGAATGGTATTATGGAAAAACGGCTCATAAAATATACCTAAAACAGTCTCAAGGGAACCAGCATAGAGTTCCTTCCAAGGAACGAGCAAAGGAACGAACCCTCCAAAAACCACATCCTAAACGCTATCTTGGTGAATACTATAGGGTGTGCTATCACTGTGGTGGGGGAGGACATGTTCAAAAAGACTGTAAGGTTAGACTAGAAATGTCAAACAAAAGGGCTCAAAACCAGAATACAAGGAACAACAAGAAACAGTGGTCTTGTAAGAAAAATCAAGGGTATGATAAATCTCATCAGAAATGGAAGAAACAGGCCCCACAACCACAAAAGAAGCAAGATTCTAAAAATGAAAAAGGGAAAAATCATGTTAATCCCTCAAATATTGCTTCTAGTTCCAAGAGTTCACAGAAAGCTACTTTAGTGCAATCTCAAATTTATCATTCTGTGAGCTATGCTAACCGACCCGGGAAGGCTAAGCAGGCCTGGGTCGTTAAAACGTGATTTCTTTCTTGCAGGTTGAAGTGAGGGGGAACGTCCGTTGGGTCCTTGACAGCGGGTGTTCATGTCACATGACAGGGAACAAGAGTATTCTATCCTCACTTCAAAACAATGCTGGAGGAAACATTTCCTTTGGCAACAACAATCAAGGAGAAATCATTGGAACAGGTGAAGTCAAGCTAAATGATAGAATCAGCGTTAGAGACGTAAGCTTGGTGAAAGGTCTTAGTTACAACTTGTTGAGTATTGCTCAACTTTGTGACCAAGGGAAAAACGAGGTATCCTTTACCTCAGATGGTTGTATGATCAAGAACTTAAAATCAAATCTTGTGGTCCTGAAAGGAAAGAGGCGCAACAATGTATATTATGCCGACTCAAGTTTCCAACCGCAAGAAGAACTCTGCTTTGTTACAATAGCCGACAAGGCTGATCTCTGGCATAGGAGGTTTGGTCACGCTAATCATCGAGGAATCCACAAACTCTACTCACAAAATCTGGTGATAGGACTACCCAAGGTTCTTGCAGAAAAAGAAAGCTTATGTGAAGAGTGTGTGAAAGGAAAACAAAGCAAGTCATCTTTTCAGGCAAAGTTGTCAGTGAGCACCTCTCATCCTCTTGACATGGTACACATGGATTTGTGCGGTCCCATGTGGGTGAGAAGTCATGGTGGTAGCAGGTACATTTTTGTTATTGTTGATGATTTTACTAGATATACATGGACTCTCTTTCTAGGTTCCAAAGACGAGACGTTCATGGCATTCAAAAGTTGGATCAAGAAAGTAGAAGCATCAACAGAACAAAAACTGAAAGCTATCAGATCTGACAACGGAACAGAGTTCAAGAAATCCATGTTTCATAGCTATTGTGATGAACATGGAGTGTCTCAGAACTTCTCTGCGCCGAGGACTCCTCAACAAAACGGCGTTGCAGAAAGAAAGAATGGAACACTACAAAACATGGCTCATACTATGATGTTGGCAAGTAACTTGCCTCGGTCCTTTTGGGCTGAGGCAGTCGGTACTGCTTGCTACATCATAAATCGAGTCACCATACGTTCCAACTTTTCAAAAACTCCATATGAACTAATCAAGGGGCAGAAAGCCAAATATTTCCCACTTGAAAGTCTTTGGATGCAGGTTTTCATTCACAACAATGGAAAAGACGAGCTAGGCAAGTTTGATCCAAGGAGTGATGAAGACATCTTTCTGGGGTACGCATCCAACAATAAGGCTTACAAGGTGTTCAATAAAAGGACTAAGAAGTTTGAAGAAAGCATTCATGTTGTCTTTGACGAGTCCAAAAATGGAGGGAACCTGTCCAGTAACGAGGATGCACTGAAGGTTCTAAACTCAGATTCAGATGATGAAGTCGATCCAGATTCAAGTGCACAAGTTCCAGATAACAATGTTATACCTCCTAGTCCTGACTTGGATGGAGATGACACAGAAAGTGAATTGGTTCCAGAAGATGATACTTCACAGAATGAAGACATTGAGGAAGATCATGGAGAAGGAACATTACATGGAACAACAAGTCAACAGGAACAAGAGGAGTCAAGCACATATCCCACTTAGATTGAAGTCAGAAACTATCATCAAAAGAGGGATCATCCTGTTGACAACATCATCACTCCATACGATAAAGGTGTTCTTACTCGTTCCTCTATTAAGAATTTTTGTGCTTTCAATGCGTTTATCTCTCTTGCAGAGCCAAAGAATGTGAAGGAAGCATTAAAAGACCCTGACTGGATAGTTGCTATGCAAGAGGAACTACACCAGTTTGAGAGGAATAAAGTATGGAGACTAGTTCCCAAGCCAAAGCACAAGATGGGTATAGGAACAAAGTGGTTTTTCAGGAATAAACTTGATGACACCGGAGCTGTCACAAGGAACAAGGCGAGACTTGTAGCAAAAGGATACAATCAACAAGAAGGGATTGACTACGATGAAACGTATGCTCCTGTTGCAAGAATAGAAGCCATCCGTCTTCTAATCGCCTATGCTGCTCACAAGGGATTCAAGTTGTATCAAATGGACGTGAAGACAGCTTTCCTGAATGGTTACCTACAAGAGGAGGTCTATGTACTACAACCTCCAAGATTTGAAGATGTTGATCACCTTGACCATGTCTACGTGTTGGACAAGGCTCTTTATGGCCTTAAGCAGGCTCCTCGTGCTTGGTATGATAGATTCGCTCAGTTTCTATTAGCCAATGGATACAGACGTGGTGTGATCGACAAGACATTGTTCCTAAGGGAACAAGCCGGTGAGGTTTTAGTAGTTCAAGTTTATGTTGATGATATTATATTTGGTTCTACTAACCCCAAACTTGTAGAAAGCTTCAAGAATCTTATGAGCAGTGAGTTTGAGATGAGCATGATCGGAGAGCTCAGTTTCTTTCTTGGACTACAAGTGGTACAAACTGATGAGGGAACAAAGGTACATCAACAAAAATACATCAAGGAACTATTGAAGAAGTATGGTATGGATTCTACAAAAAGTTTTGATACCCCTATTTCTCCTAATACTCGTCTTGATGCTGATCTAAATGGTATTGATGTTGATCAAACGATGTACCGAGGGATGATTGGTTCCCTATTGTACCTAACAGCCAATCGGCCAGATATTATGTTCAGTGTGTGTCTCTGTGCTAGATTTCAGGCCAATCCTAAAGAAACACATCTGAAAGAAGTGAAGAGAATTCTACGCTACTTGAAAGGGAACAATGGGTTATGTCTATGGTATCCAAGACACAACTCGTTCCAACTTGTAGGATTCTCGGATGCAGATTTTGCAGGTCACTTGGTGGACAGGAAGAGCACATCAGGGATGGCCCAATTCCTTGGTCCTTGCCTGGTGTCTTGGGGATCAAAGAAGCAAAATTCGGTTGCTCTTTCAACGGCTGAAGCGGAGTATGTCGCAGCAGCAGCCTGTTGTTCCCAGGTATTGTGGCTAAAACAGCAACTGGTGGATTTTGGTATGTCTCTTGGAACCATTCCTATCTTATGTGATAATACAAGTGCAATCGATATCTCCAAAAATCTTGTGCATCATTCTAGAACCAAACATATAGATATTCGACATCATTTCTTAAGAGATAATGTTGAAAAAGGTTTTATCAAGATGGATCATTATAGGACTGAAAATCAAGTGGCAGATATTTTCACCAAGGCTTTGGATAGAAAACCCTATGAACATCTGAGGATGTTGCTAGGAATGATTTCCTTGGAGTAAACAAGTCCCGGTCCTCTATTCCCTCAATGCCAGACTAAAAAGGTAACATCTCAGGTAACTACATATCATTTGACAAGTTTTCTAATGACTTATATCCTTCCTCTATGCATAGATGTTGTATATATTAGAAATTGTTAAATGTTGCATGCTAAAAGGAACTGAAACTATAATTGCT
Organism: Fallopia convolvulus; assembly: GCA_964016875.1. Lineage (NCBI taxonomy): Eukaryota > Viridiplantae > Streptophyta > Magnoliopsida > Caryophyllales > Polygonaceae > Fallopia > Fallopia convolvulus. The sequence goes on from OZ024730.1 coordinate 30,053,485, forward strand.
TCATCCAAGATTTCTTTTTAGCCCAAAATAACCAACTTGATCTATTTTATCCCTCACTTCAAGCCGAAATGATGGTTGGTTATAAGACTGTCCCTTAGCCTGGTCCACACAAACGTTCCCTATGAACTTCTTTTGATTACCTTTAAACGGGGAATAATTGTGTGGATGTCAAATAAATTCCCAGCCCACAAAAAGTTTGAATGGAACGTCTCTAGTCCCTTGTTTGTTCAAACATAGCCTTTTTATCCACTCATGGTAACGAGGTATGGAACTAGTGGTTGAGAATGTTGTTACATTAAAGGAACGTATTTGATTACACTTGGAAGATTTTTATGGAAAAGAACAGACGTCAATCACAAAGGCAATGCAGTTGAGTTATAGCCGTTGTGACTGCTCATTTGAAAAATCCATCCGTTGCACAGTAATTCTGCAGGGAACGATAGGACGTCTGCGCAGACAAGACTTAATGGCGGTGAAAAATCATCATTATGGAAACTCTTAGCCGTTAGGATTTGGATAGAAGATCTTTGGGAAAGATTATGATCTTTATCAAGAAGGAAAGAGGTGTGCTTTAAAAACTCTTATCTCGGTCAATTTTTTTTTTTACCGCATCCTTAACTCTCTCCAACCCTAAATCTTCTTCAAAGTTTCGATCTTTTCTCTCCCCTGCAACAATGGCTTCCTCCTCAAACACTCCAATCCTAAACTTTGAGGGTCTCGATGCTGCTGAGATCGCCAATATTCAAGCCCAACTTGAAACCCTCAAAAAGGCCAAACTTTCCTCTCCCACTCCAATCTCCAAACTCGAAACCAAATTCGATGTTGTTTCCGACACTGGTGTGGACACCGCTGATATGGCCTCATCGGCAAAGGACACTGAGGGTGACAAATCTGAGAAGGATCACTCTGTGGTTCCCTCGGACAACCCCTCCGATGTGGCTGCTGAAACAGAGGATGCCCAGGAAAGAAAGGATGCAATGGAGAAGGAAGAGGTGAACTCGCCTCCAAAGGACACCACCGCTGACCCAGAAAAGGAGGCGTTTGTGCCGATAAGTGAGGGACCAGGATGGGTGAAGCCAACGAGTCGTGGCAAGCGAAAGACGAAAAAGAGTGTTCGTCCCTTACCGTCTCAGATTTTTCACATCTCTGACTCGGAACGAACCCCTTCCCCTGCAACCAAAAAGCCGAAGGTCACTCCTTCTGGATCCAAGTACGCCCTTCGCTCCACCGTTCCAAAGGAACAGGTGGCTCAGGAATCCTCTGAAGAAGAAGAAGATCTAGAGGAAGAGGAAGAAGTGGTTGGCTCGGGTTCTGATGAGGGTGAGGAAGAAGAAAAGAACGACTCTGCTGGTGAAGGTGATGAAGAAGAGGTGGAGTTAGAAGAAGAAGTTGAAAAGGAACTCAAATCTGCAAAGGCGCAAGGCAAACTGCCAATGGAACCAGCAGCAAGTTCCAAGAAGAACCATTCAAAGAAGGTTGTCGCTCCTCTAGTGATCGCCGAAGAGTTACTGAAAAGCCATGACTTGGAGGAGTTCTGGGAACTTCTCAAGTTTCAGGGATGGGAGAAAATCTGTGACTCTAGAGTCAAGGTAGATGTGTCCCTTCTTTCCCAATTCTTTCAATCCTATCAACTAGCCAATCTCTCTACTGGTTCGATGGGTTTTGCTACTGTGGGTGGGATGGAAATTTCTTTCTCTTTGGGATCTGTTGCCACAATTCTGAAGGTGCCTGCTGAAGGATATGGGGATGTTCATACGTCGAGCAACTAGCCAAGGAACAAAGCTCAGTTAATCAGGCGGGTCATGGGAAAAGTTCCTGCCTCTGGTCCTTACTTAACCAACGATTTGAGCTACACTGCAAGAATTGCTCATCAATTTCTCATGAATGATTGTTCCAAGGCTGGAGAAGAGGACTACGCCCACTATCAATGATATGATTCTGCTGGACAAGTTTCTAAGGTAGGAACGTATCAGTCTTCCGGAGATTATGATGAGGCAAATGGCTAAGTGCACTGGGAAGAAGCATAGCATACCTTATCCTCGCTTTGTGAAGGCTATACTGAAGGAACGAAAGGCTTATCAGCCTTCGCAAGAGGAGTTCTTTGGATTACCCCTGGAGATGCGCAATATCTCGAGGATGAACTTTCAGGGTGATTCAAAGGGAACAGCTGCAAAGAAGACTGCCCAGAAGGATGTTGGGAGTTCTTCGCTGAGTGAAGGTGTTACTGCCAAGATGTTGACCGAGCTTCAAAAGATTTCCTCTCAGTTGAGTACCATCATTGGGTACCTGGCTAAGAGAGACACTAACACTGCTGTTGTTTCCACCTCCTCCGAACCATGATGTGGATCCTCTCTAGTTCCTTAGCCCATCTATCCCCAGCTTAAAATTTTCTTTTGTTTCTTGGATGTTAAGACTGTTATGTTTTTATGTTTTCTCTGGCTGTGATTCCTGCGACAATTATCTATAATAATACCTATCTTTTGCTTATGAATGGTTTAAGTTTCAATTGAATTTGTTCATTTGCTCTATGTTTTTGCTTGATGATTGTTGATCTTTTGATGATGTCAAAAGGGGGAAGTTAGGAAAAATGCAGAGATGCGTTCTATCCAGGAAATACAGAGGGAACTTTGGCTGAGGGGGAATATGTTGTTACCTCTAATGAGTAGGAACAACAGTGCATTTGTTAAGGGGGAACCACACAGGAATTTTTTTTTCTGATCTATATTTCTATTGGTTTCTAGACATGCATTTTTGTATAGGTTTGTCATCATCAAAAAGGGGAAAATTGTTGGAACAATGGTTGTTCCATGGTTTCTCTTAGTTTTGATGATAACAAACTTAGTTAATATAACTTGCTTCTACATGTAAGTGTTTCAGGAAAACAGGTACATGGTCACGAGTGAAGGAACATCGTGAGGAACGATGGAGGGAACGAGTGACAGATTTAGGAAGTGCGTCTGAGAAGGAACGTGACTTTCTATAAATGGCAAGTTACCTTATCTTCTGCGAGCGATCTTCTACGAAGATTCTACAGCTGTAGGCGGTTGCTTAAGGAGATAAAAGAGAGGATAAGATCAATCTTCACACGATCTTATCTTGGGAAATCCCAGATCATTCGGTTTTGGGAAGAATCGACATGGTTGAGGATCCGAAAATCACAAACAATCTTTTCCTTATTGTGTGGGATTTGTTAAGTTGAATATCAGCGTAATTAGGCAAGAATTACGTGTGAGATCAGACTTAACTTATCTTATAAATAGCTAGGGTTAGCTAGGGTAAAAGGTGTGGCTTTCGAGTGGTTGAAGATGAAGAACTTGAGAAGAGAGCTTTTCAAGTGTATGAGTGTGTGGCTTTTTCCGGTGAAGAATCCACAAGTAAGTCAGTAGTTTGCTTTCGATTTAGGTTTACGCTTAGGGTTGTAGAAGTCTAGTTGGTTGAACCTCGGTCGGTGTCGTGGTTACCAAGGGAACTTTGGTAGGAGCCTTAGTTACTAGACTTGCCTTGTAATCGTTGAAACTTAATAAAAGTATTCTATTGAAAATCCTCTGAGAAGGAGTCTCAGGGGTAGAGGTTTTTCTTTCTACGACTTGTTGGTCGGACAGAAGGTTTCCTCTATAAATTCTGTGTTCTTACTGTTTATTTCCGCTGCTCAGGGAACCTTACTAGTTCCCTGTATTGTTACTAACGCGTCACGATCCAACAGATTTGCTGAATAGACCATCAACACATGAACTAAATCACAATTGTGAATACAAAATCAAGCATGAAAAGCACTAAAGCCCTAAAAAAAATTGAGACTATAGACTCAGAAATCATGAAACAACAAGAGAGCACACATAGACTTACTTGTAGGCGATGGAGGAGGCGTTGAAGTTGAATAATGAAGCCGAGAAGAAAGCCGAAAGTGAAGGAGACAGAACGGTGAGAAGAACCCTAACCTGAGCGACGTGAAATCGGAGATTCCACGAGAACGATACACGAGCAGCAAAACCCGAGCATCGATAGGTGGCGTAGATGGCGCGATGAAAAAGCACGCACGAAAAACCAGAAGAAAAGGTTGATGAAGCAGGATCGCAGTTAGAGCAGATGTAAGGAAGAAGAAGCAGATCGAGAGGAAAAAGCAAAAGGTGAAAGGAGATGGGAATGGAAAGTCGATATGGGGTATTTCGATATAAGGTTGAATGCGCCAAGCCGAGTGGCAAGCCGAGCACTATTCATAAGCCGCATACTGTTCATAAGAGATAGGCGCATTTATAGGTTTTTGATTAGTGCTTGTTTGGTTCAATGTGGGAAGTATAATTCCCAAGATTTTAATTCATGTGGAGTAATTTATATGAAATTGCAAATCATAGGAATTTAAAAAACATGTTTGGTTAAAAATCTATTTCCTAGGAAATTATGTGGGAAGAAGATCTTACCCACTCCCCCCTCAGTAATTATATTACTTTGAAATGTAAGAATTGAGAAATCTATGAAAGTTAAAAATCATGGATTTTTCTATAGCTAATATTCAACCAAACACATGTATTTTATTAACTTCATGGGATTTTTCAACTTCATGTGAATTTGTTTAACAACCAAACAAGCATAACATTGAGGCTCGTGCTTTGCACGGGGAGTATGTATAAGGGAAAGTATTATTTTGGTAATGATAAGTATTAGTGCTGATGAAGTGATTTTATCCACGATGCAGTTCAATATAGAGAGACAAATAGAAACATTGAGGTTCATAAGTTAAGCCCCTCCAGTTCAATCCAGTGTAGTAATATTGTACTCGTCACTTCCTACTCAGGTTCTCATAGAAAGCTTAGTTTGTGTCTACCATCAAACTAATACATGACAAATGGTAATTTAATAGCCACACAAAATTAGTTTGTGTATACCAGAATCTTCTTCCCTGCAGATTTAGGTGCGTGAAATATTAGCTTGAAAGTGAACAAAAGGGGAAAATAGAAGTTTTTGTAGACAATGTCCCCCGTGGGACTCGATAACATCCATCTCGCTCAAGATGGGTCATTTTGGATCGCCCTGCTACAAGTACTTGTACTATGTTTAGTTTAAAGCAAGCAAATACTACATATTATAACACAAAATGATCCAAGTGTGCTTTAATGTTTGTGATGCAGTTGACACCTAGAGAGCTAGAGTTTCTGCACAAAAGCAAAGTGGCCAAGAATATAATAGCTACTTTTTCCATGCTTGTTAACATGGTGAGGGGCACAAATAAGAGAGCAATTGTTATGAATGTGAATGCCCAAGGCCAAATATTAAGGCGGTTTGTTGATCATGAGGGGAAGGTGGTTTCGTTTGTAACTTCAGCGCTGAAGTATGAGGATAACCTCTATATAGGTGGCCTCAACTTAAGACTTGGTTGGGAAACTATCACTAAATATAACATAAGTTAAAATTCACGGTCCTAAGCTATGAATTCTATAGGGTTTATGGATAAAACATAGTTCTGTTATTGGCAACTGCTATGGTGTATGATGATAAGGTGTTTCCTTAGTTTCAGGGCAGTGTTTGTCTACTGCTGAGACTTTTGAGAAGCTATTTGAGCAGATCATCTATATTCATCATCTCAAGGTTTCTTTTGCTAAAACATAGTACTCTTACAATTAGACAATCTCAATTGAAATTTTTTGTGTTCTACAATGCAAACTCTTCACAAAAAAATGGTTTTCGGGTTAATCTGAGTTTAAAAACATAAAAAAATGCCGTCAAATATGGGAAAAAAATACTTCATTAACTTAAAGCTTACAAACCAAATTTATATTAAAAATGTACTATAAACATCGAAAGCAACATGAAAACCAGCATACAAACAAATCTGGAGGATTTGCAAGAGTCAATCAGCCAAGTAAGAGTCAATCAGCCAAGTAATAATAACAAAAGTCAAACTAAAAATCAGATGTGTACCATTTACAAATCCCGGGATCTTAAGTTTTGTTGATATGTTTCTCTTTAATCTCTATATCTGTTTCTTCCTTCTCTTCTTCATCAAAAGCTGTTGATATTTGGTGGATGCTCTCCTGCGCCTTGGTTACAGCCTTGCCCACGGGTTCTATGGCTTGATTTATGGTTAGCTTGACATCCTCTACAACCTGCTTTCCCACAAATCTCTTATAAGATTTTGCAAAAGGAATCAACAACCTTTTCCACCACAGGGCGGTCAACCCAACTATGTTCCCATGCCTAATTATGTGTCAAGGCCCCAGGCTCCTCAGGAAAATCCAGCCATCACCAATCAGCTTATGAAGGAAAATCAAGAGACTAAGGCTGCGATGAAGAGTTTGGAAATTCAGTTAAGTCAGATTGCAACCACTCTGAACCGTCTAGAAGCTAAGGACTCGGGAAAACTGCCGTCTCAACCCATTAACCCGAGAGAGAATGTGAGTGCAATGACATTAAGGAGTGGGATAGAGCTGGATGTTGAAATTTCAGCTAGCGGACACCAGCCGAGTTCACCGGAGGATAGATCTGATCACGGCGCAGAAATCGAGGAAAACACAAATTCCGCGCTAGCGGAAAATATCCGCGCCCGCGGATCACAAACCGCGCTCGCGGATCACCCCTCTGACAGAATACGATGATTATGTCAGGCCTTCGTTTCCTCCCATGGCTTCACAAAAGCCCGCTCCACCATTTCCTGAGGCACTGAAGGACACCAAGAGACCAACCAATGACAAGCAAATTTTCGAAACCTTCTCCAAGTGTGAGGTAAATGTCCCTTTGCTTAAACTTGTTCAAAGTATTCCTCATTTTGCTAAATTTCTGAAAGAATTATGTACTATCAAGAGGAAGCAAAAAGAAAAGGGGCAGGTTAAGAAAATTAATCTTGTGGAAAATACTGAAAAATGTATCTTCCTTGCTTCAAAGGCAATTGCCTAAGAAGTATGGAGATCCAGGAAGGTTTACTGTTCCCGTTACAATTGATGAGGCCAAAATTAAGCATTCTATGCTTCATTTAGGTGCATCCATTAATGTTATGTCACTTAGCATCTATGAGAGGCTAGGTCTAGGGCCATTACATGATTCTAATATTACTATTGAACTTGGTGACCACTCTAAAGCGCATCCGAAAGGATTTTTGGAAGATGTCTTAGTGCAGGTTGATGGCTTAATTTTTCCGACGGACTTTTATGTCCTAGAGATCGGTAAGGGGAGATACGACCCAGTTTTGTTGTTGGGTCGTCCATTTATGAAGACGGCACATGAAGGAAAAAAGGTCCAGTTTCAAATAGATGATGATCCATTTTGAGCATAAAAGACGTCGGGCAAAACGACGTTAAACAAAGGCGCTGCTCGGGAGGCAACCTGAGGTAAGTTTTTCTTTTCTTTTATTTTTTTTATCTTTTTTAGTTTAATTTTAGTTTTAGTATTCGTTTTGGTTTTGTCGGGCTAACTTGCAGGTACAATTTTTCCCATCTAAATAAGCCAGTCCGAGAGGAGTCCGAGCCCGCGACCCGATCCGCAACCCCGGATTTGTTCCGAGTCTGCGGCACAGTCTGCGCCCACGGATGTGATCCACGTCTGCGGATCGGCTTGACAAAATCATTTTCGTTTTTATTCACAAAAATAAAAAAAAATAAAATTAAAATAAAAAAAATAAAAAAATAAAAGTTTTTCGGGTGAAACCCCCGAAATAAAAAGCTTTCAGGTGGAACCCCTGAAATAAAAGGTTTTCGGGTGAAACCCCCGAAAAAGTCCGAACCAGTACCAAACCGAACCTGAAAATAAAATAAAATTTCCCACCTACCCCACCTACCTATCCCTTTCCCCACATCCATTCTTCATCCTCACCAAACACTCCCTTATAAAAACTCCATTATCAACCACCACCAACCTTCAAGTTCAACCACCACACCACCAAGATCCGCGAACTATCCGTTCATCCGCGCCCCCAGAATTTCCGCGCCCGCGAAAACATTCCTCACCCGCGGAATCTCGTCATCAAGCCATAGTTCGGTTGGAGTTCGAGTTTGTTTGAAGTGAAGGTTGATACAAATCAAGCTAGATCTAATCGGTTAGTCCTCAAATCTTACTTTTGGAGTTGAATTTATGCGTTTGGGGAGTTCGATTGCTGTTGTTGAATCGAAATTGAGAAGATTGGAGGTAGTTGAGAGATTCGGAGTTCGCCATTGTCCGCGAGTTCAGATCTGGAAAAATCCATATCCGCGCCCGCGGATTTTCTCGAACCTGTCCGCGTCCTCGATTTCCATCCGCGCTCGCGGATTGCCTTCTCCCATTCCGCACCTTCTTGTCTGTCTGAGGCCGTGGATCTCAGTAGCTTGGTAATTTTCTTGCTCAGATCTGTTTTATTTATTCAACTATGGCATATTACGGTTTACAGCATCTAGGTGAGGGACAGAGGGAGATTTGGGATAAGTATGAGGATAGGGAGTTTGTCAGTACTAAATTTTTTGATGTCCCTACACTGATTAATTTGGGACTTAGAGAGTGTACAGAGCAGTTACTGGAGACTGGGGGTTTAGGTAATTTCTGTGCTCTAGCTATGCCTACTTATAGAGGTCTTACTATGGAGTTTCTGTCCACTTTCCGCTTTGCTGATGGGGTCCTGAGTTTTCATGCTTGTGAATTGTGATAGACTATGTAGTTTGACCTGTGAGGAGGCCTGTCTTACTTTTGGGATCACTTCACCACCTACTGATGGGTGGACGAGTATACTGTCTGACACTACGATTTATGATTTTTGGTATATGCTTACTGGCTCCCCTTATAACAATCGTTCTGGGGAGATTAGCAGTAAGATTCCCCACCCTTGTGTCCGATTGTGTCATAAGGTCTTAGCCATGGCATTTTTCGGTCAGGGAGAGCCGAACAAGCTTCCTGCACGCGATTTGAGGATTCTTAGATGCTTGTTCCCTCTTCCGTCTCACTGCCCGGATTGGTTAGGATTATTTATTCAATTTGTTGAGAAGTATCCGGATAAGAGAGGGTTGATCGGATTGGGTGGTATGGTTACTCTTTTAGCCACCAGATTTGTTTCTAAAGAACAGATTGAGGCCCAGTTCGGACGACATTTGACTGATGGGTACATATATACACATCAGGCTTTAGTTAGGGCTAGTTGCTTGAGAAGTTCCGTTGATGGAGGGTGGACTTGGTTGCATGGGCACCCTGCTACAGATTTTATGCGTCTGCCTGCATATTTACAGTATGGAGATACTGTGTATTCTTTTCATTTACAGCCAGATGTAGACGCTCCAGCAGAGGATGTTGGTGTTGATTTTCAGGATGATGGTGTTGGTTGGGATGAGCATGCTGCAACATTTCGTGCTAGATTTTATTCTAAGCCATCTGGATGGGCTCCTGCTCCACAGACTGCAGCTGGTTGGGGTGTACCTCCCCCAGCTACTCGTGCATCCACTTCTGCTTCCTCTTGTTTGCCTTGGACAGATGGTATGAGTTTTGAGGATCGTATGTTGAGTGGGATGCAGCACTTATCTCTTCGTCAGGATGCTATGGATCGTTCATTGGAGGCATTTTATGAGCATCAGAGGCGGGCAACTATTTTCTGGCAGACACAGTGGCCAGGTTATCCATCATTCCCTCCATCAGATCAGCAGTGACTCTTCTGTTTCCTTCTTTTGTACTTTGTTCTTTATTTCTTAGTTTCATTGGGGACAATGAAGGGTTTAAGTATGGGGGAAGGGATTCACTGCTATATTTGTATCATATGTACAGTTGCATTCTATTTTTGTCATTGTCATTTGATTTAGATAATTTAAAAAAAATGAAAAAAAATAAAAAATAAAAAAAACCATAAAAAATGAGAAAAAGGCATAAAAATTCTGGGATGAGTTGAAAACCCAAAAGGGCGACTCGGGTAATAAGGAGGTAACCCGGACCGACATTAGGCTGGGGTAATAAGAGGTTAATGAGAGATGTGAATATTTGTGAGCACACCTAAGAAAAATGAAAAGAGTGATTAGGTGAAAACCCGAAAGGGCGCCTAAGTAGAATGAGTAGTAAAATCAGAGTGATTAGGATTATATTCTACTTTGGGGCTTGGGGATTACACTTTAGATGTTGAGTAGATCCTAGGTTGCTCTACACTTTTTGGAGCTTGAGTGCTATATCTTGTATCTGTGAGGTGTGTGATTTGAGCTTTCATGTTTTTGCTCACTATTTCTCTACATGGGTCTGGGTTGTGAGTTGAGAGTTAGATTTTTCATATTTCCCTTTACTTCCTGTGGATCTTTGATAGGATTTATTGTTAGATTTATTTTAAGCTTACTCGAGGACGAGCAAGATCTAAGTATGGGGGAATTTGATACGCTGGTTTTAGTACAACGTAATTCTGTATTTTTATTAGGATTTTCTGAGTGTTTTAGGCTAGATTAGGATGATTATCTGTAATATCAGCAGAAGCCTACAGTTGAAGATTAGGAAGACAGAAGTCCTAATTCAAATTGAAGAGCTTATGGAGCCAAGATCCGCGCCCTCGGAAACCAACCGAGCCCGCGGTGCCGAGGACGGAATGAAGAATCCGAGGGCGAGGAAAGCTGGATCCGCGGACGCGGATTATTTCCGCGCTCGCGGATCGTTGAGCATCCGCGGCCGAGGACTAGAGTGAATCCACGGACGCGGAAAATTTCCACGTTGGCGGATCGAGGGTTTCAGCACCGTCGCCTTTGTTTCGTTTTTATTTATCTTTTGTATCATTATATTTTTATATTTTCGGACTTATTTTTACTATTTAAGCTTTGTTTCGAGTTTCACTTTAAGGTGGGACAATTTCTAGCATACTTTTACTTTTAGGTTTTTATTTCAGTATTATGGAGAACTAATTTCCCTTTGGAGTTTGTTTAATCAAGGAAGTCTTTTTATATATTTCGTGAGATTCTGGTAACTTTTCTATCCCTTGGTTAATATCAAAACTCTTGTGCTTAATTTCAAGATTATCAATTGATTTCTCTTGGTGCGCAACTTGTTGAATTTGATTGATATTCTATTGTTTGGATTAGGTTTGATTGTTGTCTGTGCAATCTTATTTATCCTTAAAACAACTCTTTTCTAGGACCGTGGACTAGAATTGAGAAAGAGTATTTGATTGTTATTCTATGCATGAGACTCGTAGCTTGATTGCATGAATTAATATCCTTCTATCCTTAATATTTTGTATGATTTGATAAGTGTTCTTGTTCATATCATCGTTTCGCTTGGACCGTGGACAAGCGGAAATCTTTTATAAGGATTGGAAATAACTAGGGAATTAATAGAAAAGTGGATGAATCAATGATCGAATGATTAAAAAGGTGGATTTGATTGAATGAACTCTACTTTCTTCCAATTGATTAAATCCCAATAATATTTGTTTGTTTGTTTGTTTGCCTGAACTTCCAAAAAACTCTGTCTTTGCTTTTGCTGATTGATCAGAATCTCGATTCTCTTGGATTCGACCCCTTGCTTGCTTGCTATACTAGTTAGTAGTTTAGGGTTATTTATCTTTGATCTTGGCAACAACGATTTTAGCCGAGTCAACGTACCCATAGTACCACTTGAACTCTCCATTTCCATATACTCCAAATAGCTCCAACACAAATGAAAAGAATGCAAAATAAGTCTTCAAAATCATATGTATGTTAAGCTCATATTAGTATACAAGACATCAACATACCCTTTTAACAGGTCATGTCTTTCTACTTACATATTGAACAAGACCAAACTTCTCTATTGTGAGCAGATCTTCTCCAAGAACACTGGTTTAAAAAGAAGTTGCGAAATGACTTGGGTTTTGCTGCTGATTTCTCGTCTATTTCTTCCAATAGTGGCTTTCTTAGCAACTTCTTTGACTCATCCTCCAACATTTCTATGACTCTATGTTCTCCACCTAGTACATAAAAAGAGTATTTCACTATTAAAACTGTAAAAAAAATACAAATCAAAACGAATCAGCAAAGTATGGAATTGTTTGGAGAGCAATACATGTGTTTATGTTATCCCTGTTAATATATGAAAGAAAGCCAAGAATTTAGTTAATAAAGAGTTCCCATCTAAAAGGCATTGAAGAGTTAGATGGTGTTTGAAAATTGAAACATACCAAGGCACGCAACCAAGTAGCTCCCAAATGCGTAAAGGGTAAACGCTTCATAGCAATTTCTTAGTATGTCACAAGCAAGGGAAGTTCTTGGATTTGTCAAGGATATGAACTGAAAGTCATAACAAGTACCATTAGACTCATTGCAATTGCAATGTCCTACCTTTAAAAAAAAAAACTATGTTGCCCTATGTCTTAAATAAGAGTTCAAAATACAAAATTATGATTGAATGCTGCTTGGAACTAACCCAAACTTTTTTATGTTTAATTTGTCCTATCAACCTACCTAGCTTCATACAGTTATTGACAATAATGTCCATTATATGCATAACCTGAATGTCCACCATGAATCATATAAGGTAAGGTCCTCACTGATTTAGTGGCATAACATGAACCATGAGAACAATGCCAACAATCCATTTTTGCTCCTACAAAGGAAAAACACAAACAGAGCAATCACTTGCAACAATTCTTTCAAAGAATCAGACCAACTTCAATAAGCTTGAAGTTGAAAACAAGTCCACCATAACATGTTCACACATGACAAAGTTTAGTTCAGACTTAAGATTCAATGGCTATATGAGGAGAGACAAACCGCTGGATTTATATAGGATCTGAGGTGTTGGAAGATCAAATAATTGGACAGGATCAGAGCTATCAAGGCAAAATAACCAACAACATATGCAGCTGGTTCATGTATATTTTGGGGTGGAAATATGGTCGATGTTGTCATTTACTATGCATCTCTTACATGATTTGCATTATACACTGACCCAAATCTGCAGAAATTCATAGCTAAAAGCCAGTTGAAACAATAAAAGGTTAGCAATCTAACAAAAATCAACATAATTCACAAGTATAATTTGTAGATCCTATTACAAATACAAGAGAAGTAGAAAATTTACACATGTAGTTCCAGTATGCATAGAAAGAGTAAATTGAGCTTAATTATAAAAAATATACCGCTAAAACAAATAAGAAAATTTCACGAATAAAAAAGAGTACAAATTTAGAAGTTTACATGAGATGCTAATGAGCAGAAACGGTCGAGTAGCTGCGTTTAAGAGCTGATTATGATTTATGAGAATCAACGCTAGTTCGCCCAAATTTTTTGCGGTACCATAAATTAAACTGAGGTATGTTCAAAACTATTTGGCGGCTACAACATCAATTCACAACTATGCTAAAATATGAATAATATGCTCATCAGATGCTTTAGTTTCACATAAAAAAGGCAATGCTTAAAGTTAGAACTTAATAAAGCGATAATACTACCTTTGTTTTAGCCATTGCTTATCTTTGAGAGATCATTTGAAGATGGTTTCCAGTCTCCTCACAGCTTTTGCAAACAAAACAATCACTTGTAGCTAATCCAATTGCTTCAAATAATACGCACAAATTAGGAACATCAAAAATGCATTATCTTAATGCAATATAATTTATTGTTTTGAATATTCCAAACACACCCGAGATGTGAATAAAACATTGAAGCAACAAACACAAGATGTTCCTTTGCACAACATCAATGAGTTCCTCCTTGGATGGGTTAGGAATGGAATCGACCTATTGGCCCAAAAAATGGTAAGAGAGACTTTTGTAATTATTCAATACCCACAAACTGAAATTAAGAGTATTTACAAGGAAATAGGAATCTAACCAGAATAAAATGACGACAATTTCTCCGCAAACCAATCATTTCGAGCTTGCTAGGATCAACCTTCTGTTAAAACATAAAAATTGTACATAGCTAAACTTTACCTTATGAAGTTGTTGAACAACTTCCTCTTGATCATTTTGACCAGATATTTTTAACCACTCATCAAAACTTTCAGTTGAACTAAATATTTCAGGCAGTAAAAATTTAAGTAGAGAACAGAGCCCATAAAATTTTATGTACATAAGAAAAATTTGTCAAGGCAAGTGCATGCCTATATAGACTGCTATATAACAGATGGAAATCAATGACCAATTTTTTTTAAATAATAGTTGACAAAACAAGAATGGAGTAAATAGTAAACTCTATTCGTACTCTTCTACTAATGAGAGTCACTTGTACATCTTCACTTCATTAAAAAATACAAAATTAGCTAATTATATGTTAAACGAAAGCAAAAAACCCATTGCTCACACGGACCAACATATAATGCTCAAGTAAGGAATATAACTGATGTAACACCCCGACTTTCGACGGGGCGCTATTCGGTGGTAGACCCTATCTGGGACTACTCAGATTAGTTCAACAACAATTTCACTAGGATCTTGCAACTCGGGCACGACGAGAAACAATTAAACATCCAACTTTTTATTTTAAAAAGAGGGTGGAAAACATGATAGTATTCTCGAAATCATACACAAAAGATCACAGACAGAACAATTTGTAAATCCAAACTATCCTAAACCAGTTTTATCCAACTAGTAACAAAAAGATTCACAAACAACTTTTAATACATCAAACCAGATCCCAACAGCCCAACCTAATGACACGTCGCCAACATCCACTTCACCACTTTGTAGAGAATCCATCACGATTCTTGAAGAGTACCTGAAACTGTAAAAGTATTCCCCGAAGAGTCAGCTATAATTCTAATTCAAGCTAGAAAGCGTGAGATGCATATAGAACGTTTGAAAAACCACACAAAACCCTAGCAATAAATTTTCACACATAAATCAATAATTATCAATAATATCAATTCAACACTTTACGTTAAATAGTCACACAGACACGCATACACACAGACACACAATCAGACAGACACACGGATACACACACACACACACACCTACAAACCACATCAACATCAACATCACATTAAAATACCACAATATCAGAACAATATAATTAATACAGATAACATCAATAATAATAATAATAATAACAAGGGTTCCCAACATATATAACCACCAAATACATTCCGTTAAACGAAACCCATGAACACAAGACCATTCAAACAAAAATCAATCAAATGAGATAGCAAGCAACATCCTCCTCAAATCTAAATGGCACCCTCCGGCCTTTCATCTATGGCGCACGGTCAGGGCGCACCATATACACGTGTCCATTTCCTCTATTCACCTTTCTTTCCCCGGCTAAACCTCTACTAGAGCATTCGTCAAAACATTTTATTTTATTTTTAGAAGGGGGTCCCTTCCAGCCGCATAACCATGCCCAGGGGCCTCTTCCTCCTCAGCGTACCCGTACCCATGGCCATACCGGTGGAACCCAATGCACGCATATCGAAAAATGTTTAAAAATAATTTTTCATAATTCTCCAAAATATATACAAGCACGTAATATGAATTCATTCCAAAATAAGGTTTGCACATTCAATTCAATCATTTAACACATAATGGTCGTAAGCAAAGCAAGTCTACAAACGATTAACCTCGAACAACAGAAACAAACACGCAGCGAAAGAAAGATAGACTCGAACAAGTCGCAATCACAATAACAAGCACAACCACAATCACAATTCGAGCGCAACCACAATTCGAACGTAATCACAAATTCAAACACAATCGCTTTCACATTCTCAATTACAATTGCAACCACACTCATAGTTACAGTCAGAATTACAATCACAATCAAACTTAAAACCACAAACCGAATCACAATCACAGTTATACCTACACCAACAATTACCAATATAATTACAACTTCAACACCAGTACAAGCACAAACACAAACACATTTACAAAGACAATTACAATTACAAGTTTCAAACGCACAATCGCAATCGCAATTACAATACAGTTACAAACACAATTTATAAATATGAGTACAACACAATTTTCAAATCTAATTACAACCTTCACAAGCATAGACAGAAAATTTTGCTTTAAAGGAATTAATATGCAGAGGGACTAGTTCCCAAAACCAATTCCACATACATGGCACTCAATCTAACAAGCATTGAATTAAGCCGAGCAAGTCGAAGAACGACTTACCTCGAACTAAGGATCCTTTGAAGAAGACGGAAATAAGAGCACGAGCAAAATGATTCCCCTAAAAGAAATATTAACATGACAACTTCATTAGGCTCAACCCACGCTTCCTCTAGCGATACTTAAAAACTGACAATACTCGTTTTACTAACCCGACTTATTCCGACCCTTGAGTTTAACTATATAAGTATACCATATAATTATTCAAAATTTAACTCACTCATCGACTAGGTATTAACCACCTACATAAAACTTAACTCATATATATATATACACTAGTTTAGATCAAAGGCCAACACCACTGTGCAACAAGTTCTACCTTTTCTTCTTGACTAAAGCAAGATCATGAATTAACTAAGTCACCTACTTTACTAAACCAAGCTCGATTGCTCAATTTAATAGAAATTAAAATTAAACCTATAACACACAACATTCATAAATATATGGAAATTAATTAACTAAGTAATATCTTCTCCTCGGTACAGGTACCTAGGGGTGGGCACGGTTGGTTAACCGGAGTTTCGGTTAACCGGACATCGGTTAACCGGAACTTCGGTTAGTAAATTTCAATAACCATAACCGTACCGTTCGTTATCGGTTAACCGTTGACGGTTAACCGTGACTCTCGGTACGGTTTATCGGTTAACCGACTTGTTTTAATTTTTAATCAAAAATCAATTTTTAATAAAAAATTACCTTATTTTTCAATAAAAAATTACTTGTTTTATTTTTCATGGGTGACCTCGGTACGGTTAACCTCGGTACGGTTAACCGTGACTCTCGGTACGGTTTATCGGTTTATGTGCTCATGGGTGAAGTGTGTTATATTTGAGAGTGAAAGCCATAGGCCCATAATTCATAAGTGAAGGTGAATCGTATTTTTATGTACAACTTATAGAAATTAATACCCAAAATTTGTATAAGAAGCCTTAGGGCTATAAAGTGGAATGAAAAGATATATCCAAAATATACTAGTCAATGTAAAAATAAAAAATTGTAGGTCCAATATCAAATATTGCATAGTTTGAGATTAGGTCAGAAAATTTGGGAAATTCTTAGCTTTTTTAGTCCTGCAAGGCCCAAACTGGAATGCGTTAATTTTTTTCATTTACTCAGTTCATTTGCATTGTCTCATACTCTTGACTCTCTGAGCGTATTGAAAAAAAATTAAACTATAAACAAAATTTATGATAACTAGTTTATTATTTATCAAAATTCATTTATTTATAACTATAACTAATTAGATATATCATTCCCTTTTTAAAAACATATAATATATAGTAAATATATTATCGGTTAACCGCCCGTAAAAATATTGATAACCGTATCCGAACCGTTGAACCGTTAAAAGTATCGGTTGGATAACCGTAACCGAAATTTCGGTTCGGTTAACCGTAAAAAGTGATTGGTTCTTCGGTTTTTCGGTTCGGTTCTTCGGTTACGGTTTTTTTTGCCCAGCCCTAGGTACCTACTAATTTTTGTTTAAGAATTACATTCCAAATTTTCACTTAATAGGCTGATCACACTCTCATATACTTTTATATAATTACTAGCCAAAGATCGAAGCAAATAACTAGCCAAATACCAAGATAAACAAACTAACTTGGCCTAAAATCTAAATGACCCACGTCTATTACTAATTAACCCAATGAACTACTTCAAAACTTGAATTAATTACCCGATCGCACTATATACAACTCCGCCCCAAATTGAAACCCGCTTTAATCGTATGGTGAAAATATATTAATTCACTCGTATACTGCTAGTACTTAATTAGCCTAAACTATCTAATACACCCAACTCACAGTTCTTTACAATCCATCATTCTGAATATGTATGCAACACAAATTACAACTTTGCACAACTCAGGCCCCAAAAATACTTTACTAACAATCCAAAAACAAACACTCAACAGCAGATATTAATCGAGACACACCATCAGTTGCATACAATTACCAATTCCCCACTCAAATGTGAATCACTACCCCAGGAATCCAAATTAGATCAATCGACCAAACAATCCAACGATTACAATAACCCCTCGATTGAAAAAGACATACTCGAAATTCCAGAAGTGCATCATTAGTACGAATAGAAAATGGACTGGAATTCCACACAACAGCAACTTAGAATCAACACATAGAACCGCACCTTTCAGTCTCTAAACCAGATCTCAAGCATTTGGAATCTTGACCTAGGGTATCGACTCCAAGGTGGGTGCTTCGACTCTATCAAAGGAACCGAGTTGCCGGTGACAAGGGCCCTACTGGTGTCGGACGCGGACGAACGAACGACAGGATTTGGCAGCGCGAGATCTGTCGTGAGCCCGAACTAGACTAGGCGTCGCACGAAGAAGGATCCCGATCCAAGCTTGTTGAAGTGTGAAGGAGAATCGGTGTGGCCTGGCACCACCCTCGGCGGCAAGCGGAGGGAAGGTAGTGGCGGTCTCCTTCCTTTAATCTGATGCGACAGCTAGTCCTAAGTTTGAACCAGAGCATCGAGCAGCGATTCGGAGAAAGGAGGGAGCAACAACGAATCAAGGCGAGTCGAGCGGCGACTCAGGTAGGGCGACTGAGATCAACGGGGATAGGTGCAAGTTGACGGCGGCGGCTTGGGAGATCTCTCCCTCATTTGCGTCGTGCGCCGCTACCTATCCATTAGGTTTTCTCTTCCTAATAGGAAAGGAGCGAGAGAGATAAAGGGGGGGAAAGAATTTTGGGCTGGCTCATGGGTTGGATACCAAAGGGTTTTCTCGGCCCATTTCATAAAATAGGACAAAGTTTGATAGGTATTAGGCCCAAGAGAAAAAAGTAACAAGAGTTGGAACGCGAATCAAATATCGAATTTTCGAAGGCTCGGGTATTACAACTGAAGTGGAGTTCACGTGATAAGTAGCCTATATTCAGTGTTGAAAAGCCTCATTGTTCTTGAAAGGAGAGAGTTTTCATTTTGTAATCGCTGATCAACTAGAAGAAGTATATGATCAACATTATACAACAGCAATTTAGGCATGCTATGTACTCTCATTGCTCTAGAACCTTCAATAGTATGAAGATCAAGTGCTACTTCACTAAGCATATTAGGAGTACACGAATTTTATACTTGCCTACCTCTGATTGAAATTGGGACACTTCCTATAATCTAACTTGAAGACCTCAACTCTTAATTTCACTGATGCTGCAAATATATTTTTCTCTTACTGAATGAAATTCAGTAACAATAGTTCCCAAGAGAATGAAGAATTTACAGTAAAGCAAGAGTTTCACAAGAACCAAAGAAAAAAAGGAAGATTTTTGGCACTCCTCGATAAGAACTATTTGATGGGCAGAGATTCTGCATACCTTCTGAAATATTTGTAAATGGACTTTCTCCCCATTGTTCGGTCATGATTATCTTTCTGGTTTTGTTTCCCTGAGAAATAAGAACCATGATTAACATAAAGAGATTAGGGGGGGGGGATTCAACTAAGAACGACAAGTTCAAACCGAACAATTTTTTTGTAGGCTTTGACGAGGTGTAGAAGATTTGTCAGCGGTGAAGAATTCTATCTCCTGAGTCAATTGTTCCATCCTGAATCTCTCTCTGGCTCTTGTTCCTCTTCCGTCCGTTCAGTTTTGGAGACGAATTTGTGGACTTTGACGAGGCAGAAGATACTCTCGACGGTGAAGAATTCTTTCTCCCCAAGTGCGTCATTCCGTCTTGATTCTCTCTAGTTCTGGTTTTCTTCATAGGTTTATTTTCACAAGGGAAGATAAGAGAGAACAGAAGCTGGAGAGGATTGGCAGCAAGAGGTGGAGAGAAATCTATACCAAAATCATAGCAGGAGGTGGAGTAAACAAAGGAGGCAAGACATGGAAGCTTGAAGAGAAAGAGGAGCATCGTATGAAATGAGCTCATGTTTTTAGGCGTTATATAAAACGGACGGCCAAAATTCCCCCGTTACATTCTCATTTATAGTAGGATTTTATGTAAACGGGGGAATTCTCTAAGGCAATGAGAATGAGAATGAGAATGAGAATTCTCGTTTAGCGTTTATAGTAGGATTTTTATAGCTCAGCTCGGTAATGAGAATGAGAATGTAACGGGGGAATTCTCGTTTAGCGACGGGGATTTCTAAAGTTGTGTCACCGAGATATTGTCGCTCACTGCTCGGCAGTAGCGCAGAAGCTGAGCGACAACGAACTAACAACGCTCGTCTACAGGAAGAGCTGAATGCCTATCCAAGGAATGCCAAACAGTATATGCATCCAGAACTGAGGGTGCCAGAGTCTCTAATTGTGCTTCCAAAGATAGAGAAATCTTTTGAGATTAAATCTCAATTCATATCCTTGATCAAACGGGCTCAGTTTGAAGGGAAACCTACTGAGTGCCCTATGGAACAAATAAGGAATTTTCTTGATTTATGTAACACCATAGCTGTTGAAGGTGTCTCACTTGAATATGTTCTGTTAAAAGCTTTCAGATGGTCTCTTTCTGGGAAGGCCTTGAGCTGGTTGGAGAGCTTACCTCCTAAGTCTATCAGGACTTGGAAGAACTTGTATGATCAATTTCTTACAAAATTCTTCCCGCCTACCAAGACAACAGAGTTGAGAAAACGCATCATCTCCTATGACCAGCTGCCTAATGAAACATTTTTTGAGACATGAGAAAGATTTAAAGAGATGCTTAGACAATGCCCTACTCATGGGCAACCTTTATATGTTCTGCAAGAAATGTTTTTCCAGGGTATCAACGCAGAGACCAAGAACCGCATCAACACGCATACTGCATGCGGTTTTATAGAGATGGACCCAACGGCTGCATAGGAATTGCTGGATAAGCTGTCCAATTATGATGCCATGTATGGAACCCAACAAGCTCCACAGCCCCAGAAACGTCTCTACATGCCTAACCGAGACGAAGTTGACCCGGATGTTAAAAATCAATTCTTGCAAGAAGAGGTCAACCGTCTGAAGAAGCAGGTAAGTTTTCTGAAATCCTCTCAATCATGTCAAGAATGTGGTTCTTCTGCACATAGTACTTCTGCTTGCACTAACATAGAGCAGGTTAGAGCCGCTGAGACAAGTGCAGAGATGAATTATATGAGAGGACCATACAGGAACCAACCTACCTATTTTGACAGGTCAAACAACTATCAGGCATGGGGCAATCAGAATACAAATCAAAACTATGCAGCGCCTCTGCCAGATGGACGACCTGCACCCTATCGACCTCCAGGCCATCAAGAGCCACCATCATGGGTTCAAGGATTACAGGAAGGCATTAACGGAGTGACCAACAAGGTTAATGAAGTTCAAGCCAACCTAAACCAACCAAATAAAAGATGGGGAGAGTTCGATATATGGAAGAAGAATGTTGATTCCCAACTAGGGAACCTCGCTAACCAGATTCCGAGACCACAAGGGCAACTCCCGGGCCGCCCCGAGGAGAACCCTAGGGGACAAATAGCAGCGGTGCACCTTAGGAGCGGGAAGACATTGCCAGAGCGAGTCCAAGATGAGGACAAGAGGAAGAGGACGTCACAATTCAGCTCGGTAACGAGCCAGCGAGGGCAAGTACCGAGCCCATATACCATGGTGACGAGGCTCCAAGGGTATCTAACGACCCTAATTCAGGTAAGTCTTCTAATCCGAGCCTTCCTTTCTATCCCAGGGTAGATAACAACCCCATCAGGGTCGGTAACGACCCGCCCAGGACACCTAACGACCCTAGTGTCGACCTGGTACTCTCACCTCTCGAGCCTAACTTGGTTCCGAGAATGGTGAAATCTCTTCCATTTCCAACTAAGAAATCTATGGACTCTACTGAGAGTAAGTTCAAGCGTTTCGTGAAGATTCTTCAGGGCATTAATATTTCCATCACATTCGCTGACGCCCTAAGCAAAATACTGGCTTACATAAAATTTTTGAAGGATATTCTTAGCATGAAAAGGTCCATTACAGAGTTGCAGGGTGAAGTCAGATCAATTGCTATACCAGAAAAGCTTGGAGATCCAGGGAGATTTCGCTAACCCACATGTAGGAATACCGGATTTCACTAACCCACATGTAGGAATACCGGGCATACTCATAGAAGACAAAGGATCTAGCTTAGTGACTCAAGCAAACAACGCCTACAAATCTAAGTATGGGGTACCTCGAGACCCTGACATAGCTACAAAAGAACCACCTTGAAGCCAGGGAAGAACGTTGGGCTTACGACGTTAACAATAGCGCTTACGGGAGGCAACCCGCTTTTAGTATAGAATAGATTTTCTTTTGTTTCTAGATTCCTTTTTCTTAGTTTTCTTTTCCTTTCTTTTTCTTTTCTTTTTATTAGTTTTTAGGATAGAAATTAGGAATAAAATTTTGAGCTAACAAGATGCAGGAGACGGGCTCGAAAATCACTCCAAGAGGCTACGGTGGCTCATTAACGACCCACCCAGGGTCGTTAACGACCCGGTTTGACGACCCGATTCGGCAAAACGGGCTGGTAAGTTCTTTTTAACCTAATCTATCTTTTACCTACCCCCAAGCCGCCGCCCCTTTACCTCTTCCTATCCCTACCCTCTCCTATATAACCCTTCTACCCCTCCTAAAAACTTTCACTCTCAAATCCTTAAAACTCCAAACCCCTCGAAAATCCTACCCAAAATCTCGGAGATCCTCCACCACTGATCAGAATTTCTCACCTCCACCGATTGTTGAAGACACCCTCGTTACCGAAGCTCGGAACCCCGAATCTCCACCGACGAGATCCACACTCATTAACCACCCCAATCCGACCCTTTGTTCTTCAATTTCTCAATTTTTCGGTATGATTTCTAAACCCTAACTCTTGCTTATAAGATTCATGGTTTTTAGGGTAGAAATTTCATATTAGGATTGTGTCTATAGAGAAGGTCGATATGCATGTTTGGATTTTGCTCATGAATTTTTGTTGAAGCTTAGTTGTTCTTGTTTTAGGGAAGTTTATTCATGTTAGATCCTCTATTGCAAAAGTTAGACAAAGCATGAATTTTTCTTGTCCTAGTATTAAGTTCAATTTTTGCTATATCAATTTCGGGTAATTTTCGCATGCTTGGATGAGATATCGAGTAAGTATGGGGTGCATAAACCCGATTATGTGTCTAGTAGAGGAGTATAGAGGATGCATACTTGATTTATGGTCTGATTTTTAAATTGATGACATTCGGAATTCTGTGAACTGGCTCTCGGCAGCTCGTTAACGACCCACCCAGGTTCGTTAACGACCCTGCGTAAGCTTTACCGATTCTACCAGTCCAGATTCTTTAACGACCCAATTGGGTAGTTGACGAATAATTCCGACGTTATTTTGATACCAAGTATGGGGTCTCTTGCCTAACTATTTTGAGTGGATCTTATCTTGGAAAAATCTTGATTGTTTAGTAGATCAAATGGCAAGTTCAAGCAGACCCGCTACCCGAGCTCAGAAAAAGAGGAGGAACCAGAGATCCCCATCTCCACCTCGCATGGATAATGTGATCTTGAGTACTCAAGGCCAAGTAAATCGATACCGTGCCATTCTAGACATGGACCACAACACTCGGTGGTTCTCGAAGTCAAGTGCCGTACACATGGGGATCTACACGGATGTCAAGGAGGCCTTTGTTATTCTCGGTGCATCTCATCTATTGATGAAGTAGAATCAACCCCACTTTCCGGCTCTCACATTCGAGTTCCTGGCCACTCTAGAGACTAGTTTTCCGTCGAAGAATTCGGCGGGACGCATCCGGTTTCGGCTCGGTAATGAGAGCCGTGAGATCACCATGGCGGAGTTCAATGCAATTCTGGAGCTCCCCAACCCTTCTAGAGATTACAGTTTGAAAGACTACAAGGTGACTCGGACTTGGAGCTACATCACCGGAGAGGTCAATCCTCCACAACGGCATTATCCGGGGCAAGCATCATCAACCCCATTTTCAGGATCATTCTCCGAGTCCTAGCCGCTACATTCTGGCCGAAGAAAGAGCTGAACAGGCCAACCAGGACGGAAGTTGCTTGTCTCCGCACTATCCTTTTCGAGCAACCTTGCCCTTTGAACTTGGGGTATGAGTGGCTCTACTACATCGAGAAATCAACCAAGTCCAAGGAAGTTTGGTGTGGTAACATGGTCAGCCTTTTGGCCACAAACCTTGGAGTCGACCTCACTCGCTACACACCAACTCATGCTTAGTTGCTCAACCAAAACTATTGGCTTAGCGCCGGAATTTTCACTCGAGTCCGGGAGGGGCTCTTTACAAAAGTTCATGGCCGAGATGTACCGCCCACCCTACTGAAAATGGAGCTTTTATACGTACCAAATTGGTACGAGTCAGGGACGGCACATGCTTTCACATTGGAGCCCAAGCCGGAAGATGAGCTATCACTTAGGCCGTGTGTGTCCCGGTTTGAAAGAGAGGAAAATGCGATGGATGAAGATGAAGATGAAGACAATGATGAGGAAGAGACTAACGAGGCCAACACTGGGGGAGACACCGAGATCGACACTGAAGGAGGCACAAAGGAGCTTAATTTCGAGGAGGACGACCTCGACACAAAGGTTTTAGGCACCAACATCCTCGTTGACGAGCCCACCAGGCTCGTTAACGACCATTTCCAAACCTCTACCAAAGTTCCTACCGCACAACACAGGGTCGTTAACGACCCGCCGAGGGCAACTACCGACCCACCGCAAGCTCCTACCGACCCCTACTCTTATGGGCTTGTGCCATACCACCCGGTGCTTCACCATGATCATTTTCAGCCTCACTACCCACCACCTCCTCCGCCTGAGTACACTGGATCGAGCATTCCACCACCATGGGCTGAGGATCTTTCTGCACGGATGCAACAACTTCACCTCCAGCAGGACCACATTCATAGGAGGATGGATAGATGGGAGATTGTCTATTCAGCTCGAATGACACATGAGGATGAGAGGCATCGCCAGAAAGAGACAAAGGATGCCGAGCGTTGGAGGACGATGTATGACTTCATGGGGAATTTCGAGCATTATTTCCCTCCACCTAACCATTGATTCACCTTGAAGCCGTTTTCCTTGTTTTCCACTTCTGAGACTTTGTAAGCTTTTTGTTGTCTCTTTTCTTGTTTTCTTTGTTTTTTTTTGTGTTTTTCTTTTCTATTTCCTTCCTTCTTCTTATTTTTCTTACAGTGGGGACACTGTAATTTTAAGTATGGGGTGGGAGAAAGTAGAAAGTCTTGTGTCTTGTTTTTTTTTTTGCTTTGCCTAGTTTAAGTAGTTTTTATATTCGAAAAAAAATTAAAAACAAATCGGAAAAAGTTGCAAAAATTAAAAAATATAGATTTCTTAGAATTGATAGATATCCCTTTCTTATGTTCTATGATAGTAGTTGTTAGCATGATCATTTAATTCCTTGCAATCATGTCTTTGAGAATATAGTTGGATTCTTATTATGAAGTTGTTTTTTTTAGGAAGGAATAGCATTTGATGAAATTGAGCACATATACCTTTTTAGCATAAGTGATGCAATCCAACAAAAATTTGCCTTGTGAGTAATTTTTTGCCTACTAGGGAGAACATCATAGATCCCTCTTCTTTTCTTATGTGATTTACTCTCTATATGCATATTATCTCTTGGAATTGTGATGGTTATCTATTACTTGAGACTTATATAGGATTTATTGTTCATTACTTATGAAAATCATATGATGGAGAACTTATTTTTATGAGCCTTATTATTCCTTATCCACCCTTATCATTATCCTCTTTTTGAAGCCAAGTTGAGCCTTTAAGCCTTTTATTTTTAGCTCCACAAAATTATTCCCTAACCAACATAAGCTTGACCCTATCTGGGGATTAGGACTTAGTGTTGGTTATTGTGATGGTTTTGTTGAGTGAGATTATGTTTGGTTCAAGTGTGGGGTAATATGGGTTGGATGAAGTAGAATATCTTGCAGTTTATTATGTAAAAGGATTTTGTTCCTTGAATGTACTTAAAAAGAAGTGTAGTAAAGTGAGAAAGAGAAAAATCAGTGCATCGTTACCGATTCTGCAGGTTCGGTACCGACCTCCCGCAAAAAGAAAAAAAATGGAAATCATAAAGGGAGGAAGAAAGGAAAAAGAAAAAGTGTTGAAAAATGTATAAAGTACATGAGCCAAATTTCCTAAGTGTTTGTAAAGCAAGATTAATTGGGTGAGTGAAATAAGTGTGCATAAAGAAAAGTGAGTTTGGTATATTGTTTTTATGAGAGTTTTGTTATGTGTGAGTTTTTAGGAGTCTTTGATTCCCGGATATTATTAGCACCACATAGCCAAAATATTTCCCTACCTATTTCTCTTTGCCTTGACCCCATTACAACCCGGCCGAATGGAAGCTTCTATGAAGTTTTTCATTGAGTCTAAGTTCTCTTGATGATTTTTGTTTGTTTTGACAAATCTTGGGTGGAGAGTTTGGTGATATAAGTTCCAATTGCTATGAGTTTTTGTATATAAGTTGAGTTGAGAGTTGTTATTCAAAGCCAAAACAATTGAGAGTTGAGTGAAACACATTATCCTTTGTAAGGTTGGAATGTATTTTCTTATGTCTATTTTAGGTGCATATATGTGTGATGACGTTAATAGTCATTTTCTATTTTTCTTCTATATATTTTGAAATTGTTTTTTTTTAGATGATGGTTATAGTTTGATGAGTATGTTGTTTGGTCTTGATTATTGTTAAGTGATTGCTTGAGGACATGCAAGTCTAAGTATGGGGTATTTTGATGTTCATGTTTTTAGTATAGTTTTTGATAGGTTTTCTTAGGTTTAGTTTTGATAAGTTTAGGTTTATTTTTGTGTGTTTTTGGATGGTTTTGCATATTTTGTGAAAAGTATGGAAGCTACTCCGTTTTGTGTCTTTTTGTAGGTTTAGTAAGGAAAAGGAGTTGTTTAGAGCTGAATTTGGATAACTATTATAAAGGATGGAAGAATACGAGATGAAGAAGTTGAAGATCGAAGTTTTTGGAGAAGAAGTATTGAAGAAACCAAGCCCAGAATCGTTAACGAGCCTGTGAAGGCTCGTTAACGAGGCCACGAGATGGAGATGTTCGAGAGTTGACTTTGTGACTTACCGATCCTGAGCGGGAATTTATTTCCGTGTCGGTAGAGTTCTTTTTAATGATTTTAGGGATATTATATTATGTATTTTTGGTCTTGTTATCTTTTTAGATCTTATTTCTATCTTTTAGATTAGATTCTATCTTTTTAGGAAAGTTTATATCTTTTAGCCTTAATTAGTTTCTAGCCTTTTTAGTATAAATACTCTTCTATTTAGCTTAGAAGAGGGAGGTCGAATTTTGGAGATAGAGTAGAGAGAGGAAGGAGAGTCGAGAGAGAAGGACGGATCGGAGTCGTGATCGAAGGAGCTCGGTAGACGAAAGTTACCGGGGTCGTTAGTCGTGGTTTGGTTCGGTGTTTCTGGTGTTTTCGGTTTCTTCTAAATCTCTGTAAGACGATATTTATTTATTAATTTGAGTAGTATTTTGTTTTCAATGTTTTCTTTGATTGAAGTTATTTGTTTCTTAGTTATGATTAGTGAGTAGTCTTCTTATCTAGGGTCGGGGTTGAAACCCGGCATAGTTATGCATGTTTGGTGAGTAAGAGTTTGTGTTGAATGCCTTTTATCTATTGATGAAGATTGTTTGTTGTGCTTATACCGAGATGAAAGTTGAGGTAATTTGAGTTTTTGACTAAATCGAAAGAGGAAGTTATAGACTTGAAAGTTGATATTGTTTGAATACAAAAGTTTCAAGCTTTAGATCTAAAACAAGAAATTGAGTGAGTTAGTTTATGAAAGTAGATTAATTTGCTTGTTAAAGTCAATGAAAGTTGATGCATCTATCTATTCAAAGGCATGATATTTATCTTCTTACGAGCTCGTGTACATGACTATGTTGTGGTAACCCTTGTCCTAGATCTTTGTTTTTATTTGATTTTTCTCAAACATCATATTCGTTACTGAGTTCGTTGGCTCGGTACCGAACCTGTCTAGGTCGTTAGTTTTGGTCTGTTGTTTACGGTGGGTCGTTAACGAGGCTGACAACTTCGTTAACGAGTCTGCTTGTGTGGGTTTTGCTTGCTTTTGCTTTGTTCTTAGTAGTCGATAGATTAAACAAACCTTGCTTCTTGTGGAACGATCCTGACCTCCCTATACTCAGCGGGGTCTTGATTATAAATTTATTTGTTGTCAAGAAACCCTATCAACATGCATATTCAGTGATGGTTGGCATATTAGATTGTATACTATGTCTTCTTATGCATATTTGGGCCATCATTGGGACTTCCATCTTTGAAATTGGATTAAATTTCAAGGCTTTCATTGTGATGTTTGCATATTAGAAGAGT
This sequence comes from Fallopia convolvulus, assembly GCA_964016875.1. Lineage (NCBI taxonomy): Eukaryota > Viridiplantae > Streptophyta > Magnoliopsida > Caryophyllales > Polygonaceae > Fallopia > Fallopia convolvulus. The sequence continues at coordinate 30,081,833 of OZ024730.1, forward strand.
TTAATTTTTAGGGCAGTGAATGAGATTGGTGGATCATATTAGGATTATTATTGACAAAAAACTGATTTGAAACATAAAGATTAGGATCACTAACAACTATAATATCAATCATGAAAGAGGTATGATAACAAACTAAGCAGTACAATCTCATAATAATATAATAATAAAGCAAAATTTACCATTGGGTATGCTGAATTTCTGAGGATATCACGATAATGAGTATGAAAAGGGCTCAAGAAATCCTCATTTCTAAGCTTCCTAGTATATGTAGATAGGAAAATAATAGAGCCAACTGCCTCCAAAATATGGCTACCCAATAGTAATAGATCAACATTGTTTAATCCATCAGTAGATCTAGTTATGATAATGCAAAATTTAATGACTTTACAGAATTAAGAGAACTAGAACTCTAGAGATAACAAGAACTAGAGCCCTAGAGATAACAAGAACTACAACAGTTCAACACAAAGAACCATACAAAATAGTCCAACCAATCTCAAACAATCCAAAATATTCCCTCTAGAGTCTAGAGCCTTGGAACATGGGTCAATAGCATTAATAGCATTAAAGTAGCAGTTGATGACACAATCACACCAATAGCATTAAATATGAAATCAACAGATTTCGCACCAGAACATGTACATGTGATTCTGCAACTCCATATATACAGATTGTATTTTGATTTGGTATTGATCAACTGATCTTTTGTCTCAAATTAAACTTTTTGAATGGATTATGTGTTCATACATAGATGGTGACAAAAACCCACTTTTCTACGAGAAATTCGTGTTCATTCTTTTTGAAGGTCTAAGGGAAATAAATATTTCAGTTTACAAAAGCAACACGTTCTGTGGCGACGACTTCTTAGAGAGGGGAAGGTATATAGTTAAACAGCTCATCTTTTAGATATATGAATACCTAGATAGTACAACTTCAACTTAAGGAGTTGTGTCTAAACAGTTATGTGTTGGTTTGTGCACTCGTATGCAGAGTTTTATAGGTTTTAAGTGGTATACTTTTTTATATATATTTTCAGTTCACTCTTCAATTTGTTCTATAATTCAGGATTAGGTACTAGAAAACCGAAACTACTTCAAGAGTCTTAATCCAAGACCAACTTTATTTCAATAGAGAGTTGTCTTCTCCTAACAACTTCTTGATATCCCACTAAAAGTGAGTTAAAACTCCTTAAAAGCTTCTTTGTTTTTTGGTCGATGGATATAAATTCTTGAATTTAAATATGACGAATGTGCTATGATGTTTTTATTTTTAAAATTTACTGTTGAATAATGTAGCATGCTATACATGTTGAGGACTAGTTGTTGCATATCTCATATGTCAGCACAATACTTTTTTTTTTTATCTGGTAAGATTTAGGGTAACAATACTTTTTTTTTATCTAGTAAGATTTAGGGTAACCCAAGTACTACTTGAACTAGCCTAGAGCACTCGTAAACGGATGAGAACTGGTTTACTAACTAATTCTAAGAAAGAAGGGAAAATTGTCGTCCTGGATGCTCGAACCTAAGACCTCTTGCATATGGGCAAGAGGCTCAACCGTTGAGCCATGCGCACATGCATATGTCAGCACAATACTTAGATTTAAAAGTGTTGGATCGTAATGGGTTAGCAGTGAGCTTGGGAACTGGCAGTTAAGCTGTTCCCAAGGCAGCGGAAGTAAATAATCGCAAGTAATAAAAACAGTTAAAGGGACAGTTCCTTTATAGAGGAACCCCACTACAACCAACTAGTTGTATGGGTAAACCTCTACCTCCGCTTGGAGGATTTTGAATGACTTACTTATATTGATTGCTTTGTTCCTTAGTTACACAGCCGGATTTACACTTCTCTGTTCCTACAAGTTCTTCCTAACTCTAGCAACACTAGTAAATCCTCTCAACTGAGTTCCTAAGCTCACAACAGCAAAACACAAGTAACTCAAACCTTACGCTGACTTCTCAGTTCCCTTGCTCCAGGGAACTTCAGCTTCACCGGCGTCGAGATCACACACTCGCCGGCGGGGACTTCTCTTGCTTTTCTTTCTTCTCTCTAATGTGGGTGTTTGTAAGTTCTGGGAGAAGTGCTCAGACCGAGTACTATTCATTTGGCTTTATAGTCCATTTGTCTTGGGCAGTCGCATCTTTCGTTTGTGTCCAAAATGCCCTTTGCTTGATGCCCAAGTTGTACTTTCTTCACATGTGACTTTGGTTTGAACTAGGTCAACTTCTTGAATCAATCGGTCCGTTGGATGAAGCGTGACAGTCTGATCCTCAGACTGTTCCCTCTGGCTGTCTGAGACAGAATCCCGCGATCTGCGTTGAACGGTCGTTGTCTTCACATGTGAGTTCCCATTTCATGGGAACTGACTTCTCCAGAGTTCCCTTGATGGAAACTCTTCATCGTTGTAAGCTTGTTTTTTGTTTCTGGGAGTTCCCACTTCATGGGAACTTTCCTCTTCAGAGTTCCCTTGATGGAAACTCTTCATTGTGGCTAGCAATGGCTTTGTCATTCATAGTTCTTGGTTGTACCTGTGTTCCTTAGAAATACTTGAACAAACCACATTAGTTCCCTATGGTATTTGTCATTATCAAAACTTAAAGAGAAGTGAATCGGTGATCCGTTGCTTAGAACCAGAGGTCCCAACAACGTCCCAACAATTTCCCCCTTTTTGATGATGACAAACCCATCACAAAAATGCAAGTATTTCAATGAATGATATGCTGATGAGTTCCTAAGTATGATTTTGGGAAGTCACTCTTAGTGAGACATTTAGATTTAGGGAGCCACTTCTGGTGAGACACATAGTTCCTATTAGGCTTTTTATGCAATTGTTCCCCCTTAGCTTATGCGTGGTCTGTGATAACTTAAACTTTTAACTCATCTCACATTTTTTATCTTTCCCCCTTTTGACATCATCGAAAATTAAGCAAAGCAATATTAGGAAAGAATGGAACACGCAATCAAAATGAAGACCATTTCATTACTTAAGAGAATATGTACAATGGGAACCCAAGTACAATTTGTGGTCATTTTTGGATTAAGGGAACAAGAAGGGAGAGATCATGGGCTCTAAGGGAACAAGGCGTCACAAAGGCGCGTAAGGACTTGTGTAAGCTTTTCTTGTCCTCTGGCCAACACACCACATTAGTTCCCTATGGTATTTGTCATTATCAAAACTTAAAGAGAAGTGAATCGGTGATCCGTTGCTTAGAACCAGAGGTCCCAACAACGTCCCAACAAAAAGGGCTAGCTGAAAACAAAAAAGATAAGAAAAGAATTATTTATCTTTTATGCTTCTTGTGATCCATGACTTCCAACCATAATTGGGTAAGTTTTATGAATATCGTAGATAACAGAATTAAGTGGGTAAGTTTTATGAATATCGTAATAGGCTAGTTTTTATTTTAGAACCAACCAATTTTTGTTTACATAATGTTTTGGACAAAAAATGACCGACTAATCACTTTAATGTCCTTGATGGGGATTGATAGCCAAAGGGATAAGATTGTATCGGGTTGATGGGAGAACCGATGAAAATGATAAACGAAAGTAATGAATAAGTAAACAAATGGAATGTAAAGACAACAAAAATAAAGAAGAAATGCTTATCTCCTCTTATTAATTATAAACAAGCAATTACAAGCTTAGACCCGGGGTTTAGGACCCATAATTATGCCAAAACTGCTTGGAAGACAACAGTCAGATGCTAGCAGTCTGGCTCAGACGACAGAGGTCTCCGAGAGCAATGCAAGTTATGAGAGCCTTCTGATTACAAGAGAGGGGATTATGATGCACTAATGTATGTATCTCTAGATTTTTAGATCTAGATCTCCGTGTGGTTATGCTCTTAAATCTCTTTATATAGTAGGGAGAGTTACCTAGAAATAGTTACAAAATCAAGGATACACGTTCTCCTAAAAAATAGGTAGTGGACGTTGTGGAAGATATGGTCAAAGGCGGTTGTAACTGACCCGGAGATCTCGGGATCTCTCTGGCGCTGGGGGATACTTCGATGACGATTGACGTCATCGGTCTTGGGTCATTATGACGACAAAAGTCTTCGGTCTTTTTGACGACCATGGTCTTTTTGACGATAATGGTCTTTGTGACGACGACATTCTTCGTTCTTGAAATCATACTTGGAATTTTTTGGGTCTAACACATACTTTTTCAACACTTTTGTGACAAGTGCTTGCTTTTGCCTTGTGAATTAAGTTGTGAACATGAATGTTGTTGGATTTGCTAGTAAATTCGAGTTAGGATATTCCATATGTAATGAATGATGGTTTCATATATATGACATCTCATTCTATTGAGATTTATAGTTGTGTATTTGCACATTTTATAAAATTAATGCATATGCTATATAAAACTTAAGAGTTTGGATCATATGAGGAGTTTTTTTATGGTGAAAAATAAGGACCAATGTGATCCATTGGATTGTTTTAATCTAATGGTTGATATTTAGCTTTTAGCTTAAAAGTAGGGGTATTTTTTTCATGCGGTCAGATCATACTCAATAGCACTTCGCAGTTATCCCCCGCCATTTGCTTTGACAAATCTGCATTGACGAATCGCAAGGAGAGAGAAGGAGATCATGAAGAAGAATATGTAAGTTAAGGAGGAAGTTTAGGCTCAATTTGACCATTTTGAGGAAAAGGTCAACACGTTGCGCCATGATTCAATACGTGTAAACCTTAATTTCTATATTCTCTCGAAATTTCAGAGTTTTTTCATTTTAGAGATTCAACTAATCTATGAAAGAGGCTTTAATTGTTGTTTAAATAGTCACTGAATTGACATTTTTGAATACCGATTGTCATTGATTTTAACGAACAATATGATTTCAATGCATTATTTACCTTTTCTTCGTGAAGAAAATGATCCATGTGAGTTTGTAAGCAATTCATTGTTAGCCTGTTTTTTGGAGTTTCATATTTGATTATTATATTGCATATTTATTATAATTGTTCGTGTCAGTGGGTAGAAGATATTTTTGTGATTGGTTTTTTCATATTGAAATAATATATTATCGATAAAAAAGAGCAATTTGAATTAGTAATGTTGCTAGATGACTAAATAGACTATGAATGTATGGTTTTGGCATCTCAATGTCAACTTTTAGCTTGACTAAGTACCTTCAAGAAATATTTTTTGCAAGTCTTATTATACATGTGGGGATGGGAAACAATAAGAATGACTTGTTTCCTTGTTAGCATTATTATATTTCAAAGTTGTTTATGTTCTGTACACTATTAAAAAGTAATCCTTTTAATTTAAATATGAAAGGCTAAACAATAATTCACTTTATAAGTACGCTACAAGTAGCCTATTAGTTCAAATAAAAGAGCAGTGTCCTTGTTCACAAAAAGCTAGGTTCGATTCCTACATAGGCTAATATGATCTCTTACACAAATTAGTTTTGTAAGGCATTCATTCTCAACCTAACTAGCTAGGTAGTAAAACAAATTGCATTTTACTCGTATGCGACAAACAACTTATTATGATCTCTTACACAAATTGCCACTACTTTTCAAAGAAGGCCTTGATCGAATCAACTCATATGGGATTCGAACATAAATCTATGTGTGTAACCACACTATAAGAGAATTTTGTAATATTATGCCCTTAGACATGCACTTTAAGACCTTAGACATGCACTATATGTGCCTATATGTCCTTAAAATATGCAGTATATATGAACTATATTTGTGAGTGTAAACCACTACAATACAAATGCCAAAAAATTGGAAAGTTTATATTTGAAAAGCAATGAAAACAAAAGTGAAAAATGTAAATGCACTCTCACTAACTTGGAATGCACTTTTAATAAATTAGAATGCGCTTTTAGCAATTTATTTGCGCTTAATTTGACATGCATTTTTACTAACTTGAAATGCACTTTTACTAAGTTGGAATGAACTTTTTTTTAATTTAGATTTTACTTTAATCATTTAACTTGGCATGCACTTTTACTAACATAGAATGCACTTTAACTAATTTAGAATCTATGTTGTGCTTAATTTTGCATGCATTTTTACTAAATTAGAATACACTTTTGCTAATTTAGAATGCACTTTTACAAACTTTGATTACACTTTAAGTTTTTAGGAATGCACTTTCAGCAATCAATTTTTCACTTAATTTGTCATACAATTTTAGTAATTTAGAATGCACTTTAAGTACTTAAAGTGGCATGCACTCGATGTTACTAACTTGGAATACACTTTTACTAATTTGGAATGTAGTTTTATGAATTAATTTTGCACTTAATTTGACACAGACTCTTACAAACTTGGAATGTACTTTTGCTAATTTGAAATGCACTTTTATCAACTTGGATTGCACTTTTAGTAATTAAAAATGCACTTTAAGAACTCAATATTTCACTTAATTTGGCACACACTTTTAATAATTTAGAATATCTTTTAATCACTTAATTTGGCATGCAATTTCACTAATTAACTTGAAATTTACTTTTACTAATATTCACTTCCAAAAAACACAAGATTGACATTATTAATCCACCCAAACTTTCTCAATAATTTGGATGCTAAAGTTCATACACTACAACAAAAAGGTGTTTTAGCGAGAAAAAATTTTCTCGCTAAAAGTGGAGATTTTGTCGCTAAAGGTGTTTGGCGGGGAAATTAATTTCCTCGCAAGTTCGTCGCAGAAAGCTTGTCAAGGAAGGGTTTCAACGAGGAAAAAAATATTTTCTCCGAAAAGTCTTTTCGCGAGGATAATAATTTTTCTCGATATTATAATTTCACGACCATTATTTTTCTCGCAAAAAGGTATATAAATGTCGTTGCCAAATAAGATGAAGGATTAGACAATGGTCGTTAAATATTATTGTCGACCAAATAAATTTTCTCGCTAATCCTTTTATTTCCTCGTTAAAAATGGTTTGCAATTAAAATACTATAAATAAAAAATATTTAAAATAATATTAGTGACGATTTTTTTTCTCGAGCTATGTACTTTTTATTGTGAAAGGATTAGACAATGTTGTATTGTGTTATCTTAGGAAGGAAGATAAGTTTCTATCAATTTTAATCAAAATTTGATTTTTAAAAATATATCATAAATGGATAAAAAAATAGATAATGTAACTTTTTGTCATCTCATAATTTTTATTTTATTTTTTCAAAATTTTAATAATTTAAATTAAATTACAAATTCTCTTATATTAATGATCTATTCATATAAGTATGACAACTTTTTAAATTTTTTATCCAAAAATATGTTGATTTTCGTATACTAATTTTCTATTAATAAGTACAACAACTTTTTAACTAATGTCGATATAGATATGTTGTGTCTTGCAATATATTAAATTTCTATTTATAAGTGTGTTGATTTTTTATATTACAGATTCCTTAAGAAATAAATAAAAATTGTAATATATTATTTAAATATGATATAAGTATTATAAGTTATATAATGAAACGATATTATAAATATTTAAGTTAATTATAATAATATCTTTTATTATTATAATGAATATAAATATTATCTTATTTTTAAAAATATTATTTATAATATTTATGTAATAATCATACAAAAGTTGACGTTCTTAACTCATTGGGTTGACCCGAATCCACACAAAAACCGCAATGAATTGACCCAATCAACCTGTAAAATTTTAATGACATAACCTTGTACACAACCTAACATGAAATGACCGAGCCTAAACCTAACTGAATTGACCCGATTAACTGGTTTAACATTAAGGGATCAATATTTATTTATTTATTTATTAATGCATCCGTAATATAAAAATCAATATACTTATTAATAGAAAATTAATATATTGTACAACATAACATATCTTTACCGATATTAATTAAAAAATTGTCGTACTTATTAATACAAAAATGGTATAAAAAATCATCATGCTTATGGATAGAAAATTTAAAAAGTTGTCATATTTGTGAATGAAAAATTAAACTATGAAAATCTATAAGTTAATATAAATTATAGCATCAAAAACATGGTCCATATTAATTAAAAAGTGTGGGCATGGTTATGGATGCAATATTAATATAAACAATTTCGTAACTAAAACTATGGTGAATGAAATAAAATTTAATGTCAATATTGTATTTAACTATCATATTTAAAGATAGAACATTAATATAAAAACTCGACATATATATGAATGAAAATTTAAAAAGTTGTCATTCTTAAGCATAGAAAATTAATATTGAAAATTTTGAAATTAATATGATAAATATGGCCAATGTTCATTAAAAACATTGACATACTTATAAACAAAAAATTAATATAAAAATCCAAATTTAATATAAAAATACATGATTAAAAAGATGGTTCATACTAATTAAAAGCGTTAGTATAATTTTTAATAAAAAGTTTATATAAAAGAATATGAAAATATAATATTGAAAACCCGTAAATTAAAATATGGTCCATATTTTATACTTAATTTATTATGGAATTTTGAAGTAAAAAAGGATAGTTGGGATATTAAATTACTATTAGATATTTGTCATATTTATGGATAGAAACTTAATATTAAAAATATACTTATAGATAGAAGTTAATATCCGTACGACAAATTGTAGTCGTTAAAATTGATCAATTTTAACTATACTTTTTGCAAATTTCGTTATCCATATAGTATAATATTTATAAATATTATTCGTACAAACCGTAATCGTGAAAAAAATAACCATAAGATCAATTATGTAATATATTATTTCTATATTATATTGATGGAAGATAATTAAATATTACAATATAATAAAAATGAACAAAGATAAAAAATAATGGTAGAGATAAAAAGCTATCCAATCTCATAGTAAATTGAAAAAATATATAAATTCTTATATAGTATATTGAGTTTGTTTCATTTGAACCAAACTCTTATCCTAAAACGTGAAACGAATGCACTTTTCCTAGTTAGTAGTGCACTTTTTATACAAAAGTGCATTGAAAAATACAAAAAGTGCACTACGAAAAAGTGCACTACAAAAAGTATGAAAAGTGCACTAAAAAGTACGAAAAGTACAAATGCGAAAAAGTGCACTCTGAAGTAGGAAAAGTGCACTACTTACTACAAAAAGTGCATTCGTTTCAGGATAAGAGTTCGTTTCAAGATAAGAGTTTGTTTCATTTGAACCAAACTCATATTATATTTTATTTATACTATATGGATATAAGATAATTAAATAATCTAATATAATTAATGAACATAAATAAACATAAAAATAATGGATAGAGTAAAAAATTTATCCAATCTCATATAAAATTGATAAAAAAAATTATTAAGTAAAGTGAGTGGATAAAATTGGAAATTCCATAAGGTGATTGAATTACATAATATATAATTTATTACAAAAATCATTATTAAAAATAGGTTGGATGGGATATAAATTCTTAATGACGAATCTGCCCAAAAGTGCTTCAGGTTTAGAAGATATACATTGATAAAACAAATTATTTCATAATGAAGAGTATGTTTATTGCAAAATTTTAAGATCTCAAAATACAATTATATATCGGTAATATTAGTAATATTATTATATTTTAAAAAACATTTCATAATGAAGAGTATGTTTTTTTTCCAAATTTAAAGATCTTTAAATATAATTAAATATTTATAATAATAGTAAAATTATTATATTTAATAAAATCATTCAATAATAGATTAGGCTCCTAACACAACTTGCATAATTTTAAGATCTCTAAATATAATTCTATATTAGTAATATAAGGAATATTATTATGATATAAGGAAAATTATATCTTCTAATTTTATTAAGATTTATCTTCTTACAAATTTGGGTAAAAAATATTGGTTTCGATTTTTAGGTTAATTTAATGACTTTTTAATTAGTATGAATTATATTTTTAATTATATGTTTTTATATTAATTTTCGGATTTTAGTTTAATTTAATTATTTATAAGCATGAAAACATTTTTAATTAATATTGATTATATTTTTCATATTAATTTCGGATTTTTCCATATTAATTTTTTATATATAAGAATTAATTTTTTTTAAAATTTCTATCCAATTTTATTAAAAATAAAAAAAAATATTTTATCTTTATCTTTTGATCTATTTATGTAAAAGATTTATTTTAAATCAAATTTGGGTAAAAAATATTGGTTTCGATTTTTAGTTTAATTTAATGACTTTTTTAATTAGTATGAATCATATTTTTAATTATATATTTTTATATTAATTTTCGGATTTTATTTTAATTTAATTATTTATAAGCGTGAAAACATTTTTAATTAATATTGAATATATTTTCCATATTAATTTTCGGAATTTTCCATATTAATTTTCTATAGATAAGAATGAAAATTTTTTAAATATCTATCCATAAATATGTTGCATTTTACATATATTAATTTTTTATCTATAAATACAATATTTAAATGCAATAATGTCATCAAAGTTTAAAGTCTCAATCACCATATTTTTAGTTATGAATATTTTATAATATTATTTATCCACAATTGTGAAAAATAATTTAATTAATATCCACCAGGTTTTTAATTGTAGATTTTATATTAAATTTCAATTTTCTTATATCAATTTCTATTAATTAATAAGTATGACAACTTTATAAATTTTCTATCCATAAGTGTGTTTCTTTTTATATTACTGATGACTTAATAAATAAATAAAACTGATTGACCCTTTAATGTTAAACCGATTAATTGGGTCAGTTCAATCGAGTTTAGGTCCAGTCATTTTGGGTTTGAGTTGAGTACGTGTTCATGTCGTTAAAATTTAAATGTCGATTGGGTCACTTCATTGTGTTTTTGTGTAGGTTCGAGTCAACCATACAAGTTAAGAGCGTTAACTTTTTTTAATGATTATGACATAAATATTATAAATAGCATTTTTAAGAATAAGATAATCTTTCTATACATTTTTATAAAAAAAATTATATTATTATAAATAAATTAAATTACAAATATGTAGTACTTAATTTAGTTATATAAAATATTATTTTTTATTATATAAATTATAATATTTAAATTAACATATTTAAAGCAGAATTATTAAATTCCTCGCCAAAAGGCACATTTAGCGAGGAAAATATTTTTTTGCTAAAAGTGAAGTCACATTTAAAGAGAAATCATTAAATTTCTCGTCAAAAGTCACGTTTAGCGAGGGAAATAAATTTCTCGCTAAAAGTGAAGTCACATTTAAAGAGGAATCCGCAGCAAAAAACCGCTTATATAGATCAAAAACCTGTGACAATAGATCTCCAACTGATGTCATTGCGTAAAAGGCAAAAACCGTTGCCGTAGGAAAAGGCAAAAACCGCTACCTTAGATTCTATAATAGCGGTTATAACATCTATTGCAGTGGTTGCATTTGTCGATTGATAACAACTACTATATCTTTCGAAAACCACGACCATAGATCTAAAGCTGCGGGAGCAAATGAAGCGGTTCTAAAACCGCTACCTTAGATATTTTGTAGCGATTTTGGACCATTTTATAGCAGTTTTTGGCCGTTGCCAAAAGCTTGAATTATAGTAGTGAAAATGCTCGATTCTTGGACTTTTGCAAGGAAACCCGTGTAGGTCACAACTTTTCAGCCCTACGAACTCCTCAACAGAACGGTGTAGTTGAGAGATAGAATAGAACTTTGGAGGACATGTCGAGATCCTTGCTAATCTCTAGTGGCATACCAACGAATTTCTGGGAGAAGCTATCAATGCTGCTTATTATGTGTTAAACCGAGCTATGGTACATCCTCTTCTTGGGAAGACACCATACGAGCTTTTAAGAGGAAGAAAACCGAACGTCGCTCACCTACGGAGGTTTGGTTGCAAAGGTTTTGATCACAACAATGGCAAAGATAATCTAGGAAAGATGGATGCTAGAAGTGATGAAGGAACTTTTGTAGGCTACTCTCAGCATACCAAAGCTTACAATGCTTCAACAAGCGAACAAGGAAAGTGGAAGAAAGTGTTCACACTGTGTTTGATGAAAACACAATGGGTGGAAGTTCCATTGAAGAAGATGATGAAGGTTATTAAGGTTTTCATTTCAATGATGAGGAAGAGGTTCGTGTTGTGCAAATCATTCATGTTCCAAAGCTTGCCAACCTAGAGCAAGTGGATGACCCTGATGATTTTGATAGGACACCGGTAGAAGAGGTTGAAGAAAATGAGAATTCTGAAGATGCAATATCTGAGCAAACTGAAGAACCAGCTAATGATGACAACCCTGATACTGAGCAACATCATGAAAGTGAGGTGGTCGACCTCACTAGCTCAACTTCAATGGAATTATCAATAGAAGGATGCTCACCCAGTAACCAACATCATATCTGATTTTTCAAAGGGGGTTCAAACACGTTCTTCAATTCATAACTCTGTGCATTCAATGCATTTGTCTCTATCATGGAGCCCAAGAATGTGGATCAAGCCTTGAAGGATCCAGATTGGGTTTGTGCTATACAACAAGAGCTTCTTCAGTTTGAGAGAAATAAGGTTTGGCATTTGGTTCCATGACCCAAGGATAGAACTATGTTTGGAACACGACGGGTATTCAGAAACAAGCTCGATGATACTGGGAATGTTATGAGAAACAAAGCTAGACTTGTGGTTAAGGGATATAACCAACATGAAAGAATAGAGTACGATGAGACATTCACACTTGTAGCTCGTCTTGAGGCAATTCGTCTCTTGATTGCTTATTTGGCTCATCATGGACTCAAGCTTCAACAAATGGATATAAAGACTGTCTTTCTAAATGGAATTCTTAAAGAAGAAGTTTTTGTTGAGCAAACTCCTGGTTTCGAAGACGTCATCGACCTGGACCATGTCTTTAAACTCGACAAAGCACTTTATGGGTTGAAATGGGCTCCAAGAGCTTGGTATCATAGGTTGTCTCACTTTTTTCTTTAATATGGATATGTTCGGGGATAGGTGGATAATACTCTTTTTCTTCTCAATAACAGAGAGCACACTCTGGTTTTGCAGGTATACATAAAAGGCATCATCTTTGGGTTGACGGATGATAAGCTGGTAAAGAAGTTTGCCAACCTCATGGCCATTGAATTTGAGATGAGTATGGTTGTTGAACTTAAGTTCTTCTTAGGACTTCAAGTTGCATAAGGAGATGATGGCACAAGAGTGCATTAACAGAAGTGTTTGATGGAGTGTGTTAAAAAATTTGGCTTGGATAGTTCAAAATCCTTTAAAAGACCCATCTCCCCCACTACTTCTCTAGAAAAAGATGAGAATGAGAAGAGAGTTGACCAAACCCTGTATCATGGTATTATAGGTTCCCTACTTACCTCACAACAAGTAGAGCAGACATTATGTTCAGTGTATGTCTATGTGCTCGATTTCAGTCAGATCCAAGAGAATCTCATCTTAAAGATGTGAAGAGGATTCTAAGGTATCTCAAGGGTTCAGATGATTTGTGTTTATGGTACCCAACCTTGTGTGACTTTGAGCTAGTCGGCTACTCAGATGTTGACTTTGGCGAGAACAAGGTAGATCGTAAAAGCACATCAGGGATGACCCAATTTCTTGGACTATGTCTTGTCTCTTGGGGGGTCTAAGAAACAAATTTAGAGGCTCTCTCTATTGCGGAGGCTGAGTACATTACGGTTGCTGCATATTGTACCCAACTTCTTTGGCTCAAGCAACAACTTCATAACTATTGGTTGAAGTATGACGAAATTCTCATTCTTTGTGACAATACAAGCGCCATCAAAATCTCAAAGAACCATTTCCAACACTCACGAACCAAGCATATCAAGATTCGTCATCACATTCTTCGTGATTGTGTTGAGAATGGGTTAGTGACCATGGATTTCTACATAACGGTGAACAACGTGCAATCATATTCACAAAAACTCTCAATCGTGAACCCTTTATGCAATTTCGCATGGAGCTAGGTATGATTTCTCTAAATCAATCTATTTCCTATCCATTTTCCCTCAATGATTGGCTAGATTAGATGCCCTCTTTTTGATTCAATAGTTTTATGATCTTAAGGTGTCAAGTCTTGAATGCTTCGATGTTACATAATTATGAACCATGAATACCATTATGTCCTTATTCATTGCCTCTTGAGTTATGTTATTAAATGTATTTTGAAACCATTCTTTGAGCCCCAAAGAATTAAACCCGATGTTCATAACCCTCATTACAAGCACAAATGACAGTTGATTCTACAGCCAACCTAAGCATGTCATGTTAGGGAGTCTCTATCAGCCTATTTGTAGGATCGTTAGTACGTCTAGGTCACCGACCTCAACTAAGTCGTCGACCTCTTAAGTAAATGTAGCGGAAATAAACTACAAGAAAGGATTAAAAGTCGTAGCTTGCTTTATTGATCTTTTGAATTATTTACAAGAACACCCTGGATCTAGACCTACTTCCCAAGCATTCTAGAACTCCTTTTGAACCGAGTAACTACAACCCTCAACCCGTATAACAAGCCTACGTCTCTCGAACTCTCGTTTTCTTTCTTTCTTAACACAAAAATGGAGTATGCGTTCGTGAGTATTCTAACCTAAAGTCTTAGCTTAAATACACACAAACTAGGTTAGATTAAAGAGAATAATATCTTCCAATTCGGTTATGGCAAGATATTATTTCTTTTATCCTTACAAAATCATCCTAAGCATAATATAAGATTACAATAAAATATGGCTTAGGGCAAAAACAATAATCGGCTAACAATATAATCATCATGAGATCTTTCCTAAAACAATATTATACTAACCAAACTCCTAAGATCTCACGCGTCTAGATCTCCGAGTTTTGCCTTCAACATACGTCGACGACCTGACTAATGTTGGCAACTCAGTTCAAAGACTCGAGGTCGTTCACGTGGTAGACGTTTGAACCATCAAAATCAAAGCCTCCAACTTTTCTAACAAATTCCTCCTTATTGATGGTGACAAACTCCTTTCATCTTGTATAAACATGGCAGGACCAAATATAAAAAATGCAATAATACCAATTTTACCAAAATTTCCCCCTAAGTTGGATAACCCTCATGTAATTAAGCATAGGTATTCCCATTATTTTTTATCTACCCCCAACCTTTTCCCCCTTTTGGCATCATAAAAAAGAACACTCTAAATAGCCCTGCAAAAAGAGATAATCAAACAAGGGTAAATAAAGAAATTATCCAACGTACACACAAAAATCACAATAGCAAGAGCAAAATAGTCTTAAACATGCCATAGAGAAAGCAAAAACACACAAAAGAAACCGAAGAGATATGTTTGAGATAGTAGATGTGCAAGGAAAAGTAAAGGGAACTGGATGGTGGCTACTAGAGCTAAGTCACTCACTAAGTCTGGTCATCAAGCACAACAGATAAATCATGAACGTTAGCTTTGAGCGCAGTTTGACCTGTTAGGAGTATCCTAACCTTCTCAAGCAATCCTAGTTCTGGCATTGGAGATTAACTAACATCTTCATAATAACACCAGGTTTCTCACTGTCCCTTCCTTCAGCATTGATGCCCAACTGAGCATCTTGCATCTCATCATCCGAAACAACAACCTTTCTTGCATCCTTCGACACGCATTGATCATCAATCAGTTTGTAACCCATCTTGCAAAAGATGTCTAAATTCAGGTGGCGAACGTGTTCCACCTCTTCGTCAGCCTCATAAACCTCATGATATTGAAGCACCTTCTTGATGATTGAGCAGTAGGGAAGAGCATGTCGAATACTGTCCTTGACAGATTCCATGTGGAGAAGTAGCAAACTACCAAAGTTGACAAGTTCCTTGTTGAGAATTTTATCCATGACAAGAATGTCTTGGATCATATCAGTGCTCTTCTTTTGCTCTCGGGAATCAAGTTACTGATAACCCAAGGAAAAGAACCATCTTCTCGGCACATATTAAGTTGGTGGAAAAGGAACCACCTTTGATGTCATCGACTTATGGAACCTTCTTAAGCAACTCGGCTGAATCAACTTCCTAGGGCCATGCACCTCTATGATATTTAGCAAATCCCTTGTGCGGAACTTTCAGAAGAGTGGCTAACTACATACTCAACAATGTATACTTTTCTCCATTAAGCTCATAATGACCCATGGTCGTCTTTTCCCTATCTTCTACAGTCAATGACCTATAGAACTCTCTAACCAACCAAGGGTTAAACTTTTCTTCTTCTACAGGATTGGGAGAATTGGGAAGAGATTTTTGAGGAGATTGAGGGAGAGTTTCTGTGGAGATTTGGGTAGGAGGGTTTTTTTGACGATTTGAGAGAGATTCGGTGGGATTGTGAGAGGACTTGCCGATTTCTTGAGTTTGGGTGGATTGAGGGCCTTCAAGCCTCAATGGTGAAACGGGTTTGTTGGCGTTTTGAATGGCTGCTAATAGCAAAGCCAAGGTTTGAGGATCAACCACTTTCCAAACTTGAGAGCTAGGGTTCATGGGGTTTCAATGCCATGAATGGGTTTAGGGTTAGTGTTTGACGCCATTGATGGTAAAAGATTGAAGTTTTTTGGGAGAGAAGAGGTTTGCAGAGAGATAGAGAAGAGCAAGAGAGTGAAATAATGCATGAGAGAGAGAGAGGGAGCGTACCTTTTGATCAGAAGCCTTTTCCTCATTTATCGCTCAACTATAGTTGATTAGATAGGAAATAGATCTTCCTAAGATCTTCAATCAATACAACCGAAAAGGCAATAGCCTTTGGCAAAGGATATCCAGATTTTTGAAAAGATATTGTTGGAGAAAGGCAATTCTTGTCTTACTCAGAAATTGACATTCTCAACCTATTCTGAGTCAACCACTTAACTCGTAAATTTTCCAGATAAATGACATTCCCCATGTGATGCACAGTCACTAACCTTACTCAAGTTGCCAACATCCTTTGCAAAGAGAATACTCTTGGTTCTTTGGGTTTTGCACAAGGGTGTTAAAGAGAACTAGGGGAAATAATTTATGTGGATTTGTCAATCATGTAGATAAGTCTCCGTTTATATCAAGACACATAAAAGTAAGCTCATAGAGACTCCCTAACATGATAGGCTTGGGTAGGCTGTAGAGTAAACCGTCATTTGTGCTTCTAATGAGGGTTATGAACATTAGGTTTTGACTCTTTTGGACTCAAAGAATGGTTTCAATATGCACTTAATACATAACTCAAGAAGCAGAGAATGATGACAATATGATGTGCATGGTTCATGAGTATGTAACAAGGAAACATTCAAATTTAACACCTCAAGATCATAAAACTTTTGAATCATAAATGGAGCATCTAATCCAACCAATCATTGATGGAAAATAAATGGGAAATAGATTAGTTTAGGGAAATCATATCTAGCTCCATGCGGAACTGTATGAAGGGTTCACGATTGAGAGCCTTAGTGAATATATCAGGACGTTGTTCACTTGGCCGGCAAAAATCCATGGTCACCAACCCTTTCTCAACACAATCACGAAGAAAATGGTGACGTATCTCGATATGTTTGGTTCGTGAGTGTTGTACAGGATTCTTTGAGATGTTGATGGCGCTTGTATTGTCACATAGAATAGGTATGCCATCATACTTCAAGCCAAAGTCATGAAGTTGTTGCTTGAGCAATAGAAGTTGGGTGCAGCACACGGCAGCGACGATGTACTCAGCTTCTGTAGTAGAGAGAGCAACTAAATTCTGCTTCTTGGACCCCCCATGACACAAGACATGGTCCAAGAAATTGATCCATCCCAAAATTACTCTTACGATCAACCTTGTTCCTAGCAAAATCAGCATCCGTGTACCCGACTAGACCAAAGTCACAAGAGGTTGGGTACCATAAGCACAAATCATCAGAACCTTTGAGATACCTTAGGATTCTTTTAACAGCCTTGATATGAGATTCTCTTGGATCTGACTGAAATCTGGCACATAAGCAAACACTAAACATGATGTCTAGTCTACTTGTTGTGAGGTATAGTAGCGAACCTATAATACCTCGATACAGAGTCTGGTCAGCCTTTTTTCATTCTCATCTTCTTCACAAGTTTATCATTTGTAGAACCAAAGATGATGTCGTCAAGGTAGACCTGCACAACCAGAGTGTGCTTTCCCGCTTTAAGAAGAAAAAGGGTCTTATGCACATGTCCTCGAACATATCCGTATTATAGCAAGAACTGAGAGAGCCAGTCTACCAAGCTTGCGGCGCTTGCTTCAATCAATAAAGTGCTTTGTCGAGTTTGAAAACATGATCCAGATGGGTGACGTCTTCAAAGCATGGGTTTTTTTCTACAAACACTTCTTCTTTAAGAAAGTCATTCAGAAAGGTTGTCTTAACATCCATTTGTTGAAGCTTAAAACCATGGTGAGATGAATAAGCAATCAAGAGACAAATTGCCTCAAGTCGTGCCACATGAGCGAATGTCTCATCATAATTTATCCCTTCTTGTTGGTTATATCCCTTAACCACAAGTCTTTCTTTGTTCCTCACAATGTTTCCAAAATCATCAAGCTTATTTTTGAATACCCAATGTGTTCCAATCACAATTCTGTCTTTGGGTCGTGAAACTGTCAAACCTTGTTTCTCTCAAGCTGATGAATTTCTTCTTGCATAGCGCACACCCAATCTGGATCCTTTAGGGCTTGATCCACATTCTTGGGTTCCATAATAGAGAGGAATGCATTGCATGCGTAGAAATTCTGAAGTGACGAACGTGTTTGAACCCCCTTTGAGTAGTTAAAGATGATGTTAGTTACTAGGTGAGCATCTTTTTGTTGATAGTTCAACTGAAGTTGAGTAAGGTAAACCACCTCACTATTATGACCCTGCTCAGTGTTGGAATTATCGGTCTCTTAAGCTTCTTCATTTTGATCAAGCTCAACGTTACTAGAATCTTCATTTTCTTCTATGTCTTCTAGGGCTGGCATCTCATAATCATCCGGGTCATCCACCTGTGCTAGGTCGACCACCTTTGGAACTTCAACAAATTCTACAACACGATCTTCTGACTCATCACAAAGATGAAATCCATATCTCCTTCATCTTCGTCGACAATAGAGCTTCCTCCCATAGTGTTCTCATCAAATACAAAATGAACATTCTATTCTACTTTTCTAGTTCGCTTGTTGAAGACTTTGTAGGCTTTACTATGCTAAGAACAGCCTACGAAGGTTCCCTCATCACTCCTAGCATCCATCTTACCCAGATTATCCTTGTCGTTATTATATACGAAACATTTGCAACCAAACACACGCGGGTAATTAACGTTGGGTTTTCTTCCTCTCAAAAGTTCATATGGTGTTTTTCCAAGAAGAGGACGCACCGTAGCTCTGTTTAGCACATAACAAGCAACATTGATGGCTTCTCCTCAGAAATTTCTTGGTAGACCACTCGAGATCATCAGAGTTCTTGACATATCCTCCAAAGTTCAATTCTTTCTCTCAACTACACCATTCTATTGACGAGTTCTTGGGGCTGAAAAAGTGTGACCTACACCATTTTCTTTGCAAAAGTCCAATAACTGAGCATTTTCAAATAATGTGCCTTGATCAGATCGGATTGAAACCAAAGGTACTCCAAGCACCTTTTTTGTTAACTTCCTCCACGCACTGAATTCTTCAATACCTGATCTTTAGAAGACAAGAAAAACACCCAAGTATACCATGAAAAGTCATCAATAATAGCATAGATATATCTATTTCCTCCACGACTTTTCACACGCAGAGGTCCAAAAAGATCCATATGAAATCATTCTAAAGGTTTAGATGTACTTACCTCTTTTTTCGATTGAAATGAAGATCTAACCTGTTTCCCTTTCACACAAGCTTCACAGATTCCATACTTGTTTGGATCAATCTTAGGTAACCCACGTACCAATTCCTTATGGTCAAGTCTGTTGATAAGTTGTAGACTTGCATGACCAAATCTGTTATGCTAGAGGTTGATCAGATCGTCTTAGGCCACTTGAAAACACAACGTTTCTTCAGGCAAGAGCCAAGGAACAACTTTATAAATATTGTTCTCACAAGTTCCCTTCAGAAGAGTCTTACCTGAGCTAACATCAAGTACTTGACATCCATGAGAATAAAAAACCACTTGATAGAGATTGTTAGCACACAGTTGGGAAACACTTAGAAGATTGTACCTAAGACCTTTGACATAACTGACGTTGTTGACACAAAAGTTCTCAGAAATTCTTACCTTTCCGATACCTACGACTTGTCCCTAACTGTTATCACTGAAGGTGATGTTACTAACTTTTTGTTGATGAAGTGAGATGAATGACTCAAAGCTACCTGTCATATGAGTGAAAAAGAACTATCGAAGAACCAAGGGCCGCTTTCTCTCACTTCATTCTGCAAGGTAAGAGTCAGTTTTTACGAACCTAGAGTTGTTTAACAACTCTTCTGGGAAGGACAATGTGATGATTTTCAGAACATCTTTCATTATAGAGTTTCTCAGGATCTATGGTAGGCTCACGTTCATGAGCATCTCAAAGTTCATAAGATTTGCTATCCCTTTTCTTTTTCATGCACTCATGTTGAAGATGACCTTCTTTTCAACAATACCAACAAGTTTTATGACTCTTAAGACCAACATACTTTATGTACCCAGGAGAGACCGATTTGTTGTTAATAGGAGCTTGAAAGTCAAATTTTTATGGCTTCAAGTTCTCAACTTGTTTCTTCCAGATTCTGTGTGCTTCTAGGCCTGAGTACCAAGGCCGCTTACCTTTGCCTAGGTTCCCCACCTCTGAAGTAGAACAACTTCCCTTGTTGTTACACACAAGTGTGTTACCTTTAGGTTCGGGTGGTCACAGAGTTTTCAAATCCTTAGGCACATAGGAATATACAAGTCCAGGTCTTGAAGTTACAAAAGTTTTAGCAAATTCTTCAACAACTTTCTTAGCAACAAACTCTTCTATCCATTTTTTCTTCTTAGACTCATCACTATCCTTTTCCTTCTCAATGTCATTGAATAACTTAACATTACCAAGTTTTAGCATGAGATTTTCTCCTTCAAGGTTAGTTACTTTCTTTTCTAAGTCATCCACTTCAGTTTTAAGATTATCACAAGTTTTGCAAGCAATAGACTCAGAATCCAAAGACTTCTTCTCTAACTTAGCAAATTTAAGAGACCAACCTTCATTATCATCCATTAAGTTAGAGATGATGTCTTCTTTTTCATCAAGTTTTTCACTTAGTTCGGTAACTTAAGTTCCCAACTTCTCAATGATAGCATGCAACTGTTCTTTAGTGTTATTGGACAAGATAGGCGAAAGTTAAGAATTTTCTACCTCTTTTGGAGCGTCTATAGCCATGAGACATGTTCCCCTTGTTGACTTGCTTCATCTTCAGCATCAGAATCATCCCAGGTAGCTAACATGGCAGTTTTGTCACTTTTTGACTTCCTTTTGACACAATTTCTTGCAAAGTGTCCTCTTTTTTAGCAGTGGTAACAAATGACTTCCTTCATGTCTTTGATTGATTATATCCCTTTGGATGGAACTTTTCCGTTAAGATTCCAAAACCTCTTCATGGCTCTTGTGATGAGTGCAACCTCATCATCACCATCAACTTGATCATCATCACATTGAGCAAGATCGAAAGACTTTTCGACTTTCTAGGGAATGTTTTTGACCTTGTCAGTTTCAAGGTGATCATCTCGCCTTTGTTTGATTTCTCCATACATGGTTAATTTTTCCACGATGTCTTCCAAGGTGAGTGTCTTGGTTTCACTGTTGGTTAGTAACGCAACAACTTCATTCCATTTTGCATTGAGCGCTTGGATCAACTTGCTAACTTGCTTCCATTAAGTAAGATTTTCATCAAGAGACTCAAGTTGGCTAACCAAAGCTTGAAATCTTGAGTGATAGTCACCCAAGGATTCATGCTTTTCTCGACTCATTCCTTCATACTCCCTTTCTAGATCAATGATGAGATCCTTCTTCACATCATCATTTCCTTGGTGGAGCCTATTGAGAGCATCCCAATTTTGTTTAACTGTCTTGTACAGGACAACCTTCTTCAAGTCTCCAGGGGTTAGAGCATGGTGAAGAACTTTCTTAGCACGAGCATTCTTCTCTAGCTTCTTGTAATCAGCGGCACCATAGTCCTCCTTCTTTTTCTCTTCCTTTCCATCAACAGTGAGAAAAGATTCAGGACCCATCTCGATAACCTTCCAGAGTTGTCCATCGAGTGAGCAAATATGGGTCTCCATTTGCTCGACCCACTAATCATACTCACCAGCTTTGAGCACTAGTGGCTTCGAGAAAGAATCATTGATGGTTGTGTTTGTCGAAGTCATCTCTCCTGTAAATTAGAAGTACTAAAACAGATCTAGAGCCAAGCTCTGATACCAATTGTAGGATCGTTAGTATGTCTAGGTCGCCGACCTCAAATAAGTCGTCGACCTCTTAAGTAAATGCATCGAAAATAAACTGCAAGAAAGACTTACTTGCACACAATGATTTTTTTATAGTGGAAACACTTGATTGATGAACTCTATCAATCAAGTGTGACAACCACACCCTTCCAAGTTCTCGCTTGGAAGGATTAAAAGTCGTAGCTTGCTTTATTGATATTTTGGATTGTTTACAAGAACACCCTGGATCTAGACCTACTTCCCAAGAACTCTAGAACTCGTTGTGAACCGAGTAACTACAACCCTCAACCCGTATAACAAGCCTACGTCTCTCGAACTCTCGTTTTCTTTCTTTCTTAACAAAAAAATGGAGTATGAGTTCGTCAATATTCTAACCTAAAGCCTTAGCTTAAATACACACAAACTAGGTAAGATAAAAGAGAATAATATCTTCCAATTCAGTTATGGCAAGATATTATTTCCTTTATCGTGAGAAAATCATCCTAAGCATAATATAAGATTATAATAAAATATGGTTTAGGGCAAAGCCAATGATCGGCTAACAATATAATCCTCCGAGTTTTTCCTTCAACACACGTCGACGACCTGACTGACGTTGGCGACTTTGTTCAATGTCTCGAGGTCGTTCACGTGGTAGACATTTGGAGCCATCAAAATCAAAGTCTCGATATTTTCTAACACTATTTTTGTGTGCTATTCATTATAAACAAAGACTTATCAACGTGATTGACAAATCCACCTAATTAATTTCCCTTGGTTCTCTTTGGACCCTTGTGCAAAACCCCAATGAACTAGGCATATTTTCTATCAATGGATGTTGGCAACTTGAGAAAGGTTAGTGTCTATGACTCATGTGGGGAACGTCGTTTGTATGGAACTCTGGCTGGTTATGTGGTTGACTCAGACCAGGTCGAGGAGTTTGACTCCAGAGTAAGACATGAGCCGACTTTATCAAATAGTATCTTTTTAAGTTATGGAAATCTTTTGGCAAAAGGATAGTTGCCTTTTCAGCTCATTCAATGATATCTTTGAGAGGATCTAGTTTCCAATCATATCTTCTATAGTTCAAACATAAATAAAGAGAAGATTAAGCTAAAAAGGTACACACTCTCTCTCTCTCTCTCTCTCTCTCTCTCTCTCTGTGGCATTATTCTTGCTCTCTTGCTCCTCTCTACAACCGTCTCTCCCAAAAAGCTTCCACCTTTCTCCATCAATGGATTTAAACTTAACCCTAACTAGTCGTCCCCAATCCGTGGTATCGAAATTCCACGCATCTTGTCCCTAAAGCCTTGGAAGGTGGTTGATCCAAATACCTTAGATATGCTTCTTGTTGGCTTTCAAACCACCAATCAACCCAAAACTCCTCTCATGCTCGAAGCCCCTCAACCATAACGATCTCAAGCCAATATTCCCAAAATCTATCCGAGAATCTCTCGATTCCTCAGGAATCTCCCGGTACCTCAAGAATCTCCCAAAATCCAAGCCTTACGAGAAAATCTCCAACTTTCTCCTAAAATATCCCTCCTAAATTCTCCAATTTTGGAATAGAAAAAGCAAGTTGAGCCGGAATCTGTGTTTGGGATCAAAGATTCGCAAACACAAGACATGTAAGGAGACTTTTACTCCGTACAAGATGTGGTTCAGTCAATCGAGGCTATGGATACTCAAGAACCTGAAAAGAAAACAGTCCCCATCGAGAAGACGACCTCTATTCCCTTAGCGGGAAAAGGTGCTCAAGTTGATGACCTTCCTCAGGTCGCTGACCCACGCAAGGTGGTTGAACCAGTTGAGGTTCCCGACTCTCGTTTACAACGTCTGAACGTTGAAGGTCACAATTGCTCAAAATAAGGTACTCCTAGTGATCCGACTCTCTCTACTTTTATTAACATCGTTTCGCATATATATTGACGATGGAAGATTGCAAGGTGTTAGAATCATAGAACACAAAGTGTACGTAGTGTCGCCCCGACGAACCAAACAGATTGAAACCGTCCATGCACAACCCTAGTCTAATAGTTCTTGATTCTGCGGTGAAGTTTGGCCACACTACATTGAAAGGATTTCATGCCTCTGCCTCTGGCGTGTGTCGCAGCACCCCTTTTTTATACATGCTCTGCATGCAATTATAGGTGTGCAACAGTCACATCCGAGACCCTCAACTGCTGAGTAATTGGTAAGTAAAATATACGAGGGTATGGAAAGAGCTTCGTCTTTCCATTCCTTAATCTAGGATTCTCACATATCTTGCATGACGCTTACTCTACATTTTCACCCCGGTATATCATCCAAGAATTTGGGCAACATTATATATAGCTTCGTATGGTAGACCGACACCCTAGTATATCTTTCCATACGATGTTGAATTATATCGTTGAATCGTCGTTTAGTTTATAATCATATAAACTTGTACATTATATTAATAATATCCTTCTTATTGATAAAATAAACTTTATGTCATGAAAACTTGTCTACTTTTCATGTCATCAAATTAAAATTTTATTTTAAAGATATCCAACTAAGATTATTAATTTTATATATCTAAGTTTTTATTTCAACAATAAATAAAAATAAAAATTCCCTTATTTTTATTATTGTTATTTTCGTTTTAATAAAATAACAAATTATTAATAAACATTATTTCTAATGCCAAATAAAATTCATATATATTCTTTAAATACTCATAAAACACAATTTTATTGAAATTACCCATTTATTTATTTCTACACATTTTTATTTAATAAGAGAATTGTTTTATAAATACATAAAAACCGAAAAGGACAAATATAAACTAGCTTGTTTGGGCCCGACCCTTCTCACCCAAAGCTGCACAATAGCAGCGTGCGACAAACAAATCATCAATAACTGCACACGAACAACACACAACATCAGCGGACAAAACTTAGGCGGCGACCACCCAACTTCGGCGCCCTCGTTCTCTCTCCTTTAGCAATTGGAAACGAAATGAGGCACAATCGGCGACGTTGGATCCATGACGGAGTAATCTTCCAAATGCAGGCAATGGTTGCATCGTTGGTGGTTGGAGGTAGCGACAAGAGCCTTCTGAACAAGCGTTGATTACCACAACAACCATTGCACACGATGAACTTTTCATCCAATTTCGATTGTTTCTTGGATGATTGGGAAAAGGTTTTCATAAAATACTTGTTTATTCTATACATCCCCACCATAAGCCCTTTTTATAGCCCCCCATTCATGGCCTAGGATGCCCAAACATTCAATTCCATATTCAATCGCGAAATAAAATGTTTTTGAACTTCAATTCCTCCACTAAACTAGTTATACTGGCTTTTAATTGTTTTGGGCCCTACAGTATTCCTCCTTTATTCTCTCTTATCGATACACAACACCATCTACATCTTATTGAGTCATTAAAGCCAAAAATAATAAATCTCGCCATTTCTAGGTCACGAACATGAGCAAAAATCCAAGCTCATTCATGAATCAATTTTTCCAAATTGATTGAGGAATTTGATAGTGAATCCAATGGAATTTACATAACTTTTTTGGAATCGAATTCCATAGAGAAATGAAGAAGTTATGGATATTTGAAGATTTGAACCCAAGGATGAAGAAGGGTTGCGTCATGTTCAATCTATTATGCCCAAATTACAAAAACAACTCTCTAGTTTTGTAAAAGTGATAAATATTACTTTATATCATTCACTTTTGTACTTTAAATGACTCAACTTCATATCATGAACCTTAACGAATTTTATTTGATTCAAAATATTAGTTAAAACATTTATACAATTTTTTAGTAAATATAATTATAGAACTTGTACATAAAGAACATTATTATAATTATATTCTCATAACTTTTACTAAGGAATAAGATAAATATCATTCATGATTGAATTTTATCATATTACAACATAATAAACCATAATTCATATTTACCACATTATAATATGAGAAAATAACTCTTGTAACTTTTTAATATGCTCTTAAGCTTATAAAATAATTGTATACATTTAAAATTTTATAACCTAATAAACACATGAAATAAAATATGAAAATATTTTATTTAACATCATAGAAAGTTATATTATAAAATAACTATGCAATATTTTCTAATATTAAATAAAAATTATATTTTTACCCTTACAAAGGTATGTCTTATTACATACTCAATAAAGAGCTCCACTTCTTCGTAGTTCATGAGTATGTATGTTTCGATCAAATGGTATTTATCATTTTTATGTAGATGCTAATTTGCTCTACCCAACGCCCGACCAAGACATGTACATATAGATAAATTGCCTGCATCAACTCCAACAGGAAATGTGCAACATACATTGCGAGCGACATCGACTTAATTACTCGTAGCGTACAAATTGAAATAATACAAGCATAAGGTGGACGTCTCCTGAATGAGATATGAAAGCTTCAATATGGAGCCAGTGGTCTATCATGACTCTTCTCCCTCAAAAGTCTATGCTTATGCATGTTAATGCAACAACTTAGGTTGGAAACATAACTATTCGGGAATTTCGCGATTTTCAACCACTCAAGAAGCACTTTCTTGTTATGATGATCTAGCGTGTAAAATATTTTTGGGTACCTATTCCCCTCCTCGTCGGGTTCTAATTTCGGTCGCTTACACAAATCCTTTATATCCTTTCTTGCCTTTAAATAGTCTTTCGACTTGCCAAGAACATTGAGAATGGTAAAAAAAATACATTATCGAAGACATTTTTTCAATGTGCATGACATCCAGATTATGTCTTACCCGCAGACTTGCCCATTAAGATAGGTCCCAAAAAATGCTTTTCTTCTTCAAACCCGAACCACTACTCAATGCGGCATTATGCTCCTCGGCTCCCACTTCAGTTATATTTACTAGACCCATACAATCAATCTGGTCTAATATGTCATACCCATCATAGAGTATCGGGGGACCGCTCTAACGTTTCTACTATTCTTGGAATCGGTCTTGCTGTTTTAGAAGCAATTAACGATCTTCTTCAACAAACCTCGTGTGACAGTCAAACCAACACATGTTGCATCCATGGGTTAGATAAAATTCATATGTGTCCTCCATGTAATAAGGGCAATAATATTTCCCAAAAGTGCTCCATCCTCTGTAACAATGAGTAAATCTAATAAAGTAATCAACATATGCATGATTATGAATAATTAACAACTTTAAAACATATCACACTAAAACAAACATGATTACATCAAATATCCTGGAAAGTCGCTAATAGTGTACAGTACAGGTGCACGCATGACAGAATTTTGCTTCCTCCGCGTGTCGTTGTGTTAGCCCCCAATAATTTATAGACTCTTGAGCTCAGCTATCAATGACTGAATAGATTCAAACCATCTGTGCACAACCCTAGGCTAATATTTCACGATTCCGCGGAGAAATATGGTCACACCTCATTGAAATTATTTCATGCCTCTACAACAGTTTGGTGTCTCATCACCCCATCTATTTGCACATGCTCTATGTGTCATTGTATGTTTTCAATAGTCACCACCAATGCATATAGCCTCTGCAGTCGTTGAGTAATTGGCAAGTAAAACATACGAGAGTCGTGAATGAGCTTCATGCATCTTGCCTTGCCTCCATCTAGGAAGTTTAAATATCATGCAGGACGTGTACTCTGCATCTGCACCCCTAGTATATCAAACAAGAATTTGGGCAATAATCTATGGATTTATACGGCAGATCGAGACCCTCGACTATTTTTTTATGTCGTAAAACGTGGTTGGTAATGTTGTCTTAGGGTGAGATACACGTGCGTAGAAATCCGAAATCAAATCGTATCCTTGCTCCGTCAACCATAACTTTGACTTCGAGATAAGTAGCATTGTCGCTAGCTCCAACTGGGTGACATCACATCCAGACCACAACTTCCTATTCGCAACCGCCAACATGTCACACATACTTTGCCCATCGGGATTGGACGCTTCAGAACAATAATTCTCTTTCTATCCTTACCTCCTCATTTTGCATGGGATCATTGTAATAAGGTCGGGAATTAAAATGCTCATAGACCATGTGCTCCATTTGATTCTCAAACCCATGAACTACTAGCATTGGATCAATACTAGTACAACCTTCATGCTAGCTAGACTCGTCTAGCATTGTAGTAAATATTTCATCTGTTTCACCATCAGAACTCCATGGATAATAGTAAGGAACAAAACCCTTGGAATGAAGATGATACCGCATCATCTACAAATATAAGCTTCCTATTATTCTTGCACTTCCGACAAGGACTTTGTAATTTTTGTTGGTTAAATCTTGACATCGACATGAAGAACTCAATAAATTGATCAACGGTAGCAACAAACTGGTCGTTCAAAAATCCATTCATAATACACAACTACATCCATTCATGTATTTTTTACATGTAAACAAATATATGCTACCTATTTAATTTAAATTGGTAATTAGCAACTTTGTGGTCGCTAATTATATATAGCCTAAAAATCCATTTCTACACTTGTAAATTATTTTGTCTAAGAGCCTTTTTTCACGCATTTAGCCACCACATGGATGCTAAATAGCATCCATTTCATCACTAAATGTCAAATTATGATTCTAAATAAATTCCCAACTATACAAAAGAAAATTAATCCAAATATATAGCACAATTTCCTATAATTATTTACAATAACAAATAAGATAACAATAATATTTACATAAATAAATAAATAAATAAATAACATTATTTACATAAATTTCCTATAATTATTTAAAATAACAAATAAGATAACAACAATATTTACATAAATAAATAACATTTTATTATATAAGACGAAAAAAATATAATTTATATACATGAAATTCATATGTAGCAAAATCTGACGGAAACCTTCTCCTCTTACGAATGAGATGCACAAATGAGTATATTGCCTAACTCGTTTTGTGTGTATTTTTGTTCACAAATGAATGCGGATGTGTAGTGTATATATATATATAGGAAATTCATAGTGACCATATGGACTAATTGGCGGCAATTTTCCCTCGATTACGGTAAATAGCGACTATGTGGTTGGGAACTGCGCGGCAGAACGTGCACCAAAAATAGCCTCTTTAGCGCGAGTAGTTAGCAAACACATGGTCACTAACGACTCGGATAGATATAATGACCACATGGTCTCTATATCTGGGGCAACTCGTTATTTACTACATGGTCAATAACTACTTGTGCCAATATTTCTCACGAGTGATTAGCGACCAGTTTTTATGAGGTCGATAATTTAGCGACCACATGATCAGGAAGTTTTTTTATTTTTGTCTTGGTTGTAGCAACTATGCGGTCGCTATATAGCGAC
This sequence comes from Fallopia convolvulus, assembly GCA_964016875.1. Classification (NCBI taxonomy): domain Eukaryota; kingdom Viridiplantae; phylum Streptophyta; class Magnoliopsida; order Caryophyllales; family Polygonaceae; genus Fallopia; species Fallopia convolvulus. The sequence continues at coordinate 30,111,470 of OZ024730.1, forward strand.
CATATGTAGTGATCGCTAAAACCTTGACGCTTAATCGATGGAATGGTGTAGTGATATCTACTTCTCATCAATTAGTCAATGTTCACGAAAGCGATTGCCAATACACATTTCACTTATTTATCTTCCTAGTTGGAAATTGTTGATCCACATGTTCCAACTTGAGTGAAAGTATTAAGGATTGAATATTTTGTGTATAAAATATTTTTTATTTTCTTGTGTTTTTGATCTTATCTTATCTATCTATCGATCAAATTGTACATTCCTCTATAAATTCAGCCTCTTTGGGCCATAATCAATGAAGCAAATATTCCCAAATTAAAAGTCTATTTCAATTCCTTCAATCCTCTTGAATATCTTGACCCCCAAACCTCATTTTTAGCAGGATTATACTACCTAGGTTGATAAGTGACGAGAAACATAACAGAAATTAAGTACCATTCCATTCCAAATTATAACAAAAAAAAACTTCGTGCAAAGTATTAATACTACAGTATAGAATATATACTTGTACTTTATATTATGAGCAGAATAATATTGGCAGTATATATATCTCGTAATTGAGCAAATTGTGTTTTTCCCTAAAAAATTAAGAGGAAATTAAAACAGAATAAGAATGAAGTAGAAATTCTATACATGATTCCATCAAGGGAATAAATATGCGGGATGTCTCCTCGATCTCTATCAGGCACAACTACTGAGATTATCCACTAGCATTTCGATGTACATGCAGGATTAATTCGATGTGATGCACACTCACAAGTTACAATCAGCCAACTCTCATAAAAATCTATTCAACCGATCGATATACATAGGTATATGACAGAAGAGCATAAATCCCTCCATAGCTTCAACCTCAAGCCAAAAACTCCCACACGTATGGATATATATATATATATATGAAGGAAATAATAAAACTAAGCTGTTGGCCACGTTTCCATCCTTTCCACCACAAACTCCGTCGCCTCGCTCTTCTCGGTCACTTTCTGCGACTCTTCTGTAAAAATACCATATCTCTTAAACCACAAATCTTTTTATTTTAAAATTTTGAGGGTTACAAATAAACGCATATATATAACTCCTCGAGTTGAAATCACTCAAATCGGTGTCCGGACCAGGGAGAACCTTCCAGTTGAAGACAGACCAGTTTTCTTGGGGTTTGTTGTCGAATTCCTTGGAAGTTTGAGGGCTTACCTTGCACTGTGGACTTCAAGATCCTTGATTTTCATCAATCAAGCAAGGTCACTAATGAAGAGTTTAAATAGGCGTGATGTGCAACTCTTATCCACTTGAGGCATTTGTCCTAAATGTCCTTTTTGCCTTGCTCTCCAAGTCTGATCCTTAATGTTGACATATGAATTTGATTTGAATTCGACACTCATCAACTCTTGGATCACATCGGACAATTGAATGGTCGTCCTCAACCTACTGCATAGTCTAAAGTCTGAGAAGCCCTTTTGTCCGATCGAGACTTGATCCCTAAAAATGCGTTGAGATGTCACTTTCACGAATGTGCTGTTTCCCATCCAAAGGGAACTCTCATATACTTGGTTCCCTTGTCTTGGGAACTCTCTTTACATGAGGGCATCATGTACATCTTGACTAGTTCCCTTATCTTGGGCACGTTGGTTCACTGAGTTCCCTACACCTTAGGAACTCTGGTTCATTTCTGAGGTTTGGTCGTATCTTGATCGAGCTCCCTTGTCATAGGAAGGCAACGAAAGTTCCCATACCTTGGGAACTTGTTTCTCCATGTTTTGCTCAATGACGCGCAACCTGTCAAACTAAGAAATACTTGGAAATGGACATTAGTTACTATGGTGTTTGTCATTATCAAAATAGAGGACGTTTTTCCAGTGTTAATAAACGTGAGTTCCTAACACCGACTCGACAGTGTTAATGAACGTATGTTCCTAACACGGACTCAACAGAACCCCAACAACAATTGAAAAGTGAGAATCATGTAATTAGCCTTTCTTCCCCATAAGGATATCTTACTTTGGATTTTGTTATATGATCTTAGATTATCATATTTTAATTTTGCGTGCCAAATCAAAATTGTGTGCTAACTTTTGTTTTAATATAAGAAAACGCTTTAAGTCAATACAGGACTTACCTGTATAAAAGGGTCGTCGTTATTGCTAATTTTCAGACCGAATTTAATTAATGACATACTCCATAAGATTTTACGACAAATTTTCTCGATATAAGCAAACCATCATTTCACTCCTCCACAACATAGTTAATATTACATTTCATCAACCCCACGTCCTAAAATTCAAAGCAAAGGAGGCGCCAACCAACACATCTCCAACCTCGATGAAAGAAGCGACTTGTGGTCTGCCTTGCACCGCTAGCAATCCAATGATCCTCATCATGTGGTATCAAAGCCACACAAGGTGAACCATCTAATGCAAACCCGATCCAAACTGCCCAATCCATGCTTGTTTTTCCTTCTGTGTGTGTTCTCTTTGAAGATTGCCATTGAAGTCGACCATCTATATTTGAAAACTAATTTGTTGAATGTCTAAAGGTTGAAGAAGAAACAAATTTAATCATCCATTGAGTGCATTAAAGACGAAAATCTGAAAAGACCCCCGTTTTGTTGCTTAAAGAGACTCCTCGATCATTTAAGAGTATTTACTTGACTTGTTGGTTGAAAATAGAACTCTTCACCTCCAAAATTTCGGCCATCACTCCTTGACATAAATCTTATACCGCTTTTGCATGCTTAATAGAAAACCAAGCATACAATATTGTTGTGCAATCGAGTTAGGTTACGGGAAAAGTACCAAAACCGAGCTAAATTCTTTGTTGTATGCTTGCATGATGATATAAGGACTTTGCATGCTAGATCTTGAAAGTGCCTAAACAATTAAGATTTAGTACCTATACCCTAATATTCATTTAGGGATGGGAGCTTTGTCTACCGAATATATCTTTACTAAATTGTAATAGTATATACCTATACCCTAATATTGGGTCATGACTCTGCCCTCTTGAATTGTTGGATGAATTCGTGTTCTAGTTAATTGCAAAAGGTCAATATACACTACCATGAAAGACGATCTCTTGTATTTGTGACATTGGTTGTTTACCAATCTAAAATCATAACTTAATTATATATTGTTATGGAATTAACAAAATACATAGTGCCTAAATGCATTATTAAAATGAATCACGACAATTATTACATTTGGAAAACCCTCCATACTCTCAATTTAAGTTGATTCTATTTTCAATCTAAAACTCGTATCGTCCGCATATGACATGATTGATAATAAATTCGATAACATAGTGGAGATCTCTTCCAACTCATTAAATAATTAAAACAAGTTACTAATAAAGTTAATATTTCTGAAGGAACAACATTCTTGTGGTGTGGTATCTCTACAGAAATTTCGTATTTCTTTTCTTTATGGTGGAATCACACTCTTGTGATATTCCATATATTTGGGAATTTTATATTTCTTTTCCTTTCGATGAAATCACGCTCTTGTGGTATTCTATCTACCTTGAATTTTCTTATCCATTTCTCTTCTGATGGCAATACTAACGGTTGGATCGTCGACAGATTATAATTCGAATTTCGATACCAACATGTTTAGTTACGACCATGGAAACCATCTGCTTTCCACATGCTTAGTCTTCTTAGACTAACTCGTTCACCTTTCTTTTTCTTCCGCATTTTACAAGGTGTTTCCTATCCATTTTGGAAACAACAGATATCAAAGGAGTGTTGCTCAATGATTGAAGACGACGAAGAATAGGCAAAGTGAAGGAAGGAAGGATTCACTTGAGAGCAATGTTCCAAGAGGTTGTATGCGAGCTTCTATGAATCCTATCAAATAGAGACATCGTTTGAAGGAAGGATTCCATAACATTCTTTATGCTTTCATACTACTATGTACTATCAAGAAGTACTTGTACATTTAATTCATATTCCGTTGTCGTTTTCTTATGTAAACAACCACATTGTGATCAATGATATTTCCATAATAAATAATGAATATTCCACACTTTTGTTCATATTTGGATTGTGTTGTATTACTTGACAGCTTGGCATGACTTTGGATGGGAAAATTCGATGCCACTAGTGATAATGCCATTGCTTTAAAGATATATTATCAAAATTTTATTACCTGATCAATAATCCATTATCCCAATATTCTATGTATGGGCCGAAAAGCCTAAACCCACTATCGGCTTCAGATTGCTTCTATGTTGCTCAATTACTTTATTGTGTGTGACCTTATAGGACCCGAATAAGATATCAATGGACCAAATCCAATTTTTCTCACAAGTCATAGTTGGCTTCTAGCAAAGCACTAAGATTGTCAAATTAAACTATCAAAAATATAAATCTCCATTATAAATCTTATTATATCAGAATTTAAATCTTGTTATATCATTAAGACAACTGTGCAATGTTAACTCCTTTGTCACTTACTGTCTAATTTTGATGATATGATAACATCTTATGTTATCTATATCAATATTCAAATTGTTTCTTGAACTCTATGCTTGAACAATCGAAAGAAATGATTACTATTAATACATTTGAGCACGACCTTGTATTTTCAGTTCTTACTCTTCAAAAGCAATAAAGAGACATGACACAATCTAACACTAGAAACACATTTTTAGAAGTGAAAGTAAAACAAACAAATATTCCCACACCAAAACATCATCCTAATTCATTTAAGGACCACTAGTTCTCTTGTGCTTCCTAGGTGAACGCCTTAGCATTTCAACTAGTCGAGTCTTGCTTGCAATCATCTTTTTCTTTGACTTTAGAATAGGAAAGTATGTTCTTGAGATTGTTGATTCCGAAAGACTTGTTGATTGTGGTTGCTCAACATTTGATCTCATATTTGGTTGCTGCATAAATCAATCAATCATCATTTTCAGTACATTCATCTGAGAAGTACTAGTTCCTGGACTGACTGAAGATTGTGTTCATATGACCTCAACAAGTAAGATTGTGTTCCTGGACTGACTGAAGAGTAGTCAACCAAGTAAGATTGTGTTCTTGGACTGACTGAAGAGTAGTCAAATGCAAGACCAGTCAAATGCAAGCCCATTCACACATAGACACTTAGTGGTGGAACACACCAACACATGTATTGGAGCTCATAAAAGCAAGAAAGCAAAGCTTTTCCACCATTGCATTTCATAAAGTTAGATTACCTTCTTAGAACTCCAATAAATGCAAACACAATCCTTCCAACAAATTCACTCAGTACAAGACTATGAATTAGTTGCTTACCTTCCCATGAATTCAAAGAAGCCAGCACAATCTTCTATTTTGCCCAATTTGCTGACCGATTTCGTGCTGGAACTGAGCCATAGTTCGTCACTTCACTCGAAGCCCGATGTCGTTGCTCGATTTCTCAGTACCCTCTGGTCGCCCTCATTACTTGGTTTGATCGTGGTCTGTTGATTCCCTCATTCAATGGTTAGGGCTAACTCGATCACCATTGATTTGTCTCGCCTTTTCGTAATGGGAGGAGTTTGTGGTATGTGGGTGGTTTTTGGTAATGTCTTATACACATATATTTATGGATAAAAGAAAAGGAAAAAAAAAAAGTTGACCGACGCACATTGACGATCTTTAATGTGTAAATGGACTTAGGTGGTAATTTTTTAACGAAATATAATATAGGGGTGGTTTTTGGTAATTTATATTTAAGGGGATGGTTTTCGGTAATATAATCTATACCAAGGGTGATTTCCGGTAAATTTCTCTAGTTTTAATGTATGGAACAAGAAACCGGTCGTCCGGTCCTCACTAAAATAGTCGAAAGACCATAAAAGAGATCGTCGTCAATAGATAAACTTCCAAGTATATGCAAAATCCAAGTCTTGATAAACCAATTTAAGCAAAACGAATTAGGTTGTGCATATGGTGGAGACATGCCACCTTCTTTACTACCCTAAACCTATAAAGACGTTATACAAACAATACAAGAACCCAAATCTGGAGTTGGCACAACAAAACTACGGAGGAAACAGACAAGATGGACACTAATAGTTCTGATTCGGATGGAGGCATCCACCCGCACAAATGAAATCAAAACTATTGGATATGCCACCTACATTAGAGCTGGTTTTAAATTTTGTTTTCATTCTTCCAACTCGGGTTTAGTCCTCGTTTGGTCGGAGGAGGATGATAAACACCCTTTGTAGTGGAAATTTAGGGAAATGGAGCAGATGGATACTTCCTCCTCCTGCTCGGCCTCTGCAAAGTCGGCGATACAACTCCATGAGTTCTGAAGCTTTCTCATTTGGTCACACATTTGGAGATCCCTCGAGTCATGTAAACCTTTTGTAGCATTGAGGGTATCCGGGAGAATGCATTTACAGACAGAGCCTGCACAACAGAATAAGCCTTGATACTTCAGTCTACAAAATTTGACAACTGCCGCCAACATCTATGTGCCGCGAGGCTTGAAGAGCCTTGTAAAATTTGATTCCGAGTGGAAATTCTACCTACTGTATGGAGCTAGACATGCCAACAGATGCAAAAATGCCATCAGGTGGCTCAGATGATTTCATGTCTAGGTCATGTCAAATTACATGAATATGCAGCTTAGTTGAGGACAAGTCAAGTTGAACCGGTTGAAGTTCATGTTTGATTCTAAGTCAACTCAACTCCAGTTATTTCATGTTTTGGTTGATCTGGAACTCAAGTAATGTCAGGTTATAGTTCAAAGCTTGATCTGGATCACTTCCTGCTCTTTTTTATTAAAAAAAAAAAGAAAAAAAAAAGGCAATTTATATTTGCACAACTTATATCTGGATCACTTCATGTATTGTATAGAAGCTGATTGACATTTGACAAGCAGCATGCGTGCAAAGGAGTCGAGGAACAGCAACATTCAGTTCATAGTAGACAAACATGAAGTCCATACCAACAACAAAGTGACTGTATAATCGGAAAGTAAGAAACATTTAACTTACCTATTCTTGCAAGACGATTTACCCATTTAGGAAGCCGTCTTCCTGTCAACTTGCAACAGATAGCATCACAAAAATGATTGCAGTTGTTGAGAACCAAGTGGTATGAATCACCTCTGTAGTGTGTAGATTGACACTCCATAAACTCCCGGGCTTCAAGAGGGTCCAAGGATGTCGTCCCCATGTATATCGACTTTCTAAACTTAAAGCCAGGACACAGTCGCGGTTCCACTTCGAATACTCCACTTGTTGCGTAGTCATGAGCTCCGAAAGCATATTCCACACCGTGAACTGTCAAGATAGGAACATAGAGTCGCCCATCAGAACAAATGTATCAAACAAACTCAAAGACAATGACTGGCTTAAAAGGGTGCAATACCCATAACTGATGTTGAAAATGAAGAGAGCAGGAACTTAGGCTTGGCTGACCTTGTACACCGGTGTGAAATATACCCAAGCCTGCCCAATAGAGATAACCATTAACGGGAGTCAGGTCATACACATTTATGTAAACTGGTGCGTAGCCTGCTGGGCTTCTTCTTTCCTCTGGGATGGCATCTGAATACATACATAGGCGAGCAGCTGATTTGCCTCTAAAACGAAAACCGTATTTTGATCCTAGTTTCATTTTAGATTAGAATCTCTTCATTCTACTTCCACCCTCCTGAAATGCAATACCACAATTATTTGGGCAATATCAGAATACGTACACTAAAACAGATGAATATAATCTGAAATTGATAGATCAGCCTTATGCTAAACTTCGAATGCATTAAACAAAATGGATCGACACAACAGGCTGCACAAGTGTCGAATTCTGTAGCATAAAAATCATTCCCTGTGACTGTGAGTGATTAAGCTTGACCAGAACAAAGGATCTCATACAGATCCAAAATTGACAAGTACCAAGTTCAACTGCAATTTCATTACACACTTGAAGATGTCAATTTCAACTTATTTTGGTACAATGTATGTATCCTCGAATACTAGTGTAGCAATCTTACTGAGAAAAAACACATAAAGTTGTTGGACTTGGTATGATGAACACATTTGCACTGTCATTATGCATTATCATCATTAAGACACAGACAGAACTTAAGAATATAAAGATTACGAAACAATTAGACAATCCAACAAAAAGACCCCCGGAATGACAGAGAACCCCCGGAATCAGGTCAGATCCGATTTGGGGAGAGAGGGAAACCCACAAAAAAAAGAAAAAAAAAAAGAGAAAAAGTAGAGAGAACATTCGAATATTGTGGTCGCAAGAAAAGGGCACTTTCGAAACCCAATATCAAGAGCCAGAGGGAAGAAAATGGGGTTTTGCAGTAAAACTGGACACGATAAGATCGATCAAATTCCTACACAAGCGCGCGAGAAGAAGGATAGGAAGTGAGAAGCAATTTTGAACTCTGAATCCAACCAAATTGCGAAAAAAAACCAAACAAGACAAACACCAGTACACCCACCACGCAGGTTATAAAGACAATTTAGAAGGCTACCTGATGTTTCTGATAGCGTCATACAAAGAAACAAAAGGGTCTGTGTGTGGAATCTCAAAAGTCTTGCACTTCAAACCCTATTACTCTATGACAAACGTATTAAAGCTGCAGACAGTGTATGTTTGGTCCGGTCTTGGTGCTATACATTATACCTTAGATTAGATTATGCATTATCAAAAGTATAACTTAATGAAATATCAAATAAAGGAGTGGGGGTACAAATGCAGTTGTTCCTGAACCATAAGGTTGTAGCTTATCATAATAATATGAGCCAAAAGCTTATATGTATTCCTGTCAGTTTAGTTATGTGTTGGTGATACATCTATGTTTTGGTAAGAGTTATGCGTTAGTCTGCTTTATTTTTATTTGGAAAAATGACTCTAAATAATCCCAAGTATCAACTTTGAACCAAAAATAATATCAACTTTAAAAATCACTATCAGCGATACGAACTATATCAATATTAACCAAAAACGATACGAAATTATTCTCCGGTCAATTTTCCGGTGGAATTGATGACATGGCGACCGGAAAATCTACATGGCAATTAAAATTTTATACTTTTATTTTTTTAAAATTCAAATCATATGTGTGGCGTGATTTTACATCTAAACTAAAAAAAAGAAATTAATATAAAATAAATACAAATTTCAGAATCATACAACCATTAGAATCAAACAAAAAAACTCAAATAAATCAAATCTGTACAAAGAACAGAGATGCATCCATTGCAAGAAGAAGATGACTGAGGTGGCGAACTTTCAATTTTTTGGTTAGGTAGGATGATTGATTGAGAAAAAAAAACTCAATCATCCAATCTAAAATCTTAATTTTACGGTTTAGATTCGATTTAACGTGTAAAAACGAATTCAAATGTATCAGATTCGATTTTAATTTTTCTTAACGTGTAAAAATTAAAAACTGAAATCTAACCCGTCAAATTAGCTGTGCTCAATCAATCATCCTAAGTAATCAAAATTTTTCAATTGGCAAACCAATCAAAAAAATTGAAGCCCCAAAATCGAATCTGATGTACACGAAATAGTATCACTCAAAAGAACGGCACTCGGAGAAGTCAGAGACGCAGCGGAATCGACGAGGAGCTCCCCAAGTGCGTCGAAGACGCCGTTGCTATCGACGTTGAAGTAGTCGAAGTCATCGTTGGATAGTCAGTACATTGACGATGTAATCAACGAGCGGCTGATCAACGTCTTCGACTCACCGGCCAAGCACTTCGTTTACCACAAAATTCGCCACCTCTGTCATCTTATTCTTCCGATAGATGCAGTTCTTAGTACAGATTTGATTTATTTGAGTTTTTTTGTTTGATTTTAATGGTTTTAGGATGTTGAAGTCTGAATTTCTTTTAATTTAGATGTAAAATCACGCCACATAGGATTTGATTGTAAAAAAAAAATAGAAGTGTGAAATTTTAATTGCCACATAGATTTTCCGGTCGCCATGTCATCAATTTCACCGGAAAATTGACTGAAAAATCATTTCATATCATTTTGGGTTAATATTAGTATAGTTCGTATCATTGGTAGTGATTTTTAAAGTTGGTATTATTTTTGGTTCAAAGTTAATACTTGAGATTATTTAGAGTCATTTTTCCTTTTTATTTTCATTTTTATTTGTTCTGTATTAAAAAAATATAGGAAGGATCCAAAACCATTCATACGCATTCATCAATCAAAGTTTATTTTTATTTTCATCAGTTTAGTTATGTGTTAGCCTAACGTTGAAACACCATTCATACGTATCAATCGATCAAAGTACCAATAATCAATTGGTCTAGTGGGATGAGGTGCTAGGCTTCTTAAGTGTTTATTCAGGAGGTTCGAAGTTTTAATCTTACTGACGACGTGTATGAGAAAAATTGAATTGGGAGGATCGTCCCCATCAATGGGCCTCTAAAGTACCTGATTCGGACGTAGATTAGCCTCGGCTAATTGAACCAAGCGAGAGATAAAAAAAAAATTGATCCATCAAAGTTTATTTTCGTTATTTCCTCTGTTGGTTTTCCTCTTGCCAATATTAGTATTCCTTTTTATGCATGGTGTCCTCAACTAAATCTTTTTTTTGTTGTCAACCAACTGTTCATTTGGAACCGAACATGTTCATTAAAATTTCTCTCTCCATACGATAGATTATTCTGAAAGATCGTTTTATTTCTATAATGCCATACACACCACCATATAATGGCTACATTTATAAATTCTTGATTTGATAGTTTCTCTCTTATTGTCGTTCAAACATGAGCTCGTTACCGACTTGTGAGGGTCGGTACCGAGCTGTGCAACAGGATTTTACTCGAGGAATTCAGAAAGAGTCTACCGATCCTGTGCAGGTCGTTACCGAGGTGACCTGTGTCTGTAGGCGGCGCCGACTTTAGGATAATCGATCTTTTATCTCGTAATCTTTTTAGTTAGGAAAGTTTTTTATCTTCTAGGATCTTTGTTAGATAGTTTTTCTTAGTATAAATAACTTGTTTTAGTTCAAGTTTTAGAGGAGGGCGAGTTCGTAAGTGAGAGAACACGTTAGTTTCGGGAGAAGTTCGGCTCAATCGAGAGAGAGAATTCAAGTCCTTTGTTTTGTTCTTCGTTGTTCATCGAGTTCGAGCTTGGTTGTAAGACAAGATTTTTGTATTTTCAATTAAGCTTTTATTTTGATATTTTCATTCAATCTAGTAGTTTGTTTTGTTTCAATCATGAGTGAGTAGTTTACTTTCTAGGGTCGGAAACCCGATATAGTTATGCATGGTTGAATGAATGTGTTGAATGTTTGATTGCCTTATATCCTTTAACTACTTGTTTTATGCTTATACTTAAACGAAAGTCGAAGTAATTTGAGTTTATCGCTTGACCGAAAGAGAAAGTTGTAATCTTGAATGTTGATATTGTTCGATAACGAAAGTTTCGAGCTTTGGATTCAAAACTAAGTAGAAAGTTAATTGATTTATGAAAGTTGATTGATTTGCTTGTTTAAGTCAACGAAAGTTGATAGCTTTATCTTAAAGGCATCATAATTATCATTCGTACTAGTTCTTATGCATGATTATGTCGTGTTGACCCTTGTCCTAGTTGTTTTCGCATTTCAATTATCTTTCATGTTCCTTCATACATACTCGTTACCGAGGCTCACGGGTCGGTATCGAGCCTGTAGTTGATTCATCTTGTTTGTGTAGTTTGAGTTCAAACCCAGCGTCGTTACCGACCCTGACAAGGTCGGTACCGAAGGCTGTCGTAGCCTAGTTTGTTCTTGTTTTTTTTATTTCTTTTTTTTTGCTTTTGTAGTTCGGTAATCAAACAACCTTGCTTCCCGTGGATGATCCTGACCTCCCTATACTTAACGGGGTCTTGAGTACAAATTTATTTATTGACGAGTTAAATCTGCCCTTCAACCAATGGGCGTCATTGCCGGGGAAACAACAATGTTTGTTTGTTTACCTGTGGGTCTGGGAATAGCCCGACCTCGTTTTTGTTTTTAATTTTTTTTCTTTTGTCTGTTTTCTCAACTTATGTCAGCAGGATGTCGCGGGCTTGAGTTCGATGACACTGGTATTTATTCTGAGCCTGAACGTACCCTCCACCGCAGAAGAAGAGAATGGCGATGACTCCTGAAGAGATGGCTCAACAAATGACAATGCTCCAAAGGCAGCTTGAAGCCACAAAAATTGAGAAGACCGCTCTAAAGGAGCGACTCAACGCATATCCGAGGAATGCCAAACAATACATGCATCTAGAATTGTGGGTGCTAGAGTCTGCAATCGTGCTTCCAAAGATAGAGAAGACTTTTGAGATTAGGTCTCAATTTATATCCTTAATCAAATGGGCTTAGTTTGAAGGGAGACCTACTAAGTGCCCTGTGGAACATATTAAAAATTTTCTTGATTTATGTGACACTATTGCTGCTGAAGGTGTCTCACTAGAATATGTTTTGTTAAAAGTTTTCAGGTGGTCTCCTACAGGAAAGGCCATGAGTTGGTTGGAGAGCTTACCTCCTAAGTCTATCAGGACTTGGAAGGCTTTGTATGATCAATTTTTAACAAAGTTGGTCCCTCTTGCTAAGACAACAGAGTTGAGAAAGCGTATCAACTCCTATCATCAGCCGCCTAACGAGACCTTTGTGGAGACGTGGGAGAGATTTAAGGAGATGCTCAGACAGTGCCCCACTCATGGGCAACCACCATATGTGCGCCAGGAAATCATCTTCCAAGGGATTAATGCTGAAACGAAGAACCGCATCAACATGCACACTGCCTGCGGTTTTATTGAGATGGATCCCACGGCCGCATGGGAGCTGCTGGACAAGCTGACCAACTACGATGCCATGAATGGGACCCAGCATCCACCACAACCACAAAAACTTCTCTACATGCCAAATATGGACGAAGTTGATCCAGATGTCAAAAATGAATTTCTACAAGATGAGATCAACCATCTAAAGAAACAGGTAAGTATTTTGAAAACCTCTCAACCTTGTCAAGAGTATGGCTCTTCTGCCCATAGTACTTCTGCTTGCACTAACATCGAGCAGGTTTGCCTCGGTGCGGACGCCCTCACTAACGGATCAAGGTGAGTACTCTAACTCTAGATTCACTATCACTAGTCATATCCTTCCTTATATCATATTCCTACACCATACCTAGCTATTTATACTATAGAGGAGTCGAAACCCCCTTGGTTCTCGGATTTCACTAACCCTTGTGTAAGAATACCGAGCATACTGTTAGAAGATGAGGAACCAAATTTAGTGAGAAGAAATAACAATACATTTACAGCTAAGTATGGGGTGTTCCACGACCCCGACAAAGGTGGGAAGGAGCCACCTTGATTAGTCAGGTAAGTTCATCGGGCTAACGATATTAAAGATAGCGCTTACGGGAGGCAACCTGGTTTAGTTCAACTTTCCTTTCTTTTTATAGTTCTTTTCTTAGCATTCTTTTGAGTTTTTAGTAGATTAGAAGTTTATGGGATATTATATTTTTGAGCTAACATGTCACAGAAGTCGGGTCGGTACCGACCTGAGACATACCCAGACTCAGAGACGCGCGGCAGGTAAGTTTTTCTAAACCTAAATCTATGTCCTTCCTCGCCTCACCCCTTACGCCGCCTCTTGACCACTTCCTTCAAAACACTCTAAAGCCTCCAAACCCACCCCAATCTCAACCAATCTCTCAAAATCCCACCGATCTCATTCGGATTCCTTCACCGTTGTTGACCGCGCACCCCGTTCCCTCAAGCCGCATCCCATCCAAATATCGAACAACACCTATTGTGTTTGTAACCGAAGCTTCAAGCCCTTGTTACCTTGCAATCCGATTTTTGTTCTTCCATTCTACAAAGCTACGGTATAATTTCTTGAAACCTAAACTCTTTTCTTGAAGATTCATGGTAATTTGGGGTAGTTTTCATATCTAGATCTTGTGTGAAATTTGGATTACATGTTTATATTGCCATCGTTCTTCCTTGTTCTGTGGTTGGTGATTGTTCTTATTAGATTTTTGGTTCTTCATGCTCAATTTATATTGAATTTTGATGATAGAAAAGTATGAAGTAACTTGTTCTTGAATTGCATAATTTTCACTGTGAGTTTTTGGAAATTGTTGGCATGATTAGATAGGATTTCGAGCAAGTATGGGGTTGCATGTACTTGATTGTGTGTTTTTATGTGGAATCATACTTGAAATTGAGCTAAATTGTCGACAGAATTGGGATTTGGGATTCAGAATCGCTCGCATAATGTTCTCGCACAAGCTCGTTACCGACCTGTGAGGGTCGGTAACGACCTGAGATTGTCCAAAACCTGTGCTAACCCAGAGACCTCGATACCCACCCTCTTGGCTCGGTACCGAGGTGGGTCAAGACTAAATCCGAAAGCATGTATGGGGTTTTTCTTGCTAATTTGAGTAGATCTTACCTTGGTTTTTATGCTGCTTTCATGTACCAAATGAAAAGCACCAGCCGAGCTAACTCCAGAGCGGGAAAGAAGAGGAGGACTCAAAGATCTCCATCTCCTCCAAGGATGGACGAGGTCATTTTGCCTACTCAAGAGAAATTGGCGGTCTTTAATTCCGTCCTTTAAAATGACCACTTCACTAGGTGGTTCTCAAGGTCAAGTGCCAAGGCCAGCGGCATTTATGAGGATGTCAAGCACGCCTTTGCTATTCTCAGTGTGCCACATCTCCTCAAAAAGGAGGACACCCTGCACTATCCGGCCCTCACCGCAGAGTTTATTGCCACTCTTCAAATAAGTTTCAAGACCAAGACATCGGTCGGGAAGATTAAGTTCCGATTGGAAAATGTCGATCATGAGTTCACAATGGCAAAGTTCAACCACCTCCTCGACCTCCCCAACCATTCTCGGGATTACAAGGCTCTCGATGATTTCAAGGTCACCGACACATGGAGCTACATTTCCGGGGAAGTCAACCCGACTGCACCGGCACTTCCAGGGGCGCACATCATCAACCCCATCTTTAGGATTATTCTCCGAGTTTTGTGTGCCACCTTTTGGCCCAAGAAGGAACTTTCAAGGCCGACAAGAACGGAGGTAGGATGCCTCCACTATTCTTTTCGAGGACCCCACCCTCATGAATTTGGAGTACGAATGGCTGAAATATGTAGAAAGGTACGGGGCCTCTTCAAAGGAAGTTTGGTGTGGCATCTTGGTGAGTCTCTTGGCGATGGCGCTCAATGTCAACCTCACGTGCTACACTGCTCACAGTCCCTAGAAGATGGATACGAAGTATTGGTGTTCTTTCAACATTTTTCATAGAGTTCACGGTGGAGTAGCCACCAAGGTGCTTGGACAAGATGTGATGATTATGCGGGACAAGCTGGAGTTGCTATATGCGCCAAATTGGTACGAAGCCTGGACGTCTCAACCGTTCCCCTTGGACAAGAAGCCTCAAGACGAGCCGACATTGAGGGAATGCGAGATGAGATATGATAGAGATGGAGCTGCTATGGGCGAAGACGAGGCAACCACTACGGAGGAGCTCGATATCGAGCAAGATGAGGTCGGTACCGAGGTACTAGACGAGCATACCAACCTCAGTACCGAGCAACCTAGGCTCGATACCGAGTATTTCGAGGTTAACATTGAAGCATTTAACTTCGGTAACGAGCCTTCTCCTCCTCCTACCGAGCCACAATCCTTTGGCATGGTTCCTTATGCCCCAATCATCTATCACTGCCACTTCCAGCCACATGATCATTACCAACCACCGCCCCAACCCAGCTACAGTTCAAGCGTTCCTCCTCCTTGGGCTGAAGATCTGTCCTTTCAGATGCAGCAGCTGAACTTGCAACACACACAGCTCCACCAACGGATGGATCGTTGGGAGAGTGTGTATTCTGCCCACATGGCTCTTGAGGATACAAGGCAACAACAAGCTGACGCTCACTGGAGGACGATGGAGCAGCATGTGATGGTTGATGAGGATCGCTGGAGGACGATGTATGAGTTTATGGGCAACTTTGAGCGTTAGTTCCAACCACCACTACAGTGATGATCTTAGCTTTCAAGGATATTTCTTCTGCTTCAATGGTTATCTTGTGAGTTTCTTTCTTTGCCCTATTCTTTTCTTATGATATGCTTTATTACAGTGGAGACACTGTAATTTTAAGTATGGGGTAGGGAAGGAAAATAAATTTTGTTTTCTTGGGTGTTTTCATGTTTTTGTTTTACGGTTTTAGTTGTTCTTGTTTTGAAAAAAAATCACAAAAAAATTGAAAAATTCGAAAAAAGATTTTTTTTTAGAATGGATGAATACCTTGTCTTTTGGTTCTATAATAGTTGATTGCTTGCATGATCATGTAATTTCCTTTCAGTATGTTTTTGATAGTATAGCCTGAGTCTTATGATGAAATTGTTTTTATAGAGAAATAGCATATGATGAAATTGAGCATGTATAACTGTTAGCATAAGTAGTTGCAATCCAACAAAAAAAATCTACTGTGTGAGTTCTTATTTTTAGCCTTGATTTTTAATGTGTGATTTGCATGCTCTCTTTATGTACATTATCCCTTGGAATTGTGATGGTTATCTATTTTTCAAGACCTGTATAAGATTTTTGGTTCATTACTTGTGGTAGTCATATGATAGAGAACTTATTTTTCATAAGTCCTATTAATCCCTATCCAACCTTACATTATCCTTGTTTTTTACAACCAATTTGAGCTTTAGCCTTTTTATTGTTGCTCCATAAAATTTTCCCTAGCCGAGATCAGCTTGACCTTATCCGAGGATTAGGACTTAGTTAGATAGGTATGATTTTTGTAGAGTGCAAAGAGATGTGTTGGTTCAAAAATTAGGGTTTTGGTGGGGTAGATTGAAATTCTCTTATTTTAATTATGAAAAAAGATCTCTTGGTTAAAAAAATGCACAAAGGAAGAAAAGGAATGTTTGGATCGATACCAACCTATGTGGGCTCTGTACTGATGGTTTAAGAAGAGAAAAAATGATGAAAGAAGAGAAAAAGTTCAGCTCGTTACCGACCCTCTCAGGTCGGTAACGAGGTAAGTCGAAGAGAAAAAAATGCAGAAAGAAAAAAAAGGGGGGAGAAGAAGAAGAAAGATGTGCAGTGTTTAAAGTTTAAACTAGAGATTCTGTAAGTTTTTATGAGGCTTTCTAGGATATAAATGGTGAGTGAAAGGAAGAGCATAATGTTAGTGAGTTTGGTATGTTTTTATGAGGGTTTTGATTATGTGTGAATTTTTAGGAGTATTTATTCCGGATATTATTAGCACCACATGATCAAAATATTTTCACGCCTTATTGTTATTACCGAGCCCCATTATAACCCGGCCGAATGGAAGCTTCTATGAAGTTTTTCATTGTGCCTATGTTCTCTTGATGATTTTTGCTTGTTTTGAAAAATCTTTGGTGGAGAGTTTGGTGATATAAGTTCCAATTTCTATGAGTTTTTGCATATAAGATTGAGTTGCGAGATGAATTTATAGCCCAAACACATGAGAGTTGTGTGAAACACATTATCTTTGCTGAGGTTGGATTGCAGTTGCTTATGTCTATTGGTACTTATATATTTGTGATGAAGTTAATAGTCATTTTCTATTTTTGCTATGTTTTGGAAATTGCTTTTTAGATAAAGGCTATTACTTGATGGGCATGTTGTTTGGTTTTGGTTATTGTCTAGTGATTGCTTGAGGACAAGCAAGCTTAAGTATAGGGTATTTTGATGTTCATGTTTTTAGTATAGTTTTAGGTGTTTTTCTTAGGTAGTTTAGTTTAGTTTTAGTGAGTTTTAGTATTAGTTTTGTGTGTTTTTGGATGAGTTTGCATATTTTGTGAAAAGTATGGAAGCTACTCCGTTTTTGTGTTTTTCTTAGGTTTTTGGAGTAGAAAAGAGCATTTTCGAACAAGCTGAAGTCAAGTGGTGGATGGTAGAGTGCATAGATAGAAAGAGAAGAAGGAATACGTCTTGAAGATCTCGTTGAAGTCCAAAGAGAAGCTATGAAGAGTGTACAAAAACCCAAAACAGAGAGCTCGTTACCGACTTGTGAGGGTCGGTACCGAGCTGTGCAACAGGATTTTACTCGAGGAATTCAGAAAGAGTCTACCGATCCTGTGCAGGTCGTTACCGAGGTGACCTGTGTCTGTAGGCGGCGCCGACTTTAGGATAATCTATCTTTTATATTGTATTCTTTTTAGTTAGGAAAGTTTTGTATCTTCTAGGATCTTTGTTAGATAGTTTTTCTTAGTATAAATACCCTGTTTTAGTTCAAGTTTTAGAGGAGGGCGAGTTCGTAAGTGAGAGAACAAGTTAGTTTTGGGAGAAGTTTTGCTCGATCGAGAGAGAGAGTTCGAGTCCTTTGTTTTGTTCTTCGTTGTTCATCGAGTTCGAGCTTGGTTGTAAGACAAGATTTTTATATTTTCAAGTAAGCTTTTATTTTGATGTTTTCATTCAATCTAGTAGTTCGTTTTGTTTTAATCATGAATGAGTATTTTACTTTTCTAGGGTCGGGGTTGAAACCCGATATAGTTATGCATGGTTGAATGAATGTGTTGAATGTTTTATTGCCTTTTATCCTTTAACTACTTGTTTTATGATTATACTTAGACGAAAGTCGAAGTAATATGAGTTTATCGCTTGATCGAAAGAGAAAGTCGTAATCTTGAATGTTGATATTGTTCGATAATGAAAGTCTCGAGCTTTGGATTCAAAACTAAGTAGAAAGTGAATTGATTTATGAAACTTGATTGATTTGCTTGTTTAAGTCAACGAAAGTTGATAGCTTTATCTTAAAGGCATGACAATTATCCTTCATACTAGTTCTTATGCATGATTATGTCGTGGTGACCCTTGTCCTAGTTGTTTTCGCATTTGAATTATCCTTCGTGTTCCTTCGTACAGACTTGTTATAGAGGCTCACAGGTTGGTACCGAGCCTGCAGTTGATTCATCTTGTTTGTGTAGTTTTAGTTGAAACCCATCGTCATCAAGATTGGTACCGAAGGCTGTCGTAGCCTAGTTTGTTCCTGTTTTGTTTTATTTCTTTGTTTTCTTTCTTTCGTAGTTCAATAATCAAACAACCTTGCTTCCCGTGGACGATCTTGACCTCCCTATATTCAGCACAGTCTTGACTATAAATTTAATTGTTGTCGAGTTAAATCTGCCCTTCAACATGTGTTTTAAAAGCATTTGCTTGAGAAGTGCAATGAACCTAGCATGTTGACCACTCCTTGTATGATCGGAAGCACCAAGGTGAATGAGGCTCTAATTGATTTAGGTGCATCGGTCAATGTCATGTCTTACTCCTTATATGAGAAACTCAATGTGGGACCTTTGAAGAAGACTCGAACATTATTGAGTTAGTTGATCATTCCACTGCCCGACCGAAAGGAAAACTTGAAGATACTTGGGTCACAGTGGATTCCTTGACCCTTCCGGCTGACTTTCTGATATTAGACATGGGACAGGGAGAAGGAAAAGCGTCTCTATTACTAGGACGACCATTTTTTAAGACCGTTAATACAAGGATTGACATTCCACAAGGCTTATTGAAGATGGGATTTCATGGGAAGGAGATCGAATTCCATAGCTCAAATTCTTCTTAATATCCTTTTTACGTCAAGCTAATGACGTTAAACAAGCGCTTCTTGGGAGGCAACCAAAGGTTTAGTACAATTTTGCTTTGAGTTTTTTGTGTTTTTGAGTTTTGTTGTCGTTTTTAGTATAGTTAGTGTTTTTAGGAACAATCCTCGGGCCTAAAGGAAGCTTAGGGAAGACACCAGAAAGCGCGTCCACGCAATTTGGTGCCTCCCCGAGTAATTACAACAGAAGCTAAAAACGTAAGTTAGGACTAAAAGGGCGGCCATGCAATTTAGCTCCTAACCCGTGTAATTCCAGCAGAATGTGAAAGCGCGAGATAGACACAAAACACGCAGCCGTGCAATTTGTGCCAACCCGCACTTTTAGCAGTTTCAACGGACATAAAAAAATCGAACCCAAGTCTATCTTCTAACTTCATCCCTCATTATTTCCGCCCCTCTCCTCTAGCCCCCTCCATTGAAGGCTCTTTTCAAGCTTTTCCACCATTGAAGCACTCCAAAGCTCGGATTTTTCACCCAAATCTAGCAAGGAACTCCACTCTCTCAAGGATTTCAAGTAAGTTTCTCATTCCGCACTCAAATCTCTACAAATTTCGGATTTTATTTGCTTAACTTTAGATCTAGGTTTTACATATAAATCTCGAATTTGCATGTCTTAGGGTCGAAATTGTGCTTAACTCCTTCGTATAGTTTCGTTTATTGCATGTTTCTAGTCTAGATTCGTGTTTAATCGAGTTGTTGTTGAGATTTCGAGATTCACCTAGAATTGTTGATTAAACTTGATTAATTTATTCTATGTAGTGGGTGAAGAGAGTGTTTGAGAGATTTTACTTGCTTAAATCTTATAAATTGTTGGGGTTGTCCTTGCCAGGACAACAAAATTGTGTTTGGTGTGTTCTTGTGTTCATTCTGCAGGGACTTCTAGGTTTCTATATTCATGGGTCGAAAAAGAATTAGGGGTGATGGAGCGTCGACATCCCATGCTACTAGCCAGGGTGTGCATTTGGTCCCTCCTACTATGGAGGGAGAGCTCACCCCTGAGAGTTTTGGTATTCATTTGAACACGGTTACCCACATGGCTAGATTTGATCATTTGAAAGGACGAGAGTGGAAAGCCACAAGGTTCATTGATTGGGATTTGATGGATGCTCTAGGATTGTCTGATCTTCTAAGGGAGATAGTTGATTTTCTAGGGATGCAACAATTTTTGATATTGGCTGAGCCTACTTTCAAGGGCTTGACACTTGAGTTTTGAACTCATTGAAGATTGATTTTCAAGGTGAAGGAGAGTGTAAGTTTCTTTTGGGAGGCACAAGAAGGAAAATGACTTTCAAACAAGTCAATAATGCTTTTGGTTTTCACAACTTGAGCGGTGGTGATCTTATAATGAATGAAAGTGGAGCTTGGTGGGCTAATATTCAACTTGAGCGGTGGTGATCTCTGAGAAAACAACTTATGAGGCCACAAGGGAGAAAGCTTCTCCCATTAATCATCATGCCAATAGAATCTTCCAGAGATTCATTCCTTGTACTATTAATGGGAGGGGTGATGGTGGAAACAATTGCTCAAGGAAGGATGTGGTTGTCTTGGCTGCTTGTTTGAAGAAGAGAAAGCTTCATTTAGGTGACATGCTCATGCACCATCTGTTTCATGTTGGGAACAAAGGTGGTGGAGCCATCTGCATTGGTGGGATCGTGACTCATTTGGCCAAATACTTTCGAGTTGATCTTATCATGCAATTTGTTGACATTCCACCACTGGCTATGAACTTCACTATGTTCAGTAGGATGGGCATCTTGTTCCAATACAGAAACGCTTTTTATTGGGCAATTAGGAGCACTAAAAAGGTCTTAAAGCTTCCTAATGCTAGAAGAATTAAAATTGGGGATGATCCAAAAAAATTGGTTGCTAAAAGTTGTGGAAGGAGATTGGGACTTGAGTTATGTTAAAGGCCTTACTCCGGGACAGAAAAAAGCTCAAGATAGAGCCCAAGAAGTAGAAGTAGTAGTAGTAGTAGTAGAAGAAGAAGAAGAAGAAGAAGAAGAAGAAGAAGAAGAAGAAGAAGAAGAAGAAGAAGAAGAAGGAGATGATGAAGATTTTGTGATGGCTGAGGGGGAAGAAGAAGAATCTAAGGAGGAGGAAGAACAACAGTTTGATACATCTTTGCCTTTTGGGAGTGGTACTCAGCCATCTGCTTCTCAATTTACTCAAATGATGGAGATGATGGCACAAATCCAGTTGGATAGTGAATAGAGGTACAACGATATGTCATCTCACATTGATCAGAGTTATGAGAGCATGAGGGGTTATGTGGATGAGCGCTTCACGTTGTTCCAGGCATGCCATAATGAGCAATGTAGATTGCTCAATGCTCGATTAGATGGATGGAGTTCGACTGGCTATCCATTACACTAGTATTACCCTCATTACAGTTTTCCAACTCCTCCATATCCTCAGTATCCGGCTTACCCACCACCTCCTACCGAGTATCCACCACCGCCACCACCACAAGATTACCCACCGCACTACCCTAACAACTACATCTCTGTGAGTTTTTCTCTTTCCTTTTCTTTTTACTATACTTTGGGGACAAAGTATGTTTTAATTATGGGGGAAGGGAATTACTTTTGCAATGCATGTAGTTGCATTAGATTAGGCATATTTAAATTTTTGCATGCATTGATTAAAAATCTTGAAAAAATGAAAAAAATCATAAAAGTTTTTAAAAAATATAAAAATATTGCATTTGGTTCTTATTTCCCCATTGTTCGATACCTCTTGTGTTTCTATGCTAAGTATAAGTCCTAACCCATGATTTGCATGATATGCTGAAATTTTTATGATATGAGCATGATCTTTGATTAATTACTTTGACTATAGGACTAAGCTTGTATTTAGCTTGAGTTTTAGATTCATTCTGAAGTTCTAGACAAAAATTTGCCTTGTGAGATTTTGGCCTTTCAATGATTATATTTGTTCTCTATTCTTGAGTGTATCAACATGATTTACTAGCTTTAGAACTTGCGCTCTGACTCTCTATTCTTGAGTGTATCAACATGATTTACTAGCTTTTCAAGGTCTCTTTTTCAAGGTTTTATATGATTGACTGCATGTCATTAATATGATTGAGGCAATGTTTCTTTATAGCCTATTATTTCCCTTCCTACCTAACAAGATCCATGTTTTGACACCCCATTTATTTAAGCTTTAAGCCTATTTTTATAGCTCCACAAAATTTTCCTAGCCTATTAAGCTTGACCCATCCGGGATTTAGAACTTTAGGTTGTGTTTTTGTTTTGTGTGAGTTTTGTTTAAGTATGGGGGAAGTTGAAAAGAGAGGTGGAAAAGAGGAAATACAACTCTAGTGTGCAAAGTGAAAAAAAATGAAGTTGAAAGATAAGTGCAAAGAAAGAAAATTTGAGCTTAAAGGTTAGTAACCTTCATAAGTATAAGAAGAGTTGAAAAAAAAGGCAAAAAGTGTGAAAAAAGAAAGAAGAAACAAAGTGCTTGAATGAGTTTATGGAGTTGGTAAAGAAAGTTTGGGAGTAGTAAGAAGAAAAAGTGTGAAGTTTGGGTTTTAGGATTTGTTCTTTATCCCGGATTTAGCACCACATGGCTAAATATGATCCCTTACCAATTTCTCTTTACCTTGGCCCCATTACATCCCTTAAAAGACCTCATGATCTTGTTCTATATTTGCTCCACATTAGTAGAGATTTAGGACGTTGATGCAAGCTTATGGTAGTCTAGTTTTTATGGTTGATTTTGAGTGAAACGCGTCCTTAAACACTTGAGTGAGAGAGCAAACACGTTATCTTGGTGAGGTCTAGAATTAATGAATAATCTTTGCTCTTTGCTTGATATAATGCTTGCTATGAAGTCTTGTTCAGATTTTAATTATATGTTGAATTGCTTGTTTGATTATGAGATGGATGCATGATTGCAATTTTGTGGTGTGACTTGGATTTATAACTTGCTTGAGGACAAACAAGGATTAAACATGGGGGAATTTGATAGCTTGCTTGTAGGAGTAGATTAGGATGCATATTTATGTTAAGTTTTTGTATATGTTTACTGGTTTTAGTTTAGTTTTTAGGATCTTGTGTTTTCGAGTAGTTGCACTTGTTTTGCTCGATTTTGGAGGTTTCTAGGTACTTGAGCAAATACGGGACAAGTTAGAGTTGAGCATGGTGGTGTGATAGAGGATTTGAGCAATCTAGGAGATGGTGCAAGAGATCACTTGAAGAACCAAAGTGAAGACAAAGAACAAGGAAGAAGTAAGAAAACACGACTTAGAAGTATTGGTGCAACCTGAGTTTTGGCAAGGATGCAAGCCGTGTAATTCCAACAGAAGCCAATTGCGCGGGTTAGCAGGAAGCGCTTTGGGATGTCAAGCTGCGCAATCCAATTTTACATGGACATGATTTGGGCCGACTTTGGGCTTTAGTTTTGGGCCTGGCTTTATTAATTTCGACTAGTTCTTGTTTGTATGACTTATGAGGATTGTTTCCTTGGATATTTTTCGAAGTTTTAAGAGATACTTAAATTCTTGTTTGTTTTATCTTTTGATAAATTAGAAGAGAATTTGGAGGCTAGGGTTTTTTGTGGAGAGAGTTTCCTCAAAAGAGCAACCTTTGAACCTTTTGTAAGTTTTTCTTAATTCAATCATGCATTGCTAATTCCTTTGTGTTTGACTAGTTATTGGATTCATAGATTGCATACTATTGTGAGGCTTGATTGATTCTCAACAATTTGAATAGGGTTTATTCCTTGTCCTTAATTGAATCAAAGTTATTCTAGGGTTTTTTGTTAGATTAGCCACCTAATAAAATTTCTATGTTAATTTACAACGTAACTAAGCTAATTAAGTCCCGTTTGGGAGTGATTAGATGAAGTAGCAACTATAATTGTGTAGACTCGTTGATGTGACTTTGCTAAGGCCATCACATCGTGAAATAGTGAGGCGTGCGTGTCTTGTTAGAAGGCCACGACTTGTGTGGTTCATTGCTTGGATTGCGAGAGTATTTTATGAAATTTAGAGTTTATGGGTCTATTTTGTTATTTTCTTAAACTTTTTCTAAGGCAAATGTCAATTTTGCCCTTAGTTCTTTCTTTATAAGCCACTAGGGCTCTAGTTTTCCAGGTAGACAAGAATTGATGAACACATCCCAATCCTTTGTCTCCTCTTAAGCACGTTTTCCCTTTATTTTTTCGTTCAATTTTCAGTTTAGATCTTGTGGATCGTGAGTCAAATCGATCCAATCCCGGAGATTCGATCTAGGTGAGTCACATCCTAGCCCTAGCCTCCTAGTTCAAGTTAGATTCAAGGTGAGTCATATCCTTGAGTTTTGTTTGTCCATATCCAATCCTCAATTCACCATCACCATCAACTTTCCCATCAATTTCAATCCTCAACATCACCATCTCGTCCTCCATCAAACTCGGATCCATAATCCCCTTCAAAAACACCATCAACACAAGTCGAAATCTCTTCCCGGTGGATTCTAGAACACCTCAGTAAAACTGGCATAACTTTCGATCCACAAAAGATTTGATCTCAAACTTTGAGGTATTAAAGAAGACTCATAGATATAATTTTGGAAGTTGGAATCACTCAATTCCGAGTCCAGACGAGGGAGATCTGCCCTCGTGAATCCAGAATAGAAGTTCCTCCATCAAGATTGTTCGGGTCTTCCTCGGATTGCCTTGCACCGCTTACAACATCAAGATCCTCTCATCACTCGTTCGGGCTATTCAGTTGTAGAAGGGAATAAGCCACAGATAACTTGATTAGCTATTTGCATCGAGTATTTGTCTCTATCGATACTTTGAACTTAAAGCTATTATTTAATTGAATCTAGGCATTCTTCTAGGTTAGATGATTAGGTGATGTGACTAAGCTAAGGCCATCACATCGTGAAATAGTGACGCGTGCGTGTCTGGGTAGAAGGCCACGACTTGTGTGGTTCATTTCTTGGATTGTGAGAGTGTTTTATGACATTTGGAAATTTTGGTTCTATTTTGTCATTTGTTAAACTTTTCCAAAGGCAAATCTCAGTTTTGTCCTTAGGTCTTTCTTTATAAGCCACTAGGGCTCTAGTTTTCTAGTTAGACAAGAATTGATGAGCACATCCCAATCTTTTATCTCCTCTTAAGCACGTTTTTCCTTTGTTTTTTCTTTCAATTTTCAGTTTAGATCTTGTGGATCGTGAGTCATATCGATTCAAGCCCGGAGATTCGATCTAGGTGAGTCACATCCTAGCCCGAGCCTCCTAGTTCAAGTTAGATTCAAGGTGAGTCATATCCTTGAGTTTTGCTTGTCCATATCCAATCCTCAATACACCATCACCATCAACTTTCCCATCACTTTTAATCCTCAACATCACCATCTCCTCCTCCATTAAAATCGGATCCTTTATTCCCTTCAAAAACACCATCAACACAAGTCGAAATCTCTTCTCGGTGGATTCTGGAACACCTCAGTAAAACTGGCATAACGTTCGATCCACAAAAGATTTTGATCTCAAACTTTGAGGTATTAAAGAAGACTCATAGATATAATTTTGGAAGTTGGAATCCCTCAATTCCGAGTCCAGACGAGGGAGATCTGCCCTCGTGAATCCAGAATAGAAGTTCCTCCATCAAGATTGTTCGGGTCTTCCTCGGATTGCCTTGCACCGCTTACAACATCAAGATCCTCTCATCACTCGTTCGGGCTATTCAGTTGTAGAAGGGAATAAGCCACATATAACTTGATTAGCTATTTGCATCGAGTATTTGTCTCTATCGATACTTTGAACTTAAAGCTATTGTTTAATTGAATCTAGGCATTCTTCTAGGTTAGATGATTAGGTGATGTGACTAAGCTAAGGACATCACATCGTGAAATAGTGACGCGTGCGTGTCTGGGTAGAAGGCCACGACTTGTGTGGTTCATTTCTTGGATTGTGAGAGTGTTTTATGACATTTGGAAATTTTGGTTCTATTTTGTCATTTGTTAAACTTTTCCAAAGGCAAATCTCAGTTTTGTCCTTAGGTCTTTCTTTATAAGCCACTAGGGCTCTAGTTTTCTAGTTAGACAAGAATTGATGAGCACATCCCAATCTTTTATCTCCTCTTAAGCACGTTTTTCCTTTGTTTTTTCTTTCAATTTTCAGTTTAGATCTTGTGGATCGTGAGTCATATCGATTCAAGCCCGGAGATTCGATCTAGGTGAGTCACATCCTAGCCCGAGCCTCCTAGTTCAAGTTAGATTCAAGGTGAGTCATATCCTTGAGTTTTGCTTGTCCATATCCAATCCTCAATTCACCATCACCATCAACTTTCCCATCACTTTTAATCCTCAACATCACCATCTCCTCCTCCATTAAAATCGGATCCATTATTCCCTTCAAAAACACCATCAACACAAGTCGAAATCTCTTCTCGATGGATTCTGAGACACCTCAGTAAAACTGACATAACTTTCAATCCACAAGAGATTTTGATCTCCAATTTTGAGATATTAAAGAAGACTCGTAGATATAAGTCTGGGATTTGGAATCACCCAATTTTGAGTCCGGACGAGGGAGATCTACCCTCTTGAAGCCAGAATAGAAATTCCTCCATCAAGATTGCTCGGGTCTTCCTCGGATTGCCTTGCACCGCTTATAACATCAAGATCCCTTCATCATGTGGTATCAGAGCCATGAAAGGTACTCCTTCTTTTGAACTTCGATTGAGCAATCTAGGGTTGCAAGTGCTCATAGGAGCCGCCCTTGTTACCATTTTCGAAATTGCTTGCGAATTGCCCTAGAATTGTGGTTGTTGTCTTTGTTTTGTGTTGTTGTTGTGTTGGCTGAGTGGTGCATGACCAATTCTGGATTCATCCAAGGATTTTTGTCTAAAGGTTGAAGAAGATAGACCAAGAGTTGTCCAATTCAATTCTCAAACCGTAAAGCCTCAAAACCCCTTTGAAACAACCTTTCATTTTTGGTGCATTTAAGGGTGTCTTGTGTGGGTTGTGTCCAAATCCGAACCAGCCTCAAAAGAGCCACGCCCCTTCCCATTTTCCATGCACATGTCTTGCATTTGAACTTGTATAGGCTTGGTTTAAGATACGGGAACAACATCAAGTTGTTAACTTTCGAAAAGAAATTGCTTGTTGTTTGTAGTGTGAATTGTGGTTGTTTGTTACTTTCTTTTTTAAAAAAAATCAGAAAAACCTTGCCGACGGCGTAAAGCTAATAAGGGGCCAGGCACAGAAAAATAAACGAGGCTAGAAAAACCTTGCCGCCGGCGTAAAGCTAATAAGGGGTCGGGCACGGAAAGAGTATTCAAACTATGGAGCCTAGCAATGGCCTAAATATTTGCATAAATTGTTGTTGTGTAAAACACTTGGTGCCTAGTAGCTTCTTTTCCTATAAGTCCTTGTTGAGTTCAGGTGCTTGTGTGTGCATTGGATTGTTCTTTTCCTAGCCATACCTAACTCCTTGCCTTGACCTTGCACTTGCATTCCTTTGCTCTTTCTTAGTTGATTTAGGAGGAACTTGTGTTTTGGAATTACTTGTGATTTGTGGGATAATCTTGTTTGTTGAGTATGTGCAAGATGTGAAGAACAAGTACATATTATGAGGAGTTCCTATTTAAAAGGTCTTATATTCCATATTTTGACGGTCGATCCGATGCCAATTCTTGCTTAGTTTGGATCTCCAAGCTCGATCATTTTTTTGACTATTATGGCGGCTATCTTGAAGATATGAAAGTAACTTATGCCTCTAAACTCTTAATCCATGGGGCTTGTAATTGGTGGTATGATCACAAGGAGAGAAGGAGGCGTAAAGGATACTATCCCATTAGTATGTGGCAAGAGCTCAAACAAGCGTCATGGAGAGGTATGTACCACAAGTGTATGTTGAGGCTTATCCTTTTTACCCTTCATATTCTACATGCGACACTAACGTTGTAGGACATGGAGCATGTGATTTTCATTATCAATCTTGGGATTTTCATCATCAAGACCAAGCTTCCACGAGGGGAGCCAATGAGCCTTGGTATCAAACACCTAGAGGACAAGCCACATTTGAAGAACCACCTTATTGTCCTTCAATGAGTGTGGAGCCACAAAAAGTCCAAGAGAGAGGTAAAGAGCATTCATCTTGCTTGGTTCCACCACCACATCAAGCCTTTGAACCTTCACCTAAGCTGGATGTTTCAAAACCAATCGAGGAGCCTCTCATCCAAGAAGTTGTGGTTAACCTTACCTCCAAATTCATGGATGAAGCTACTTCAAAAGAGCCACTTCAGGAACCTCCAACACAAATTGAAGAGAAGGTTGATTCCAAGGAAAAAGTGGAGGAAGTTGTGGAATTATCTCCTAAAATCAAGCTTCATCCTACCATCACTCCTAGCTCCATCCATTCTTTGGCTAACCCATGGATGGATGCTTTCCCTATGGTTCCCTCCAGTTTACCCTTCCTATATCATGAGGAGAATCCCACCAAGAAAGAAGAGAAAGGGAAGACTATTCGACTTGCCAAACCAAAGGAAATTGTTCACACCATCAAGGGAGTAAAATTTTCTTTCTACTTCTCTTTCATGAATCTTTGTTTTCTAATCAGGAATTAGGTCATCTTCCCTCACCCATCTCTCATCTTTTGCAGGAATGTGAAACCTTCTTCTCGGATCAATATGCGCCACCTTGGAAAAAATGGTGTAACTTTCAACTCAATGGTCTAATGTTGTTCAAATTTGGAGGAAATAAAGAAGACTTATTGAGCTCAAACTGGGACTTGGAATCAATCAATTTGGAGTTTGCAGCTCTGAGAACGACCTTAAAAAAGTGCAAGCTGAAAACTGTCCCCTACATCATCGAGGAGATCCCCTTGAACAGACGTGTCTACTTTAACACTTTTGGGATAGAGTTGCCACTAAGAATGGTGTTCATGAGATTTTCACTTGGAAGTGCATTCGAGGACGAATCCTTTTTTAAGGGAGGGAGGATGATGTGACTATGCTAAGGCCATCACATCGTGAAATAGTGATGCGTGCGTGTCTGGTTAGAAGGCCACGACTTGTGTGGTTCATTGTTTGGATTGTGAGAGTAATTTATGACATTTGGAAATTTTGGTTCTATTTTGTCATTTGTTAAAATTTTCCAAAAGAAAATGTCAGTTTTGCCCTTAGGTCTTTCTTTATAAGCCACTAGGGCTCTAGTTTTCTAGTTAAACAAGAATTGATGAACACATCCCAATCTTTTGTCTTCTCTTAAGCACATTTTCCTTTGTTTTTTCTTTAAATTTTTAGTTTAGATCTTATGGATCGTGCGTCATATCGATCCAAGCCCAGAGATTCGATCTAGGTGAGTCACATCCTAGCCTGAGCCTCCTAGTTCAAGTTAGATTCAAGGTGAGTCATATCCTTGAGTTTTTGCTTGTCCATATACAAACCTCAATTCACCATCACCATCAACTTTCCCTTCACTTTTAATCCTCAACATCTCCATCTCCTCCTCCATCAAACTCAGATCCATAATCCACTTCAAAAACACCATCAACACAAGTCGAAATCTCTTCTCGGTAGATTCTTTGATACCTCAGTAAAACTGGCATAACATTCGAGCCACAAGAGATTTTGATCTCCAATTTTGAGTTATTAAAGAAAACTCGTAGATCTAACTCTGGGATTTGGAATCACCCAATTTCGAGTCCGGAAGAGGGAGATCTACCCTCTTGAAGCCAGAACAGAAGTTCCTCCATCAAGATTGCTCGGGTCTTCCTCGGATTGCCTTGCACCACTTACCACATCAAGATCCTTTCATCATTAGGGTTGTTCAGACTGTTAGCTCTTTCAAATAAATATAAAGTTTTGGATAGTAATCTATGATAGATTATTCATGTGAATTGAGAATCAAGAGAATCAATGACCAATAAGCATATCTATGATGGATGTAACTAGTTGAACACGCTTTTCTTCATATCTGTTTAACACAATCATATTTGCATTCATAATTAGTTTCAATTTGCATCTTAGATTAGATAAACATTCGCTTAAAAAAACCCCTCATCCTAGTTACTTGACATGTAAGTAATTACATATATACACGAGTCTTTGTGGGATCGACCCTTACTTACCATTCTACTAAGTTTGGTTAAGTTAGGATTCTTTGATAGGTATAACGACCACTGAAAATACCTCATCTCTGCCACATGTGACGGATTAGAAGGGAGACCGGCCTAAACCTCCTCTAGTGGGGGTGGTTCATGCTAGACAACAGGAACGTGGCTCGTCGTTGCATCAGAAGCGGGAGCGGCTGAAACCTCCTCTCATGGGGGTGGTCCGTGTTCGACAGCAAGAACATGGCCCATTGGCAGATCAGAAGTGGGAGGAGGTGTTGGGCCACACTCTTGTGAGGGGTCGGGAACGTGTCCAACTAGAGTAAGGAAGCAGGAGGAGGTGTTAGAATAATATCAATGTCACTCATAATATCCTCAATATTGTCCATATGATGCTCTAAAACGGGGGGAGGTGTTAGGGCACGGTCCAAAGGAGGGTTAGAATCGTAGGTCATTTGAAGCATCTCAACTTATGAAGTCATATTAATATTAGCAGCCTCTGAATCGGGCAAAGGGGTCAGGGTATGCTCAAGTGAAGGGTCAACGTGGGTCGAGGGAATCGTATCGACATCCATCGGGATGGATGACCCTATACCCTAACATGTCTCGATGTCCGCAAGAGGCTGCTCTAACTCCTCACGTTCGAGCTCTGAAATCAATGTATTTGTAACGGGTCCCGTCCTACCCTTCTTCCAATGAGGCTAGACTTGAACACGTTGCTCCGCTAAGATGCCTTGTGACTTTGCATGTCTTGTCTTCTGCTTTTCTGGTAGAGGACGTGACATGGACACGAGACTATAAAAAGACCCGCATATCTCTTAAAACTCCTATTGAAATTGTTTCATTCATTATATTTCATGATTGGCTTTTTCATTTATATCTATTAATTTTATTCCATTTGAATATATTATGTATTCGTAATTAACATATTTTTCATCTACGCAATTTGTATTCGTAATTCACAATTTTTCCAATTAACTTGCATTATTAACTTTGTGCATAAAGATTTTAATTATAGTCTACTCCAAATCACACAACTTGATTTTCAAAATTAAAAAATAAAGAATTGATATTTTAAACTTGCAATTTTATATTCAAATTTACATATTGAATTTTCGAAAAACAAAATCAACTTTGATTTTCAAAATTAAATTTTGAATTTCGATTTTCATATTTCATAACTCAATTTTCGAAAATATGAATCTTAATTTGTTGATAATCATAATTTCATAAATGTGTGCTATAATCAAAACACGATTTTCGAAGATCGTGTTTATGGTTTCGAATTTTACTTATCAAACTTTGAAACTCAATGTTCGAAACTAAATATTTATAGCACATGTGAACTTTTGTAATATAAAACTAATATATATATTCAACACATAAACCACCAACATAAACAGGTGGTTTATGTGTTGAATATATATATTAGTTTTAGATAATTCGATACAATAACATATAAATTCTATAATAGATATAAATAGATATAAATATTAAATTCCCGCTCGGATCGCCAACCACAACACTAGTCGATGGGATAGTGGGACCCACCGGCGTCCACCTCAATCCTACCCACACCAGAACTAAAAAGTTTCCGACCTCCACCACCCTTCGAATCTACACCGGATCAATGAACATCTGGGCATCCACCACCACCGATGCGACCTCCACCACCACCGTCAACCTCCTCAGCTATCGTGCCACCGATTCTAGATATGTCTAGCTCGGCGGAGGAGCCACCATCGTGGGCCTCGACGTTAGAAGAGCCACCATCCGACAACAACATCAAAGGACCTCCACCTCGATCGACCATTTTTTTAGATTATGGAAGGGGTTAATATTTGAAGATAGGATGGAATCGTCATCGAATTCCAGCAGTGGCGGATATGGTAAGGAGAAGAAGACGAAATGGAAAGGGGATTTAGTCCGTTCTTATTGTGACTTTTCTCGGTTCGTGAAGTGTTGAAATGGTTTTTTGACAACAAATAAATTTATAATCAACACCCCGCTGAGTACAGGGGAGTAAGCTTCGTCCACGGGAGAAAGTCAGTATCAAGTTTTGAAACTTATCACGCAAGCAATCAAACAAAGCAAGGGTTTTTAACAAGAGAAAGAGGAATTCTAAGGTAGAGGTATCACCACAATAATAATATTGCAATGCTAATGCTAATGAAACATAAGGATCATGCTTTTATCATATAAAGGTGTCAACTTTCGTCAACCTAAGCAAGTAAATCAACTAACTTTCGTTCAATCAGTAAACTTATTATCTAATCTAGTTCAACTTGGATAATTTCGCATTCGCTTCAAAACCCTAATCGACTATTCTGATTCAAAGTTTATGCCTTCGCTTCAATTATGAATGAGAAATTCCCTTCAACTTTCGTTTCAAGGATTAAGAGTAAGAGAATAGATTCATGCAATAAAAACAATCAAGACATGATCATTAACAAGCATGCACAACCATTGTTGGGTTTAACCCTAACCTTAGAGAGGAAGACTACTCACTAATCATCATAATTAAAGCA